>CAKAOJ020000194.1:0-1200000 GCA_916701645.2 Sebastolobus alascanus
TTTAAATTTTCGAAAATTTTTTAAAAGTCATACTATACTATGACTTTTTTCATGAAAATGTCGAAATTTTAAACTGAGTTTTTTTTCCACCAAATGAATCGACAGACTATACTATGCCTTTTTTCATTAAAATTTTCGACATTCTATACTATGACATTTTTTTACGAATATTTTCGACATGCTATAATATGACTTTTTTTCATTAAAATTTTCGAAAATATTCGTAAAAAAATGTCATAGTATAGAATGTCGAAAATTTTCATGAAAACAGGCATATAGTCTGTCGATTAATTTGGTGGAAAAAAAACTCAGTTTAAATTTTCGTCAATTTTCATGAAAAGTCATACTATACTATGACTTTTTTCATGAAAATGTCGAAATTTTAAACTGAGTTTTTTTTCCACCAAATGAATCGACAGACTATACTATACCTTTTTTCATTAAAATTTTTGACATTCTATACTATGACATTTTTTTACGAATAATTTCGACATGCTATAGTATGACTTTTTTCAGGAAAATTTTCAAAAATATTCGTAAAAAAATGTCATAGTATAGAATGTCGAAAATTTTCATGAAAACAGGCATAGTATAGTCTGTCGATTAATTTGGTGGAAAAAAAACTCAGTTTAAATTTTCATCAATTTTCATTAAAAGTCATACTATAGTATGACTTTTTTCATGAAAATTTTCGAAAATATTCGTAAAAAAATGTCATAGTATAGAATGTCGAAAATTTTCATGAAAACAGGCATAGTATAGTCTGTCGATTAATTTGGTGGAAAAAAAACTCAGTTTAAATTTTCGTCAATTTTCATGAAAAGTCATACTATACTATGCCTTTTTTCATTAAAATTTTAGACATTCTATACTATGACATTTTTTTACGAATATTTTCGACATGCTATAATATGACTTTTTTTCATTAAAATTTTCGAAAATATTCGTAAAAAAATGTCATAGTATAGAATGTCGAAAATTTTCATGAAAACAGGCATATAGTCTGTCGATTAATTTGGTGGAAAAAAAACTCAGTTTAAATTTTCGTCAATTTTCATGAAAAGTCATACTATACTATGACTTTTTTCATGAAAATGTCGAAATTTTAAACTGAGTTTTTTTTCCACCAAATGAATCGACAGACTATACTATGCCTTTTTTCATTAAAATTTTCGACATTCTATACTATGACATTTTTTTACGAATATTTTCGACATGCTATAGTATGACTTTTTTCATGAAAATTTTCAAAAATATTCGTAAAAAAATGTCATAGTATAGAATGTCGAACATTTTCATGAAAACAGGCATAGTATAGTCTGTCGATTAATTTGGTGGAAAAAAAACTCAGTTTAAATTTTCGTCAATTTTCATGAAAAGTCATACTATACTATGACTTTTTTCATGAAAATGTCGAAATTTTAAACTGAGTTTTTTTTCCACCAAATGAATCGACAGACTATACTATGCCTTTTTTCATTAAAATTTTCGACATTCTATACTATGACATTTTTTTACGAATATTTTCGACATGCTATAATATGACTTTTTTTCATTAAAATTTTCGAAAATATTCGTAAAAAAATGTCATAGTATAGAATGTCGAAAATTTTCATGAAAACAGGCATATAGTCTGTCGATTAATTTGGTGGAAAAAAAACTCAGTTTAAATTTTCGTCAATTTTCATGAAAAGTCATACTATACTATGACTTTTTTCATGAAAATGTCGAAATTTTAAACTGAGTTTTTTTTCCACCAAATGAATCGACAGACTATACTATACCTTTTTTCATTAAAATTTTTGACATTCTATACTATGACATTTTTTTACGAATAATTTCGACATGCTATAGTATGACTTTTTTCAGGAAAATTTTCAAAAATATTCGTAAAAAAATGTCATAGTATAGAATGTCGAACATTTTCATGAAAACAGGCATAGTATAGTCTGTCGATTAATTTGGTGGAAAAAAAACTCAGTTTAAATTTTCGTCAATTTTCATGAAAAGTCATACTATACTATGACTTTTTTCATGAAAATGTCGAAATTTTAAACTGAGTTTTTTTTCCACCAAATGAATCGACAGACTATACTATGCCTTTTTTCATTAAAATTTTCGACATTCTATACTATGACATTTTTTTACGAATATTTTCGACATGCTATAGTATGACTTTTTCAATGAAAATTTTCGAAAATATTCGTAAAAAAATGTCATAGTATAGCATGTCGAAAATTTTCATGAAAAAAGGCATAGTATAGTCTGTCGATTAATTTGGTGGAAAAAAAACTCAGTTTAAAATTTCGTCAATTTTCATGAAAACACATGCTATACTATGACTTTTATGAAAATTTTCGAAATTTTAAACTGATTTTTTTTTCCAACATAATTAATCGACAGACTATACTATGCCTTTTTTCATGAAAATTTTCGACATTCTATACCATGACATTTTTTTACGAATATTTTCGACATGCTATAGTATGACTTTTTTCATGAAATTTTTTCGAAAATATTCGTAAAAAAAGGTCAAAGTATAGAATGTCGAAAATTTTCATGAAAAAAGGCATAGTATAGTCTGTCGATTAATTTGGTGGAAAAAAAACTCAGTTTAAAATTTCGTCAATTTTCATGAAAAGTCATACTATACTATGACTTTTTCATGAAAATGTCGAAATTTTAAACTGAGTTTTTTTTCCACCAAATGAATCGACAGACTATACTATGCCTTTTTTCATTAAAATCTTCGACATTCTATACTATGACATTTTTTTACGAATATTTTCGACATGCTATAGTATGACTTTTTCAATGAAAATTTTCGAAAATATTCGTAAAAAAATGTCATAGTATAGAATGTCGAAAATTTTCATGAAAACAGGCATAGTATAGTCTGTCGATTAATTTGGTGGAAAAAAAACTCAGTTTAAAATTTCGTCAATTTTCATGAAAAGTCATACTATAGTATGACTTTTTCATGAAAATTGACGAAAATTTAAACTGAGTTTTTTTTTCCACCAAATGAATCGACAGACTATACTATGCCTGTTTTCATGAAAATTTTCGACATTCTATACTATGACATTTTTTTACGAATATTTTCGACATGCTATAGTATGACTTTTTTCATGAAATTTTTCGAAAATATTCGTAAAAAAAGGTCAAAGTATAGAATGTCGAAAATTTTCATGAAAAAAGGCATAGTATAGTCTGTCGATTAATTTGGTGGAAAAAAAACTCAGTTTAAAATTTCGTCAATTTTCATGAAAACACATGCTATACTATGACTTTTATGAAAATTTTCGGAATTTTAAACTGAGTTTTTTTTCGACCAAATTAATCGACAGACTATACTATGCCTTTTTTCATGAAAATTTTCGACATTCTATACCATGACATTTTTTTACGAATATTTTCGACATGCTATAGTATGACTTTTTTCATGAAAATTTTCGAAAATATTCGTAAAAAAATGTCATAGTATAGAATGTCGAAAATGTTCATGAAAACAGGCATAGTATAGTCTGTCGATTAATTTGGTGGAAAAAAAACTCAGTTTAAATTTTCGTCAATTTTCATGAAAAGTCATACTATACTATGACTTTTTTCATGAAAATGTCGAAATTTTAAACTGAGTTTTTTTTCCACCAAATGAATCGACAGACTATACTATGCCTTTTTTCATTAAAATTTTCGACATTCTATACTATGACATTTTTTTACGAATATTTTCGACATGCTATAGTATGACTTTTTTCATGAAAATTTTCGAAAATATTCATAAAAAAATGTCATAGTATAGAATGTCGAACATTTTCATGAAAACAGGCATAGTATAGTCTGTCGATTAATTTGGTGGAAAAAAACTCAGTTTAAAATTTCGAAAATTTTCATGAAAAAAGTCATACTATAGTATGACTTTTTTCATGAAAATTGACGAAAATATTCGTAAAAAAATGTCATAGTATAGAATGTCGAAAATTTTCATGAAAAAAGTCATACTATATAGCATGTCGAAAATATTCGTAAAAAAATGTCAAAGTATAGAATGTCGTAAATTTTCATGAAAAAAGGCATAGTATAGTCTGTTGATTAATTTTGTGGAAAAAAAACTCAGTTTAAAATTTCGAACATTTCGAACACTTCGAACAAATTTCGAACATTTTCGACATTTCGACAAAATTGACGAAAATTGTCGAAAATATTCGTAAAAAAATGTCATAGTATAGAATGTCGAAAATTTTTATGAAAAAAGACAGTATAGTCTGTCGATTAATTTGGTGGAAAAAAAACAGTTTAAAACTTCGGAAATTTTCATGAAAAAAGTCATACTATAGCATGTCGAAAATATTCGTAAAAAAATGTCATAGTATAGAATTTCGTAAATTTTCATGAAAAAAGGCATAGTATAGTCTGTTGATGAATTTGGTGGAAAAAAAACTCAGTTTAAAATTTCGAAAATTTTCAAGAAAAAAGTCATACTATAGTATGTCGAAATTTATGCAAAAAAAGTCATACTATAGTATGTCAATTTTTCGCAAAAAAAAGTCATACTACAGTATGTCGAAATTTATGCAACAAGAAGTCATACTACAGTATGTCGAAATTGTTTGCGAAAAAAAAGTCATACTATAGTATGTCGAAATTTATGCTAAAAAAAGTAATACTATAGTATGTCGAAATTTTTTGGAAAAAAAGTCAGTATAGTATGACGGAATTTTTGTGTAAAAAAAAGTCATACTATTGTATGTTGAAATGTATGCAAAAAAAAGTCAAACTATAGTATGTTGAAATTTTTTGCGAAAAAAAGTCATAGTATATTATGTCGAAATGTTTCGCAAAAAAGAGTCATATAGTATGTCGAAATTTTTTGCAAAAAGTCATACTTTAGTATGTCGAAATTTATGCAAAAAAAGTCATACTAAAGTATGTCGAAATTTTTTGCGAAAAAAAGTCATACTATAGTATGTCGAAATTTTTTGCAAAAAAAGTCCTAGTATAGTATGTCGACATTTTTTGCAAAAAAAAGTCATGCTATAGTATGCCGAAATTTTTTGCAAAAAAAAGTAATAGTATAGTATGACGAAAAAAAAGTCCTACTATAGTGTCGAAATTCATGCAAAAAAAAGTCATACTATAGTATGTCGAAATCTTTTGTGAAAAAAAGTCATACTATAGTATGTCGAAATTTATGCAAAAAAAGTCATACTATAGTATGTTGACATTTTTTGCGAAAAAAAGTCATACTATAGTATGTCAACTTTTCGCGAAAAATGTCATAGTATAGTATGTCAAAATGTTTCGCAAAAAAAGTCATACTATAGTATGTCGAATTTTTTGGCAAAAAAGTCATAGTATAGTATGTTGGAATTTTTTGCAAAAAAAGTCATACTTTAGTATGTCGAAATTTATGCAAAAAAAAGTCATACTATAGTATGACGAAATTTTTTGTGTAAAAAAAAAGTCATACTATGTATGTCGACATTTTTTGCAAAAAAAAGTCATACTTTAGTATGTTCAAATTTATGCAAAAAAAAGTCATACTATAGTATGTCGAAATTTTTGCAAAAAAAGTCATAGTATAGTATGTCGACAATTTTTTGCAAAAAAAGTCATGCTATAGTATTTCGAAATTTTTTTTGCGAAAAAGTCATAGTATAGAATGTCGAAATTTTTCGCAAAAAAAGTCATACTATAGTATGTCAACTTTTCGCGAAAAATGTCATAGTATAGTATGTCAAAATGTTTCGCAAAAAAAGTCATATTATAGTATGTCGAAATTTATGCAAAAAAAAGTCATACTATGGTATGTCGAAATTTTTTGCCAAAAAAAGTCATACTATTGTATGTCGAAATTTATGCAAAAAAAAGTCAAACTATAATATGTCGAAATTGTTTGCGAAAAAAAAGTCATATTATAGTATGTCGAAATTTATGCTAGAAAAAGTAATACTAGTATGTCGAAATTTTTTGCCAAAAAAAGTCATACTATGGTATGTCGAAATTTATGCAAAAAAAAGTCATACTATAGTATGTCGAAATTGTTTGCGAAAAAAAAAGTCATACTATAGTATGTCGAAATTTATGCAAAAAAAAATCATACAATAGTATGTCGAATTTTTTTTTTTTTTGCAAAAAAAAGTCATACTATAGTATATCGAAATATTTTGTGGAAAAAAGTCATACTATAGTGTGTCGAAATTTATGCAAAAAAAGGCATACTACAGTATGTCGAAATTTATTTAAAAAGTCATACTATAGTATGTCGAAATCTTTTGAGATAAAAGTCATGCTATAGTGTCGAAATTTTTCGTGAAAAAAGACATACTATAGTATGTCGATTTTATTTGCAAAAAAAGTCATAATATAGTATGTCGAAATTTTTTGCAAATAAAAGTCATAGTATAGTATGACGAAATTTTTTGTGTAAAAAATAGTCATACTATTGTATGTCGAAATTTATGCAAAAAAAAGTCATACGTTAGTATGTCGAAATTTATGCAAAAAAAAAGTCATACTATAGTATGTCGAAATTTTTTGCGAAAAAAAGTGATAGTATCGTATGTCGAATTTTTTTGCTAAAAAAGTCATAGTATAATATGTCGAAATTTTTTGCAAAAAAGAGTAATAGTATAGTATGACGAAATTTTTTGTGTAAAAAAAAGTCATACTATTGTATGTCGAACTTTATTCAAAAAAAAGTCATACTATAGTATGTCGAAATTGTTTTTCGAAAAAAAAAGTCATATTATAGTATGTTGAAATTTATTCAAAAAAAATTAATACTATAGTATGTCGAAATTGTTTGCGAAAAAAAAGTCATACTATAGTATGTCGAAATTTATGCAAAAAAAAGTCATACTATAGTATGTCGAAATTTTTTGCAAAAAAAAATCATACTATAGTATGTCGGAATTTTTTGCAAAAAAAGTCTTAGTATAGTATGTCGGAATTTTTTGCAAAAAAAGTCATACTATAGTATGTCGAAATTTTTTGCGAAAAAAAGTCATAGTATAGTATGTCGAAATTTTTCGCAAAAAAAGTCATACTATAGTATGTCGAAATATATGCAAAAAGAAGTCATACTATAGTATGTCGCAATCTTTTGCAAAAAAAGTCATAGTATAGTATGAAGGAATTTTTTGTGTAAAAAAAGTCATACTATTTTATGTTGAAATTCATGCAAAAATGTCATACTATAGTATGTCGAAATAGTTTTTCGAAAAAAAGTCATACTATAGTATGTCAAAATTCATGCAAAAAAAATTCATACTATAGTATGTCGAAATTTTTTGCAAAAAAGTCATACTATAGTATGTCAAAATTCATGCCAAAAAAAGTAATAATATAGTATGTCGAAATTGCTTGCGAAAAAAGTCATACTATAGTATGTTGACATTTTTTGCGAAAAAAAAGTTATACTATAGTATGTCAACTTTTCGCAAAAAATGTCATAGTATAGTATGTCGAAATTTTTCGCAAAAAAAGTCATACTATAGTATGCCGAAATTTATGCAAAAAAAGTCATACTATAGTGTGTCGAAATTGTTTGCGAAATTAAGTCATACTATAGTATGTCGAAATTTATGCAAAAGAAAGTCATACTATAGTATGTCGAATTTTTTTGCAAAAAAAGTTATAGTATAGTATGTCGACATTTTTTGCAAAAAAAGTCATACTATAGTATGTCGAAATTTTTTGCAAAAAAACTCATAGTATAGTATGACGGAATTTTTTGTGTAAAAAAAAGTCATACTATAGTATGTCGAAATTGTTTGCGAAAAAAAAGTCATACTATAGTATGTCGAATTTTTTTGCAAAAAGTCATAGTATAGTATGACGGAATTTTTTGTGTAAAAAAAAGTCATGCTATAGTATGTCAAAAGTCATAGTATAGTATGTCGAAGTTTTTCGCAAAAAAAAGTCATGCTATAGTATGTCGAAATTTATGCAAAAAAAGGCATACTACAGTATGTCGAAATTTATTTAAAAAAAAGTCATACTAAAGTATGTCGAAATCTTTTGTGAAAAAAGTCATGCTATAGTATGTCGAAATTTTTTCCTGAAAAAAGACATACTATAGTTTTCAAAATTTATGCAAAAAAAGTCAGACTATAGTATGTTGAAATTTTTTGCGAAAAAAAAAGTCATACTATAGTATGTCGATTTTATTTGCAAAAAAAAGTCATTGTATAGTATGTCGAAATCTTTTGCCAAAAAAAAGTCATAGTATAGCATATTAAAAAAGTCGTAGTATAGTATGTCGAAAAAAAGTCTTGGTATAGCATGTCGAAAAAAAAGTCGTACTATAGTATGTCGAAAAAAAGAGTCAAGTATAGTATGTCGAAAAAAATTGCCATAAAAAAGTCATAGTATAGTATGTCGATTTTATTTGCAAAAAGAAGTCATTGTATAGTATGTCGAAATCTTGTGCCAAAAAAAAGTCATAGTATAGCATATTAAAAAAGTCGTAGTATAGTATGTCGAAAAAAAGTCTTAGTATAGCATGTCGAAAAAAAAGTCGTACTATAGTATGTCGAAAAAAAGAGTCAAGTATAGTATGTCGAAAAAAATTGCCATAAAAAAGTCATAGTATAGTATTTCAAAAAAAAGTCATAGTATAGCATATTTAAAAAAAGTCATGGTATAGTATGTCGAAAAAAGGTCATAGTATAGTATGTCGAAAAAAAAATCATACTATAGCGTGTCGAAAAAATGAGTCACAAAAAAGTCTTACTATAGCATGTTGTAAAAAAGTCGCACTATACTATGTCGAAAAAAAAGTAAAGTATACAATGTCGGAAAAAATTGCCATAAAAAAAGTCATAGTATATTATGTGGATTAAAAAGTCAAAGTATAGTATGTCGACAAAGTCCTACTATAGGGTGTCAATAAAAAATCATAGTATAGTATGTTGAAATAAAGTATGCCTACCGTGTGGCAGCGCACCCGACCCCAGCGGTTCCTCCCGCAGGTGGTGAGCCGACAGGATGGAGAGGAGGGGGGGGGGGGTCGCTTTTTCTGGGTGTCCTTGGCTGGGCTCCGTGAAAAGCCCGTCTACCAGGTGCTCGCTGAAGGGCCCTCAGTCTAGGCCTGGCTCCAGACGGGGGCCCCGGACTTCTCCTCTGCCACTGCCTCGTACTCATAGTCATAGTATAGTATGTAAAAAAAAAAATCATTCTATAGTATTTTGAAAAAAAATGTCACACCATAGCGTGTCGAGAAAAAAGTCAAAGTATAGTATTTTGATAAAAAGTCACACCATAGCGTTTCAAAAAAGTCATACTATAGCGTGTCGAAAATATATCCATAAAAAAAGTCATAGTATAGTATGTCGAAAAAAAGTCATAGTATAGTATGTCGAATACAAATTATAGTATAGTATGTCAGAAAAGTCTTAGTGTAGTATGACTTTTTTTCAACATATTATACTATAACTTTTTTCGACACACTATACATTGACTTTTTTTGACATACTATAAAAAAGTCGAAAAAAATGTCATAGTATAGTTTTTCGAATAAAGGTTATAGTATAGTATGTCAGAAAAGTCTTAGAATAGTATGACTTTTTTTCGACATACTATAATCCGCTAAGGGCTTGAAGATCCACCAAGGGAGGAAAAGGTGCTTGAGAGAGCAGAGACGGTCCTCGCATTGACCAGTACTTCCTAAGAAGCAACCAGTCAAATCAGTCGAGTGAAGCACGGCGACAGGACACAAACCAAAGTTCGCAGAGCATCAGCACCCCTATCACTGAGGAGGGTAATACAAGCACAGAAATGCCAGTAGAGGGGCCCACCCAACCACAGAGACCTCCAATGGAAAAGACCACAGGGCACAAACCTTGTGTGAAGTGGCCCAAAGCTGTTGAAAATAAAGAGTGGGAAACCATCAACAATGACCTAACAAAAATCCTGGAGCAGCAAGTGGGCACAGGAATGGAAAAGCTAGAAAGAATGGGCGACATAATCTACAACTATGGTGAAGAGCGCTTTGGAGTAAGTAAAGGGAGAAATGGAAAGGCAGTATCAGCACTAGCCAAGTCCCGGAGGCAACATGAGATCGAGAGGCTAATCAGAGAGAGGAGACAGCTGAAAAAGCTGTGGAAGAAAGCCTCTGATGCAGAGAGAGAAGGTCTCAGACTACTCCAAGCGGACATCAAGAACCGGCTGGCAACTTTGCGAAGAGCAGAGAACTTGAGGGAAACTTCGTAGGAAGAAAGAACACACAAGAACACGGTTCTACAAAGACCCTTTCAAGTTTGTCAAAGACCTCTTCACAAAGGAAAAAAGAGGAACCTTGAAAACATCAAAGCAGGAACTGGAACGACATCTGGAAAGGGTCCACCACGACACGAGAAGGCATTAGCAGATAGTCATCCTACACGACATCCCGCCAATTCAACCTCCTGAATTCAGCCTGGACACTAGCCCTCCGAAATGGAAAGAAGTAGAGAATATAGTTCGGCGAGCAAGAGCAGTGTCAGCTCCTGGGCCTAATTGAGTACCGTATAAGCTCTATAAGAACGTACCGGATGTCCTACGCTTTCTTTGGCGGCTCATGAGGGTAGTGTGGCAGAAGCAAATGATACCTAAGGCATGGCGAAGGGCTGGCGGCGTGCTCGTACCAAAAGAAAAGAATGCATCAGATATTGACCAATTCCGACTGATCTGCCTTCTGAATTTCGAGGGGAAAATCTTTTTCAGCATAGTATCACAGAGGCTGTCCACCTACCTGCAAAGAAACAAGTACATCGATACAACTGTACTAAAAGCAGAGATACCAGGGTCCTCTGGTTGCTTGGAGCATACAAGCATGATTTGGCACCAGATCTAATCAGCCAAGAAGGACAAAAGGGACCTCCATGTGATCTTCCTTGACCTGGCAAATGCATTTGGCTCAGTTCCCCATGAACTCCTCTAGGAATCCTTCAACTTTTTCCACATACCAATGCCCAATACTACACTGGTCAAGACCTATTTCCAAGACCTGTAGCTGTGCTTCACAACAGCAGACTTTACTACAGCATGGCGACGCTTGGAAGTAGGCATTATGGCAGGCTGCACAGTTTCACCCTTGGCTTTCACAATGGCCATGGAAGTCATCATCAGGGCCTCAAAATGGGTGATTGGCAGTGAGCGAACCAGGGCTGGCCTCCATCTTCCACCTATCAGGGCGTACATGGACGACATGACCACACTGACCACTACTGCAGCATGCACCAAGCGACTACTTGGAAAGCTGCAGGAGAACATCAAGTGGGCCCGCATTTAAATAAAGCCAAGCAAGTCTTGAAGCATCTCCATAGTCACGGGAGCGCTTAAAGACACAAGGTTCTACATTGGTGACGACCCAATACCAACAGTGTCTGAGCAGCCTGTCAAAAGCCAGGGCAGATGGTACAATGCCAGCCTCAAGGACAAAGAGCAGGTGCAACAACTAAAGCAAGAAGTTGTCAATGGGCTAGAGAACTTCAACAAGACCCTGTTGCCTGGGAAATTGAAACTCTGGTGCCTACAGTTTGGACTCCTCCCCCGGACAATGTGGCGACTCACCATCTATGAAGTCCCGATAACCAACTGGAGAAGTTGGAGCGAACCATCACCTCATACGTGAAGAAATGGCTCGGAGTCCCACGATGTTTGAGTAACATCGCCCTCTATGGCAAAGGGATCCTGGAACTGCCTCTCACCAGTCTAACGGAGGAATACAAGTGTTTTAAAGTAAGACTCCAAATGACACTGCAACACTGGATAGGAGAAAAATCAGCTGGAGGGAGCTATGGGAAATGGAAGCAAGCAAGATCAGCTTTATCATCAGAGCGACATACGACCTTCTTCCATCACCAAAGAATCTCTATCAGTGGTATGGCAAGGATCCAACCTGTGCCCTCTGCCCAACTCCAGCAACTCTAAAACACATCATGACAGGCTGCAAGACCAGCCTTTCGCAAGGCAGATACACCTGGCGGCACAATCTCCTCAAGAGCCTAGCATCAGCTCTGGAAGACAAGCGACGGTCGACCAACTCCTTGCCCCCCCCCTGAGAGCAACCAATCCCCTTAAGGCAACAGCATTTGTGCGAGAAGGACAGAAAACACCCAAACACCCTCCCACCAAGCCAGACACAGGACGCCTATTCATGGCCCGCGCCTGGAAGATGCTGGTGGACGTCGGCCAGCAATTCATTTTTCCACCCGAGATTGCTTCCACCAACCTCAGGCCAGACTTGGTACTCTGGTCCTTCTCACTGAAGACTGCTTACATAGTAGAGCTCACAGTTCCATGGGAAAACCTAGTTGAAGAGGCCTACGAATGTAAGAAGCTGCGCTACGCAGAGCTAGCAGCAGAAGCGAAGCAGCGAGGCTGGAACACTAAAGTCTATCCAGTGGAGGTAGGATGCAGAGGATTCGTGGCTTCTTCTACCATCAGATTGCTGAAAGATCTGGGATGCCACGGTCAGGCTCTGCGGCAGACCATCAGAGCAATCTCAGAAGCGACTGAAAGGAGGCAGCCAGTGGATTTGGCTCAAGCGGAATGATCCGGGCAGGGCCCCAAATACATCCGTATTGTCCTGAAATGTCACAACCCAGGCATCCCTCCCACAAACTCTGAGAACCCCCACCTGTCAATTGTCAACCACTCTAAACAACAAGGTGAATTTCGTGGAAGTACTCACCACCTATTGGCACAAGGGACAGATTTTAACACCACGTCCTGTGTTTTTTGATTCTATAGCTTTTTTTTTTTTTTTTTTAAACATGCTATACTAAGACTTTTTTTGACTATTTTTTTTCGACATACTATACTAAGACTTTGTCTGACATAATATACTAAAACCTTTTTCGACATGCTATACTATGAGATTCTTTCGTCACTATAGCATGACTTTTTTTTAGAAATACTATGACTGTTTTGCGACATACTGTACAATGACTTTTTTTCGACATACTATACTATGACTTTTTCGACATACTGACTTTTTTTATCACTATTTTTTCGACATGCTATCGGTGACGTTTTTTCGACAAACTATACTATGACTGTATGATTTTTCAACATTCTTTGACTTTTTTTCGACATGCTATACTATGATTTTTTAATGATTTTTTCAACAGACTATACTATAACTTTATGAGTTTATCAAGATTTTATGTTATGACTGTTTTATGATTTTTTTTCTTTCAACATACTAGTCTTTGAGCCCACTCCCCCGGCTTAGTCATTTCTTTTCAACCTACAATGGCCATAATATGCCGTCTTATTTTCAGGACTTTTTTCGACATACCATACGAGGACTTTTTATTCAACATTCTATACTGTGACTTTTTTTATGTTTTTAAATGACATACTATACTATGACTTTTCATAAATTTTTTTTCATGCCATTAGCTCAAAGCACTGATGCACCCAAGTACAGCCTCACAGATCTGCTAGTGGCTAGTGGCCACTAGCCACTAGGTTACTTTAACCTGCCTCTTGCATGTCTCCAAACTTAATGAAAGTACAATACTAAATTGCAGGAGTACCCTTTAACAAACCTCGGACACCAAAAGAAAGCACAGGTATTAAGGATCAGAATACAAACAATCATGTGAACTGAAACTCACTGAAATGAGGGCGCCCACGTAATCAAGTGCAGAACTTCATGAGTAAATAAGGTTTGAATGGATTTCAATCAAAACAAAGCACCACAAAAACATCTATTGAACTCAAGGCTGTATTGTAAATCATTACTGGGTGGATAGATTACACCCTGGGTGAGGACAAAAAGATAATGTGTTTTTGTTTCCAACAACCCTGCCTGTGTTTTGTTCCCCAGGCCTAAGTGAGGTTTAGAAGTGACACATCTTCTAAAGTAGCTGATGTAAGCACAAACATGTAGAGACGCTGCTGGGAAACGCTAAAAAAAACAAAAAAACAAAAAACCTGTTGCTTGCAGCCCTGGGTGACGGGGCTTCAAATCACTTTCTGACAAACACCTTTTTTTTTCCGACACAAAACTCTCAGTGAGAACGAACGTAAGTGCGTTGGCCGAGGGAACACCCAGCACCCTTGGCAGGTGGTGGTGTTGTGGCTTGATAAAAGTCTGGGCCTCTTTTCCCCTCTCAGCTCCCCTCCTGTACAGGCTCTAACAGCACGTTACACTATCATCACAGCAGGATCTGCCATTCAGTTTGGTTCTGAATGCAGTGACACAGCTATAACATAGCATACTGTAAACTAGGGATGTTAATAATTAACCATTTAACCGTTAACTGACATTAAGCATTTTAATCGATTAACGCTATCGGTTAAATCGGTTAAAAGAAATGTTAATAATTAATTAAAAAGCTGAGAAAAACTTGTCACTTTAAGGGGAAAAGCTGGTTCACATTAACAGCCCACCTAAAGAGAATCTGAGCGAGAGAGAAAGTGGCTGCATATCCACGACACTACACGCAGTGTCTACGTTATCTATCTGCTAAGTTAATGCGGCGCACCGCTGCATGTGAGGCACAAATCTTGTCGGTTAACGGTTAATAATTGGTTAACGAGGGTCGGTTATCGGTTAAAATTTTTGTTCAAAATTAGTATCCCTACTGTAAACCCAAATAAGTCAAGTAGCTTTTTGAACTCTGTGTGACAGGATTAACGTCCCTTTTGGACTTTTGCTATTGATGCTTCATTTTAACAATCAAAAAAGAGGTCCAGAGGCATCTTTAAGTACAAAGTCTTTATTTCTATTTTTTTTTTGGTATGGCTTCTTTGAAAGGACTGTAAAAGACATCTTTGTTGAAAAAAATCTAGAGAATTTCTGATGCAACCGGTGAAGGATCTACACAGGAGCATCTACTGTAGTTGCCGTGAACCCGGGAAAATCCACTGACATGGTGACAGGACAAAAAAACAAAATGAATACGACACCAGTGGATCTGCAGGTATGCCTCTGCATGTTAAATGACATCAGTGCCACAACTATAGTCATAGTAACAAAACAAATCTATTTTAACTTAGTACCTCATATAAATACCTACATATAAATATTGTAAATGTACTTGATGACTGAAAACATTTGAAATTGCTGTACATGAATGTCCTTTTGAGAGCAACAATTTGTGACAATCTCAGTGATAAAAGGAGAAAAAAAAATACACTGGTGTTTGAGCTCAGTGTCGGCTACCTTTCAACAACGATACACAGCGCTCCTGGTCCCCATCGCCCACATACTGCATGTGATTATCTACATCCATTTGAAATGATCAAGACCAAGTAAGCCAGATTAATGTGACTGACTGCTGAAAAGCCAGCCACAAAGGGGATCTGTGCACTTGGTTCTGTGGTGGGGGGGGAGCACTTGAAAAATCAGGAGATTCAAAAAGGAGTTTCTCTTTTATTAAGGCCTCTTTAATTAAGAATTAAAAAAATGTGAAGTCCTGACATCACAGTCTCAAAGCTCCCACTGTCATATATACTGAAACTTTCTTTCCGTTTTGTCCTTGAGGTGAAATATCGCATCGTCCTCCTGTGTTGTGGAGCTGAACGCTGGAGGTTTGTTCATGGGGCAGTCAGCGCTCTACCTCACTAGCACCAGGATGGGACCACAGATAGGCTGAGAGGCTGGCTGTATGCCTCCCCAAATCACCACCCTGTCCCCCATATCTCTGACTGTCCCCGAGTGTCCTAAAGCAGCAGTGCCCTTCATATCCGCCCCAGATACTCTGGAGTCGGGAGGAAAGAGGTGTGACATGTCCCAGACAGCTCTCCAATCATCAATATGTACCATGGACACACGCAACTTCCACTGATTGAGCCAAAAACATAACATTGATAATAATGGCATACAAACAAATATTGACAATAACATTAATACAATAATAAAGGACGATAAAAATAATAATAATAAAAAAAATGAAGTGTCAGCTTCTGGAAGCCCTTGGAAGCGACCACATACTTTATGCTGTTTAGCTTCCCAACCTGAACCTCGACAGTCCTCCAACCCCTCCCAACCCTTTTACCAATGAGCAAATGGCTCATCCTGATCGTATAGTGCAATAGTCCCACCCTTTTTTCCTGAAAGCCCCCGCTTACGATAGCTTGGTCACCTGTAGGGCGTTTTTTTTTTGCCATCCTGTGTCTGAAGGTCCGCGTCCTCTACTCCCTACTCCTCCACCTGTAACGCTCCTTCGTCTCCGCTTCCTTCACGGGCTCACTGCATGCGGTCCGGCTGGATGTGCTGCTGCGGGGCGTAGTGCAGGAAGGCCTGGGCCGGGCCAGCGGCGGAGGGGAGGGTCGGGTGGACGGTGGCCGGAGCTGTGGCGGCGGCGGTCGGACCGGCGGTGGCTGTGGGGCTTGTGGCGTAGCTGTAGCCCAGGAAGCCAGCTGGGGAGGCGGCGTACGGGTACTGCTGCTCAAAGGCCGCCTGGGCGTACTGGCTGTAGGCTGCGCTGTAGTCCATGTAGGGGCTGCTGCTGACGGAGGTGGAAACCTGAGTGGGCATCACCAGGCTGGGCTGCACATAGGCTTGTGGGTAGACGTATGGCTGGGCCAACCTGTACACAGAGACAAAGACCAAACAGGGGGGGGTTATTAGACAGGATGGGGGCTGAAACAGCAGAGAAATCTCAGGGTCTGGCTTCCATTGTTTACATTGCTCCCAGAGGGCGAGCATGTCGGGAATATAAACTCTCTGTTGGTGTTCTGAACTTCGAGAGTTCTCACACGGATATCCACTGTTATTAAAGGCTAAATAGACGAGAGGCAGAGGAGGTTAGGAGGCGAAGGTGACTCAACCCTCTGTCTGTGTCAGTTAGTAAAACCTACAAAACCTGTTGGGTAGGGCCTCCTGAGGTAGACGGGAGGGGCTGAGTCGGGGGGGGTGGGGGGGGGGGTGGGGTGAATGACAGAGTCAGCCGTTACTGGCAGGTTTTCAAGCTCAGGCATCAACAGAGTGTTTTAACAGCTGCTGCTCTTCACTCGCTGAACACAAACACACACACACGGGAACAGAAAAGGGGAAGTGCATGAACGCTGTGCAGAAGTTGCCATCTCTTAGTTCTCACTAGTGTGTAAATCTCGTGCAGACTATCACAGGTGATGATGCTAGCTGGGGGAGGGAGGGAATGGTGGCGGGGGAGCTCATCAGGGTCGGGTGCCAGGCTCTGCCGGGCCTCGTGGGCCAGCTTTCAAAATGTAGCTGATTAGAGCTGTGGGGTCTGGGGACTCTGCCGTCTCTCCTTCTCTTTCTGTCATTGCTTTGCCACTTTACCCATGGAGGAAAGGGAAGGGGAGAGGGCCTTAGGAGTCTATTTTTAGTCTGGACTTGAAGTATCTCTCCTGGGTTTGTTGTCTACAGGGAAGGATGGTAGAGTGCAGAGTAGAGAGAAGACCCCCCCCCTCCTTCATTTAAAGGGTGATGTAACTGACTTTTTTTTTTTTGAAAGCCATTATCTTTGATACTACGCCTTTGGGGGAAAATCATCCACAGGCACACACCCCGAGACAAAGACAAGATAATCACAACAAATGTCACCTTGACATACGCTCCTCAGCTGCGTCTCAGTACTGATGAAAATAGAGTTGTTCCGATACCGATACAGTATCGGACGCATTTCCAAAATTCAGTATCGGCGAGTACGCCAGTCTATGCACCGATCCATTATCAGTAATTTATTAACCGAGAAAAAAAAATCAACTTGTTTAAACGAAAATCATTTCTTCTTCACCGCTCCAAAACAGTAGCCTTCACTGTGCTGGATGTATCATGGCTGCCACTGGCAACTACTGTTTTAAAGCAGTGAAGAAGAACTGATTGCAGGTAGTTTGTCACGTGACGATAGGAAACAACGACAGTGCGGTGCGAGTGGAGAGTGTAACGGTAGTCAGAGCAAGGAAAATGTCAGCCAATATTTCCCAGTGGAAAATCCTACAAGTAAAACGATGATTTGTACAGTATGTAGTTGCCAATTTCAACACCAGCAATATTAAAGAACATTTGAAGATGCATCACGCAAAAGAGCACGACGATTTCACAGAGGCAAAGGGGAAAAAAAGGACAAACTGCAGCAGCAAACGTTGGAAACCGCAAAAAATTCCACAAAGATAACCCAAAAGCTATGAAGATATTATATTTATCACGCTGGAATCGGATCGGTACTCAGTATCGGCCGAAGCCGCAAGTTCAGGTCTCTGAATCGGTATCGGGAAGGAAAAATGATATCGGAATATCACTAGATTAAAACCTTCCCTTCGTGGACTGTATTTAAATTTCAATCTAAGCGTGTCTTCTACAGATTCAGTCCAGGAGAAGAAGAGGATCAGTAATGAGAGGCAGCCGTGAGTCAACACAGCAAAAGATGGAAGCATGCATGGATAGGGATGTCATCACGCTCTCAAACACAAACACACACACACACACACACACACACACCCTCTCCAACCCCCCCCTCGTCTTTTCCAGCCACCCACCCACACACCAGTTACAACTGCAAACCCCAAACCATGCCATAATAGGGAAAGAGTCACACCGCAATCAGCAAAACCTCTTCACTTCATATCACACAGACGAGAAAAGATAAAAAGGCACTCCAATCCATCACAGCACACCGCACTGCACTCTCAAGCCATCACTGGCACCTTGGAGAGAGGCTGGCTGAGGGAGGAGGGGGCAGACATTTTCTGTCAAACCCCTCCTCGGGACTAGTCCTGCACTGTGGGCATCTTCTGATCCTCTGCTGGTACACTGGTCAGCTGGCGGCAACCATAGCAGAAGGTTGGATAGGAGGATGGCAGTGATTATTGTCAGCATTAACAAAGAGATGTGATCAAGAGGCATTGGGGGTACAGAAATGTGTATTTGTAAAAATGTAAAGTCCCTGAAATTCAGAATAACAAGGCAAATCCCACCTATGATACGACATTGCAAACATACAAAAAACTATATATTAGGGGTGGGAAAGACTTTGATTTACCCATGTAGGAAGTTACCGCTTTTATTTTTGTAGTCAGAGTAACGTGACGTCATATCCGTTCCGTCAACCAAAACAAACCGCAGCGAACCGAAACAACAAAGCAGAAAACTGCGGAGGGTCCGCGTGGATACGACCTGCACTCTCACATTTTAAATCCAAAGTGGTAAACACTACACATACAGTAAAGTATGGAAACACTTTGGGTTTCACACATTGCCAGGAAAAGCAGAGCTAGACATCACGGCTAAAGCTGCATGCTAACTCTGTCATGGACAGGAAACGTTATCATATTGTAGCCAGCAGTCACTCTCATCTCCGTGGTCAAATCAGCCGACGCTACAACTGTAGAGCACCCATATACTGACATTTATGTTAAATGCATTCAAACAGCCCCGATGGAGCTGACCATGGATGTATAAAAAGAACGGAGCTGACGGGAGAGCTAGAGACGGACTTGGCGAAGTTAGTGGAAGTATATACGTGTGACTACATCCGGTTTTCAAAATAAGTTGTTAACAAAAGGAACTGTATATACAAAATACATATATAGAAATAAGATTGATTGGATTATATTCACCAGAAGAATAAAACATTATATGTCCCTAATAAATTAATAAGAAAATACCACTAATTTATGAGAGAAATGTATTAATAAATAATGTCTGACAATGACTGATATATTTGACTTCAGGACTTCTCGGACTACATACATGCTAATAAACAAACATTTTTACTGTATTAATTTAGATATTTTCCAAAGTAAAAGTACCTAGAAGTGTATGATTCAACTGTTTCCCATGGTCTAGTGTTAAAAAAAGTAACAAAAATTGCAGTAAATCATAATATCAAATCGCAATACTTAAAAATCGCAATACGTATCGATTCGGCACCCAAGTATTGTGATACTATCGCATCGGGAGATGAGTGTATCATCCCAGCCCTACTATATATAGAGCAGGGCTAATGGCAGCTTTAGCTAAGACACCTGCATAAATGCCATGTTTTTCCACCATGAGAACATTTCTAACAACAGTGTGGTTGAAACAAGTTACAGGAGCTCACTGAGACATCTGGCCAGTGACGGGGAAAAAAGTGACATAAAACCAGATAACAGTGGCATATAAACAGCAGTAAGCATAGGCAAATGAAGTTAACCCCCACCCACGAGCGCAATCTACACTTTGCCCTCACAGTGCTATTGAGCTACGTACAAAGAGGCATTCACTCTCACACAGAGCTTTCAAAGATGACCATACATTAACGCTGTGGGGCATATGTGCTTTCACTCGCATCCTGTATAATGAGCTCGCCGTCTCCGTGGCCTTGGCAGTGTGTCGCCACAGGCCGTTTGCCTTAACCTAGGCTTAAAAACAAGTGACCGTGTTTAGGTGAAGAGGAATAGAAAATAATGTAAATAATAATAATAATAATAAACGGACCAATTACAATAGGGCCTTCGCAGACCTGCGGTCAGTGCTCGGGCCCTAATAATGTACGCCTGAAGGAAGTTAAGGATGGACAAAGCCCTCCTGTATTATATCATTAGCGTGCCCCAAGCAGGGTTATTATAGGTAACTAACACGAAAATAAGCAGTGAAAAATATTTTTAGTAAACTGAAACTAAATAAAAACTTAAACTAAAACTAGATTTCCTGGTTAAAAAACTAATAAAAATAACTTATTTAAATTTCTAAATACATTTTTTTCTATCACTACCGATAAAAGGAGACAGCATGAATTTTCGCACACTCTCCTGACATTGAAACACAGAAACTGAACAGACTTGGCCTTACCCGAGACAGCGATATGCCACAATTGATTCACATCAGACACTAATGTAGCGCAAACATTAAACATTATGGCCATTCCTACACAGTTCTCCAACCATGTATATCTAGCTACATACTTCTGCGACATTATACCTGGCCCTAACTAAAACAAACTAAAACTAATGTAAAGTAGGGCTGCGAAATTACATAAAAATTGCAATATGGCCTACTATAGGCCATAGTGGTGTAGTATTTGTAAAAATTGCAATATTTGTTTAAGGTGAAATGTGTGTCAAAATACCATTTTAAATTAAATATTGTGGTGCTGTAGAGATGTCCTGGCCTACACATCATATTCTACAGACTTAAGAAAACATCTTTGTTTGGTACAGATCTCATGCCATAATCATTTTAACATGTCTTTCAATGAAAATGAGAATGATGTAATAATGATTCCCTCTAGTCTAAATAATCGCAATTAGATATTTTTTCAAAGTCATGCAGCCCTAATTCCTACACAGTTCTCCAACCATATATTTTGTATGTATATGTAGCTACATACTTCTGAGACATTATAGCTGACTCTAACAAAAACAAACTAAACTACTGGAAAACTAAATATATAAAAACTAAACCTTTCTGAAAAACTGAAACTAAACTAAAACTAGCAAACACACTCTGAAACTAACTAAAACTAATTAAAATGAAATCGAAAAGTCAAAACTAAAATAAAATGAAAACTAGGGCTGTCAAAGTTAACGCGATAATAACGCGTTAACGCAAATTCGTTTTAACGCCACTAATTTCTTTAACACATTGACGCAACATGTGATTTTTAAGTTGTAGCGGGCTCAGTTTTAAAGTGAGAGTGAAGATTCTGGCATCATATAAAATTAGAAAACCTAAGGAATACTAGCTTGTAGCGAAGGATGCTAAATAACGCTCCAAACTTAAAGCTAAATTTTAGCGAGGAAACACTGGCATGGCCATTTTCAAGAGTATTAAATACTTGACAAATCTCCCTTTAAGATACATTTTGAACAGATAAAAATGTGTGATACTGTAATTTGCGATTAATTGTGATTAACTATGGACAATCATGCGATTAATCGCCATTAAATATTTTAATCAATCGACAGCCCTAATTAAAACTAATTGAAAATTCAAAACCTTGGCTCAGAGAGATGGAGATGTTATTTTAGCTAAGCTATTTTAGCTTTCTATCTGAAGAGAAGAGAGGGGACGGGGACTTTAAGTTGGGGGACAGCAGCGAGCTCCTGAGGCCACAGAGATGTCATGTGGATTGTGGGGCAGTGGCGGGGGGGGAGTGTGGATGACGGCCAGAAGATCAGAGGTCAGCTGGTTTTGTGCTGACGGCCAGTCTGTGTGTGTTTGACATAGCGTCACTCTGCGGATGGCAGGCGGAGACACTAGAGAGACGCTCACACAGAAAACATTTGATGCCCATAAACATTACAAATACAGGCCGAAGTAATCGCCACCATGAAGGCAACATAATGAGCCAATGTGAAACGCCTGGGCGATATCACACCGAGCAGCCAAATATTTCTATACGATAACACAAATGACCTTCAGCGCGCATGACTCACTGCAACGCAAAGTGTGAAAACTGACAGGACAGGACTGGGTGGGGGAATTAAACAACACCTTACAATACTTGTAAGACGACTTGATATTGCCGTCCTTCCCTCTTTGTTTGAGAGGATTGTGAATATTCTTTGACAACAAGAGGGGGAAAAAAAGGTGTTTTGTTTGGCACCTGGAGAGGTGAGTTTCCTAGGGAGCACACTGCCTCATTAAGCATTAGTCCCTGAATACACCCCCAGATACCCTCCCCCCCCAATCTCCTCTTTAACCGCCCTCCCTCCCAGTCTCACACAGAGGTGTCAGTTTTCAGTGTCTCTCACACACTGGTAGTGGCAGCACTTTAATTGGAGGAATTAAAGTAAAAAAACAGTGCTTAAAGGGAATAAAAAGGGACACATATGACATGGGAAAGCGTAGGGGAAGTGGCCGGAGCAGAGGAGGTGATGCATGAGAGGAGATGAATCTGCAAGCATACTGACAACTCCTCCCCCCCCCCATCAAAACTATGTTCCTGGCCTCAGTGACCCCCTCTGGCCCTCACAGTCCACAGCATCTGCTGACAACAGCTATACACACACATACGCAGCAGTAAGTCTGAACCAGAACACCACCGCTACACGCAATGCTCCAGTTCAAAATCCCACTTCATACCACGTCTTCCTCACACCATATGTTGTCAAAGGGGGTTTGGGGGGGGGGGGGGGGGGATGAGAGGCTGAAAGAAAAGCCACTTGTACGCTCTGCATCTTAGGGAGGCCTGCGTCTGTCACCCGCCATACAGAGGAGACTCAGAGGCAGGCGGACAGGTGCTCCGTGCGCCTCTCTACGTCTCTGGGGTGGTGGTGGTCATGGGAGATTAAGGGGGTGTAAAAGGCTGTAATACGAGCCAGCACCTGTCAGGCACATGCCTCAGAGCAGCACTATGCTCCACATTTCAAAACCTCAGGGTTTTGGTACCATCCATGCTCACTATGGTAGCATACAGACATCGACATTGAAGGGACTTTCCAAGGTCCTCCTAAGGTCTCGGAACATGATGGGACATGTCCCTAGTGGACTGAGATTCAGACCTAGTACAGAGATACAGCTGATGTCGACTTCTTGTGTTTCTTTTTTGGGTTCATCAACCTCCAAAACCACCAAATGTTTCTTTTTTTGTCCCTGTGGACTGTCTTGGGATTTCCATGAAGCTCTTAAGCACTCACATGCTCTGGAGTCATATATACTGTATATGGCTGCAACTACTGATTATTTCAGGGTCTCCAACAAGTAGCTCGCTACCTGTTTCTGATTGGCTCGCTAAAGGTTCAAAGAATATGTACATAGAGTTGTTAATCCAATCAAATTCACAAACATCCCGCCCCCTTCTGACACAGATTATTTTTTTGCCAATCGGCTGTCGATTAAACGAGTTGCTTTCAAGTTTCGACTAGTAAACGCACCAGACCAATAAAAGGCAAAAATATACTATTTTCATGAGGAAAGGGAAAAGAGTTTTTTTTTTTTCACAATGTGAATGACAAATGAGTGGGTCTCATTTTCAGTGCGAGCGTGTCAGTCGGTAAAAGATATACCGTCGAGCGGCACTTCACCAAAGTCCAGAGCAACTTTTCAAGGGACTTTTGGCTGGTGGCATCTACAAACAGAAGGCAAAGGAGCGGAAAACAACGCAAAATAACAACAGTCTGTTTACCAAAGCTGACGAAGAAAGACAACTTTTAGTGGCGCACATGCCAACGAAACATAAAAAGCCCTTTGCTTATGATGGGATGGTATTAGAGGCGATGACCGCGGTGGCAGAAACGTTATTAAAGGACCGTAAAGACAGAAATTATGTCCGCTACTGGCGATGTACAACTTGGTGCTACAAGTTAATGTTTCAGCACGACTGCAACTAATGATTACCTTCATTATAGATTATCTGCTGATCTTTTGTTTCAATTAATGGATTAATCATTTAGAACAGTGGAAAAGGCCCATGGTGGAATGCATTTTTCCGACCCATTTATTTTACAATGAACAAATTGAAAGAAGCTAGAATCAACAAATGCTGTCATTTATGCTTGATAAATGACTTAAACAATTAACTGATCATCAATCAACCATTTGTTTCAGCACTACTCATATTTAATGTTGTTGTTAGTTTATATTTTTATAAGCACTATGTGTCAAAAACGTGAACACAAAACCACTTGCGGTATTTTCATCTTCCAGACAGATCTGACGTTTCGAGAGTATAATATGAACGGTGGTGAGCAATGATATCTGATATCTGCGGGGGGGGGTGAGGAGACTCATTATTGCAGTGAAATGCTCATTAGCTGCTCAGCAGACCGTGGCTCCTAGACCTCTACATCCAGGCTGTTTCTACAACACAGACACTTCTAGAAAGCCGTCTCAGTGACGGAGCCCACTCAGGCAGGTACACCAGCCAAGCGGCTCCTGACAGAAGTCCACAAGTGAGTCACACATTTCACCTCTGGAATGCTCTTCTATTACCACGGATATGTGAAACATCACCCAGCCCTACAAAAACTCTAATATGCTAATAGGCTACTTCTGGAGTTGCATGTGGACACAGAAACTGACATGTACTTTCTAGAGGCCCTGTTTGTCAAAGAAATAGTAGCCCAGTGGCGTCCCACAGAGTGTAAAACAAGCGCCCACTCCCGCTCACTTACCCATACTGCCTCTGGATGAGTGCTGGGTGAATGGGCTGCACTCCGATGGATATGCCTGGAAGATAGGAGGCCGGCTGTCAGACTCACACATTTGCATTTACAGAGGAGGACCAGAGAACAATACACAGAGGGCATAGAGAGACAGAAGCAGTGTCTGTTTCAAACCTACCACAAATGGAACAACAGTTACAAATGCGTAATAAGAAACAGTAAAGAATGTATTCATTCGGGAAACTGAAAGTTAGGCCTATTTAAAATAAAATATGCTGCATATGGTCAGAATGGTTGTACCGGGCTCAATTTTAAAGCTAGAATGAAGATAACCTAAGGAATCCATTGGTACCAACCATGTCATAGTACATATATTTGCATAAAGCAAGCATATTTGCCCACTCCCATGTTGATAAGCGATTGACAGCCCTACTTCATATCTTATGTCCTACATTTTTTTTTTTTTTTAGATTTAGAGATATTATTTGTTCGCACAATAAAACAAATCAGCAAAAACACAACAACAAATGAAAAGAAGCAAGTTGTGCCAGTGAAATTTAAAAAATATAGCAGGAATCTCACCCCAAAAAGAATTATAAGCAAATACAAAAGTCACATAATCAACAAAAGTAAACAAACAAGCAAACATAAAATCCAAAAGCAAACATAAAGTAAGCACCATAAATCAAGCAATTCTCTAATAACGATTGGTTGATGAAGATGGAAACACCATTATTGCTACGATTTTATGGTTGATTTAATTGAACCTTGAAACAACATGTATCTCACCTGACTGTATGCTGCGGGGTTTGGCACCCAGGTAGGCCAGGTTCACATTGGCCTTCCTGCCATCGATTATGGGGTTGGGATCCTTGCAGGCTCTCTCCGCTGCTCCTCGGTCCGTCATCGTCACCTGGTGACAGAGACAGACTCATCAACAAACAAGGTCTCACCAGAACGAAATTATTCATCACCTCATGTAACGAACAGACGGTAGTAAAGCGCCCCTGGCTGGTGATTGAGCTGTGTATTGGCAAGAATCTGGCGATACGATACAGGGGTTACGATTCAATCAACCCTGTCTTCCACAGAATTACGTTCCCATACAACTAAACTGCATGACCAAAATACGTTGTGAGGGAAACTTATTTTTTACCGGATTACAGTTGCGGTTTTAAACAGTTTTAAGAATGTGAAACTCATGAAAATGCAACAAAACTACTTAGTTAGGTTTAACAAAAAACATCATAGTTTGGCTTAAAAAGACTAGGACATTGAAACAAAACAAAACCAAAATGCAACAAAACTACTGAGTTAGGTTCAGGCCACAAACTACTGGGTTAAGCTTTGTAAAAAAACATCATGTCTTGGCTTAAAATTACTTAGAAGACAAACGTAATCCGCAATAAAAATGCGTTTCCTTCCAACCGTAATTGAGAATGCAGTTTAGTTGTATGGGAACGTCATTTTTAGGAGACAGGGCTGGATTCAATACATTGCGATACAGTAAGCATGGCGAAAAGTTTACTTTTTTATGCAATGAGTACAATGGGATCTGCATTTATCACAGTCCCTGTAACATCCAACATCATAGCTGTACTTTGAGGGGGCACATACACTGAGAGGGTGTATATATATATATATATATATATATATATATATATATATATATATATATATATATCTTTGCAAATAAAATAAAGTATCAATTGAGTTAAACTATTAATCAATACAGTATCACAAACCACAATATTTCAATACTCTATATTTTCTTACACCCCTAGCTGGTGACACATCAACTATTCAAGCAAAACAAAAACAAAACCACTTGAAATGCATAAAACAGGACTGTTGGTCTGCTTGTCTCATCATAACCCCCCCCCCAACAGGCTTTCCACTGTTGAGACTCGGTTTCTCTGAAGAAGAAACTACAAACAAAGCACAATGATAAGCTTTGAAAACTGCCCACAGCAGCAGTAGCCAGCCACTTGACTGCCACTCAGCCGCGGGCAGACCTGCTGAAATATGGTTCTGGGAAGAGCAACAAGGAGCTTATCCAATTAGGGACAAAATATTAAGGAGATTGGTATTAGTCCACCCCTCCTCTCTCCCTCCTGGCATTAGACAAGTCCTTCTGTTTTGATGCCACGTTCTGCCAACTCAGAGGGTTCAGTCACCTCGGTGTGTGGACCAAGCAGTGAATGTAGGCCACCACCACGGCTTGCATTGTTTAAGAGGAAGTTTCTTTTAAAAGCAGTACTTCATAGTGGAGGGATCCGGAACAAAGCCCACTCCAGGGCCTGTGTTGTGAACACACAGGAAGGAACGAGGCTGTGTTTACACTGTGAAGAGCCTTGCTGTGGGGGGTTCTACTAATCCACCTCTAAAGTGTGTTTAGAAAAAAGGTGCGCTCAGCTTTGGGGCGCCTCCCTCCCTGGCTGCCTGCCTGCCCTCCCGCTGCCAGCTACCTCTCCAACTAGGTTGCCTCGTGCCACATAAAACAAGTGTGCCGAGCATAAAGTGCTGATCTACCATGAGTATGCACGTCTTGTCCCGGGAAGCACCCTTATCTCCCTGAGCCTGTTTAACCTGAAACACCAGCCTCCAATACACAGCCGTTGGATACCAGCTAGACTCACGGGACAGCTTTCCTCCGAGTTAAGGGAGCTGATGTGTAAACACCGAGAGCAATTGTCTTACAATTCTGACGTTGGAAGTAAACATGCACACATAGCAGTTTTCCATTCCTTCTTTGGCCTGACGGTCCTATTAGTGCTGATGTGTCTTTTAAAGGTTCTGGTAAATATTAGCATTTCTTGTGCTGCTTCTGTTCTTTGTGTCAAAGAGAGATCTTTATGTGCCTGGACAGGAACAGGATACGTCACTTATTATTGTAGGTTTTAAATTGGACTCATTAATCTGACTTAAAGCAACTGTGGCCAAGGATCAAGTTGTGGTTAATGTCGCAGTAAAACAGTCATTTTCCCACCCTACACCATGAGCTGAGATCAGAAAGCAGGTACAGCTCAGTTTACATTATATAAAAGTATTTTATATGGCTTGGACTGGCCACAGAGTCCAAAAAAGATAAGATCAAAGGGAAACTCAACATAAATTTGTACAATACTAGAGAGCCAATTTGTTGACGTAGGAATTTCTGTCTCAGCAGCCAAGATGTGATGCAAATCATGTGCTACGGCCGACTGCTCCGGTCCATGACAATGGAGGGCAGGGTGTGCAAGGTCAACCTCCCCACTGCTCCGAAATAACCATATAAAGCAAGCAAGGAGTGCAGACTGTCTCTCATACACACACACACACACAAAGCCATAAGCTGGGGTTGCTCAGGGGTGAGTAAGGGGGGGACTCCATTGGGGGAGGGTTAGGGGGGGATGGACATCAGACATATGTTGAAATATAATCTTCTTAGTTACCCATCAACTTGTGTGATCCCTCATCCTCATTAAGCTAAAATAACAGCCAGCCAGGCGGAAAAAAAAAAAACAGAGATACTATGCAATTATGCCAGTAAGCTTCAGTGGAGGATTACCTTTGACATGCATCTGATGCAGTAGTTATACATAGTAGGGATATTCATTTACAATAATTCCCATATGAAGAGAGGGAGACACCGATACATCCATGCAAAGTATGCAAACACTAAAAAACAAGCGTGTTTTAATGACAGGAACTTATCTGTGTGGTGGAACTACAGCAAAGAGTTGAAATGTGTTAAAAGTTGTGAATGGGAGTGTTGGTCGTCTTGTTTGTACTCACAAAGCCGTATCCTCTGGATTTGCCGGTCTGTCTGTCCGTTATCACCACAGCCTCGTCAATGTCCCCAAAGGCCTCGAAGTATTTTCTCAGCGAGGCATCGTTCGTGTGGTACGGCAGCCCGCCGACAAAGATCTTGGTAAAAGTGGTGTCTTTCTGCAGCGGTGAGGGATGCATGACTTCCAGAGCTCCGTTCATGAACTGATGCAGAAGCATTGGTCAGCCGGAGAGAAGACCCGAGGCACGCTGGAATACACTAAGCGCTTTAACAACGTCCAGGCATCAGAAAAAAAACACTAATTTAACTATATTATACTGCAGTTATGACCTCAAAGTTGTAGTGACAACTTCACGCTGCGTGAGCTCCTCCGGTCGAACTGGTTGCTCCGTTGCAGCTGTGAGGAAAAAAGTGGAGGGAGCTTTTATATGCCGCGATTTAAACCACGCCCACGTAGAACTCTTGCCCAATCAGCGAAGCCGCTGAGTGCCAACATGGGCATGGGATCCTCCCATTGGTCCGCCTCCCCCCGGCGCTGTGCTGCACCTGCTTTTGTCCTTTACGACACAAAGAAAAGCTCGTACTGTACGGCAGAAAGCGCGGCTCTGGCACATGGTTCATTGTACAACTGTAATGAGGAAGTAATTGTCTCGACTACAGGACTAAATAACATTTCCTAACTTTAAAGGACAGTATGCTTATTATGCGTTTGCTGCGACTTCCCTTTATGACCGTGAGATTGTACATATAGACTGAACAGAAAGCAAAAATACAAATTAGCCTACATAACAGTAAAGCTGAAACAAAAGGACAGTGGAAACCACACCACTTCCAACTAAAACACAATAAACCTTACTTTATAATCTGTTTATGCTGGATTTGTAAACTTTAAAAATGTCCTATCACTTAATAGTCCTTAAAGGAAAATTACATCACAGACACGGTTTACTGACTACTGTTATTACTGTATGTACTCTAGTCTTTTTTAAATCTTCCTAATGTGGTCTCACAAATATATTATATATTAAAGCAGCAGTTGGTAGAATTGGAGCAAATATGATTTAAAAAAAAAAAGTTAATTTTTTAATAAAATGGTCACTATATCCTGACAATAGTGCATGAGACAGGTAATCGGAACAAATCATGTGCCTCTGTGTCCTTCGGTGCTCCTAATGGCATCTGCAAGATCTCACATACCGGAGGAACCGATCAGAGCCGAGCTGGAGCCTGCCGTCTCTGAGCAGCTGTCAATCACTCGCAAACTCCGATCAACTAGGCAGCGCTGATCAAATATGAATCAATATTCTGTTACTGTAATGCCTATTTCTCGCATTAAATGTTTTCAGAAACATAATTCAATGTACTGTTTAGTGGTAAAATGAGAAGGTGTTGAGATAAGTTGAGAAAAATACCAAGCACCGCCCACCAGCCGGAGCAAACGTTCTCATTTTACAGCTAAACATTACACTACAAGGCGAGAAATAGGTATTACAGTAACAGAATATTTATTCATATTTGATCAGCGCTGCCTAGTTTGACCGTTTGATCGGAGTAAGCGAGTGATTGACAGCTGCCTCTGTTGAATAAACAGCCAATAGGAACGCTCTCACTCTGAAATGACCTGTGATTGGCCAAAGTCTGCCGTCACGGGTTAGATTTTTTTAAAGCCTGAAAACAGAGCCATGAGGAGGTGCAGAAGTCTAGTTATCTCTCAGAACACTTGAATTACAATATGAAAGGTTATTATGGAATTTTTGCCCAATGATGCCAAAAACATTCTGCCTACTGCAGGTTTACTATACCGAAAGGAAAATTACATCACAGACACTGTTTACTTTTCTATTATTAATGTACTCTAGTCCTTTTTAAAACTTCCTAATGTGGTCTCACAAATATATTAATCTGGACTAGTGTTACATGACAGCATATCATGGATGATTAATTTAAAACTAAAGCACTATAATTATATCAAGGTAGCAATTATTTCCTCATCCCTTTGGGAGAAACAGTGTCAAAGTTCACACAAGTATACACAGTGTCCTTTTTTGAAATAGACTGGTTAAAGTACAATATGACAAATTTCATTGGTCCTGCGACAACAGGCCACCTCTGATTACCCCATCATAAAAGCAAATGATTGGCATATTTTGCAAAAAAAAGTGTACACTTGAGCTCAAAGCTCTTATTTTTCCAGTGTCATACTTTCTACACGTCCCCGCATGCTACTCACAAACACTGATAACCTCTTTACAGGAAAGGGCAGATCCAAGGGTCTGAAGCAACAGGTCAATCCAACAGTAAACGTTCTGATTGCTGTCTAAAAACTGTCAAAATAAATACTGTATTACTCTACTGGTGCTTATAAGATCCAATGAGTCAGCATGGCAACCTGGAGGACTGTTAAATTAAGAAACTTGCTTGAATGAGCAGTACAGGAGACAGTGGTCTAGAAGAGTGGTACTAGTGTCACCCCATGAAAGCTGAGAGGAGCCGGTGAACTGTGGCATCTTCCCGCCCCCGGTGCCTTGGAGTTCCACTGCTAAGTACCGCGGGTCAGGCTAACAGTGAGGTGATACTCTAATGACCTCAATAAAAAGGCATTTAATTCACACCTTCTCCTCTATGAACCGGTTCACTTTTCACACGTGGCCTTTGTGGCTGCCTCATTCATATCCTCTTGATAAATCCCATTTCCAGCTGTTTAACTCTGTCAAAAGGGCTCAACCTGGATGGAGGACCCCACTGACCTGCTTTGATCTCATTTGTCCTGCCTAGCTCTCTGACTTTTCTTCAGGTAACTGCTGCAGTTAAGACACTGAAGGGCAAAATGCTCCACCTGCTGGTCAACTAGGGTTAAAACAAGCAGACAGGAGGGGTCATTGTGATACAGATGTTGTCCAAAGTTTATAATTTTGACGTTGTGATGATTCCACCCATGTGATGAAGAGATTTACAGCTGAAACATGATAGTGGTTCATGGTATTCGCATGCACTATACAGTTCTGTGAATCCCCAACCAACATTTATACGGCAAACACAGCCTACTCCCTCAGGTTGGAATAAACATGTTCAAATCTAATAGTATGCACTTAGTTATTTATTTTACATCCCAGTTTCATTCATGGAGCTAAACCACGGACCAACAGCAAATCGTAAGAGTCTTTGGAAAGCTGTAAAAAAAATGAGGAGCTGGACACATAAAAAAAAAATCGAAACATCAAGATGAATGACAAATAAGGCCCTCCCTTTTTATGATGACCTCTACGACCACGCAGCTGTCATCAACGCCAGGTTGGGTAGGCCCCTCTGATTGGTCCATGCACAGTACGCAGCGCCGCGGCATTGGTCCAGGTGTTTGTCGAAAGGAAGGAGTCTGTCTCGAGCGTATACACACACTAAAGCAGCAGGTCTTCCGCATTTCCCCACAAGAGATGCGACTTGGCACGACGAATCTAGAGACAGGAGGGAGCAGTCAGAACATTTTTCTTGATTTTTGTTTAGTTTATTTCTGAAAGGGTGTGTCCCTTTTTGCACAGAATAAACAGTACAATATCACTCTTCAGCAGACATAAATCAATCCTTGCAGATGACTGTTAATTCATTGTAAATCTTTGCTTGCCTAGTTTCAATCGTTCTTGAATCTTTTCATGATCTCCATAATTTAATAAATAATCCTTAAATACCTTTTAATGTCACTGAATACACTGGAGAGCCTTACTGCTTACAAGCTAAATTCCCTAAAAAAGCCAGCAGGCTTCATCCCAAATGTCCTGACTGTACAGGTGCAAATGCAGCTTGTATACACTATCACAGCAAAAACAACACAAGCCTTCAAAATGACTCACTCAGGCCAGTACGGTACCATTCCCATACAAAATGGCTACTTGTAGTAGCACACAGCAGTGCTGAGATCAGAATCATGTCTATCGTCACTGCCCACATTCATGCATGCCAGGGATCATGGGGTGCCTTGAAAGGCCCCAGTGCGAGTCACAGGGGTAACAGAGGAAGTGGGGCAGCCCCGTACGGCGACCGCGGTATCCAGGTTTACAGACAGCGGCTGCCCTTCTCTCACCATTTCTTGTTCCGAGGCTTCAGCTCCTCGGCAGCGTTCCTCAAGAAGATGTAGTTCTTTTTCTGGGGGTTGTAGTACTCATGGCCCTGAGGAATTCAGATGAGAGCAGAATATTACAAAATATGAGAGAAGGACATCATGAGGTGCATGCCAACAGTTTTCAACTACTGTAGTTAGGGCAGGGCGATATGGTTTATAAATAATATCTTGATATTTTTAGGCTAAATCGCGATATACGATATAAATCGGACCTATAAACGATAAATAATGAGAATTATTACATTTTGACAGAGAGTTTCTATTTTAACCGGCGCAGCAGTGAGGGAGATGCACACACACGGGAGAGACGAGACAAGAGACAATAAGTGGCGTGCTCTAAAAAGAGAAAAGTAGACAGTTAAAACAGAGCTTTTTATCCAGAATGGACAGTCTTACATGTTCATTCTTCCCACGGGCAGTTTAAAACCAGTAAGTCTCATATGTTGAGAGACCGTGGCGATTTATCAAAAGCGGTTTACATCCATTTTGAAGTGAAGGCGCATCTTCCATCACCTTTTCTGACCTCAACACGTATAAACTCGCTTCGGTGCTTCACTTCTTTCGCTCTCTCCAGGCTCTTTCTTAAAACCCTGCTTCCTTCCAGAAACAAAAACACACTCCTCATACGCACATCCATTCTCATACACCACACACACTCTCCCAGGAGAGTGTGTCTGTAGGAGGGAGAGAGCTGCGGGAGAAGCGAAACGCCAAAGCAAGTCCTATGCCAACGGCTTAAATTTATACTCGATGTTGGCGATATAGTCATTTACTACATCCCTTTCAGAACAAGCAGCAATTAATTGAGTTTATTCGATATATCGCCCCAAATTGTAGTGAAATTCAAACACCTGCTCAAAACTTGAGATTTTACGCCTCCTACCTTCGACCAGTCGTAACTGGAAGCGTATGCAAAGATGTTGCCGTTGTGGTTGAAGCAGCAAGCCGTGATGGGCTGGTCGAGCTGCTCTGAGGTCTTCAACTTGGTGCGGGCGTCTTTGTCCCAGAAGCTGAAGCGCCCGTCTGAGCCAACGGTAGCCAGTGTGCCATGGACAGGATGGAAGGAGATGGCATTGACCTGATGGAAGAAAATGGAAATCAGAAGGTGAGACATGAGGAAACATTATAACGAGGCTGGTTAGTGTTATCAGAGTGACTTTAATGTAATGATGGAGTCTGTGAAAAGATACATAAGGGCTGTCCAGCAAGATTGCATTAAAAATCAGTGGATATGACAAATGCAACAGAAATACAAAAATGCAAATTACATTAATGTTAAAGGGTAACTTCTGTATTTTTCAACCTAGGCCCTATTTTCCCATTTTTTTGCGTCTAAATGACTAATAGCAACAACAATCTCTGAAATTGGTGCAGTATTGAGGGAGAGCGCTGTAGATAGCAGCTGCTCACAGGCTGCAATAATGGTGCTATTGGGGCAAGCTGGCACCGTCATTTACGTCCACTAAAAGTGCTTGTTGTTGCCATGACAGGCTCTGATTTTTATTATAAGTGTCTGACGTTATGGAAAGAGTCTCGCTCAAGGAGAAGTTTCGTTCTGAAATATGGCGAGGTGATGTGTTGCCGGAAGACAACGGTGGAATAGTGGAATGCATCCATGGTAAAAATGCGAGTACCGGCCGGGTAGAGTTCGTTGTGTTGGAGTAGAGAAAGCGTAGCTTAGTGTTATCTAAAAGATTTTCAGTGTCGTGGCTGAATATTTAGATGATTTTGACAATGTAGAGGAGGTCTTTGAATTCGATGGCCGCCCGTATTTATTTGAACCAGAGTATACGGATATTCAGATTTCCTGGTAGAATTTGTCTATGTTCCAATACAAATGTTGATCAAATCGAATTTAAGAGCACAACGGATACAATTATTTCACAATGTCAACACTGTTTTAGAAATTCAGAACAGCTTACAGCATAGATGTCCTGTGGAGTTGTTGTGTTGGTTCCATTCGACCTGTGGCACTTAAAGGTGAAGTTGTCTTTGGCTCTGAAAGGGATCAGGTGACAGATTTGTGTCATATTTTGCTTCAGGCCTTTGACGGTAAGAGCAGAGACATTTTAAATTATGTAAAAACTAACTGATAATCAGACATGCTTACACTTCACTGGATTAAAGAAACACCTAGTCTTCAAAAACTCATTCACTTGTAAGAAATTGACTGTTTTAGACACTCACGGGTTTGGAGGGTTGATATAGTGGATGGCCACTCGGCCCTCAATGCTTCCCAGTGCAAAGCCTGTCGGCTTGTTCTGCTTGTCCTTGAATATGGCGACACAGCGGTGCTGCAGGACAGAAAAGTACATTGGATCAAAAGAGAGTCATACACGAAAAGCAAAATATCTTACATCTATCTTAAATCCATCTTAACATCAAGTCAAAGAAAATGAATCTGGCTGTACATAAAACTACCAGAACGAGTGGCGCGATCAGTGTTAGGCGAGCTACTTGGAAAGTGTAGTGAGCTAAGCTACCAGTTACTCTACATTAAATGAAGCTTCACTACACTGAAGCCCCGCAGAGAACAAGCTAAGCTACAGCAACATGGCAAAAGTAGTTTAGTAGTTGTTTTTTTTACATTGAACCAACTTCGTTCTAAGTCAATGCTATTAATATAAAAATATATAATATAATATACATATATAGGCCTAATATACATTATATAATAATATAATTAATAACATAACTTATAATGTATATTCAACTATCAATTTACACTTAATTCTAACATCCACGGACAATCATGCACCTTACTAGCAATATCCACCTGCCTTGCACTAACTTGATCCATAGAAGAGCTAAGCTACTGAAAAGCTATTTGATTCAGAAAACAGCAACGCTACTGAGAAATGTAGTTAAACTAGTAACGCCGGTACTTGTAGTGCCTGTACTTGTAGCGACGCTACTGCCCAACACTGGGCATGATGTGCACAGAGAGATATCAGAAGTTGGAAAAGAGAAAGAAAATATTTCATAGAAAAGAAAAATTCACCTGATGTTTGAGAGGAGAGTCTATTCTGCGAAACTCAGAGGGCTGGTTCTCCAGCTGGTACACTATCAGGCCTCTCTCAGCGGTCGCAACCACCGCCATGGGGTACACCTACATATAATAATCAGGGAGGTTAAACAAACAACAACAACAAAAAAATCACATATTCAATTATCTACTCATCAAGTATTACAATTCATGTGGTACTCCTCATAAACCACTTACAACATCTGCACAGTAGCATCTCTCTGGCATCTGCAGAGACATCATGGGATTGGGAGAGCGAGTGTCCCAGAACTGAAGAGAAGAACAGAAAAGCGGTTTGTTGTGCAGTTGTTTCTCAGTGCTACATTAAAAAGTTTGATATACCACTCACTGATTAGCTCTTTTAAGTGATTGTTGTGGTTATATTTCGGTGTTTACACAAATACGTCAAGTAAAAAAGTCTCAATAGTGACCATCGCCGATTGATAAGAGGTGACTGAAATGAAGTTTACCAGAAAGCTGTTTTGGAAGCATAATGGCTGATCATATCTCAATTTTTTTTTTTCAGATGTTCTTGGGACCCTAAATGCAAAAACCAAATGTATGTCTTTTCAACAAATGCGTTGAAATGTGCTGTTGTACCTTCAGTGTTTTGTCCCAACTGCCAGTCATGATACAGCTGTAGTTTGGGGCTTTTATCCAGTGGATTGCTTTGATCGGACCGTCATGCTGTGAGGAGAAATGGTGAGGTGTAAGATGATTCTGCTTCATTCTTATGACCACACAGTTGATCTGTAAGCTCTCATCCAACCTGTGCAATCTGCATTGCTTGATTGCTGTTAAGATCCCACATCTTGGCTGTTTTGTCACAGGAAGCAGTGAAGACTTTACTCCCATCCTGGTTAAAGAGAATAGCACATCGTAAATTATTCCATGGCCCAGCAGATGGCAGCTACTCCAGGGCTTAAATTACTTTGTATGATGAGACTTACGTCGCTCCAGCATGCATCCAGCACTGGACCTGTGTGCATCTGTTGGGCTTTGGGGACAGTCTGTCCATTGTCCTGAACCTCCCAGCACCGGACCTAAGGTCAGATGATACCACATAGTTGGACTGTGTTTACTTGTGAGCATACTACATACCAGTGGTGGAAAGAAACTAAGTACATTTACTAAAGAGCTGTACTTAAGTACAATTTTGCTTTACTTGAGTATTTCCATTTTATGCTACTTTATACTTCTACCCCACTACATCTCAGAGGGAAATATTGTACTTTTACTTCACTACATTTATTTTACAGCTCTAGTTAGTAGTTACTTTGATTTTACAAACAAAACATATGATCAACTTGAAGCACACATAATATTATTATTATTATCTTGTGTATATAAGATTAAAAACCTATAATCCTTGAAAAAGGGCCATTTTGCATCTTGAGGACTTTTACTTTTGCTACTTTAAGTACATTTTGCTGGTAATACTCTTTTACTCAAGTAGAATTTTGAATGCAGGACTTTTACTTGTATTAGATAAAGAGTATTTTTACAGTGTGGTATTTTTACTTTTGGATCTGAAGGATCTGAGTACTTCTTCCGTCACTGCTACATACTCTTTATCCAGTGCAGAACTAGTCCTTCATGGAAGACAAACCTGGTGAAGGGATCCTCCTGGACCTCAACTGTACTCAAATCTAATATTAAAATTATCATCCATAATCTTCACTAAATCAATCTACTACTGTACACTAGGGATGCACCGATACTGACTCAAATAGCTGGATTGGGTATCGGTGACAACTGGGCCGATCTATTCACGGACTCAGGAGTTCATTCAGTGAGCGACTAGTGATGCCTCAGTGTTCTACTGAACGATTCAGGAGGTCTTTTGTTCCAGCAGCGGTCAGATTTTTTAATGAACATCTTTAGATATGGCCTAGATCCATGGTACCTCTCAGCTGTTGATTATGTTTCAAAGGGCTTCTTATGATGTTATTTATTTATTGGTGTATTGTAAATACTGTGTTTTTGTTGTTTGTCTTGGTGGCAATCGAATTTCCCCACGGGGATCAATAAAGCTGTCTATCTATCTATCTATTCAGTTCAGTTCTTTGTTTATATCCGATATACCTTATATACTGGAATTTTAATTCCTGTTTAAGTTTTGACCAATTTATTGCTGCATTAAAAAGGTTTACACTTGAATTGTAATCCCTGTTAGTTTTGAAGATTTTTTTACCAAGTTGCTGGTGCACAATATATTATTTTAATGATAAATAACAATTAAGTTAATATATATCTATGTATTTATTTGTCACATTTTGTTTAACAAAGTTAGGAAAGCAATATTTAAGTCAAGCCTGACGTTGCCTTACACATAAAAGAATGATCCCAGTCACTTCCACACAGTGAGGCATACAGCTTATTAATTAAACACTGGTATCTGATCGGTACTCGGTATCGACCGATACCCAAAGCCCAGGTATCGCGATCGAGACTGAAAAAGTGGGATCGGTGCATCCCTACTGTACACCATTATTATGATTGAATAAATATCTCACATCGTTGGCCCAGGATCCTCCGATGAGGAAGTTCCCTGGCATGGTGGGGGGACTGAAAGCCAGACAGCTGATGCTGTCATCTGGAGGTGAAGTCACTTCAACATCCTGTAGGACAAGACAGGAGCATAAACAACAAACAAAAACATTAAGCTGTCAAGTTAAAAGGTGAAAGCACATGTTCAGTGAGCCATCATAACAACTTCTAAAAGCCACGTCAGATGCTTTTGTTCTGTCCTCCACTGGTTTACCTTCATGGGATTATGGCTGTCTGTCGTTGCGTTTCCAAAGACACCTGTCCCTCCTGCTCCAAACCCGGAGGTTGTCCCAAATAAACTCATAGTACATTAACGTTAGTTCTATAATGTACACCTGAGAGAGAAGACAGAGGTACGGTGTAATTGACACAACAGTAGACTACATTCATTAGACTGTCATCAATATCATCAATAGCCAAACAGTAGGCACAGGGCACCGTAACGTTACATTATCTCATGCAAACTGGATGAAGCGTTGAATCCAAAAAGCGCAAAGCTAAGATAGATAGATAGATAGATAGATAGATAGATAGATAGATAGTAACTTTATTAATCCCGAGGGAAATTCAAGTTTCCAGCATCACAGTTCCATAGTGCAAACATATTAGTAAAAACGTCCAAAGGTAAGTAGTACACGTTAGTAAAAACGTCACAGGTGAGTAGTACACATATTAGTAAAACGACACAAGTAGTAACAAGACACATGTAAGTAATACAGAGTATAAAACAAAATATGCAATGTGCAGAAGAACTGTTAAAAATGAATATAGTGCAGGGTAAACAACTGAGATACAGGACTATTTAAAGAAAAAGTGAATGTAGTGCAGAAAGTGATATAGTGCTGGGTGATTAAGTATAGGAGATATAGATATTAAGAAATGTCAGATATTGAATATAATGCAGGATAAGAACTGATGTAGAGAAGTTTTTTTGTAGTGTGCAGAATTAAAAGTAGCTCGGTCTATTAAAGTGCACTGTGTGCATTAACTGTCCTGCAGACCGTCCTAACACTGTATGTGTGTGTAATGCTAGGTAGCTGGCGTTATAGCATTACACGAAATCACTTCTACTACAACACCTTTATCGCAGCACTCAAGTTAGCACCCGATGATATAGGCTAGACATCAGGAACACGTGAGTGACGTAATCCACAACAGTTTCCACTTGACAAGACGATGCTAATGTTAAAGCTAACTAGCTCCTAAATGCTATCGTTAGCTCTCTTGTTAGCATGAGAATATAAGGGCAGTTTAACCCTATATTGTGTCTAAGTGTATGTACTATTCTAGTCATTATGTGGGTCAGAAGATAACCTGATAATTGAACGCTAGCTAACGTTAGCCCAGTCAGGTTTAGAGACCATCTACTGTGTTAGGTAGCTTAATGAACTGGATTAAAAACATCCCCTGTGCAACATTTATCAAACATCGTATTCATACATTATATCATCTGCAGAGCCGTCTCATAACTACATGAATATACATACCCCAAATGTGTTAAAACTGTGGCTGTAATGCTGAAAATGCCCAAAATAATTTGGCGCATCAAAAATGTGGCGCTAGTTCCCTCGATGTGTCGCAGATTGATGACGTGTGTATTCGGCCGCATGTAATGACGAGAGTAACCGCGTGGAGGCAGCAAGTCACTTTACTTATCAATGGGAAGTCACTCAGAACGGTGTGGTATTAAAAAATGCAGAGTTTAGGGTATGTATCTCGTCTATAGCTACTTTATCCCGTTACAGGGGCCAGGAGGGAAAAGTGTAGGCTAGGTTACCATCGTTCCCAACCGACAACCCCATCCCCAGGGCAACCACTGGTCCATTCAGTGTGTAGGCCACCTCATCTGTCTGCCACAATAATGCAATCAGCATAGAAATAGAATATAGGTGGAGCTGCAATAAATTAAAGCCTTTCTGGAATAATGTAAAAGTAACTATTAATGACATTACGGGATATGCTATTCCAAACGATTGGACAAGGGATAAAAATGCTGTGCAGTCCCACATAAAGAGGGACACGTGGTCACCCTATATTTAAGCTATTATTTGGATTAAATGTATAAACAATCCGGTAAGTATTTTAATGTTGCAGTTAGTCATGAAGATTGAATTATTTTAACTACTTTAGCCTATATTCCGCTGGATATTTTAATCTATATCAATTCAAAATATTTTATAAAATGATTGTGTTTTGAATGTAAAATCTTAATCTGCAAAGTAACAGCTGTCAGAGGAATGCAGTGGAGCGAAATGTACAATATTTTCAACTGAAATGTAGTGAACTAGCCTATAATTAAGTAGCATCAAATGGAAATACTAAAGTGAAGTACAAGACCTCAAAATTGGTAGCCTGCTTTAGTATACTCTTTGTACTTCCCAACACTGGTAGGTCTGTTGTCCTTTTATATTCAAATTTTGATTTAGCCTGCATGGGAACAGAATCTGAATGAAATTAGAAAAATGAAGAAAAGGGTATCTGCCTCACTTTCCCTGAGCAATCCAGAGGATAGGTGGATAAGGATTTATTGTGGTGCAGGATCACTACAAACTAGGGCTGTCAATCGATTAAAATATTTACTCGCGATTAATCGAAAATTATTTGCCCATTTTTTATCTGTTCAAAATGTACCTTAAAGGGAGATTTGTCAAGTATTTAATACTCTTATCAACATGGGAGTGGACAAATATGCTGCTTTATGCGAATGTATGAATATATTTATTATTGGAAATCAATTAACAACACAAAACAATGAAAAATATTGTCCAGAAACCCTCACAGGTACTGCATTTAGCATAAGAAATATGCTCAAATCATAACATGGCAATCTTAAGCAGGCAACAGGCAACAACAGCTGTCAGTGTGTCAGTGTGCTGACTTGACTATGACTTGCCCCAAACTGCATGTGATTATCATAAAGTGGGCATGTGGGTAAAGGGGAGACTCGTGGGCACCCATAGAACCCATTTTCATTCACATATCTTGAGGTCAGAGGTCAAGGGACCCCTTTGGAAATGGCCATGCCAGTTTTTATGATGACTAGCTTTTAGAATTGAGCCCACTACAGCCTAAAAATAGAAAATTGCATTAATGCATTGAAGACATTAGTGGCGTTAAAGCAAAGATACAGTGAGTAAGTAAGTGAGATACAGTACATCCCACTGAGGCTGAAAAATCTCTCACTGTGCAGCAGCTAAGCTACACGATGGTGCTGCTGCTGCTGCTGCGACATAGTGTAAAACCTCCATCGGTTGTAATGCGTGGGATGATGATGTGGCCGAATAGTCAATTAGAGGACATGTTGGCATGCATTAAGAGTCCTTGAGCAAAACAGATTTTACAGTCTTAAATAGTTACTAGTAATGTTTACAAATGTTTGTAGTGGATAGGGAGGGCTCTTGACGTTTATGAGCCATGTAAAGTGACCTTTACTGGGGAAAAAAACAACATCTCAAGTGACTAATGTATGTTGTTAGTGGAAATTTGGTTGTGTGATTTTAGTTCATTTATGGGTTGTTCCAATGGTGAACTATGTATATACAAAGACAGAGGTTTAGAGGCCATTTCAGTTTGTGGATATGACACATTAACTTCCTTCCTTGAGTTTTACGTGCTGATCCAGTCACCGCTGTCCTCAAAACTCAGTAAAGTACACCAGTGCTTGAAGTGGAAAAAAAAAAGTGCCGGTACTCCACTCATTCACATGTTGCCGTGTGTATCGGCCGGTATCAGCAATCTCTTGCAACTTATTCCTATTCATTTATTATTTCTTTAAGCATGTTATACTGTGTCAGTCATAATTAGTTTTGATTTTACTGCTATATCATTATACTTGGGCTATGCATCTTCTATGGTAGGCCTATAATACTCCAATAATATTCACACTGGAGCAGTATAGGGTTAAGGTGGTGTGTTTGTATATAGCGTTAAAACTTAAAGTGCTTTCCTGTGTTATTTGTAGTATCGCTCTATAATATATTATAGGATGTCTATAGGCTGAATCAACAGCAGCCAGATAGACAGACAGGTATGCAGAGCTGAGGTGTGTGAGCTATTCATTCAGGTTTTAGGAGCAGAGTCCCATTCAGGATGTTCTTACATATTACACAGAGACACATTCTCAATTTCTATAGTCAATAAAAGATACTAGGAGATATTGGGTTTGGGCACAAGAACATTTGAAGGTTTTTGACCTAAAACTATGCAATTTTACATCATTTTTATTATTAGTGAAATTATTATTTTATTATTTATCACAGCCTTCGCCTGAACATTTAATTATTCTAGAAATGTTTGCCCTAAAAGAGCAGATTCAGAAAACATTTAAATATTGTTTCATTGATTATATTTGTTCACAAATTTGAAAAAAAACAATATGACGAATAGTTCACTAATTATTTTACAAAAAGGACATTTCGAGCACTGAAGCACACGTATAATCTGTACTTCAGTGTTGGATTCTTGCTTTATTGTCATTCATTGTCCACCCCCACCCCCATTAACTCTCTATTAAAGTAGCCACAGTGGAGTACTTTACACATTGTTGTAGTAATTCATTGGGGCTATTGGCATGTCCCTTCATGCGTCTGTACTGCTGATCACTCAAACCCCTCCACAATTAGGGTGGGCCCGACTTTAATGTTTGAGTTCAAAGGTGTCTGTGTTGAAGAGGGAATTAGGGGATTTTCCCTCTTTACCTTTAGACTGATCATTAAACGTTTTTACTTATGTTGCAGGATCTCCATGTGCACAGCGTGGAAGCACAGCCCTTACCAAAAAGAAGTTTATTCAAGTGTGCTATTAGTATACTTCTTTTAAACTTAATATAAGAGAGTATACTTTTTTGTATACTCAGTTTACTTTTTATGTACTTATCAGAGATATACTTAACAAAATTATACTTAAGTATACTTGGCTTCTACTGACAAGTATACAGAAAAGTCTAAGTATACTTGGCTTATGCTTACTTTTTGATAGAGTAGCCTATTAGCGGGTGTTAGAGTTTGTAAACATATGTTTTGATATTAATTTACTTTAAATCTTCAAGAATTTTCTACGTTTTTGCATTCTCCGTTCACCATGGAGGCATGTGAGAAAAACTAATTTCATTATTTTTTTGTAATCTTGTCACAAAATATCAAGTCAAATAGCAAAAGTCTCTTTCTGTAATGCATAAATAACTGGCTAAGTACTATAAGTTAAAGAAAACTTACAACTATACTTACAGTAAAAACTAATAAAACAGTAGTTTACTGAGAGTATACTTTAAAGTGTACTTTAGTAAACTAACAGCATACCTATAAGTTCACTTGTAGTATAGTTCACTTCATAATATAGTTGCAATACAAAATACAACTTGTATTGTAAACTAGTTGTGTACTCAAAGTTTACTATTCTTACGCTTTAAAGGACACTTAAAAGTATACTTTTATCAACTAAAAAGTGGGCCAATTTAGTTCCAAGAAGTATTGAAGTAGTACACTTAAATGTATACTACTAGTACAGTGATATTAGTGCTACATAAAGTATACTTGGGAAATATATTGAACTTAATTTTACTTCATAAAATAAACTTGAAAGTGTGAATTCAAACTGTCCAAATCTGTTATAAGCAACATAGCCAGGATTTGGCTTTTTGATGTTTATGGACCATGCGATGGTCACAACAGAGAGAGGCTGGCTGCTGCAGACCACCAGGGAAAAGGTGTGCTAATCAGATATTAAGTCCACTTTCATCAGTGGCCAAACAATCATGTCCAAACAAAGGACGCAGTGATGAGACACTTTGGTTTGAAAGGTCCACACCCCACCTATCTTATTACCAACACTTCACGATAGGACACTGAGCCATTCTCGCCCTACTTTTCATTGACTAACCCCCACACACTCTCCCAAATCTTTCCAGTCATCCCATTTTAAACCCCTCCTGCCCCTCTCCTGACGCAGCGCCTCAATATAAAATCCTTAGTTGGCATCAAGAGGAGCGCACGGCCGTATCACACCCAGACGGCGCGCAACTACAGATGATGAGGGGACGATAATCCGAGTTGATAGAGGTGAGCGTGTCCATCCCCAGTCTTTACTTTTGTAAGATAGCCGCGCGTAAAACTTGGGTAAAATGTTGACAAGCGCCTCGGTGACGATAACAACCCTCCTGTCGTGGTGTTACTGCGCGTTGGCCACGCAGGTCGCCTTCTCCAACTTCTCCGCGGACAACGAGGTGCGCTCCAGCTTCATCCAGCGGCGGCTGCGGAGCCAGGAGCGCAGGGAGATGCAGCGGGAGATCCTCTCCATCCTGGGGCTGCCGCACCGTCCGCGGCCGCACCTCCACACCAAACACAACGCTGCCCCGATGTTCATGCTGGATCTCTACAACACCATCTCCACGGACGCAGAGCCGCCCGGATTCTCTTATTACAAGCCCGTTTTACCGACACAGGTCTCCCCCGCGGTGACCCCGCAGGACAGCCGCTTCCTGGATGACGCAGACACGGTGATGAGTTTTGTCAATCTCGGTAAGTTTACCATCTGCCTTTATAATGACTAACACTTTTTTTTCAATTTGGACATTACATATTAATTTAATATTTACTTAGGCTATATGTATTTTAGTGTATATAAATGTACACTATATAGCTACAGGGACTTAGTTTACAGTGATAATCAGAGGTGGGACCAAGTAATTGTTTTGCAAGTCACAAGTAAGTCTCAAGTCTTTGCACTGAAGTCCTAAACTTTGAGTTTGGAGTCCTAAACAAGACATAATGCGCCTTTCACCAAATGTAATGCCATCTTAACAACAGAATGATATATTAAATTTACAAAAATCATGAATGCTTTTTAAAAATTGTATTCATTTGTTAAAACAAGTGACTTTAATCATAAAAAAAAAAAAGATCTGGGGAATTAAGTATCAACTTGCTGGTAATGAATAGCGTTAATGTTATCCAGGAAATGGATTGACACTTTTTAAATAACATACTTGTAAATCTTTGGTCTTGGGGGGAAGGTAACAAGTATTTTTAAGTCAAAAGGCTCAAGTCCAAGTGAAGTCATTGGTGTTGAAGTCCAAGTCGAGTTGCAAGTCTTTTTTGATTTTGCCAAGTCGAGTCTAAAGTCTTTAAATTTGTGACTCGAGTCCACACCTCTGGTGATTATGCTTTCATGAAAATAAATAATTTTGTATTCTTTGCAAAATGTCTAAACCAATGACTACTTAGTTGTTCAGGGGAAGTTTCATCTCTGTCTTCTGAGTGAATAAACTTAAAGGGGAACTACGCCCATTATCAAAATTCATACTTGTTATTCCTACGGTGTAAAACAGTCCAAAAAAAATATTAGTAAACATGAACAACTCTCTCCCAAATCCAGAAACTAGAGTGCTAAAGCTCAAATTTGTTATGTCATAAGGTATGAAGTGTGGAGCTGCTCCATAGACAATGAATGGGGAGAGATGTTCTAGATGACACTGAGAGCACCCAGAGGAATGTTCAGAGTATATGGGAACATTTTCTGTTTCACAAAAGATGACACTACAATAGAATAAAACTCATTTGGGTATAAAAAATAAAACAAACAAACAAAATCAGTCTCCCATTCATTGTCTATGGAGCAGCTCCAGACTTTATACTTGATGACATCACAAGTTTGAGACTCACTTCTCTGGTTTCTGGCTTTGAGAGAGAGGAGCTCATGTTCAAAAATATTGATTGAACTTTACCAGGTCATGGAAATAACATATTAGAATTCTTAATTTAGGTGGTGATCCCCTTTAATGTTATCCAGCAAATTAATTGAAACTTTTAAAATAACATACTTATAATCTTTGGTCTTGGGGGGAAGGTAACAAGCATTTTCAAGTCAAAAGGCTCAAGTCCAAGTAAAGTCATTGGTGTTGAGTTCCAAGTCGATTTGCAGGCTTTTTTTGATTTTGTCAAGTCGAGTCTAAAGTCATCAAATTTGTGACTCGAGTCCAAACCTCTGGTGATAATGTTTTCATGAGAATATATATATATATATATATATATATATTTTATTATAGGCCTATAAATGAGTATTCTTTGCGAAATGTCCAAATCAATGACTACTTATTATGTTGTTCATGGGAAGTTTCATCTCTGTCATCTGATTGATTCAAGGTTTTAAATGCATTCCATTTTGTTGTCAAGTCTCCCACTACGACAGAGGGCACTGGTTAAGTGTGTGTGAGAGCCAGTGTTGCTGACTTTGTGGCTTTTAGGTCACTTTCTTCAGTTGAAATCAGCTGCATTATGCACCCCCGAGCTGTAAATGTTATGACAACACGGCTGTATCCGATTTCCCCTGAATCCCTTCAAAGCTCTGGGGGAGAGGCTTTAGCGTGGCTTTGTTTCGCATGACTAGGAATTGAACGGGCATTTCTAAACCCCTAGGGAGTCAGAGACAAGTTAGATCAAGATACAAGCTGCATCTAAACACGTGTTATTGCTGTAGTAATCTCTGTTAGTGCAGTTGCTTACATTCCTGCATTTATGTGTCTGTTTGTGTGTTTGTTTGGAGGGTCACAGGTGGGAGTTAGGGGATTCACCGAGACATTATTGAATTCATAAAAGTCAAATCCTGCCTTTGTTTCCCTTGGAGATCCTACAGCGGCACTGATATCACCATGGTGAAACAGCAGACGGCACGGTGCCTGTGGCTCTGATCCGGATGTGGTTACATCCAAAACCAACCCATGTCTTCTTTACGCTTCCCCCTCCGGCCTCAGGAAGAGGGTTAAAGGTCAACCTGAAGAGATGAAGTTTGTTCATCTGAGATACTTCTCCAGGAAACCTTTAACCTTCCTGTCTTGTACGCCGTTGAGACTGAACTGAAGCTTTTAAATGAAGAGCTATTCAGAGTTACTCTTCCGCCCATACATGTGTAGTTAATACAAAACATTTGGAGACTGTAAAAACAAAATCTGAAACATAACATTTTACGTCCTCAGTCGTGAACTTTTAACTGACGGTCTTTAGCTAATGAGATCTGGAAACATTGTTTCTGAAAACTCGTAGCAGATTTTGTGTGGTTCCACATCTGAGGAGTTTGATTATAAAGAGGAAGGAGGGAAGAAAAGGACACAATGAGGGTGCATTATTTCTCTCTCAAAACCCACCACGGCCTCCTCCTGTGCTGATGATTGGCAGCGTTTTTCGCTGGGGCTCCCAAAATGTGCTGGAGTGACTCCGTCTTGGTGGTCCCGGGATGATCGCTTCAAGACTGAACTGGATTATGGTATTTCCCTTCCAAAGACCACAGCTTCCAGTGTGAGGGAGAGCTGCTGTAGAGCTGCCCAGCCTCTTCTCTCACTGCACCCAGGAATATCCTGCAGGTGGACATAGAATAATATTTTAGACAAATCAGCCTCATTTACTCGTATTAAAGAGGACCTATTATGCTTTTGTGCTTTTTCCCTTTCCTTTAGTGTGTTATATAGTATATAAGTTTGCAAATGTAAAAGGTCTGCAAAGTTACAAAGCCCAAAGTCCACGGCAAAAGGACTTACTCTCCCCCACAGAAAAACAAACTGCCTGTAGTCCCGCCTTTTCTTCCGTTATGTGGTGATGTCACCAAGTAACACATTTGCATAATTCCTGCCTTGCAGAGGCGCAGTTTGTGTTGGTTCAGGGGCTCACTGAACCCACCGAGAAGTGCATCTTATATTTTTTATAATAACACAGAACTAATAATTTATTGTAATGATAAATAATATCAACCTTGTTGTGTCTTCTTATTGACAAAATAAGATACCAACAAGATAAGAAGATACATTTGTGATTTTTTTATTTACTTATAGCCTAATAACAATCTCAGTCCACACCGTTAAATATGCACTTTATGTTACGTCATGTAAACAAACCACGTACCTATCAGCTGTGTGGTCAAGATCAGACTAGAGACGTAACCACTTAAAAGATAGGTGAGTAGTACTTGCTATCTTCTGACGTTTGTGTTTTTTAAGCAGAAAACACAGGTTTTATACTGCGATATTTGCTGAAAATGACATACAGTACAGCCAACAGTAGCATATGTACACTTTCAGACGATCTCCCTCCAGCCTGCTGCCTCCTTATTTCGTTTTTTTGTGGTGAAATGAGGAGGTATTGTACAGATAACACCTCATTTCACCTTAACGATTCAGCTGTTCCTCGCCATTGCAGCACTTTCAAAGCGAGCGACAGGAATAAAAAGAAACAGGGTGTCTGACAAAAGTTCAGCTCAAAACGGCGAACTGCACAGCGCTTCGCGTCACATTGTATTTGGAGAGTGTAAAATAAAGGCTACACACATCCAAATACATTAAACCTCTCTCCGTTGTACACATTACATTCCTAGCGGCTAGTTTGGCACACGTTCAAACAAAGCTAGTTAGAGTGGAGCTGGAGCAAAGTCTGAAGAGTTTGGTTCAGTTGACCAATCGCAACAATAGGCCAGCTGACCAATCAGAGCAGACTGGGCTTTCTTGAACATTAACGCATGTAAACATGTTCTAGTAAAAATCCAAAATACAAGTATGCACCTGAAAATAAGCATAATAGGTCCTCTTTAAATTAAATGAATAATGTTAGAGGGGAAGGATTCGGAAAAGTTAAAGGGAACGATTCAACCCCTCTTTTTTCATTTGTATTTGAGAGCCTGTGTAGTCATGTTATAAAGTCTACACATGCATGCACTATATCACATCACTGCACACATGCTGATGCACATACACGGCTGCATATGTTTACTTCTGTTAGAACGCCAAACCACAGGTCATACTTCAGAATCACCAGCAGGAAGCATTCGTCTCGTTGTCATGCAACATTACACAAGGCAGCTGCTATTCCACTGCACATTTGTAGTTTCTCTTGTACGTTTGTTTATAAAGACATGCATTGAATGTAGTGCAGATGCCTGACTTAACACTCAATCTCATCAGTTGTGGCTGTTCTGCTCTCCCGCTCCTCATGTTGATCGTCTTGTTTACTGCTGCCGAAATCTTTGCCTGGAGACGTGTACACGTGCGTTCAGTATGGGCTCTTTCTGTTGCATTGACTAGCCACAAAACACCTGCGGAGCATGGGAAAAGGCTTAATGACCAGAAATGTCACTGGCTTTCATTAAGATAGAAAGAGTGCAAAATGCTCTACTAACAGTTGGAGGAATGACCGTGTCGCTGGAGAACAGAAGTTGTATTGTGTTTTTGAGAACAAGCCGGAGGACATGTGTTTGTCCTGTTAAGCTGATCTGCAGGAAGCAAAAGAAGATCATACTAAGAATTTCTTTTGCCCCACCAGAAAATTGCATTAACCTTCTCATTATTTATACATGTGTGCAAAATAATTCCTTTCTGAGGAGACACTTTAAGCCCTCTTCTGTCTTTTAAACCATGTGCAGAATAACTCAGTTCAGTTGGTTTGTCATCAATAAGCAGGCACGGTGCTACATTCTGCAGCAAAAAAAGTATGCATACGTGCAATATTTGTTTAGCAAAAGCCTTTTTGGTGCTTCAAATAATCTGCAAGAAAACAACTTAAAGGTATTTACAACTAACTTTAGTCGGTTGAAAAACAAAGTGAGTCTGACTGATATGTCTTAAGCAGTTATTGTGTCGTTTACGTCTTTTTTTTGTTGTTTTGTTTTCGTGCAGACATTGTAATATATCTTTAAACCACCCATGCTGATGTGTAAAAAAAAAAGACATTTACTATAAAATTGCAATAGGTTAATGATAGCTTCGTGGCTGTGTGGCCCTGCAGTGTCAGGAGTAATCTGAAGTGTTGAAATGCCTCCCAGAGGGAAGTTTGCATATCTGAGGTCTGATCTCTGCAGCTAATGGTCCCTAACGTAAACACACCAAGTCCTTACAAGCAATTATTGCTTTCATAAAAACACCCCTCGTTCCCTTCCAGCATTTAATTGCGGTCAAACAAATGACTAGCAGGGTTCAGAATGCACCGCTCTTAACGACGCACGGCTTGTGTGTGTTTTTGTGTAGTTGGAAATGTTTTTAGAAGACTCTGTGAGCCCTTTCGTGAAAGAAAAACTTTCTTGTGTTGAGTTGCTGTGTGTCTGTGCACTGAAACAATAGTGGACCATCAGTGGGAACGCAGGCTGATGTCATGATGATGTCATGTTGTACGCCAGTGGGCAGGATGTGTTTAAGGTGACTAATCGCTGCTCCGCTCTGCACACCTTCACCAGAGACCTCCACTGCTCTTTCCAAGGACAAACACATCGGCGAGCGCTGTAAAAACACGACACTGGAAAGCTTCAGGAAGCTCCGGGGTCTTTCTGACCACCGTTCTTCTGGAAAGTCTGAGTGTTGGAGCGCTTCAGCTGGCTCAGGGCGGGTCGGAAACCCCACAGTGCCATCAGCTACTGCTGCTTTACTTTATCCTCTACAATCAGAGTGATACATGGGAAAATGATCAGGGAGGTGTGGGTGGTACAGGCCCTGGTAGTTAAGTCACACATGAATTTGTGCGTTTCTCTATACTTTATGTGAGTGTGTTTGTAAAAGCACACTGGCAGCTGCGGTTTTCCGGGCAGTGCCTTAACAGGCCTTTTCTTGTGGTCTGCACATGTGTGCAATTTAAAGCAGGGAGCCAAACTGAGCCCTGAGTGTGTTTTTTTTCTCCCCCACATTCATTGGCACGTATGGCAGACTTAAGTGATGTTTAGATCAATCACTTCACAGCAGGATTTTTCCTATTTCTGACCCAGTGCTTCCGAGATGTGGGCAGAGTGACACACATCAGAGCAACGTTTGATTTGGCGACAGTTTTGACAGATATGCAACCGCCGACTGGTTTACCATCTGATTGTACTCACGGTGGTTTGCCTTTTTCCTCAGATGTACAAACTTTCCCGTTGGAGCATTTTGATAAAGCACATCAAAGCAATCAATCAAATGTTGATTTATCACCTCTACTCTGTTTTTTCTCTTCCTGCTAGTTGATCAGGATCAGGATCTTCTGTACCAGCAGCACAGAAGAGAATTGCGGTTTGACCTTTCCCGTATCCCAGAGGGAGAGGCCGTCACAGCAGCAGAGTTCAGGATCTATAAGGATTTCATCCAGGAGCGCTACGGGAACGAGACATTCAGAGTCAGTGTATACCAGGTCCTGCAGGAGCCTCCAGACAGGTATGGGTGTTTTCTTTCTTACTTAAAGGTACAGTGTGTAGGGTTTGGCGGCATCTAGTGGTGCGGTTGCAGACGGCAACTTACTGAGTACCCCTCCGCTTACTCCTCCCTTTCCAAGACTGTGGTAACGTGAGCCGCTGAGTGCAAAACCGTGGTAACGCCGTTCGCCTCGCTCCGAGGTCTCCTTATCATAATAACACTGCTTTAGGAGCAACGGAAGTCAGACGGCGGGAAAAGACGTGACAGTGTGAGCCAGTGTTTGTTTTGTCCGTTCTGGGCTACTCTAGAAACATGGCGGACTCTAAGATATGAAGGGCTCATTCTAAGCTAACGAAAACACAACGATTCTTAGTTTCAGTTCAGTAGTTTTCAGTAGTTTCATTCTTAGTTGTTGAGATATTTCAGTTGGCACCAAAGTGGCCATCTCTAGAGCCACACCGCTAGCGTAGCTAAATATGTGACTTTTCACAAACAGTGTTCCTGTTAGTCTGGTTAATCCCCAGAACACACTGTCAACAGTTTTCATAGGGACTCTTTCTTCACTAGACACCAAGACATGCTGCTGGTGAATATTTTAAATGTTTAAATTTAAATGTAATTCTTCAGTACTGTGAGCACTCCCAGTGAAATTCCATTCACAGACAGATGTCTAAAAACTCGGATATATAATATCAAACCACCCTTTATGGCTAGAATTTTTGTTTTTTTCATTTGGATGAACTGACCCTTTAAAGCATTTTTCAAATGAAGTCTTCATAGTAGCTGGTTTCATTGCTACATAATGATTATCCTCTATGTGACATAGTATGAATAGTGTGGTTAACAAACACCTACAGTGTGTTTTCCTGTTCTGACTGCTTGTTTGGCTGCCGTGCGTGCACACAGATTTGTCTGCTTTGGCCGTGTCTGTCTGCATTTCCCTACAGGTTATTTCTGCTGATGTTAGTGTCAGCACCGAAGCTGTTTACACAGACATTAGCGTCAATTACAGAAACACAGTGGTTCCCTCCAGAGCAAGTTTACTCTCACACAGTCAGATCAGGACAGTCCCCGGGAGACCTGCATTTATAACACGCAGCTCCAACCACAAATAACACACTCAACCCTCAAGACGTCAATTTACTCTCTTTCTCTTACACAGGTGGTCATTCCTCCATGTTTCTGTCTGACTGTCAGCCTCTGTACTCTCACACTGTTTTAAACCACATCTGAAATTGGATAACAACACGACAGATTATACGATTGTAGAGTAATTAGACGCCACACATCTCCTTCTTTCTCACCAATCAAAGTTCTACCACCCACATTATCAACTCTCTCAGCAGAAGGGATCATGTGCAGGCAGCAGATTTAAAGTCCTTCACCGGTGACAGCGAGGCTGACGATGGTGTTAAAGGCAACGCCATTGTCATTCACAGACGAGCAGGCGGCAGGACTAAAGGCAGACGTCTGCCTGAGGTACTGAAACTCAGCCTGTAAACAAAGCTATTGTCTGCGAAATATGCCCTTAAGACGGCACATATCAGTACAGGAGTTTTCTCCTTTGATAGTGGCTGTTCGTTGTGGGTGGATACAGGATTCAGGGTGTAACATGATGACGGGGACTTACCCTGGAGGTTTGGATGACTCGCTACACATCGTTTTGAGGCTGAAATGACAAAAACAAAACATCTTTAATCTTGCATTAAAATATTTTAAACAACCTATTGTTTTAATTTGTTATTTGAAATGCATATGTCCATCAACAGTTTGTGCTTTTTTGCACTATATGGTGCGTTATTATTAAATTCGGCCGAATCAATTCACTATGAAAAACTTTTATTTATCCTGATTCAGTGTATTTGCAGTCACAAATGTTAAAGGTGCTCTATGCAATATCCAGAGCATTAATATAGCAGCTATGTAAAGCAAAAGAGAGGTGATGTCTACCTGAGCAGAGAATGAAGTCGCTCTCCCTCTGTGTGTGTTGTAATCATAGCTTCTCCAAACTTTGCTGATATCGCTGGGCCAGCGCATGCCTTTTAGTGCATGTTAGTATTCCCCACTGGTTGGCTTACAGCCGCCGCTCTACACTGCTCTCATACAGCGGTTACAGCTGATAACGCCGTCACGACCGACGGCGCCGTTGCGGAAACGTAGTACCCACCCTCCGGTTCCCCCTCAGGTTAACACTGTTAGCTCTGTCAGCAGTGTTGCCTTTGTTTTCACTGTTAGCATGTTACCATGTGGAGGCAATAGAAATGCTCCCAATCTCACATTCAGCACTTTTAAGGTCCAGTCACACCAAGCCGACGGTCGGCCGTCGAACAGTTTGGGGCAGTCGGTGAGCGTCTGTCGGCCTAGTGTTTTCGGTGTGTCCTGCACCGTCGGCTCTAGTTTGCCGAGTCAGAGTTTTTCCAGCCGATTCAACATGTTGAATCAGCTTCGGTGAGAGAAATCACTCTGATTGGCTGTTCAGCTTTAACAAATCAGTGCACAAGAAGAGAAACGGAAGTAAGGAAAGCAAGCAAACAAGTAAAGTCAAGAGAAAAAACACAGAAGGCTCTTCTCATTTTTCATCTTCACCTCATCTGATCATTCCAATACACGGATATTTTCACAACATGGCCGTCTGGAATGAAGCTAAGTGGTGAGTGAGATTGGTGTGAAAATGGTCGTCAAACTCAGCATTGTTTCATGTACGTATCACAACAACGGCTTGTATATCTGCGGTCCTCGGTCTTCTGGTTTCCCTTTTTGAATGACGAATACAGACTACCACCACCTGCTGGTAGGGAGTTATTTCATCTCACGCAGGTGCAGAACGTACGTGGTAGTTGGCCGTCGGCTGTAGTCTTTCCGGTGTGTTCGAGTGCAACTTTTTGGCCGAGACAAAGGCGACGTGAAGCGACTGGCGGCCTCGTCGCCGCTAGTTCTTCGATGTCTGGTTGATGTGTCTGGGCCTTTAAGGACAGTGACACATTTTCTGTTGTGTTGGCTCTGTACTCCAGCACATATTTGATTTGAAATGAAACAATAGCTATGAGATTAAATAATTGCCTCTCAGCTTTAATTCGAAGTTGTTTATAGCCCCCTCTTTTATATCCCTCTCTTATATAATTGAGCATTTCTAGGTGATACATAAACTTAATTAAAGTTATCATGTTTTTGTATTTGGTTCTTTTGCGGTCACTGACTGTCTGGTATTTACAGCCCACATACATCAACTGTGTCGCCTTATTAATTATGTTTTGGCCTTCAGTCTGGTCTTCAGCAAATTAAACACATTCTCAGTTGTACTGAGGTCAGGTGTCTGACTTGGCTTATCAACAGCATTCAACTGTTTGGCCATAAAACCTCTCAGCTGCCTTCAATGTATTATTTTCCTGCAGCATTGTCCTAGAATTGGGGGAATATGTATAAAGAGGGTTATGATTCCCTACACTGTTCCCAGAGTACGGATGTAAACGCCTTCAAACAAAAGGCCAAAAATTAGCAATTTAACGTCAAAGTCATTGTTTCCTTTCAAACCCAAAGTTCAAAACAACATAAAACAAGTTGTCCTAATACTTTCTAACTGTGCCGTAGCTATTACAGGACCACACATGTAGTTTTGCATTTTTTTTGCCTATTAAATACTCATTTTATGTAACTTGCATGACAGTCAACCATTTTCCTAAGCATACCACACACTTTTAGATTGTTTTCATACATCCCAGACAACCATTGCTTTCAATTAATTTAACGAAATTTCAGAAACTTAGAAACAGGAGATGGGTAACAAATCACAGTGGACATTTCCAGAGCTGCAACAATTATCGATTAGTTGTCAACTATTGAATTAACCACCGACTATTTTGATAATCGATAAATCGGTTTGAGTAATTTTTTAAGAAAAAAAGTCAAAATTCTCTGATTGCAGCTTCTTAAATGTGAATATTTTCTGGTTTCTTTACTCCTCTATGACAGCAAACTGAATGTCTTTGAGGTGTGGACAGAACAAGACATTTGAGGACGTCATCTTTGGCTTTGAGAAACACTGATCGACATTTTTCACCATTTTCTGACCAAACAACTTATTGATTAATCGAGAAAATAATCAACAGGTTAATCGACAATGACAATAATCGTTAGTTGCAGCCCTAGACATTTCAACACCATGGCGTTTTGTCAAATTTATCATTTTGTGGAAACATATCTGCAAATCTTCAAATTTTTTATGTCAGTTTGCAGCCAAACAAGGACACTCCACTGAAAACCTACATTTTGACACTCAGTGCTTTTAGCCTTGAAATGCCTTGAATTCAATTCCATACCGTCCTCTCCTCAGTGACGTGGAGCTCTTGCTGCTGGACCAGCGAGACGTGTGGGCTGCGGAGGAGGGCTGGCTGGTGTTTGACCTGACCCTCACCAGTAACCTCTGGCTGGTCAACCCTGAGCAGAACCTCGGCCTGCATCTGGTCCTGGAGGACAGCCACGGTCAGTCACTGCCACACATTAACTAACACGGGGTGGGATCCATCACAGAAAGAACAGCAAGAATACAGTCTTTGTCTGGAGGAATGATTTAAGGCTCTCCACCACATATTGAGTAAATGTGTGTAGGGGGTTCTTACAGAGTTCGATTTATGATTGTGTTGTTGTGGTCATATTAGGATGAACAAATGATTGTTTAGTAGAGGCTTAGATGTGTGTTACTGTCATCTTCTCTCATTGGTTTTGTTCCCCCCCCCGTCTCCCTCTGTAGGTCAGAGGAGGAACACCCGACTGGCAGGGCTGTTGACGGGCAGCGGACCTCAGGACAAGCAGCCCTTCATGGTCGCCTTCTTCAAAGCCAATGAGGTGCGCTTCCGCAGCATCCGCTCTGCCCAAAAGGGACGCCAGTCGAACCGCTCCAAACCCCAGAGGACTGTCCAAGATGCACTAAAGGCAGTGGAGGCGGCAACAGGTGCCCGAACCCTTCAAACTGACTCTAGTCGTGGTTTTAATGACTTCGATCGGCTGGCCTTTAATACTTTTTGTACTATGATACTTGTGTGTACTCATACTTGCATGTTTTCCGTTTCAGATAACCTTGGCATCTCCAAAGAGGGATGTAAAAAGCACGAGCTGTATGTCAGCTTCAGAGATTTGGGATGGCAGGTATATGATTCAGAACTTTCACTTTATCTCATTTTGATGTAATTTCACTCCATTTTATATGCAAAAGGGACAATTAAAGGTCCTATTGATAACATTAATAACGTTCAGCCACTAGATGTCGCATTCTCCCTCCCCCGTTCCTGCATTTACTTCACAACAAGTCATTGCCAGGCACTTTATCAGCCATTTATCCGTTTTTTTCCACACTAACTGACGACCCAGAGATACCACGTGATACCAACGCTGTTTTACTGTTGGCTCAAAAGCCTTGTTAGAAGTGGGAATCGAACGTCAGATATCTTCCACAGACAAACAAAACATTTATTTTGGGCCCGCCAACATTTTTTAAATGATTCATTCACTAATAAAAATGTTATCAATAAGACCTTTAACTTTTACATTGTCTGGTGGTTTTCCTCTGACCAGGACTGGATCATAGCACCAGAGGGCTATGCAGCGTACTACTGCGAGGGAGAATGCGCCTTCCCTCTCAACTCCTACATGAACGCCACCAATCACGCCATCGTGCAAACTCTGGTAAGTCCCAAACAGCCCCCATGATGATGACTCTAACACTTTCACTATAACCTCCACTTTCTGTGAGGACTGATTTGTGCTTCTTCTGACCACAGGTGCACTTCATCAACCCGGACACGGTGCCCAAGCCCTGCTGCGCCCCCACCCAGCTCCACGGCATCTCGGTGCTGTACTTTGACGACAGCTCCAACGTCATCCTCAAGAAGTACCGCAACATGGTGGTCAGAGCATGTGGCTGCCATTGACCGCTCAAACCCCCCATTTTCCTGAGTTTGGCAAATCCGGGGGGGGGGGGACGCTCAAGAAAGGCGGAAGTGAAGGGACCAGAGACAAGAAATGATTGAGTGGCTGGTCACCAGGGAGCTCCTGCCATAGATGGAGCTTTTATATGGTGGTTTTATGAGCAGCAGCTGAGCCTCCCATGCAGTATTAACCACTACCACAAACCAAGTAGAACTATTGGTAACAGAGACCAGTTGAACAAAGGGGTTTCTTTTGCTTCCCTTTGAGTTTGGCAAGAAAAAGTGCACTGAAAGGACTCCGAGCCATGTGGAGCTACTTCAGAGACTCAAACAAACCATTCAGTTACTATTTTCCCTAATGTGCAACACATATCTATCTGCATTTGAATTCAAGCATTGACCATCAGAATATAAAATATTTCCTGGGTGGAAATGTGCATTTGGTAACTTATTTCACAACTTATGAGACTTTAAAAGCTCCATCTTCCTGTTCCTTTTCTTTTGGAACAGCTGGATGAACTTAATGATGAGAAAAAAAACTCACCGGCGTTGAACTGGTGGTTCAGCCGGCCACTCGGACCGGGTCAGGTGTGAGACATCTGGCAGCTCACGTGTGTGTGCTGCTGATGTAGAGGAGCTCAGTGAAGAGTGGCAGTCGGGACTGTTAATAACAGTGTGGGATTGAAAGGCCTGTCTGTTGAACATCCTGGTGCAGACACACAGTTTATCACCAGGCCTGTGAGAGGCAAGCAATCTTCAAGATGTCAGTGATTGATCTTCGTGAGACGGACATCAGGGCATGCACCGTCGCCCCGACTACAGCTGCCTCCTGGGGTCAAACCTGAGCTGCAGGAGGGCAAAGAGAAGCTGTAATTTTATTTTGTCAGATTAAAGTAGTTGAATAAATGGAAACCATAAAAGAAGAAGCAGGTGTGTGTTTTTACCTCATTTGGCCTCCTTACAGTGGCATTCAACGCACCTTTGGCTAGTAAATTAATGTTTTGTTAGTGATTTTGGAGATTTCTATGAAAAAATATATGCAGAAAACTTTACAGACATTTATTAGAACAGTGAGAAAGTTGTTTCACAAGGTTAAGACCCAATCTGTGTGCACACAACCTGGTCTTTCGGGAAGGCGTATGAATAGCACGACATTACAAGGACACTCCGCGTGTCATGAGGACGCATATTAGGCTTTTTGTGTGTCATTTGTTCGCCACGCAACAAAACTATGGTAACGTCCGCAGTGAGGTTGAGGCAACAAAACCGCTCACTTAGGTTTAGGAAAATCGTCATGGATGGGCTTAAAATAAGTACGCAAACTAAGTAGAACACGTACGGAAACAACTTAACATAAGTTCGTAAAACATGTCACTAATGTAACTTACAAAAAAAATATCGGTCTTCAACATCTGTCTCTTGAAAGTCCTGTGTTTGTTGGACTCACACGCAGTTTGAACTTTCAGGTTGGGGATTCACAAGAAAAATCTATAGGGAATGTAATGTGTAACGCAGAGAGGTCTAATGTGGGGGATGTGTAGCCTACATATTACACCCTCCAAACAGAATGGGACTCGAGCAAGTGTCAGTGACAAAATCCGTTTGACTGCATTGTTTCTATTGGAAGGAACTAACTGGCCGCGAGCGACGAAGCGCTGCGTAGTGCGATGTTTTGAGCTGAACTTTTGTCAGACGCCCGGTTTCTATTTATTCCAACGGACGAGGAACGGCTGATTGGTGAAACTGAAATGAGGAGTTATGTTATGATACCTCCGCAATTCACTAAAAACACCTAAATAAGGTGACAGCAGGCTGGGCAGGAGCCTGAAAGTTTACTTAGGCGACTGTTGGCTGTATTTTATCATTTTCAGTAAATATCGCAGTACAAAACCTGTGTTTTCTGTTTAAGAAACACAAACGTCGGAAGAGAGCGAGTACTACTCACCCATCTTTTAAGTGGTTAGGTCTCTAGTCTGATCTTGACCACACAGCTGATAGGTATGTGGTTTGTTTACATGGCGTAACGGAAGTGCATATTTTAACGGTGTGTGGACAGAGAGTGTCCGAGGTTATTAGGCTTTAAGTAAATAAAAATACCAAAAATCTATCTTCTTATTCTGTCAATATGAAGACACAAGGTCGATATTATTCATCATTACAATAAATTATTAGTTCTACGTTATTATAAAAAAAATATAGATGCATTTCTAGGGAGTTCAGTGGGCCCCCTGAACAAGTGCAAACTGCGCCTGTGCTCTTACGCCTCCTCTCCCACCCGCCATAAGTGGTCTTTCTCGCTTTTTATTCTTCGTCACCAACTCTAGGTCGCGTCTAGAAGGTAGTCCTCCAATAGTGAAAACTTGCAGAAACTCTCGCGACGCTCGCTGCCCGACGACCTATCCTAACCTTTACCATTCGAGGTCAATGCCTAACCTGCCTAGTTTCGCAATTTGCGAGTTACTTTCTAGACACGACCCTAACTCTATACGCATAGCATTTTTACTCTCAGTACAGGTCCCGACTACATGGCGTACCAATGACACGCCAAAAGCAAGAGAGGCCTTCTTATTGCACGCTAAATGCCTTTGGCGTTATCGTGTCATTCACACACCTTTTCAGGTGTACAGCGCCTTGTCTGCTGTGACATCATAGTTGAGTCCACATGGTCTACATTTCCATTTTGTACAATTTAATTGTTCGTCGAAATGTATACTCAGGAGGAAATCACACTGCAGTGCTGACATATGGCGCTGTACACCAATCATAGATTGTGCTTTTAAAGTACTCTGTATTGGCACAAGCATCTCCACTCTTAACAACGGGACGGACATTTAAAAAGGAGCGTCGGTACAAAAGCAAAGCAGCTATATACTGTAACAACCAGGCAAATATAGGCATTCACGCTGACATTCACCGAGAAGCTGAGAGCTTCCAACGTAGCGTATCACAACACAGCCCACACCGTTAAAAACACACATTATATGCATCTGTCACCTTAAATAGAAAATAGAGGTAGAAGCGTAAAACTTAAGTCTGCTGACGCAATCAAAAGTGGCGTTGATTGTCAATGTTTCTGGCATTAAGGATATGCAGTAATTTGGAATGAAAGCTATCATTAATGATCATAAAGAAGTCTTACATAATATTAGGCAGAGGAGATATAACTGTGAACGATATTATCAGCAGTGAAGGACCTGAGGGAGTATTCTTCTGTGCTTTTCAAGGAACGTGGGCTGATTTAGTCAGAACTGCTTGAAATAATATGAACACGCTTTAAAACCAAAACAATATTCTTTGAACCTGGAGGATCTTTCTCAAATTCACCGTCACTGAAACAGCTTTGGTTCTCTCACAAAGATGTATTACATAGCCTGAGTTCTCTCACATGAGTAAGATCTGAATTCTGTGTTATCATTGATCAGACTCAGAAAATGTAACTCGACTCACATAGTCAGTCAGTGTTTGATCCCTAACTTACCCCGACTAATATGCTAATATAAGTTTACCTTCCTGAGAGTTTCTTATCCTTCCTCTGTAGCTTTTACTCCTTAAGATACCATAAAAAAAACGACAGTCAAGCACAGAAATAGGATTCAGGAGGTAGAAAGACAGCAAATATAGGCTGAATATAGCGGAGCTTAAAAGAGATCGACATGCTTCCTCTCCTTAAAACAGCAACCGTCCTCACTACATGCAGTTAGTCCCTGGACCTCTCAGCTCAGGGGCCGAATAGTGTCTCCTGCGGACCGCCTCTGCCGCCTTCTTCTGTCCCCCTGCTAGCCGCTCTGGCCCTGGGGGAAGCGGGGGTTGTGGTGCCTTCAGGGACTCACACCCCCTCTCTGACTTACTGGGCGAGGTTTTTGGCTCCAGGGTGGCCGACGGTGGAGGTTGGGGGGCTGAGATAGGGGTGAGAGCCAGGCAGATGTCCCCCACAATGAGCTGGCGGCAGTGCAGGCCACAGAGACGGGCGGTCCTCTGAGGGCTGCAGGAGGACCAGCCCCTCCCACGCACAAAGAACGGGTACTCCACGTAGACGTCCACCAACTCCTGGAGGAGGAGGTTACAGGGAGATTAGACACAGAGATGCAGCGTACACACTTGTTCACCAGGGGGTGGTACTGCTCCAGTTTGGAGATTTGTTTTAATGTACTTATTTGAAGCATTCAATAGATTCAACAGAGACCTTTAATACATGCAGGGTTGTACTGATAAGATATTTGCACAGTTAAAGTCCGTATGAAATGAAAAATGACTATTAAACCCTTTTAAATCACATGCCCGGTCATACTGTGCACCTATTTAACAACATAAAACAAAATGTGATGTATGCTTACGTAAGCTAGTACCAACCAACTTCAACTAATAATATGATGACATCCATCCATCAATCAATCTGCAACTTTTAGCAACAAGGGAGGTGTGTTTGTGTGGAGCCACACTCCTCTGTAGCTTCGTATCGAGATAAACTCTAAGCCCGCCCTCTTTTTAGCGGTCCAATCAAATGCGAATGATTTGATTTAAATCCCTCTTGTAACTGTACTCAAATAACTTGTAACTCAAATATTCTGTTTCACCGGGGGAATACGACACAGTACAGAAGCTAAAGGCGTTCTAACCTTCGTTTTACTGGGACTTTAACAATGATACCCCTGACATATAACTGAGTGGTTGATATAATTTTACAACATGCCAAACACAAAGTTAGGTTAAAGGTGCTGCCATAATGATTAAATGTCAATAGCTATTTTGGTAATTACCAGCTGTGACAGCGTGTGGCTGGTATTGTTTCCACCTTGTGAGTCTGTGTGTGTGTGTCATCACGTCAAAGTGTGGTCCTGGAGACACCTACTGTAGCGGGACCTACCACAGAAGTAGGGGTGTAACGATACATTTCTCTGGATCGATATATAAATTCAATGATCAACAATCCAATATCATCGATGCAAAGTAAAAATATCAAGAAATATCGACATCTTTATGATATGCCTTTATTTTGAAATTCACATTTCATTACACATTTCTTTTTTAGTAAAAAGAAACGATTGTTTAAATGTCTGGAAGTAATAAAACTGTCAAATCATATTTTAGTTGCTTTTTGTGAGGTGATATAAATGTAACTGATTGTGTTAAATGGGCATATGATACCGTCTCATATTGATCGCAGGCCCCAGGAATTGAACCAAATTGAAATCATATCGTGGCAGACTTTGTCGTATCAACAAATATTGTATCATTGTCCAAAGAATCAATATTGTATTGTGATGAAACTGGTGATTTACACTCCTGCAGAGAAGTGGGTTTGAGTACATTGCCAGGTGTTTATGTATCTGTCTGGACAGATTTTGTCAACACGATGGCGTCAACAACGTGCAAGATGCAGTCACAAAACTTTACAGGTGTGTAGTTGAGATCAAAATGAGGGCCGAGTCCGAAGATGGGTGCGGTCCGAGCGAGGGGGCCGGAAGTAGGAAGTAGAGGGGGGGGTAGGAAGTAGGGAAGGGGCCACTGCACCGCAAGATGCTCTCTAGTTTTATTTGAAATACAGTATAAGTCCAGATGAATCAAAGTTTTGTGATTATTTTTGTGATGTGATTATAGAACATGTCAAATTACCGGTGTTATGATACAAGTTTTTATTTGTAGAAAAATGAAACAATCCCAGTGAAAACTGAGGCGTGGCGGCATGCACCGCTGTCTGTCAGTCTCTTTGGGGGCATCAATGTCAGAAAGTATGCATACAATTGGGACATAGTACTTCGTCATAAAATTGCGCCTTGAACTTTGACCCTCTTGCTCACAAATTCGCTGTGCAGAGGATTGTGGGTCAGAATAGCCAGAAAAGCATGCTGGCTTGCAACCTTCAAAATGCGACCGGATGCAGTAGAACATCCTGGTATTTAAATTTCTGGTATTTAAATGTCAAAGATTGTACAGCATCTCCCATATGACCTGAATGCAACATTTGGTAGATACACGACGTAAGAAAATGAATGCATGTGAAGGGTCTGTTGTGAATAGTGAGAACTACAAAGTTATTTTCCCTCACCTGGGACTGCTGGTCGTGAAGCAGGATGAGGAGGCGCGAGATTGAGGAGGAGGAGGAGGAGGAGGAGACCGAAGGGGAGATGCTCTGCACCGTGCAGCAGCTCAGGCGCAGGTCTGGACAGGCCAGTGATCCCAGCAGGAAGTCCTCCGTCTGCAGGTGTTCAACCCTCCTCAGCCGCCCGTCTCTGAGCTCGATCAGAGAGCCGGCCACGAAGTGAGGGAGCAGCCAGGGGAAATGGTTCGGAGAGGAAGAGGAAGAAGAAGAAGCCTGCTCAGAGGAGGGGAGAGCAGAAGATCTTGATGCGTCCTCCTTCGTGGAGGTGTTGCTTGAGTTATCGTCAGGGGGAACTCTTACGAAGGAAGCGGGATGTTCGGCAACCTTTGCTGATTTGTGCGACGCATCATATTGCAGGTCCTCGTGTGGAGAGTGAGGTAGGCATGTGCTCAGTGATGGAGGACTTTTTTCAACCCTGGGAAAATGCTCAACTTTTCTGTCTCTTCTCCTCACATATGGCCCTTTATTCCTCCCGTTGCTCGGCCTCTCTGTGCTAAAACTCTTGTCCCTTAATGCCTTGAGCTGCTCCCAGCCGTACCCTCCACCCACCCTTTGGAAACCCTCAGTGACCAGGGAGACGGGGCTGAACCTGGAGGGGTGGTGCGGGGGGCCCAGGTGGAGCGCAGGTGTGCCAGACAAGTGGTGCTGATAGTGGTGAGAAAAGGCCCACCCGGGGTGCAGGGGGTTGAACTCTCGCCACTCCGCCCAGCCATGATGATCCCTGAACGCAGAGAGGTCGTGAGGTTTGGACCTGGTGGATGAGTGAGTCTGCATCCAGGGCTGGTACAGCGCAGGAACCCGTCTCGGTACGGGCTGGAAGGGGCCTGTGTGCTTCGTCTTAAACTCACCGTGGCTCTTGTAAGGGTAGGGCGCCTTGAATGTTGCAGCATCACACTGCTGCTGCGGCGGCGGCGGCGGCGGCGAGCTCGGCCTTTGGTCCCTCTTTTTGAGCGGGAGTCTGTCCCTGTCTGGGACTAGAGCCGGGTCCGCCGTGAAGCTCATTGGCTCACGCTGCCTGTCACTCGCGCTGGCACTGCATGCCCTCCCGCAGAAGCTGAGGAGGTGTTGCGATCACAGACTCCAGTCTCTTGGCAAGCGTTGCAGATAGTTAGGTCCAAGGTCGTCACGATCTGAAAAAGCAGAAGAAACAAATATCAGTGCACTTAATATCCTCGCAAACATGGCATCACGCTGGAGAAAATCATTTCTCTACTCAGACTCTCTCTCTCTCCGTCACTTTCTCTCTCTTTAGAAATTTCTTGATAAATGACAGAACTTTCCCCCTCCCCTCTGAATGCGCCACCTGGTGAGATCATTGCCTGCAAATGTTCCCTTGACACAACAACAATACCCTCACAATCAGCTTCGAATGAAGGCTTTCCAACCGCCAATTGCGGTACTGAAGGGGCTCAGTTTGATGGACATTTACCAAGTCCTTTGTAAAAAAAAAAAAAAAAAAGAAAAGAAAAATAGTTACTATGGTTACAAAGTACTGTACTGCACAGTGTGGCTGTGAAGCATAGTGAGAACAATGTAAAGTAAAACGTTGGGGGTGTAAAGTTAGAAGTTAGATTCTATCACAAGGTTAATATTATCGTTTAAAGCTTCAGTAGGCAGAATATTTTTGGCATCATTGGGCAAAAACTCCATAAAAACCTTTCAGCATATTGTAACTCAAGTGTTCTGAGAGAAAACTAGACTTCTGCACCTCCTCATGGCTCTGTTTTCAGGCTTTAAAACATCTAGCCCGTGACGGGAGACTTTGGCCAATCACAGGTCATTTCAGAGAGAGAGCGTTCCTATTGGCTGTTCATTCAACGGAGGCAGGTGTCAATCACTCGCAAACTCCGATCAAACGGTCAAACTAGGCAGCGCTGATCAAGTATGAATCAATATTCTGTTACTGTAATGCCTATTTCTCTCCTCAAATGTTTTCAGAAACATCTTGTAGTGTACTGTTTAGCTGTAAAGTGAGAAAGTTTGCTCCGGCTGGTGGGCGGTGCTCGGGATTTCCTCAACTTGATCTCAACATGGCTGCCAGGTCACAAACTTTCTCATTTTACAGCTTAACAGTACACTACAAGATGTTTCTGAAAACATTTGAGGAGAGAAATAGGCTTTACAGTAACAGAATATTGATTCATATTTGATCAGCGCGTCTGTCGGCCTAGTTTTTTGGTGTGTCCCGCACTGTTGGCTCTAGTCTGCCCGTGGTGGAGTTTTTCGGCTGATTCAGTATGTTGAATCGGCAGCGCCGCCCGTTGCTGAGAGAAATCCATCTGATTGGCGGTTCAGCTTAAACAAATCAGTACACGAGAAGAGACACGGACGTGAGGAAAGCAAAACAACGAGTAAAGTCAAGAGGAAAAACACAGAAGGCTCTTCTCATTTTTCATCTTCATCTCATCTGATCATTCCAATACACGGATATCTTCACAGCAACATGGTCGTCTGGAATGAAGCTAAGTGGTGAGTGAGAGTGGTGTGAAAATGGTCGGCAAACGCTGCTTTGTTTCATGTACGTATCACAACAACGGCTTGTATATCCGCCGTCCTCGGTCTTCTGGTTTCCCTTTTTGAATGACAAATACAGACTACTGCCACCTGCTGGTAAGGAGAGTTATTTCCTCTCACGCAGGCGCAGAACGTACGTGATAGCTTGCCGTCAGCTGTAGTCTTTGCAGTGTGTTCGAGTGCAACTTTTTGGCAAAGACAAAGGCGACGTGAGGCGACTCAACAGTCGGCCTTCATTGCCGCTAGTTCTTTGATGTCAGGTTGGTGTGTCCCCAGCATTAGGAGCACCGGAGGACACAGAGGCAAATGATTTTTTTTCAGATTACCTGTCTCATGCACTATAGTGACCGTTTGATAAAAATAACTTTTTTTAATCATATTTGCTCCATCTCTACCCACTGCAGCTTTAATAATTAAGTTTTCATGGTGATATTTTCCACTAGAAACAAAGGAAAGTGTGTGTATTCAGTGTGCCGGATGTTGAACCCTGCATCTTTCTCATGGGACTGATCGCCAACACCTCAAGCTACTGAAACCCGCATCATCCTCCTTACATGCATGCACAATAGTGAGACAGTTCACTGAGGGGGGCTAAATATAAGCACCTTGTGGCCACACACACACAGCAGTTTCTCACCTATTCAAAGACTCTGCAGACACAAAGTGATGCGGGGAAGTAAAGAGCGTTGCAGGACTTTTTTACAGCCTGTCAATGCAAAGCTCATCTCAATGCCCTGCATTATGTCATCATCATAGCTGAGCACCGCCGCTGAATGGACCTCTTTCACTCTGCCCGACAGGCATGTCTCTGATATGAGCGGTTGCTTTATTATGCGTGTGTGGGATCAGACAACACCCTCACACTGGCTTTCCTGTGCGAGCTCTCAGCAGTGTACCATGACACATACATAAGATAAGTATTTGTCAGCTAAATGCCTGCAGTGAAAATGTAAATTCATTCAAAAAAAGCTTCGAGGTGTGGGCTGCCTACTCACAGTGGCCGACGCACAGGTATGATCCGGTTAGAGCTGCAACTAACGATCATTTTCATCGTCGATTAATCTGTTGATTATTGTCTTGATTAATCGATTAGTTGTTTGGTCTATAAAATGTCGGAAAAATGGTCCCTCAAAGCCCAAGATGACGTCCTCAAATGTTTTGTTTTGTCCACAACTCAAAGATATTCAGTTTACTGTCATAGAGGAGTAAAAAAAAACTGAAAATATTCACATTTAAGAATCAGAGAATTTTTGACTTTTTTCTTAAAAAATGACTCGAACCAATTAATTGATTATAAAAATAGTTAGCAGTTAATTTAATAGTTGACAACAAATCGATTAATCGTTGCAGCTCTAGATCAGATCATGACCCAAACAGGCCAATGCTGTGATGTCACCCAGGCTAAATAACCTTATGAGGTGATCAGGTGTTACCGCAGGTTGCTAATCCATGGAAATTATATGTTTACACAGCGGTGTTTGCTGCCATCATGGGAGTGATAATCTGCCCCTCAGGATGGGATTATTTGCATATAGTGACTTGATGTTTCTATCTGTGGAGCTGTAGCGCAATTCAACCAAATATAACCACGAAGAGTTCCTTAAACGTGCATTCAGAGTGAAACTAATGCATGTATCACAACTCTCTTGGTGGACCCACAGACAGGAACATGCTACATAAATCAGAGAAGCTTCATGTCAGGAGACTTACTTACATGTTCCCCCATCCATCCATCCATGTATGCGTCTCTCCGTGCGACCCATCTTCACAAAACGCGTCCATCCATGACCACAGACGCACACCTGTCTGGCTCGTGTCCTCCTCCCCAGCTGCAGGTGAAAAAGGCAAAACAGAGCAGAATGATGAAGCGACCAGACTAAACAGACTGTCTATCAGACACGCTCTCCTCCCTTTCTCTCCTCCTCCTCCTCCTCCTCTCCTCTCTCTCTCTCTCTCTCTCTCTCTCCCCTCCTACTCGCTTTTACATTTTACACTCCCACTCTACTCAGTCAGTCAGTCCTGTTAACCTTTCTCAGACAGATTTGATGTCCCTCCCTCTCTTACTTTCTTTTTCTCTCTCACATCTGAACTTGTCCGCCCCGTGTTTGCTGCCGAGTAGCACTCTCAGCCTCTCTCCCATTCGTAATCACTCTCCTCTTCCCCTCTCCATATTCCACACACTCTCTCCTTCACTCTCCGTTGTTGGGTGTATAATTAGAAATGAGACTGCTGTGCAACTCCTCAGCTGATGGTAGGCGTACGACTGCCTGATGGCTTTGGCGCTTTGCCTGGCGGAGTGAGGGCGGGTAAACCGTTGCTTTAGACTATAGCGTGGACGCACACAAGCTAAAAAAAAAGAGAAGGAGATTGCAAAATGTTTTGCCATCACGTCTGCAATCTGATAGCAAATAGCCTTGACTTGCTGTCAGGGCCGGCTTAAGCGGTCGCTTATATGGCCTATATAGGCGACTATGGCGCCACCTTCTGGGGGGGGGCGCTGGTTGCCTTCTAAAAAAAAAAATGTCGGCGTCCTTTCTCATTTTCTGCACTGAGGTAACGAAAGAAAGAAAGACTGCAGCAAGGACTCAGCCCCGGCACATGGGCGCCCGCTCCAACAGAGGCCTGTACTACAAAGCGAGTTCAACATACCAAGGGTTTCTTCTCGTTATCTGGCTTAACTAACCCTCACAAACGAGATCCCGCGTTCACATGAAAGGGGCGTTGTTTGCAGCATATGACCAATCACAAACATGGACAAGTCTACTGTCAGCAGAGCGGCACATTTTACAAAGGCAGAGCAAACTATAATAGACAAATATGAAGGAGTTAAACACATAATCAAGGCTAATTTTAACACAAATGAAGCTGCCAAATGCAGGAAGGCCAGCTGGCAAAGGAAGAAATTGCCGATGTGTGAATGTGTAAATGAACAGATTTATGAATTTAACGGGATACTCAAAAGACAGATATAGTCGTCTAGATGGGGCAGTGATATTATAAAAAGCTTTTTAGAAAATAAAGGATAAATAGATTTCACTTCATTATGCCCTTTGACAAGGTTGTGGCGTCTGTGACTATTTCAGCCTTCTTTCAGCTGCGTCCTCGGCTCCGGCGGTGTGAAACGGACTTGAGAGCAAGTAAAAAAATAAATATAAAAAGCACCCACAGCATACAGCCAGCCGTCCTTCCTGCATTTGTCAGTTTAAACTGTGTTGGCTTTAGTCTGGATTATGATATAAACGTCTTCGTATCTGTGTATTCTTATCATACGATGAGCTCACCGAGCTCTGATTGGTCAGTAGGCGGTGCTTTTATATGAGCTGATCTCTTATCTGTAACATAACCTGCTCCGGAGCAGGTTAGGCGTTCAGCATAAGTTACCATGGCGATCTACCCCGGTAAGAAGTGAACCACCGTCGTAGGACTGAAAATCCAGAGTTAACTCTGAAATTACCTCACTAGTCCCAAATCCCGCTTCGTAGTACAGGCCTCAGGTGAGCCACCGGGGAGCACTAGAAAGAAATACACTGTTCGCCCCTGTTACTCTCCTTCTTCACCCCTGTAACTCTCCTTCTCACCCTTTTTCATCTACCTGGCCGAACTTATTTGTTAACAAAAGTGTAAATTGTAGTGAAACTGACTAAACACTTTTAAGCCAACAATATCAGGGACCAGTTGTTTATTTATATGATAATAAATAGTTATTTATGGAAAGAAAAATCTTAAAAACTCAGACACGGGTAGACTAAAGCCGACGGTGCGGGACACACCGTAAAAACTAGGCCGATAGACGCTCACCGACGGCCCCAAACTGTCTCACGGCCGACCTTCGGCTTGGTGTGTCCGGGCCTTAACCCTAGAGCGGCCGCACAACCTTGGGCACCAAAAAAGCTAGATCCAGCCCTGCTTGTTGCTAATTGTTCCTGATGTTTTTTTTTCACCTCGGTGGGAAGACTAATACCGTTTCATCCTGAATGAGCGTGACGCCAAGCCGCACGAATGCTTTTAAATGGCCAGTAATTGCTTTTGAGTAAAGTGTTCAAAAGGTCAACATAAAGCAGCACGGAAGCCAACGTTCTGCAGAAAAAGAAGGCCTTTCATGGTTGTGCAGACAACATAAACCATGACCCCCCCCCCCCCTCACCCACACCCTGCTGCCAGCTCGCTTTCTATACGTTTCTCCTCACTTTCTCGCCCCCCCCCCCTTTCATCTCAGTTTAAAAACACAAGCAAGAGGACTTGGCTTTTGCTTCCTGCAGCGCAGCAGCCCAGTTCTCAGCTATTGATTCTGCAGGGCCTCAGCAGGTGAACCCCCAGTCATGACGAAGCCCACGCATAATCTAGTTTGAGGTGGAGAGGATTTCTCACTCTGAGTCACATCATGCTTCCTCTGCCCACTCTCTCTCTCTCTGTTTTATCTCTGTCTTTTCTGTCACACACATACACGCTGGAGAAAGTTCACAGCATGCTAAGATGCTGCGTCGCAGTCTTCGCCACATCTGGCATATTTAGGCTAAACCACCACAACCGCTGACATTTACAGAGAGTGTGTTTTTATTGATAGAAATCGCCAGTCACTCCCACCACTTCCCAACTGCCACATCACAGCCTGTGTTCGAAGTTTCACTTTTCAGCTCGGCTAGGACGCCAAGTGAAAGTTTCCGTGCTTATGCACATAAGCATATAAAGGTTTGTTATTGATTTGTTGCCTCATGTGAAGAACTATGTACTGTGGTTTTTGTAAAGTATTCTATTTGCTTATCTTGTGCTTATTCTCATACACAGATTCTTGCAATGACTCACAGCAGAATCTTTTCCTGCCTGCAGCTGAGGCAGGCACGCTTCTATAAAAGCCTCTCTCAAACGCCGATGCAGTGTTTTGGAAAAAGGCAATGATGTAATTGTGCTTTGTGAAGCCTCTGCATGCAAACATTGTTTAATCAGCAAGTCCAGCTTAGAAGAGCTGGACATGTCATCTGTTGTCCACTAGATGGTGTCTAGGACACACAGAATATCAGATGTTATACTGTGGTCTGAGAGTACATTCCCATATAAGTAAGTAATCTACTTCCTTTCACAGACTGGAAATATGAGGATTTTGACGAAAGTTTTCTACAGCCAAAATTGAGTTTTGTTTTTGTTTGGTTGTTCTTAGTATCTTATTGATATATTAGAGAGTCAATGTCAGAAAATGAGGGGAGAGAGAGATGGGGAATGACCTTCTTATCAGTGGGCAACCTCTGGTTCTGAGAAGAGAAGCCAATGCAGAAGTTTCTTAAACTTGCACTCTTTCTAATAGCCAGCAGGGGGCAACTACTCTGGTTGCAAAAAGAAGTCTGATTGTATAGAAGTCCTAAAAAAAAACAACTTTCACGGCCATTTTCAAAGGGGTCCCTTGACCTCTGACCTCAAGATATGTGAATGAAAAAGGGTTCTATGGGTACCCACGAGTCTCCCCTTTACAGACATGCCCACTTTATGATAATCACATGCAGTTTGGGGCAAGTCATAGTCAAGTCAGCACACTGACACACTGACAGCTGTTGTTGCCTGCTTGAGTTTGCCATGTTATGATTTGAGCATATCTTTTATGCTAAATGCAGTACCTGTGAGGGTTTCTGGACAATATTTGTCATTATTTTGTTTTGTTAATTGATTTCCAATAATAAATATGTACATATATTTGCATAAAGCAGCACATTTGCCCACTCCCATGTTGATAAGAGTATTAAATACTTGACAAAGCCTCCCTTTAAGGCACATTTTGAACAGATAAAAAATATGCGATTAATTTGCGATTAAATATTTGAATCAATTGACAGCCCTATTAAAAATATAATTTGTTGTCTGTTAATGTAACATTTGTTGGCATCACTTGACACTGAAGGTGACACCAAAGAGAGAGCGTTTAAATCTGCAACAAAAAGAGGAGACAGGGAACAAGAGACTGAGAGGGAGAAAGGGAGGGAGGGGATGTAAGAAGACAAAAATAACAAAGGCATGTGCCTGTCTCTCCTTGGTATTTTCCACTCCGTTACATAAAATCCCTCCTTCCCTCTTCTCAATCCCTTCCTCGCTCTCCCTCAGCTCCTCCCACCTGCCCGTCATTGGTCAGCTGGTCGGCTCCACAAAGCCAAAAACTTGTTCTCGCCTCATCCAAGTGGCTCAGAGTCCACTGAGGCGAAGAGGGGAAGCAGAGCAGCAGCGTTGGCGGCCAGCATCAGTCACCTTGGAGCAGAGTGAGCGTGCGGAGGAGGCGGGAGATGATCGGCAGCCTCTCTGCTCAACTCTCACTGATCATTTCTGATTGATTATCTCGGTTTTCTACGACTCTCTCCAGCAACATGAGCTCCTCGTCGGCCAACCTTCACAACAAACGCCTGCCCTGTGAGTCATCTGAAAAACTTCTAAACCTTTTGCATCTTTTTTAGTTCAGGTGGATATTTTGAGACACAGCTTTGCTCCATTAACACAGTTTTCATTTGGAGATGTAGAGCAGGACATTAGAGAGGAGAAAATTATTCTCCATATTTGGTTGTCAGGACAGAAGTACAGATTGAAGATTTAAAGCAAAAAAACAGAAACTCAAGCTACAATGACAGTCTTTCCCACTGTTGTCCCATTTCCCTTTAAAAGTGTCAGAAATCCTTTTTTATGACATTAGGGCTGCAATAAACGATTATTTTAGATTTTTGATTAATCTGTCGATTGTTTTCTTGATTAATTGATTAGTTGTTTGGTCTACAAAATGTGGTGTGCTACCTCAGGGTCTGAAAAGTAAAGCCAATGAAGAAGTGCCTTAAACTTGCCTTCTTTCTAATAGCCAGCAGGGGGCGACTCCTCTGGTTGCAAAAAGAAGTCTGATTGTATCGAAGTCTATGAGAAAATGAGCCTACTTCTCATTTGATTTATTAACTCAGTAAACATTGTAAACATGAGTTTATGGTCTCAATCGCTAGTTTCAATTCTTCTTCAATACAGCATGATGTTCATTTAGTAAATTATGGTCCCATTTAGAGTCAAATAGACCATAAAGCAGGGGATGCTTTAGGGCGTGGCTACTTTGTGATTGACAGGTCGCTACCACAGCGTTGTCCGGTCGGGGAGTTGTCTGTGTTTTCGTCTCACAACTTTAACCCTTTCACAGTGTGTTTTCTGTTCATGAAAGTTAACATTTTGGCCTAAAAATGTCTTATTCAGTGTTTGCTTGTACTTAGCTCCACCCTCTCGTGTCACTTCTGGTTGCAAAAAACCAAGATGGCGACGGCCAAAATGCACAACTCAAGGCATCAAAACGTCAGTCCACAAACCAATGGGGGACGTCACAGTGACTACGTCCACTTCTTATATACAGTCTATGCTAAAATGTAAGAAAATGGTGAAAAAAAAAATGTCCCCAAAATGTTTCCCAAAGCCCGAGATGACGTCCTCAAATGTCTTGTTTTGTCCACAACTCAAAGATATTCAGTTTACTGTCATAGAGGAGTAAAGAAACCAGAAAATATTCACATTTAAGAAGCTGGAATCAGAGAATTTTTACTTTTTTTTTTTACAAAATGACTCAAGCCGATTAGTCAATTATCAAAATAGTTAACGATTAATTTAATAATAATATTAAATAGTGTCAAATTCATGTCAAGTAAGTTGAGTTGGAGTTTTTTTTATTTATGGACACCAAATTATTCACTGCTCCATTACTATGAGGCATAAGCTGTGTGTGTTTGTGTGTGTGTGTGTGTGTGTGTGTGTGTGCATGTGTGTGTGTGTGTCAGATATAATGACAGCTCATCCAGTGTGTTAAATAGCTGCCGTTGTGTTGGTATTGCCTGAAGTGAATGGTCCAAGTGCTGCACAAGCCCAAAAAAAAAAATCCAGACGGGAATGTTGAATCATCACCCTGAGTAATGTCCACTAATACCAAATGAATAGGTCACACTCTCAGGAACAGGGATGCACACACCCACACACCCACACACACACTGAGGCAGGCTTGGATTAGGGCCACCGCAGAGCCCCAGACAAAGATCTCTTATTTCTAATGTGATTGTGCCTGCAGATCTCATCAGACTCGACTGACTGCAGCTTGTTCCACAGACACACCAACCCAGATAGGACACACAGACCTGAAAGTGAATTAGTCCCAGTGAGATCAGTTTGTGATTTCATGAGACTAAAAAGGATCAGGGCTGCGACTCCAGAGGAAGACGTCTCCCATCTGTTGCTCTGTCACGTTTTGATTATTGTGGGATTGTGCCAGAGAGCGACACATTGGTGCGCTGTGGAGTGAAGGACTGGCCAGCTGTTGGGAGCCTGTTACAGACAGCAGGGTATTGGATGGATGGAGAAGGGATTGTTTCTATTCTCCATGTATTCTTAGCTCAGTCCCCTTGGACTTGACCCAGATAGGACCGAGGAGTAGATTCTGTTTAATGAGCAAATTAGAGGGGTAAAAATCCATAACATGTACTGTCTGTATCTTTAATTGATCACACTCTGAGGGATCCATACAGTATGAATCTCTGCTGAGCTGCTCTGCTATCTAGACATTGGAGCTTAGCGAATGAGCTAGAGGGGATACAAATGGGACCAAATTGAACACGCCGAAGAAGATGAACCATGGATGTATTAAGAGAACTGGATACAGCGTTGGAGGCGGGGCCCCGTTCATTCCTATGATAGTTGCTCAGTGGCGCATGAAGCCAAAGTGGCTCGACTTCCGATTGGAAAAGTACCCGGATCTTCCGGCGATCTTCCGCATCCATTGGGTCCATGGAGCAGGCACAATAGCGTCCGCTCGGTCACATGGCTCGGTCCCGGGGTCACAGACGTCACGCTGCCGTCACGGCTTGCTAACTCCGCCTCCCAGCCCTCGCTCCAGCCTCGGTCTGGGTCTCAATCAGATGTGGGAAGGGAAGGGAAATAACTCTGGATTTGGCCATTAGTGCGTTTTACAACTTTTAGGACATAATGATTTAAATAAGGATTATTCAAGTGTTCGTACTGGGAAGTAGATTAACCTCAAAAAAAATTATCCGCTGAGTTACAGAAGTCTCTTTCCCAATGTAAGTCTATGGGAAAAAGTCTTTTTGGGCCCAATGGCATCACGTGACAGACACAGAAGTTACAGTACCGCCGCTTGACCACTACGAAAATTGGCTACTGGCGCTCTTCCTGGGGGCTTGAGATGAACACGTGGATGTTTTTTTTTTTTTTTACCTCCTTTACCCATGGATGTATAATAAGACCTATACGGTGCTGCCGCTCAGCAAGAGCCAGAAAAAAGGCAACAGAAAAAACATAAAACTGACAGAGCAGCAGTACAGTTTGTTGCAAGTTAACTGATTTGGGCTGAAGCAGGCTGATTTCTGTCCCAATTACTCAAGCGTGGATCATACTTTGTGTTCAATGATATGACTGATAAATACTGTCAGACTGATATACTACCAGAAAAGTTGAACTGTTTTTTTTTTGGAGGGGAATTCAGTTGTTGAAAGCAAAAAGTGTTCATAGTTTGTTATGCTCATTCAGAAACGACAGGAACGGGATCACTGTGAGAAAAGCACAGAGATTATTCTATTTAAAACAATGCCCCGTAGCATGTCAGCACTTTAAGTTAATTATAAGTGTGTGTTTGAGTGTGATTATACTAAACAGCCTTGCGTGGATGGCTGAAAAAGGTTCCCATCAATTCAACAGTCTAAGCTGTGCAGCCCGGGGGACAAAGACCAGCTCCTCTCATTAGTTCTCTAATAAATCCATCTACTCACTGTTCAACTGAACCCTCCACGTATAGACAGAGCAAACGCCTCCAGCCATACACACATTTACAGTTGAGGGCCTTACACAGACACACAGCAGCAATTTATCACATGAACACTCTTCCAAATGTGTAAGCACACATTCACCTGTTTGGTCTGTTCATGATTTGGAGACGCTGGTGTTGCTGGAAGTGTATTATTCCTCTGACTATCAAAATGAAAAGAACAGGTGGGAAGTTAGAACTGCTATAATCAATACTTATATTAACTTATTATATTAACCAATAAGTAAAAGCACCTGTGTGGGTGTGTAAGGGCCATTGAAAAAGCACACTGACTACATTTACATGCACAAAATATTCTGGTTTTTGTCTTATTCTGAAAAAGACGATATTCCTACTAAGCTGTTTACATGGCTAATGAAAACTAGAATTACCGCCTCACGGTCGTATGCCTCCGCCAACCAGTCAAGTTGAAGTTTACATCCACGTCTGTCCAAAATGTCATCACTTCATCATTTTATCCTATTAGACATTTGTGTGAAATTGTCATAATTAGCATATGAATTCTTGAGTTATGGCCAAAAACGTGTGTTGTGAGGTCACATTGACCTTTGACCACCAAAATCGAATTAGTTCATCTTTGAGTCCAAGTTGACGCTTGTGCCAAATTTGTAGAAATTCACTCAAGGCGTTCCTGAGATATCACAAGATTGGGACGGCGCGGAGGCATAATGAATATTCCACTAATATTCCCGTTTACATGCAGTCGGGCATACTCCGATTAACATAACCGGTGGTGGACTTGTTCAACCGTGTGAACAAAGCCTCCCTCTTTCATTCCTTCAACTACCATCTTGCAAAGGTGCGTTGTGATATTTGCACATATTCAAAAACCTGTTGATATCCAAGTCTTTCATAATATTTATAAGTAGGTGTGTTTCTCCTTCTGACCAGTAATATGGGCTTTTCTTTTGGGCATATAATCTCTGCAAACTGTCGGCCAGTTGGTTTGTGTGCAACGCACAGAGCTGGACGTAAACAGGCAAGAGGCCGAGTGTCGCAAACTGCCGTAAAAACCCAATTGAGACACATATTCTAAATGTGCTGTATATGATTGATTGATTGATTGAATCTTTATTTTTGTGTCATACACTTAAAGTGCCCAACCCTAATGGGTTTATTATAAGACACCAAAAATATAGTTGCAGTGGTCAAACATCTGATAACATTTCATTCAATTACAAAATTATAGGTAATTTTACAGCTCGGTCTTAAACTAAATATTCTGCCTTCTCTCCCAAGCTTGGCAAATAAAATCCGCTACAAAAAAGATTCCCTTTCTGAAGCACCTAAGTTTTTCAGAGTCATCCAGCCAAAAGAAATCAACCTCCAATCCATATCCCACATGTCTAAATCTGAAAATGCTCCATTCGGAGTAAGGTCTAATTCAGAATATCCAAACAGAATATGCTGTTTACATGACCCGCATCAATGAAGAGGAAAATAAAATTAGTATAGTATAGTACAATAAAGATAAAGAAATAATAGACAAGAAATGCAGTGACAGTGCATTTTTAAGTTGCACCAAATTTAATAAAAGAAATAAAATATAATTTCATTTAAAAAAGATAAACTGAAATGCACATAAAGTCAGTATTATTCTTGGAGCTTACGGTTACCAAATAGGAGACAAAATATAGCTCAGCTGGTTTAAATACTGTAATCTTATAAATCACACACATTTTTTTGTGATTGTGATAACATGAGCTGATCATTTAATCTTTCTGGCCAGTCAGAGCAACAGTAAATCGTGATAAAATAGTGTTTAGTCTTTCTTAGCCGGCGGCGTCTACAGGCCGCCTCAGCTTCAACAAACAGAGGAGAGATGTCTGAGACAGTTAGTTGAGTTTAAGCAAACATTCCTACAGTTCTCCCAGCTGAATTGAAAATAGCTTTAAACCTCCCTCACAAACACGGCGAGAGGCAGCTGTTCAGGAAGAACAGGGAGCCGTGTGAATGTTGAAGAGATTGCAATGAGAGAAGTCAGCCATAAGCCTCACAGCGAGGATGAACTCGGTTAACCTTCACGAGATCATTCCATATTTTCGAGTGAAATCATAGATTTAATCATCAGTATCAGTGTTACCGGTCTCCAGATGAACTTTGCTTTTACTGCAACAAGAGGAACAAACCCATTGACACAATTTTCATTATTATAAGGCCTTGTTACTTTACCTATGATAATTAATCCTCCAGGTCTTTTTATTACGCTTTTTTAGCATTGATTATCTTGCCCATACAGAGCTTTGAGCGTCATTGGCTGCTTGGATTGCTTGAATAACAGTTAATAATCTTATTCTACTGTCCATTATTCTGGGTAAGAGGATTTGTCAATGTAGAAAAAAGTACTTTGTCAGCTGGTGAAGCCTATTATGTTGATCAGAACTCATGACAGTCTGCTTGTGGGCTTATGGGGGGCAGTGGGACAGGACACTGACCTACAAACAGTCCTATTGTCAGTCTGGGTGTAATCCAGGCAGGAGAGGGTTAACACTGAGGTCATTGTTGTCCTGACTGGACTTGGCTGATGGGGCTGGACACTGCTTTGTCCCAACGAAAACAACTAGATCTAATATGCAAATGAAAACACACACACATGCGTTGAACTACAGACCAGACAGACACAAAAACACACATCAACAGCTGCCATAAATAATTTACTGTCCGTGCAACTGGAGCCCTGTAAATGGCAGCTTTTTGGAGAAAAAATAGGGAACCAAAAATAAAAATGTGAGACAGAGCAAGTGCATCGTCTCGAAAGCTATTATAGTCCATCAACCTGGTATCACGCCAAAGCGTGTAATGGAGTCGCCTGGTATCGTCACTAAGGTATCGTCGCAAGGTATCGTCGCTAAGGAATCGTCGCTATGGTATCGTCTCTAAGGTATCGTCACTAAGGTATCGTCTCTAAGATATCGTCTCTAAGGTAACGTCACTAACACGTAACGTCACTCACTAACACGTAACGTCACTAACGTAACGTCACTAACGTAACGTCACTAACGTAATGTCACTAACACGTAACGTCACTAATACGTAACGTCACTAACGTAACGTCACTAACACGTAACGTCACTAACACGTAACGTCACTAACGTAACGTCACTAACACGTAACGTCACTAACGTAACGTCACTAACGTAACGTCACTAACGTAACGTCACTAACACGTAACGTCACTAACACGTAACGTCACTAACACGTAGCGTCACTAACGTAACGTCACTAACGTAACGTCACTAACGTAACGTCACTAACGTAACGTCACTAACGTAGCTAACATCACTAAGGTCACTTACAAAACAAAACACCGGTCTCCTGGTTGAAAGTCGTGTGCACCTATCCATCTCCCCTCCCACTCGCCATAAGCAGTCTTCCTCACTTTTTACTCTGCATCAGTAGCTCTGACTGTAGCGTATTCACACAGATGCATTTACATTGTAGTCAGCACAGACTACATGGTTTGATAATGACGCGCCAAAAGCAAGAACGGCGCTCTTATTGCACGCTTTTGCCTTGCGCATTATCGTGTCATTCATATGCCTTTTTCGTGGGACCGGGCTGTGTCCATTTTACGAGCGTGGCCACTTTAGTTCAAAGCATTTTGCATTTTGAGGAATGAGAAAAAGATACAAGCAAGCAACGTGATGGAACAGCAATCACTAGAAAATATAAAAGTGTAAAACTTTACTCTCAGGATGTGCTGACTAAGATGTGTTGAAAAGCTAACATCACCTTTTAAATGTTAGTGATAAATTAGCACATTGCATTTACAGTTGCATCTCTTCTCTTGCTGTTACAGCAGGATAAATCTTCTACCTGTAGCCAGACAGCCGATCCACCACTCTTCACGACCACTGAGGCACCATTAATTACTGTAACAGCTCTAGCAGAGCGACTGATCCACTAATGAGCAACTGTAGACTGTTAACAGCCTGCTGCTGCTGCTGCTGTTGGGGTCAACGTTGTGCTGGAAGGTATACGGAAGAGACTCTCAGTAAAAATAACAAGACATCCTCTTTAACTAATGAGCCCGAGTAGAATTCCTCCTCTCTATCCTCTCCCTCTCTATAACCCACACCCTTGTGTTGACTCACTCTTGGCTAACCTCTCTCCTGTCATACTCTGGATTTTTTAAGACATCCTCCTCATTTTTTAGCCTTTCTGCAAGTGTTCCCGTCCTCCTTGAACTTTCTTCCCTCACCCTTCTTGCTGTGAACCCATCTATGTGAAGTAAAATCTCTCTCCTCTGACAAAAAATGTCTAGGTGGAAAGGGCAGCCAGTCTATTCATCGTGGCCTCAGCCCAAACACATCAGAGTTTCATGTCTGTCCCAGTGTTTATACGTCAGCGATGCCGGCTGGCTTAGTGCCAGCAGGTGATCATGCCTCAACTATTTAATATACAACCACAAAGTGTGTTTGAGAGAGATAGAGACGTTGAAGAAGAGCACTAGTACTCACTAGTACCCTAGTACTCAGGTATGGAAGACAAAAAATGACTTACTCACCAATAGAGCTCAACAGTGAAGTTGCGGAAGTGAAAATCCATTTCATATTCTGAATCGCAGATTTGATTATTAGCTATAATGTCGTAACCATCCAAGGTAGACTTACCTCGAACTACGAGATTGTGAAATGATGGTATAAGCTGCTGTAGAAGCCACAAGTCTGTATATCAACATTATTTTAAGAAAAACAAGCACTACAACGGTTAGATTAAACGCTTTTTGGGAGTTTCCAGAGGCGGCGAGTCGCCATTTGCAATGGTTTATGTGATGAGTAGTTCATTCACTCAAATTAATTGTGCACACAGTCTTGTACATTTTCCTTTTTTATTTTTTCCAATGTTTTTTTTGCTCCGAATCAAATGTTTTATGGCCATGATTCATCTGGTAGCTGGTTGGCTTGGTTCCATGCTTAAAAGTCTTTATACAAGGATTTTCTGAAATGTCAATGGAGTAAATGAAATGGGAAATTCACTTCCACAACCAGAGCTGCTCAAAAAGCGGGTCACTGTTGAGCTCTATAAGTAAATAAATAAATACATGAATAAATAAAAAACAATAAATCAATAAAATGCCATATTTAATTATTAATTTGTTTGATTTTAACATTTATTTGTGTACAATTATATTTATTTATTACCAGATGTATTCATTTATGTTTATATTTCAGAATGTATTGATGTATTTACTTATGGATGAATACGTCGCTTTTTGTCCTCCATACAGAGGGTCTTATTTACACAGGCAGCAGGGAAAAGGCACCAAGTCAGGACATTTTTTTGCTTAAACCACTGACACCACAGCGCTTGATGCTTTTTCTTGGCAGTCTCCTATTTAACTCTAACGGTGGGATGGCTGAGGCAACACATGGAAGTATGTAGCACCACCACAGCCATTTAAACAGGGATGATCTCATCCATTTGAACAAGGAAACCACTTCTCAGAAAAAAAAAGCCTTGGCTTAGATGAACAGACTCAAGCTGAGAGTCTGGCAAACGGCTCCATAATCAAAGCAGAGGAGGAAGCGATGGTTCCCACTGGGGTTTCTGTTTAACTAGTGTTTACTGAGGGGTTATAGCCAGAGCTGCTCCTTCAACCAACGAGTGTTAAAACAACTGGATCATCTGGAGAGGCAGCTCTGCTCCTGACCTTCTCTTTCCCCGTCACATAGGGGAGCCAGCCAGTGATGGGCTGATGGCAGCCTGTGGCCGACACCGAGCCCTGCTGCTATCCCTTCATTTAGCCTTCAGATCAATGTGTTGCCTCTGCTATTTGTGCAGTTGGTGCTTCTAAACCGGCGTTTCAGGGTCCCGTCCTTGAAAATGTGACAGCAGGAAGAGGCACATGATATGCAGATACTAAACAGATACAGATCGTGACCTGATTCGACCTGATTTGTTTGTAATATAGATGTATAGTCAAGCTGAAGAGAGTAGAGCATTGAGCAATCATCATGTGGGGATGATGCGTTATATCTGCCGGGTCTGCTGAGAAGTCACGACCCAGTTTTCACGGAAAATCTGATTGAAACAAAAAGGAGGAATTTATCAAACATTGAATGATATCAGATCTAAAATGTTATTCCTTCATTTAGCGCATAGTTTTCAAAAGTGGCAGACAAAAAAATGCTTGCCTGCCACAGTGGCAGGCAGTGAAAAAAGTTAATTTCAGACCCTGTCTAGGTGTATTCACCCTCCGCTAAATCCCAAATGATTTCCTGTAAATGGCATCATGTCTAAGGAGTGCAGGCCGGTCCCGTTCCCTTATACATCTGAGCCTTTGTCCGGCTCTGAATGAGCTCTTTCTCTCTCTGCCCCCTGAGCAGAGGATCTGGGTTTGTCTTTATGTGGGGAGGCAGAATGGCACGCACACACGTCCGGCCTGCTCTCTATCTGTCTGTCTGTGCCAGTCATTCTGCATGTCCAACTGGTTCTGACCCCGTGACCTTTTCTTTCTTTAGTCCCTGAACACCCAGAGGAAGGAAGGAGGGGGAGACAGAGAGAGACAGACAGGCAGGCAGAGAGATAGAAAGAGATAAAGTTTAACAGAAAGGAGGATAGAAAGAGAGACAGACAGAAAAGGAGACAGAAATACAGAGACAAAAAAGCAAAATGAGAGAAATAGGACAAAAATAACCAAAAAGAAGTATAGAAAGAGAGAAAATCAAAGAGAAAGATAAACAGAAAGACAGAGACAAAGGGCAGACAAAAAGAGACAGAATGAGAAAAAGAAAAGACAGATATAGAGAGAAAGAAAGAGACAAACGGAGACAAATATGAGAGAAAGAAACTCAAAAGACTTAAAGAAAGAGAAAAAAGACAGAGAGAGAGAAGGACAACGAAGCTCAGAAAGAAAGAGTGACAGAAAGGCAAAGAGACAGATAGACAAGAAAAAACACGGAAAGACGAAGAGACAGAAAAATGAGAGAAAGAAAGACAGAAAAGACTTAAAGAGAGAAAAAAGACAAAGAGAGAGAAAGATGAACGAAAGAAAGAATATCAGGTTAAGCTCAGAGAAAGAGACAGGCAGAAAGAAAGAAAGAAAGAAAGAAAGAAAGAAAGAAAGAAAGAAAGAAAGAAAGAAAGAAAGAAAGAAAGAAAGAAAGAAAGGAGGATAGAAAGACAGAAAGAAATACAGACAGAGACAAAAAAGAGAGAGACAGAGGACAGAAAGAGCGACAGAAAGGCAAAGAGAAAGAGACAGAAAAAAGACAGAAAGAGACAAAATACAGACAAAAAACAGACAAAATGTGAGAAAGAAAGACAGAAACGACAGAACAGACAGAAAAAGAAAGAGACAGAAAAAGACAAACGGAAAGAGAGATAGAAAAGTGAGAGAAAGAAACAACTTCAAGAAAGAGAAAAAAGACATAAAGAGAGGGAAAGGCAGAAAGAAAGACAGAAAATGAGGTAGAGCTTAAGTCTGCAGCTTGTTTATCTCCTGAGCAGCCGCGGCCCTTCAGACATCTTGTGGTATGAAACTAAAGACGTTGGGTTGCGGCGGGGCTGGAGCAGACTGGACATGTGATCTCATCACCAGTGGACACTGCGGCCAGGCTTTTCTTGTGAAAGACGATTTTCCCGTGTGAGCGGTTGCTCTAATCAGAGGTCACCGGGGTCGTCCGCGGCCAGGGAAGCCGTATCGATCAAGGTGATTCAATGGAAAACAGAACTGGATAGGGAAGCAAAATCAATGCGAGGATATGCATCTGTAGCTAACCTTTAGCTCTCCACAGGCCTCAGCCTTTAAGTAGAAACAATCAATTCTGTGATCAATCCGAGTTTAACCTAGTGGGAAAAACCTCCAGGATAAGCAATCTGTGTAAACCTGTAGCCTGTAATGAAAAGCATCATTTTGTTGGCTGCAGCACAAACATGCTAAGTCCTGTCTGCTCTCCTTTAGGAAGAAAGGAAAGGACAGTCACTCATCCAGCACAAATCCAGTGTTTTGTTTGACACGACGTCCTCGGCCGGTCACATTAAACAAGCAGCTCTTTTCATTTAAACACACGCGTCAAACAGGCAGCTCCTGATTGTGACTGACATTTTGCTTTGTCAGCGCTGCTTCCTTCGCTTTACGGACGACTCCGGAGACAATAGCGTTTCTGATTGTGTAACAGTGCAAGGAGAGGAGCGCATCACAAAGACCTCAGACATCTACACAAAGACAGAAATGCAGCAAAGACAAAATTCCATAAAGACGTCTGGCACGAGATAAACAACATGTAATCATTTACCAGCCATCTCAGCGTTTCACTTTTCTTATGGAACAGCAGTTGTAGCCTGTGACTGGCTGCTGTCAGACTCCTTCATTGCATGTTTCTAATCACTAACATCATTTAAAGGGGACTTTCTATCTCTGTTTGGTGAAGAGCAGAAATTACTCAAAGCGGAAGTGCCCCAATTTTACACATCAAAGTCTGTTTGCAGGTCTGCGGGGGTACAACTGCATGTATGAAAAAAAGTTGCCAGCCTTTTGTGGTTCCAGAGGGAGCTGCACCAAATTTGACAAATTGCCTCAAGTGATGTCACTTGAGTCAGCGTCACTCAGGGCTGAAAACTACAAGTTTGAAAATGAAAACAAAATTACCGCCTCGCGGATGTTTGACTCTGCGAGCCAGTGAAGTTACAGTTTACATCCCTGTCTGTCCAAAATATATCACTTCACCATTTTATCACCATTTGTTTAAAATTGTCATAATTACAGCATATGAATTCTTAGGTCATGGCCCAAAACATGTTTTATGAGGTCACAGTGACCTTTGACTAGGGCTGTGTATTGGCAACAATCTGGCGGTACGATACGTATCATGATACAGGGGTTACGATTCAATATACTGCGATATATTGCAATACCATAAGCAAGGCGATATATTGCGATTTTTTTAAATCTAAATTTAGGAAAACTGTCAAAGTATAAAGAACACAGGTAAAAAAAAGTATTAAGCTTATATTTGCATGTAAACTATTAATTAAAACTTGATATGTAGCTTTTGAGAATCGATACAGTATCACTAAACAAAATATCGCAATACTCTATATTTTCTAACATCCCTAACATGGCGCGTTGCAGCTAACGGTGCTAACAGCGCTAAGAGTGAAAACAATGTCAACACTGCTGACAGAGATAACCGTGTTCATGGGAGGAACTGGAGGGTGGGCGCTACGCTTCCGCAACAGCGCTGTCAGTGCAGAGCGGCGGCCGTGAGCTAGCCAGTGGGGCACGCTCACATGCACAAACATGTTCTAAATGCATGCACGGCCAGCCCGGCTATGTCAACAAAGCATGAAGAAGCTCTGATTACAACACACACACAGAGGGAGAGGGACTTCATTCTCTGCTCAGGTAGACATTACTCCTCTATATCTTTACAAATAGTTGTTTGATGTTATATTAATGCTCTGAATATCGTATAGAGAACCTTTAAGTGGGCACTCTTTCGCTCTGTAGGAACTTTCCAAAGTCCATGAAAATAACTCTGATGATGTCATCAGGATTATCTCATCTTGAGTTTGGCGACTACAAATCTATAACCTAACAGAAAGCAGAGTTGTAAACTAGGGCTGTGGAGTTTGAAAGATGTCTGCATTTAACAGGAAGGAGACTCAAATGAAAGACGCTATTGGCGTGGCGGTATGGTAATCATTGGGTCCTGCATTTCTGGAGCTTGACCCATACTAGTGACTAAAATAGTAAAGCATTGATGTCCATTTGGCCCAGGAAATAAATGGAAGTGTTGCTGAGGGATGAAGAGGAAGGAGGAGAAAGAATGAGGACGAGAGGAGCAGTTTGGTGCACAGAGGGATCAGATCTTGTCCGACAGGCCGGAGATACGACGTTGGTTTATCAGATCATTTTATTTATTCTGCCGATTAAAAACAAGCCTAACCAGTCAGGCTGCACAACACTATTGATGCACACTATTGATATCATGCTAAAACGCCTGTTATGATCACTGACAACGTGTCCATTGACAGGATCATAGTCCTGTGGGAAATCCCGTCTATATTTCCGGCTATATGCACACACATACTGTATGCCCATAGGTGCTGTCAGCCGATTCAGCATGGGGTTTGAGTTGCCCTCTTCCCTCCAAAACTATCTGATCCCAGACCCAGTGAGGTCCCTGCACCCCAGAGGCAGGCTGTCAAACAGGGCAGAGCAGAGCTGCAGTGACAGGCGAGTGTCCTCACGTCACCACAGACGTGTGCCTGGACACGACTCGCTGACGCAGCACTCGGAGGATGGCAACCTGTTACTGCTTTTAGCCAACATCTACATTTTTTAGTTTGCAGCTTTACCCTGACTGCAGCAGTTATTAAGTTAGTTCATTATGAGTTCATTATGAGACAGGTTTTCTCAATGACAACAGAGAATCCCTGGAATCCTTTCCTTTCCTGGTATAGTAAGCATGCTGAGCTGAATGTCGTTCTACTCTCCATCACCCGGTGGTGTATTTATAGCGCTGCTGTGACTGCTGCTCTCAACACAGGCTGGATAATCTTCACATTATTCCCAGTTCAGACATGGCTTGAATGCCTCATCCAATTACCTCAGTCCCTGTTTGCAGGTTGTAATAGACACTGCTGTAATGACTCATGCAACATGTCAATTCTAAGGAGAGTAGCGGGGCAGATAAGCATAACAATTGTGCATTTTGCGATAAAAGCAACACATTTGGCACAGATGTAGGTTTATATGTTTTGAAAAGATATACAGTAGATATCAGGGCGCTGCAAATTTGGCCCCTGGGGGCCGTGGCAGCCATTTTTCAAAATGGTCACCAAATAGGTGCTAAATATTCCAAAATGTTGCAGAAAACTGATTTTATGACAGATTTTTTAAGGGTGCTTTTTAAAAGCTTTTAACCTGAGAAAAACGTGAAAACCAAATAAAAAGGACCACTTCAGGGTCAGACTTCACCCCCTAACCTTCATGATAGAATGACAACCCTAACCCATAGAACGGCAAGATCTTCAGCTTTCCATCAGCGTATTTATCTTTTCATTAGCAGTAAAATTGACAGAGATACCGCTGGATAAAGTTCAGGATTGCAGGTAACCTCTAATCACAGTTAAAGCGATACTGAACTTTGGTAAAACTTTGGCTTGTAGAGGGGGAAACAGAATAGGAATAAACTTTATAATAAAAGACTGCAAAATTTGTAAAATTGTTTTACTGTACCAATAAGATACAGTAAAAAGATACTGTATCTTATTGGTCCGTAAGATAATTATGAAGCTACAGCCAGGACCAGTGGGCAACCTCCGGTTCTGAAAAGTGAAGCCAATGAGGAAGTGTCTTAAACTTGCATTCTTTCTAATACCCAGCAGGGGGCGACTGATTACATAGAAGTCTATGAGAATATGATCCTACTTCTCACTTGATTTATTACCTCAGTAAACATTGTAAACATGAGTTTATGGTCTCAATCCCTAGTTTCAAGTCTTCTTCAATACAGCATGATGTTCATTTCGTAAATTATGGTCCCATTTAGAATCAAATAGACCATAAAGCAGGGTATGCTTTAGGGCCTGGCTACCTTGTGATTGACAGGTCGTTACCACAGAGTTGTCGTCTTTTCATCTTTAACCCTTTCACAGTGTGTTTTCAATTCATTAAAGTTAATAACATTTTGGTCGCCTAAAAATGACTTATTCAGTGTTCGTTTGTACTTAGCTCCACCCTCTCGTGTCACTTCTGGTTGCAAAAAAACAAGATGGCGACAGCCAAAAACCAAAGATGGCAACAGCCAAAATGCCGAACTCGAGGCTTCAAAACGACAGTCCATAAACCAAGGACTATATACTATACAGACTACGGCCAGGACACGGTTAGCTTAGCACAAAGACTGGAAACAGGGGGAAACCTGGCTTGGCTCTGTCCACCTTCCAGACCCCCTAAAGCTCACTAGTTAACACGTTATACATCAACAAACAACTTATTGTCGAAACAACAGGGTTGCAGATATTGCAGAAACTGCTTAGTGATTTGACATCATCTCTTCAGTCTCAATTCAAGAGCTGTTTAGTCTCAGACATTTACAGTCCAGCATTTCCCCTCTCCTCATTCCTCTTGCAGTCACACTGCTGCAGTTCACCCCTCCACTCGCAAACATTGGACTTGCACTCAGCTTTATTGCAACGGTGCTGATGAAGGGGAAAATGGGATCGCACGGTTTCTCAAACAAGATTAACTTAGTACAGGACCTGACAGCTGGCTCTTGCAAATCAATCTGTGGACATTTAAATGTGCAGGCTAGTACAGTACAAGGTTATAATAGTTTAGAATTTTCAATTAGTTTTTGTTATTTTAGTTTTGACTTTTTTAATTCATTTTAGTTTTAGTTAGTTTTCATAGTCTGTTTGATAGTTTTAGTTTAGTTTCAGTTTTTCAGAAAGGTTAAGTTTTAATGTAGTTTTAGTTTGTTTTTGTTCGAGACAGGTATAATGTCTGAGAAGTATGTAGCTATACATACAAAATATATGACTAGAGAGCTGTGTAGGAATGGCCATAATGTTTAACTTTATGTCTGATGTGAAGCAATTGCGGCATAGCGCCATCTCCTGGAATCCTTTTTTTTCTGTAGTGATATATTATAGCTAAAGAAACTAAAACTAAAATAAAAGTAGGTTTATTTTTATTTTATTTTATTGTTAGTAGTTTAGTAGTTTTTTACCCAGCAATATTGTTTCAGTTGAGTTTTTCTTAAAGGATATAGTTTTAATTTAGTTTCAGTTTACTAACAATATTTTTCACTGCTTTTTTCATTTAAGTTGACTAATAACCCTGGTACATTGTGGCTGTTCGGAGAGCTTGTTTTATTAGTGTCCTAATAAAAGCAACAGTTTATTTTTTCATCACAAAAAGCAGCGCATCAGTGGATTGAATCATAATCTATAGGAACGACAGTTCAGTGGAAAATAAAAACTGATGATCAGCAATATCTTTTAATAATTGTGATATATGTGATTGACTTTTTATCACCTCTCCTTCTGCAACAGCAACCCTGAACAATCTGCCTCACTAACACTGTTGTGAGCTGGGATGAATGATTGCATACATGAAGATTTTGTGAACTACTTGTGTGTTATCTGATCTGTATGTTTCTGTGTACTAGCTGTGGAAACAAATATCCCTTTTAGGACAAATAAAATAAATCTAAAAATCCATAAGTCCATACAAAGGGGATTCCACTGATTATGTCTCTCACCTACAGCTCAATGTCTCCCCCTTCTGGCTACCAACATTTGACCCCTGTGTGACTGTAAAATGGGTCTCAAACTAAGTGTCACATTATACAACACCAGGTAATATCACTGACCTATCTCCAGAGTGGAGGAACTAGTCTGTGAAATCTCCTTGTATGGTGTTTGATTGGAACGCAGCCTCCACATATCAGGTATAAAACTTTAACTTAGCCGGTATCTAACTTCCTGTCCTTCCTGTTTTGATTGCCAGCGGAGACCGAGCGTGGCCAGAGGCTTCCAGATGTGGACGCAGCACAGCAGCTCAAGTTGAGAGAGAGACAACGTTTCTTCGAGGAGGTCTTCCAGCACGACGTGGACGTCTATCTGTCATCGGCGCACCTGTGCATCCGAGACTATAAGAGGCGTGAGTTGTAAACCCGTGCACAAATGCACATTCATATACAGATGCACGTCATTTCACTGCTTCCCCTCTCCTGCAGCTCCAATTGGCAGCATCTCGTCCATGGAGGTGAACGTGGACTTGCTGGACCAGATGGAGCTGATCGAAATCTCAGACCCGGAGGCCTTGGACGTCTTCTTCAGCTCTGGGGGAGAAGAAGGGGTGCTGGCCTCCCCGCTGCCAGGTACGGAAACCAGAAACACAGCAGAGATTACAAAGCACGCATCGCAGTAAGGGTGGGGGAAAAAAATCGATTCACCTATGTATCAACAATTTTTTTTTTTACATTTATCGATTGTTTAATGCCAGAATCGATATATTTGCTTAATTTGAGTCTATGCGGAAGTAGAAGGAAGTTACTGCTTTTATTGTTGTAGTCTGAGCATGGATGTATAAAGAGAACGGAGAGGACAGGAGAGCTAGTGAAGTGACTTGGCGAAGGTAGCGGAAGTATACACGTGTGATTACGTCCAGTTTTCAAAATAAGGTGTTAACAAAGGGAACTGTATATACAAAATACATATATGGATATAAGATTCATTAGATTATATTCACCTGAAGTATAAAACATGACATGCCCCTTATAAATTAAAAAGAAAATAGCACTAATTTGTGAGGGAAATGTCCATTCTTTGATTTTTGGGTTGCTTGAAATTTGTTTTATAAATATTTGACTTCAGGATATCTCTGACTACATACATACATGCTGAAAATCAAACATTTTTATTTTTATATTTTCTAAAGTAAAGGTTCCTAGAAGTGTATGATTCAACTTTTCCCCATAGTCTAGTGTTAAAAAAGTTAACAAAAATCGCAATAAATCGTAATATCGAATCGCAATACTTAAAAATCGCAATACATATCAAATTGGCACCCAAATGAGATAGTATCAAATTGGGAGATGTGTATCGTCCCAGCCCTACTTCGCAGTTACATCCCTAACAAAATTTTGTATCTGACTCCAAGGAAACAACAACAACGAGGAAGTCATCAGTAACGGTCTCTTTCGACATGTCCTCGAGGGTCTTGATACCAAGTCCCGCATATCCTCCACGTCTTCAAACTCCTCCTCTGATAGCCAGACCACCAACGCCAACGGAGCGGACACCCCCGTAGTCAGGTCAGACGACGAGGAAACGCACACCAGCACAGTGAGGCGAAGAGCCGTTCCTCCAGAGATAGAGAAGGTGAAAAGTCAGAATGCATCGCCGTCTTCGTAGGACGCACACTCTCCACCTGCAGCGCGGCAGTTGACACCTCGGCCGGGGGGGGCGAAGAGTGGACTTTGGGATGCGAGCTATTGAAAGAGGCCTCTCAGCTGAGACTGTCTTCCACACACTGGCTCTTATCACTGCTTTCAACCTTCCCTGTGATTTATGAGTTGTGGGTTGGGTTCTGTGTGTGTTTTGGAGGTGGGAACCGTGAACGGTAAATATGGAGATTTATTAATTCTCACCGGTTTCTATTCATGTTGTGGCACGTTTTGACGGACAAGATTTGTTCCCCCGTTTCGGACCTTAAAGGACTTGTTGTTGATGAATGATGCATTTTGTACAGTATTAACACAACCCAGGGCAGTAAAGGGGTGACTTGAATAATAAAAGGATAATTGGATGACTTAAGAGGTACATTTGGCAATAGAAGGCTTCATACTGTTACTGTTTTTGAAAGCAACACATTGTCCTGCTGATATTCCCGGTTTTCTAGCTCCAATTTTAAACGAATCTCTGACAAGATTTCTTTGTTTTAACAATAAAGGAAGAGAGGAAAATGTCTTCATGTGTGTCTATTAATCAACAAAACAGCTTCAAGGTGCGTTGAAGGATGTAAAGAAGTGCTTAGCTGCTTCCATGGAAGCTTGAGGACGTTCAGCCCGTTCTCAATCCCAGGGTGTAAATAACACACGCTTTGTCACGCACATCGGCGTGTGATACCAATGCACAAGGCACCCTTTAACGCCTGTATGAGAAGCACCAAGCTTTCAAATAACTATGATGTAAACCCATCCGCTGCAACAGTAAACGCTCAGAGAAAGTGCGCTGGGAGTGTGGTGAAATTTTTTAAGGCCCTGACACACCAAGCCGAAAATCGCAATATATTGAATAGTAACCCCTGTATCATGATATGTATTTTATCGCCAGATTCTTGCCAATACACAGCCCTGGTGTTTACTGCGACCGAAAAGTGGTGCCAAGAGGTCTGACAAAGCCTCAGTACGTGACGAGTTGGGATGAGAACGTGATGGGATGCTACAACCAGAACCTGTAGGGCAGCCTCATAAAAAGCCCTCAAACTATTTGCATGTGCTGAGACCATAAAATGTATGTTGATTCACAAGTGTGAAAAGACATCATCTACTTATCAGTCTTTTTACAACACAGATGGTTGTTACTGTGTCCCAATAACTATAAGGAAGAGTTTCAAACATCCCGTGACTGAAAGCATTGTTCAATTCTGAAGAAAACCTCATGAGCAAACAGTGACGTGTTGAGGGCTATAGACTGAATGTTGGCAGAATAAACACACACACACACACACAGAGGCACGCACCCACACACACACACACACACACACACACATTCATACATACTGACTGCAACCTGTGATTACTATTATTTATGTGTGTGGGTGTGTAAAGGAGAGAGGGCAGGGTCTCGTCTTCCTTTGCTCAAATGTCAGAAAAGCCAAGCAGTCTTCGAACACTCGGATGTACTGAACAAGCATCATGCGCTGCTTCTTCCTCCTGGTACGTAGCAACACCGACTTTAAATCTTTCTGGAATTACTTCAACTCAAGTTGAACGCCATAATTTCATTTTTATAGATAGTCAATTTCTGATTAAATTCTGTGTTACTTAAAATGTAATATCTATTTTCCTTTATTTGGGAATGAAAGTATGAATGATTTTAAATTATTATGCACGATTTTGATTATTATCAGTTAATATTGTTTTCTATCACTTTGCTGGTCTGTACGTTCATGTTTCCGTGTAGGTTAATTTCTTCCCACAGAAGCGTTTAAATCAGTGATTATAAAAGTGAGGTCGGGGGACCCTCAGGGGGCCGTGGTACTCTGTCAGGGGGTCTGTGAAATAATTTGCTATAAATTATAAAATTGTGCTGTATCATTAAAAAGTGCATATCTGCAGATGGGGACCATTTACACCAATAAAATAAGCATATTGTGTCCATTACCCCCCACCCACGTTAGCTTTGGGCCGATTGAAACTCTGATATGATTGTGACACACAGAAATAAGTTCATTATTATAAAGTTGAAGCACTAACTGAAAGTCAGCTTTAGACTGGTAAGTTTAAATATCTGGATTTATAAGGACTACGTGTATGCCAGTCTTGCTATGGTTCATTTTCTGAAAGCTTTTCGGATCAATTACATGAAATATAAGCTATAAATGCTGTCAAGTTAATTCCAAATGCAATTTGAATAAAATGACCCTCTGTTTAAAAGATATATAAGTCGTATTAACATTCAATAACATTGCAAATTTCCCAGCTGTGGGACTAATAAAGGATTATCTCATCTTATCTCAAAAGGAACAGTGTGTACCATTTTGGGGGATCCATTAGCAGAAATGAAATATAATATTCATAACTATGTTTTCGTTAGTGTATAATCACCTGAAACTAAGAATCGTTGTGTTTTTCGTTAGCTTAGAATGAACCCTTCATATCTACATAGGGAGCAGGTCTTCTTCACGGAATCCGCCATGTTGCTGCGCCATGTTTTCAGTGCCGTCTGACTTCCGTTGCTCCTAAAGGAATGTGTTATTATGGTGAGGATGACCTCTGAGCGAGATGAACGGCGTTACCACGGTTTTGCACTCGGCGGCTCACGTTACCGCAGTCTTGGAAAGGGAGTAGCGAGCGGAGGGTTGATTCAAATTGAAATGTGCTTTTGTTTATCACTATGAAACAGGTCTGACGCATTCAGGTTGAAAAGTTTCAGAATACAAATAGTTCCAATGACATCTAAGAGTACAAATGGTAGTACGCATAATGCTTAATCGGTGTTATGATTAAGAGGGGGTCCTTGGAAGATTCTCTCCCCTGTAAATGGTCCCTGGCCCCAAAAAGTTGGAGAACCCCAGGTTTAAATAAGTCAGTGGTATAAAATGTACCTCTTTAATGCAAAGTGCAAAGTACAGTATCCCACTGTGATACTATTGTTTCTGTGGAAATGCCTGTGTGTACACTTCTGAACTGGTTCACCAACTCTGCAGCTCGAGTCTTAAACAAGTTCATTCCCAAGGGTACAGACGACTAAATTATGAGCTGCCGCCTCAAACAAACACTCCTACTTTGCATACTACTGAGTTTCATTGTGAAGACCTCAGGCATTGTTGGCTGTTTGTCTTCCAGGTTTTTTATTTGTCGAGTGCAACATGCTCAGAGCTGCTGAGCCGTCACAGAAGGTCTTGGATCATTGAGTCCTTCACTATAGAGGAGGGGCATCCAGGACCCTTCCCTTATGAGCTGGGCAAGGTGAGAAAACCACCAGTCAGTAAACAGTTTGAATTATTCATTTTTAAACTCAAATACAAAATTGTACCAATTGATAAACCTATCGATCGTAATAAATATAGTTACCAAACATTATCATTTGTGTGCAAAGCTCTTAGGACAATCAATGCTTTAATAAGTTGTCTTTATCTGTCTGTAATGAGCTTTATCTTGACACATCATCTCCTTCAATCTTCTATCCAAATGTCGATCTTTTTTTTCCATCATGAAAGTATATAAATAACGAATACAAAATCTCAGGCTGCTCAGCCAACTGTAATGTGTTTTGTTGTAGATAAATATTGTGCGGAGCTATCGAGTATACTTTGACCTCTATGGGGAAGGAGTGGATGAGGAGCCAAAGGGTGTTCTCTCCATTCATAAAGAGTCTGGCACCGTGTCGGTCCACAGGGCCGTGGACTACGAGGAGAAGACACTGCTTAAGGTTCGACTCACATATTACATACCAACATCTAGGAACAACTAGTCAACCACTCTCTTCTCTGTGCTTCTGTAGAGTTCTACACACTGATTAGGGATGCACAATCATATAGTTATTGGGATTGGAATAACACATTGGAAAGTGCTCTGACTCATTGCTTTACATAATTGGCCTAACTTAACAATAAGTTGGAATTCTGGGTAACTAACTGTTTCGCTTACGTTTTATGACTACATTTGCAATGATTAATCAATTAGTTGTCAACTATTAAATTAACCGCCAACTATTTAAAAATGAATTAATCAGTTTGAGTAATTTTTTAAGAAAAAAAAGTCAAAATTCTCTGATTCCAGCTTCTAAAATGTGAATATTTCATGGTTTCTTTACTCCTCTATGACAGTAAACTGAATATCTTTGAGTTTTGGACAAAACAAGACATTTGAGGACGTCATCTTGGGCTTTGGGAAACACTGATAGACATTTTTCACAATTTTCTGACATTTTATAGATGAAACAACTAATAGATTAATCAAGAAAATAATCAACAGATTAATCCACAATGGAAATAATTGTTAGTTGCCCTAGTTTAAACCTTCAAACACACAGCAAACTAGTGATATAAGAAAATATCAAAACACTTGAGTATCACAATATTATGGTTTGTGATACCGTATCGATTCCTAAAAACACTATCGATTTTTAATTAATAGTTTATATGAAAAGATTCATGGCAGACAGTGGCTCAGATTGCACAAAAGTATGTTAAAAAAGTATTAGATGTTACAGGGACTGTGATAAATGTAAATGCAGATTCCACTGTTCTGATTGCATAAAAAATTAAACTTTTTTTTAACTCAGATTTTATGCATAGCGGTGTGTTCTGTACACTATGATAGTTATTAAATTAGATATAAAAAATCCCAATATATCGCCTTTCTTACTGTATCGCAATATATCGCAAGATACTGAATCGTAACCCGTGTAACATGATGCGTATCTTATCGCCAGATTCTTGCCAATACTCTATGAATTCATTTTGAGGGCCTGTAGTTGCAGCTCATACAAGCAGGACTCCTCACAGTGGAGTCACTTAAAACTTGTTTTACTCCATCTCATATTAAAATATCCAACAATTCAATCATATTGTTTTTCTTTACATTGCGACTAACTTTGAGTCATATATTTCAATCCGTAGCTGAAATTTGAGGCCAAAAAGAGCGATTTGTCGCTTGACACCAAATTGGGAGTTGAAATTTCCATATTGGACATCAACGACAACCCACCGCTCTTTCACAGGGATCTGTATGAAATCAGCGTTGACAAGGGAACCACACAAGGTAAAGAATAAAATGAAGATTTAACCCCCCCCCCCCTCTCAATGGCTATTAAGTATACTCTTTTCTTTTCATTTCCCAACAGGCTCCCATCTCCTGACTGTGGTAGCCTCTGACAGAGATCAGCAAGGGACGCCAAACTCAACATTTCACTATGAAATCAAGTCTGTGTCTCCAAACCCTCCAGACACGGAGTTCACTATTGACGAGTCCGGAACAATCTCATTCAAGGGATGTTTGGATAATGAGGCAAGTGTCAGTCTGTACAATACACACTGTGCTGTAAATCAAATTATAGAAGCATTTCCTGTTCTGCTGGGTCTTCACCTGATTAGAGAGTCTGTAGAACATGACATGTGGTATTTATGCATGTGTGTACTGTACACTATGCTGGCTTTGAGCATTGTCTGATGATTACATGTTAAGTATGTTAAAAAAACACACCTACAGGGCTCAACACTAACTTTTAAAACGTGGTTGCCGGACCATTTTAGTCACCTTATATTTTGAGTAGTTAAGATACAATGCAGTTATACGTCAGCTTAATAATGAAAATATGTACATGTCATGTGTATGTTGTAATGATGCTTTGCAGTATGATTTTCCATCCAGCTCAAAGACGCGGCCGGGATACTTCGTCTCCCAAGACTTCACAAATTTCCTTTTTGTTTTTCACTCAGGTTCATCTGGTTCTTTATCAGTTGAATCTAGGGCTGCAACTAATGATTATTCTCATTCTCAATTAATAGATAAGTTTTTTGGTCTATAAAATCTCAGAAAATGGTGTAAAATGTTGATCAGTGTTTCCCAAAGCCCAAGATGACGTCCTCAAATGTCTTGTTTTGTCCACAACTCAAAGATATTCAGTTTACTGTCATAGAGGAGTAAAGAAACCAGAAAATATTCACATTTAAGAAGCTGGAATCAGAGAAATTTTGACTTCTTTTGTTAAAAAAATTCTCAAACCCCTTAATCGATTATTTAAATAGTTGATTAATTTAATAGTTGACAACTAATCGATTAAACGCACCAGCGCACGTGCAGTGGTGTTACGTATTGACTGTAACAGCAATATTTAAATATCACTAATGCATCATATATAAAAAATGTATCTATTTTAAGGAGCACTCTTTGCTGTTTGCTGTGCCTATTTGTTATGTGTTAAAAAGTGATTGCCACTGATGGCAACCAAAGGCCAAGAATTGGTTGCCAATTTCTCAAAATGGTTGCCAATGGCAACCTGGCGACGCTTATTGTCGAGCCCTGCACTTACCGTATATGAAGCAGGGTAAAGAGTAATCTAATTTAGTATCTATATGTGTCTCAGTGACTGGATAATATTGCTATTTATATTTCATATTTAATGGATATATTCATGTAAAAAAGGGTATACCTGCAATAAAACAACTTTAGAACAAAATTGATTGTGCAAAATGATCAAGAGTCTTTTTGAGGATACACTTATCATTATAGAATAAAAAAATGTACCATGACTGGATTAGTAACCTAGCTCTGTATACTGTTAATCTAATCTAATTATTTTTGTTTGCTTGTGTCAAGGTGGCTGAAATGTTCACAGTGGTGGTGGAGGCCAAGGACCATGGTGACGTAGTCAGTCTGTCCAGTTCAACCACTGTTGTCATCCACGTCCAGGACGGCAACAACAACCTCCCGACCATCAGCGGACAAACAGTAAGCAGTTGTCGTGAAAACATCACAGTGATTTCTGCACACAGTCCGTCATGCTTTTACACACACATGCAGTAATCACACATTTAATCTATGATGCTGATGTAGTAGGAAAAGAAAATTAGATATTATTAACTTTTTTAAATGTATAATTGTCCATACGGATGAAACCTAAACAAGCAAACAAACATACAAAAACAGAGAAATGGTTAAGTAGAAATAAAGAAAGGAGAGAAAAGGTGAATAGATAATAAATGGATGAGAATTCCATGTAGAGCTGCGACGATTAATTGATTAATGAATTAGTTGTCATGATTAATCAGTTTGAGTATTTAAAAAAAGAAAAGTCCAAATTCTCTGATTCCAGCTTCTTAAATTTGAATATTTTCTGGTTTCTTTACTCCTCTATGACAGTAAACTGAATCTCTTTGAGTTGTGGACAAAACAAGTCATTCGAGGACGTCATCTTGGGGCTTTTTGAAACATTTTTCATAATTTTCGGACATTTTATAGCTCAAACAACTAATCGATTGATCAAGAAAATAATCAACAGATTAATCGGCGATGAAAATAATCGGTAGTTGCAGTCCTGAATCTATGCGGTCAAGAGTTGCATAATGACTTTACAAAAACACAATTACTTTTTCAGTTTCAGTTTACAATATAAAATAATTATTATTTTTTTAATAAGTGGATAGAGTGTTTTTCAAATGCTTTTGTCAGTAATGTCATTTTATATCGGTATTTAACCCCCAAATATATGACCCTGAAAACATTATTTTGAGAAAAGAAAATTGCAGGTTATTAAAAGGAATATACAACAGATTTTTCAGTGCTATGTTTATCCAGTTAATTTCACGCTTTTAAAACGCCATATCAGCTCTACAAGTGAATAAACAACAGCACAATCGACTCTTGGCAACTCCAAGTAATCGTAGGTAAAAAATGTAGGACACACTTATTAATTCAGGGTGTGTACATACTCAATACTACCAGTAAGAAGCAGTATTTTTTTCACCTTGACCTCTGCACCTTGGATTCATACAACAGGGCTCTGGCAAAGTAAAAGAAGAGGAGACCGGTACCTCTCCTCTGCGTCTGCATGCGACGGACAAAGACACCCCAAACAGCCCGGCATGGAGAGCCAAATACACCATCCAGGGTGACGAGGGAGAGCACTTTAAAATAGAAACAGACCCAGAAACCAATGATGGAATCCTGACGGTTATAAAAGTAGGTGATGTTTAACCGCATGCTTTACATACAGCGACACCCACCTCTAGTCAGATATGTAATTAATACACGCCTGTACGTCTGTACATGTAATAAATGAACAATTAAAGATAACTACTGTGTGATTTCAGCCTTTAGACTTTGAGGAGGAAGCACAGAGGGAGCTGAACATCTCAGTGGAAAATGAGGTGCCATACTTCTCCTGTAAAGTGAAGGAGAGGACGCCCTCGGGCCTCTGGGAAGTTGACACCAGTAACGGTGATGATGCTCCTCATCCTCACTCTGTAAAAGTCATCATCGAAGTTGAGGATACCAACGACCCCCCACGGTTCAGTGTGGCTAACAAAGAGGCCATGCTGGTGGAGAACGCACCCACTGGGACCTGGGTAGAGAAAGTGACCGCCGTGGATACCGACTCCAGTCACGCAAGAGATTTTGTGTAAGTGGGATGTATATTACATCCGCCACGGTCTGTTTGTCAGCAGGATTACGGAAAAAAAACTACCGGCCCGGTTTTCATGAAACTTGGTGGAAGGGCCAAGAAAGAACCCATTAAATGTTGGAGCAGATCCAAATCACGGGGCAGATACACATTATTTTTCACTTATGGAAACGGCCTTGGTGCAGTCTGCGCTCTCCAAGTGCCGTAGTTCCATTACTTTTGAGCCTTTATCTGGAACCTCCTACACTAAAGCAAATTGTATTTGTCCACAGGTACAAGGTAGGAAATGATCCTGCTGGCTGGATGACGGTCGATCCCCTCACAGGAAACATCACAACAGTCAAGATACCAGACAGAGAATCTCCTCATGTCGTTAACGGTGTCTACACCATCTTACTGCATGCAGTGGACGACGGTAAAACTCAAAGTGCTACTGACCAGCACTGACACAAACAACCAATTATTATATTTGACGGTCAGTTGATCGGTCGGTCGGTCCACCAACAGTCCTAATGACTTTGGTGATCCCCTGACTTTTCAAAGTTTTCACTTATTCTGTGAAATATCTCAAATTCTGCTGGACTGATTGGCACAAAATGTGGTACATACATGTATATTTCCCAGATGATGAACCCCAGAGGTGGAAAGACTATTAGAATATCATACTCAAATAAAAGTACAGTTTCTTTAAAATAATAAATGTACTGAAGTAAAAGTAAAAAGAAGGTAAGTTAAAATGTACTCCGAGTAAACGTAATTAAGTTACATTTTTAAAAAGGGGGGGTGATGATATAGATAGTACTATTAAATTAAATAGGCATCTTTCGACCACAAATATATACAGTATACACAAGTGGAACAACATCAGCAACAAGACCCCTTATGTCCAAACCAACACGGCACACTGCAGTCTGATTATCAATAATATACAACTGCCTTCCTCAGTGTAGCCTCACAAGAATTAACCAGAAAAGAGACACAACTCAGACAATTAAACAAAAGTGATCGACAGTAGGCTAAATAAAACAAGCTATGGACACAACTGCACCTGAAACTTCCTTTGGAATAAACAACAGTAGAATAAAATACCAGCAGACAACGTGGAAATGTATAAACAATATAAACTCCACAGTGGCTGCAGGCAAAAACACACATATTACAGCAGAGGAGACACTGCACAGTTTTCACCATATTTCTATGTTTTTCTTAACACGTTGCTAGGCAACCAAGTGGTTATGGAGTTCCCATCTGTAGAGTTCAACAGTGTGTTGTTGTACTCACCATTCTGCCAGTTTTGCTTCAGCGAAGTCCTCCCCAATCTGCTCGAGTTTCAACTTCTCAAAGCACAACATAACCAGTCCACACAGCCTCTCCATCCCAGTATAACCAGTCCACACAGCCTCTCCGTCCCAGTATAACCAGTCCACACAGCCTCTCTGGTCCCACTGTGCTCCTCAAATTCAAAACGTTCTGAGCTGAATGAGGCCAAAGTGTATTGAAGCAAAGAGACGAAACTCCGGTGTTTTTTTGACAACAGCCGCTGCCGCCATTTTGGGCTGAAAACGCTTATTATATTTAGAATATTTTATTGTTCAACATAGGCCATTTGGGAAGAATATCACAACAGAAAAGAAAAAAAAAAAGTTTTACTTTTTTACGGCACTTTTTAGGTGGACGTTTAACTGGCGTCTGGTAGTCGCTTTCAGTCCAAAATGGCGGAGGCGTAGCTCTGTGGCTGGGCACTGATGTTGCAATGAAACGACCAATTGACTTTCACTTTGTGGCAATATATGTTCTTTGATGAGGCTCTACCGTCACATCACGGTATTAACAGTCTGAAACAGCAGAAAGTCCTCACACACCTGACTGGAGGTGACAGTTCCTCAGTGAACGCAGAAGTTACCGCTGGAGAATCCGTGAGCACCTGCCGAGGTACAATAACGTTGATTATAACCTCACCTATGTGATAAGTAATTAGTTCTTGAAGTGGCCCCGGGCAGTGAAGTTGCGTGAACGCAAACATTGATCAAATATTATTTCCGGAGTGTGCTCTCGAGCTCCGCCCTCCCGCGACCACGGACACACCTGCAGCTTCTTCTCTGCTGCCCGTGTTGCCAGATCTGGCTGGTTTCCGCCCATTTCGGCTTCTTTTGATTAAGTTGCTGGGAAAATAGTGTTTATGGAGGACCACGAGAGTCACGTAAATCGTAATAAAGCATTTAATTGATTAATAACGAATTGTACAATAAAAATATCCATTGATAAATGTGTTTACAAATTGATTCATTATTCTATGAATAGATGGACTAAATTACAAAGTAATTCATTATTTGACATTTTAATAGGCATTAAAAATAATAATTCTAAAAAGAATTTACAAATGAAATATTAATCAATCAATAAATAGTTCAAATTAAAAAGTAATTTACAAAAACACCATAAAACAGTCAAAAAGTACATAATTTAAAAATACATTAATGAATTCATAAATAAATAATGTAATTTAAAAAGAGAAATAATCCTCCTCTGTTGCTCTTCCTGAGGTTTCTTCCATTTTTTTCCCTGTCAAAAGGTTTTTTCTTTTGGTTAAGTTTTTCCTCATCCGATGAGAGGGTCCGACTGTAAAGGACAGAGGGTGTCGTATCCTGTACAGATTGTAAAGCCCCCTGAGGCAAATTTGTGATTTGTGATTTTGGGCTATACAAGTAAAATTGACTTGACTTAACATCGTGCAAGTAGACTTATTATTGTATTTCTGTCTTGGACAGGAGAGCCACCATTGACAGGCACAGCCACACTGAACATCCACGTGATAGACCAGAATGACAACGTGCCTCAGCCCACAGTGGAGTACGTCGATGTGTGTGTGTCTGACGGCCCCACCACCACCAACATCACAGCCTTTGACCTGGATGGAAATCCCTTTGGAGGGCCTTTCACATTTGAACTGCTTGGGGATGTCGACGGGAAATGGAAACTGAATCCCTCGTATGGTACAAACAGCTATATGTAGTGAAATATTAGGGCAAATTAAAAAAAGAAAACATTTAATATTGTGATCATTTCCTACAGGGTACACAGCTGGCCTGGTGAAGGAGCCTGGTGTGTATGCTGGCCCACACACCATTGACCTGAAGATCTCTGACATGCAGGGAGAGTTTGGTGTTTACAACCTCAGCGTGACCGCGTGCGACTGCTCTGTGACACCCAACTGCCGAGGCCATCGAGGCACCGCCACAACAGCTGCCTCTGGTGCTATAGGCGTAGTGTTCGCCTCACTGGTTTTACTCCTGTGTAAGAAACAGAATCATTGCCTTTGGTTAGTATCAGAGTATACTGTAATATGTATTCTTGATAACTCACTGCAAGTTGTCGTCTCCGTCTCGCTGACAGGTCTGCTGCTGATGGCAGTCGTCATGACCTGCAAGAAGGAGTTCACCACTTTGCAGGCCGGTGATTCCTCTGGAGAAACCCTCCTCGTGTCAAACATTGAGAAACCAGGAACAGACTGCAAGGTAAATGCTTAGAAACATTTGCAAACACACCAGTGATACTTTTCCAGATTTGTCTTCATGCAAACATCTGTATGTAAAATATGTTTTGTTTTTTTTACCCTCAAGCTACCCGACAGTGTCCTGGCACTATCCACTGATAAGACGCACCGCGACCCATCTAATGGGCAAAGTCTGCATGATGGAATGCAACACGGCAAAGCTTCAACAAAGGTGGGTTAAGATGAAAAAGATATGGACAAACTGCAAAATTTGAAGTAGGTGTGCGTTTAATAATCCTCCGATTTTTACGAGGGACACAGTGTTGGTTTCTTAGAGGTTTTCGCTCACATACTTTGAAGAAGACATGGCTTGTAAAAATTAGAAACTGCAATTTTGAATTTCAATCAGGAGATACTCCATATCAAATTAAAAATAATTTATTATGAATAGTGCAAAGTCGATTAGACTCCATTGTGATGTAGTATATCAAAGGGGGTAGTGATGCCGTGGTGAGATTAGGTATATTCCCCCCAGGAGTCTAGACACTGGTGGTGGTGGTGAAGGGAGTTGCTGAAGATCCAATTAAGGGATGTAGAGCAGGACTGGGCACTGAATATGATGAAGACTGGAGGTGATGGGGTGGAGGTGGGTTGCATCGGTTGGTACTGAAATGACAACCGACGGCAGCAGAGAGGAGAACAGTTTTCAAATTTGATAGCAACGATATGATTGGCTCAGGGAGAGCGTGAAGATTTGTGAATGAGAGTGTAAAGAGGGTCTTCCTGACTGAACTTCTGCATAAGCTTCATGTGTGGACGTACTGTACTTCAAATTAGCCGTTTATCAAAGTTGCCCTTTCACTCAACAGGATACGGAGCAAAACTTCATCTACAAACACTTCAGGGATTACAGAAGAGAAAATGTTTCCTACCAATTCAATGAGAACTGGAACCAGGTAATATGCAATCATGGAAGGTCAATTATAATCAGTCACAACTGTGAATACAAATATTTTAGGTTTCAATCACTTTTTCTTCCAATCATAGATGACTTGGAATTCTCTCATAGCCAATGCCGGCCATCGCACCCACCAGGTAGAAAGTTGTTTAGTTTGTGCTCATTCTTACTTCGAGGTAGAAGCTGTGCGTTCCAATACCCCATACTTCTTAGTATGCCTGAAAAAGATTTAGTATGTCCCAATACATAGTATGTCAAATGCAATATGCCAAAAATACCAGGATGTCCTACTACATCCTGTCGCATTTTGCAGTATGCAAGCCAGCATGCTTTTCTCTCTATTCTGACCCACAATCCTCTGCACAGCACATGTGTGAACATTTGGAACACATCCTTAATCTTTGTCAACTTGTTTTCGGACAGATTGACGACACGGGCACAATGCATTTCCTCTACAAAAGGAACTCAAGTTATGCAAAAAAAGCAGCTCTCCTAGCCTTGCTTCATACGGTTGGTAGTGCACTTACAGCATCAGGTCTACTCTGTGAAAGCATGCATGTGCCTGCAGCAGTAAAACAAGCACTGTATTTAGACTTTGATTTGTCCACTCCTCCTGCAGAGGCTCTCCTCTCTCCAGGAGACAGAGGGAGATCTGCTGGACTATCCGCCTCACCTCTACGCAGATGAAGGGGACTCGGACGACCTCTCCGAGCTGGAGGACGTCACCATTCCTGACGACGATTCATTCCAGGAGGCGCTGAAGGACTTGGGCCCCAAGTTCAAGAAACTGGCTTCCATTTGCAAGCCACCACATATACAAAACTGAACATTATGTACCAACATATTGAGCGTTGAAACAAACTGGCCTTTTTTGAAACTACAAGCTTTGGTTTTAAGGTTGATGGATGCTAATGACAGATGAAAGTCATTCTGTTAATCATATGTTATTTAATAGCAACTGTTACAAAGTCCTCCACAGTTTTCATTTAACAAGTAGGGGGGAAAAAAAACAAAAGAAAATTTCATATATTTAGCAAAAAAACAAAATTATGTGCCTGCTGGCCTGTTCAAAAGACAAATTCCACATTGCATTTTACTGAACTGCTAATTAATATATTTGCTTCTAGCATACAGCGGCTTGATAAAAGAAATTGCTCTCCCATTTCATATAATAAAGCTTCAAAGTACAAATTCCCTAAAATTTGGGATGGAGAAAAAAAAAAATCTTAGCTTCAAATGGGGAAAAAAGGGAGGTACTTTTTAAATGAGTAGAAAACTACAATATTTACAGGAAATGTTAACAAAAAAGACAAACCAAAAAAAGAAAAGCCTTCACACCCTCCCACTACCAATTTTTGGGAGGGGTCGCTGCTCGGTGGTGCTCTGCCCTCTGCGTCCTCGGCCCCTGAATCCTCGGCCTCTCAGGAAGCGGCCCGGCACTCCGAATGTTTCCATGTTCATCTTTTTCTCCTCCGCCCAGGTGGTTCTCCTGAGGATGCACAAAATAAAATAAAAAAAAAAAAAAAAGAATAAGAGTAATGCATTAACACAACTTATGTAATGAGTAACATGTTGGTGTTAGACTGTTAAGTGTGTTACTGTTCAGGAAATTAGCTCAGCTAAAGTTAAACAACTGGTTATGGCAGTTACTGAGATTTATAGGATGTCAGTGAACATGTTTTCTGCTTAGACGCTGTAAAGCCTGACAGTCAGTTGTCAACTAACTATGACAGTGATTGGTGAGGGATAGCGTGCTTCTGATTGGCAGAGAGTTAGAGAGTCTTGTTGTGTTCCTGTGTTTGGGGGAATAGAGTTAGATGTTAAGCGGGATGCTACATACAGTAAAGCAGTGAGGTTTTGTTGTTCTGGCGTTGGCTTTGGCCTACAGTAGCCTGTGTACTGCCCGCTAATAAAGTACAAGCGAAACTAGCTAACGTCTCGTAGCCTTCTTACTGAGGGACGCTACAATATGTTGAAAATGACAAACCGCTGAGAAACAATAAAAGTTACATAATCACCTGGGCTTAAGGTCTGAGGAGATGTTGTCAAAGAAGCATTTGGCCTTGTCGTAGTATTTATCTCCGAGAGCGTCCTCCTCCTGCGTACCCTGGCTGTCCTGGGCCTCCCCCCCAGATTCCACCTTTTCAACTGCAAAAACAAAATGCATGCACCTTAAATTGCTGTATATATGATGTGCACTGCAACTGAATTGACCGATATCCTTTGAAATAAACATACCCACAACCTCCTTCGTGAGATCATCTTTAAATTGAGCATTTGCGGATTCGAAATCAAAATCTGACTCAAACTGCAGGGTTGTGGCCTTGGATGAGTTCTTCACCAGAAGCTGGCCTCTGCTTCGATTCCTGGACCTGCGACTGCCTGCACACAAGCACCAGAAAGAGTTCAGACAAAAACCACAAACACTACAGTCAAACTGGTTTACCATCTACAACAGGTTCATCTGGTCTTGGATAAATACATTTCTTATAAACAAATGAGCAATATGCGTTTACTTTGACAAAACTCCTGCTGTACTTCAGCAAAGTCACGACAAAACAAATATTCATTGGAATCCCGTCAGAAAGAAGAAATAGAGTGTACGTTTTATTTTAATACCTTGTTTTGGCCTTTGTTTCTGGTTCTCGGTGCTTTGGCCTTGAACCTTGGCTGCACTTGGCTGAGGTGGTGCCCGACCTAAACATAAATAAATGAAATTAGGGCTGCAACCAACGATTATTTTCATTAATTATTTTCTCAATTAATCGATTAGATGTTTGGTCTATAAAATGTCAGAAAATGGTGAAACATGTCCATCAGTGTTTCCCAAAGCCCAAGATGACGTCCTCAAATGTCTTGTTTTGTCCACAACTCAAAGATATTCAGTTTACTGTCATAGAGGAGTAAAGAAACCAGAAAATATTCACATTTAAGAAGCTGGAATCAAAGGATTTTGACTTATTCAAAATAGTTGGCGATTAATTTAATAATTGACAACTAATCGATTAATCGTTGCAGCTCTAAATTAAATGTTAAAGATGCCAGTCTTCAGCTGGATTAAAAATAGAGGCAATGCAAGTAACAGAGGATTTCTCTTGTATGTTATGGGCCACTTTTAAGTTTCCTTACTGCTGGGTACGTTCTCCTTCTGAACCTGGCCAGAACGCTGGGTTGGACGAACAGGCTGTCTGCCCTGTGGCTGGGTTGGAGTCTTCTCCCTCCTCTGGGCGGCGGCGCCGGTGGTGCCGGCGGCGCCGGTGGCGCCGGCAGTGCCGGCAGCACCCGCGGCCAATGGCACGGTCTGGACGGCCTGCTCCACCATGGGAGCTCTTCTGGCTGGGATGCCGTGAAGTCCTGGTACTGAGGGAGCAGGAACAAACATGGTGGGGCTTGATCAACTCCAGATACATGTGAGAAACAGCCACTGACATTCCATGATAGTGCTGGAAACAAAGCATAAATATGACATTTCTGAGACAAAAGATGATTAAGTGTACCGAGGCCCAGTGCTGCATTGTACTGCTGGTTGAGTAGAGAAGTAGCAGCCAGCTGGTTGTAGGTGGGCATCATGTCTCTATATGAACTCCAGCGTGGGTGATACGCGGCAGAGGAGTTGCCAAGGGATGACTGAAACAAAAAAATAAGGCAAAAAGGAACTTGTTTTATCAATTGGGATTACTATTAATTTGATTAAAGCTGAAGTAGGTAGAATTGGAGCAAATCTGATTAAAATAAGTTATTTTTATAAAGTGGTGATTATATCCTGACAGTAGTGCCTCTGTGTCCACCTAATGGTATCTGCAAGATTTCACAGACCGGAGGAAAACAACCAATCAGAGCCGAGCTGGAGCCTGCAGTCACTGAGCAGCTGTCAATCACTCGCTAACTCCAATCAACTAGGCAGCGCTGATCAAATATGCATCAATATTCTGTTACTGTAATGCCTATTTCTCACCTCAAATGTTTTCAGAAACATCTTGTAGTGTACTGTTTAGCTGTAAAAGGAGAAAGTTTGTGACCCGGCAGCCATGTTGTGATCACTTGAGGAAATCCCAAGCACCGCCCACCAGCCGGAGCAAACTTTCTCATTTTACAGCTAAACAGTACACTACAAGATGTTTCTGAAAACATTTGAGGAGAGAAATAGGCATTACAGTAACAGAATATTGATTCATATTTGATCAGCGCTGGCCAGTTTGACCAGAGTTCGCGAGTGATTGACAGCTGCCTCCTGGAATGAACAGCCAATAGGAACGCTCTCTCTCTGAAATGTCCTGTGATTGGCCAAAGTCTCCCGGGCTAGATTTTTTTAAAGCCTGAAAACAGAGCCATTAGGAGATGCAGAAGTCTAGTTTTCTCTCAGAACACTTGAATTACAATATGAAAGGTTATTATGGAATTTTTGGCCAATGATGCCCAAAATATTCTTCCTACTGCAGGTTTAATGCCAAATACTGTAAATCTAGAAAGTGTAAGTGACGTTAAAAGTCAAAATCTGCACACACCTGTACAATAGCAGGGTCACGAGGCAGTCCAAGGTGTTGTTTAGGAGGCTCGGACACAGTGATGTCTTTGATGTCACTTCCTCTGAAGATTATGTATTCATAAATTTCGTCTTTGGGTGGCACTGGTCTGTCTGTGTGCCGGTCCTCTGTCCCATAGGATTTAACTGTTGGGTTGGAATAAAAAAAGTTATTTTTGTTTTCACCCAGCATACTGTTTACATTAAAAAACAGACTTAAAGGTCTGTGAACAACTTAAAGAGGCTATATGTAAGAATCAGAAATTGCTTGTTCACAGCGACACCTGTGGCCGCAATGTCAACGAAAGTCAGCGTCCCGTTGCTCGCGCTCGCGCATGTGCTCGCGCTACATTGACATGAACGAGCACCGGTCTAAACAGTGAGGCGACACACGTCAGCTAACACACAATATCACTCTGTATTTCACCTGCTTGGCAGTAATGTTAGCTGACCAGACGAAGGTCTCTCCATGGATCAATGCTGATACTAGTGCTTGCTTTTCCTGTTCAGCCCGCCGACCGCGGAGGGAACGGGGGGGAGACACCGACACCGACACCCGGTCGGGGGGGGGGGGGGAGCGCGACACCCGGTCGGGGGGGGGGGGGGGAGACAGCGACACCCGGTCGGGACGATAATGTAACTCGCTGCGGAGCCCCGTCACTTCACAAGACACGGGAAACCTCTGTTGGTCTGGAGGAGCGGCAGCATTTATTTCTGCAAAAACGTCCACTGCACATTCACTAGCTAAACTAACTCTCTGCAGTGTGTAGTGTGCGCGCGTTCACGTGGAGTTGGAGCGAGCCGAGCGCAGTGTGCAGGCAGCAGGCAGCAGGAGCATAGCTGCTGCGCGCTCGCGTACCCACACGCGAGCGCGCATGGGAATCCGACCCGTTAGGATTTATGCGAGTGAAAAGTTACAAATAGTCCCTTTAATGTAGAGATAATTGTCAAAGAGAAACGCACGTGTCGCCTTGGCCTATCACCCTACCTTTGGCTAACGCCACCGTGGACCTGTCTGTGTCGACAGACGACAGTATTCCCTCATACCGCATCTGCGCCTTGGATATCAAACTTATTTTACTGCCGATGTAAGGAGTCCCTCCTCCGGCACTCATGTTTGCAGCGAAAATACGCTTTCAAATTGAAAAGCAGCGGCTAAATCACAGAGCTTTAAACCACAGCACACACCAGACACGATACTAATCAGCTATCTGCGCAATCAGCGGACACCTGTGCGCTTTATAAGATTGCCAGTGACGCACCTCTCAGCTGCTGCTGCTGCTGGCTCACTGCGTGTAAAACAGGGTTAGTTTCTTTAGCCAGCCGGCGTACACCGCGAGAAACACAAGCAAATCTGTGATGTTCAGCCTTGTACTCTGTTACAATGACAAGCACAGGACCGGACAGGCTGGTGGTAACAAACTGAGGAGAAAAATTGGCATGTGGTAAATTCCTCACAGCTTTGATTGCTATTGATAAAAAAAATTATCAGGATGCGCTAATTAAGATTAAAATAAGATAATCCTTCATTAGTCCCAAAGCGGGGAAATTTGCAGGATTATAGCAGCAAAGGGGGACAGTGCAAACAACAAGAGGCATCAATAAAAAACAAAACAAGATCTAATAAATAAGCAGGTAAACAATAAAGATATAATAAGTAGGTAAAAAAAACAATTAAGATATAATAAGTAAGTAAAAAAAAACAAGATATTAAAAAATAGACTGAATGAGTGGTTGGGTTCACATTATTGCACATATGAATATGAAATATTGATATTGCACATGAATTAGTGAATTAATAAATTGTCAGTTTTTTGGTGTGTGCAGTCTACTGGGTTGTACTGCTCATATATGGGTGTTTCTGTAACTATGGTCACTTTTGACTCTCCCAAATTAAAAAAAATAAATGAATTTTTATTTTAACCATCAGAGTATATAATACATATACACAGGAACACAAAATGACATATAGTGGTTAAGATTTTAATCTGTAAGATGTTTATTTTTTATGGTTTTCCACTTGTTCTTACTAAATGTCCTTACCGCAACATTACAATAATGTTAATTTTATACATTTTCATTTTTTAATTGCTATAATATTTTTAAGACATTTAAATTCATTTTCATCAAGCTTTGTGCATCATTGTAAATATTGATATAAAAACATTTTCTAAAAATTGGGGATTTCATGATTTTCTCTACACCCTGAAAAATGTACAGTAACCACAGATGTCAGTCTTCATACACAAAAAAAATGCAGTTTTTTATGACAAATATTGTAATTCTAATGTCATTAAAGACATGTTGCAGAAATGACATTTTTGCTAATATTGCAGATAAATGGCAGCTAGCAAGGTCTGCTACGTTAGCTTTGACTCTTAGCATCTAATATGAATACAATAGTGATATGAAGTTATTTTTAAAATGTAGTTCAAAATACACAATAACTAAGCTGTATGGTAAGGACACACAATAAATACTTCATAAGAAAAGGTGATCTTAACCTTGTTTTTCTTGATCTTGAGGGTCACCAATGTGGGTGGCCCAACCTGTCAGCCTTATGCTCACTTAATATCTTCTGTTATGGGACAGGCACATTTAGATGAAAAGAGATTTAGATTTAGATTTTTAAACAATTTTAATTTTAATGGGGTGTAAAGTAACATGTATACAAAATATATCTATTTGAAATGTCATATTAGAATTGAATTAACTAATTTTATGTATCTCAACATTGGAATCAAAGTTGTGGAATATGAAAAAAAAAAAAAGTGGTCCTTAGACCCATAAAATGCTTCATAAATTTTATTTAATCACATTATTTAGTGATTATTTTTTATTTCAAGATGGGTAATAACACTGTGTATATTTTTTTATCAAGCATTGCGCTGCAAATTTTAACAAAAAATGTCATTACTGGGACTTAAAAATACCCGTAGTTGCAGAAACACCCATATATGAAAACTATATATGCCTATCAAATAAGGACTTTATTGTATCTTTTATCTTAGATTGGACTGTAAATGTATAACTTTTAAGTATTTGGATTTATATGTCAACCCATAAATGAGAGTATAAGTATTTTGTGCATTGTGTATATTGTGCATTTACCTAAAAGTTAGCACACGTGGGGGTTTAACCACATTAATAGTCTCGTGACTGCTGACAGAGCTGTAGGCTTCAGTATTTCCTCTCTAAAAGGAGGGCGGGGCCCTGAACGCCTCTTTACAACAGCTACTTCACTTGTTGGCCAAAACACTGCAGCCATCTTGCACAGCGTATCGACAGTGAGTAAACTCTGAAATTCGGTTTGTTGGCTTGTTGTAAACCCCGTTATTATTCCACCGACAGTCACGCGGTGTAATTGTGAAACGGAACAGCTATCGTGGTGGTGTAAAAGACTTCGGCTTTAACGTGATATTTGACGAAGACATTTTCGCCCCTCCGGTACGATGTTGTTCCGTCTCACGCATCCCCCGGAATGACAGCTGAAGCCATTTGGTACCGCCTTTTAGAATGCGGCGCAGCCAATCACAGCGCGCCGAACTCCCCCGCACGGATACGTTCGGTCGTTCTGCGCATGCGCATGTCAGTTGGGTAAGTCCCTCGCTTCTCACAAGCTCGCAGGAGTGTGAAGATGGCGGTTGTGCTCGCTCCGCTGGATGAGCCTTTTTCACACACAGAGGTGAATAAAGCGGTAGTTTGTCATCCCGTACAGTCTGTAGAGTCACAACTGTCCTTCTTGTGTCACAACAACCACCGGGGTAGGCACCAGGCGGCCGGTGATTACACGGCTATAGTTCCCGGACAAGCGAGAGAGAGCTAATGTCCAGCTGGGACTTGGTCAAGACGGTTGCCCAAAAAGCAGGTACGCTGTAACTACTAATGTTGTTTTCCTCTCTGTCTCTCCGACTATACGCGAAAACAAAGCGCCGGAGCTGACTGAGACAAACAGTACATGTGTCAAGAGTCTTGTCCCATCACATTCAGGATTGTTTGTGCTCCCTCTGAACAAGTTGAAGCGCAGTGGGGGGGGGGGGGGGGTCTCATCACAGCGAGGTCTCCATGGTTCAGATATGGATGCATCGACGGCCAACACTGACTCCAACGCGGGACACGACCCGGGCAAAACACTTAGTGGCGGTGTAACTTCTCCCCCTAATCACCAGGAGAAAGTAGGCTCGTACTCAGTGCAGACTTTCAATGGGAGCCAAACTATGAACTCTTACAAATCAGGAAGCGCTGCCCCTTTCAGTGGCGCTGGTAACAGCAGCAGCAGCACTGCGATGTCTGTCGCCGGTGGACCGGTGATGTGTAAAGGACTGCCCGGTGCAGTAACGCAGCCCTCGTCAAACAGTGTGATTCAGACGCCTCTCATGAACTCGCAGAGTGTTGTCGCTCCGGGGCTCCAGGCAGCAGGAGCCACTGTGGCGCTCGTCAGGCCGCCTATGCAAACCGCGGGGTCGGGTGCGACTTTGAATGGGAACAATAATGCCGTGGTCGGCCATACAACAGGTCACACAGGTTTCGGTGTGCAAACAACAACGCTTGTAAACAATAGTCAGCCACCGTCCCACTCGGTGTCTCTCAGTGCGGGGTCGCACATAATCAAGGCAGAGCCACCCACAACAATAATGCAGTCAGCACCGCAGCCGGCTGTCACTCATGGAGTTGTCGGCGCTCCCCGGATGGCGTCTATGGTAGCAGCCGGTCCAGGCGGGATCCGAGCCCTGACGCCTCAGATGTTGGCCCCGAGGCTCACCCAGACCTCCCCGGGACAGCCCAGTATAGGCCTGCATAACATCCAGCTCCCCCCGGGTGAGTGAGGTCACAACTTTTTACTGTATGTGCCCAGGCATTTATTCCCACACTTGACTGATTCACTAAAAAAATTTGCCTCTGATCAATGAGTGTAAGTAATAAACATTGGATGATTACATTCTTATTGAATGTCGGTCATCCAATACAGAATACATAGAATGTGTCCTCTGCACCTGATTCCTTAAATAACACTACACTGTTATGATTTCTGGTTCAGGGATGGTGCTTGTACGCAGTGAGAGTGGACAACTGCTGATGATTCCTCAGCAGGCTCTGGCCCAGATGCAGGCCCAGGCACAGGGAGGCATGGCACCTCGGACTGCGACGCCAACAAGCGTGCCTCCTGGCCAGGTAAGATCACACAGTCTGCCTAGGAAGAGCTTTAAACAGGTGTTACACCGAAATCTGTGACCGCAGAATGCCAGCAACACATGAGGTCACCATTGCTGACGGCTGTCGTCAGAAAATGATATCCCACTGTATCTGTTTTTTGCTTTTCCTTTTGAGTTTTGTGATTTATACAAAGTAAAAACATATAATTACATTTATGTTTTTTAACAGTTTAGTTTTGTGTGTTTATGTCACATATTGTGATCTGTTGTTTGGGGTTTGCCTCATTTATTACTAGGGCTGTCACAAATAGCATTTTGTAGGCTTCGAAGCTTCTGCGCGAAATATTCGAAGGTATTCAAAGCTTCGCGGCGCAGCAGGCTGACATGTTCTTCTGTCTGTCTCCGTCTCCCCCGTTTCAGTGCCCGGGACAGTGCCGCTGCTGCATTACTGTACACACACGCACCTCTACACACAACAAACAGCGATATCTGTCTGAAAATAACTAATGATACTTAATGTTGAATATGAATAATGAATATTGCGGGATTATTCCTAATTTCATGGGCTATTTTGGAATTTATACATTATTTTTACATACTTATATATATATATATATATATATATATATATATATATATAAAAAAATAAAATAAAAAAAACCTGAAGCACTCAAATACTGATTTAGAGGTCGATTACCATGGCAACGGTCGAAGCATTCGGGTCAGCCCTATTTATTACACAGGTACATTTTCTGACAACAGCGGTCAGAAACAGTGACCTCATGTGTTGCTGGCTCTCTGCTGATTCCACACATGAAAACCTTTGTGAAAATAAATGTGAGCCGCTCTGCGGTCACAGATTTCCGTGGTCACAGATTTTGGTGTAACACCGGCAACCACTATGTCTCACTTTAGTGCTATATCGTTTGTGTTATAGCCCATGTTTAGCTTACCTTCCTGCCTACAGCTCAGGGTAGCATGTGTTTAAGTAAAATATTAGTTAAATTATAGCTCATGTATTGGTATATGGAAAGTAGTGTGCTTGTGTATTACTGTGTTGTATTATAGCTTTTAATTTATGTATAAATTTAGATGTAATCAGTAGATGTCTTCTGGTTTGATGAAACTGGGTGTTGTGCTTTATGCCTTGTCTCAGGCTCCTGGGAACACCATCATCAGCAGACAAGTGGCTCCCAGCACCATCGTCCGTCAAGGCTGTCCGACCCCGACGTCACTCGCTGCGACCACCACTCTTCACAGACCTCCGATCCTTCAGGTAACCCCGTCTGCTGGTGTAAAAATAAGGTCTTATTATGTTCATTTGGCTTGTTGCACATTGTTTTGTGTCCATTACTTGCTCAAGCTGCAGACTGAAGGATGATACAAAGCGCCCCATTCGCTGTTTGGTATTGTATTATAGTAATGCACCATGATATTACCAGTTTATGTGTCAAAGTGACACTAGAAGGTTCTTATGAGTGCATTTCTCCTCAATGAAAAGGATGCCATTGAACCCCATTGAATGGGTGAATAAATATTTTCCAATTGCTTGGGTTTATTGGTAATCCTGAACCTTGTTTCCTGGATTTACTATAGTACACTTGAGGGAATTACATTTATTTATAAAGAGTTTTATGTGTTACACACACCTAAAAACGTCAGCAGATTTGCCAGTTACAAATAAAACAATCACAAAATGATCAATGACTTCTTTCCTAATGTCTTAGAACCAAACATTGAAGTGAACTGAAATTCAGTGCAGGAGAAGAGCACCTATTTCCTCTTGAACCTGAAGTTTGATGCACTTGATCAACTGTAAAAGCACCTCTAAAACCCACACTCTCCTGTGATGACTTGAAACGTGGGTTTTGAAACACTTGAACAACCTAAATAACATGTTATGGTGGTGATGTCTGTCTTCCCAGAGCTCAGTTGGCGCTGCAGTACCAGGAATTGCCCCCAGGACCGTCAGCCAAACAGCTGGGACCACAGTTGCCTCAGTAACAGTGAGCAAAGTGAGTTGTGCATAGCCCCAAGAGATCAGATAGAGCTGGGCGTCTGCATGTGCTAGAGACAATTACAGTATAATAAAAGAAGGCAAGGCATGCTGCGCTGTATAACATGGTTATTCAAAAAGGAGACTGGAATTTGTTCATAATCTGAATGTTTTTGGCAGGAGACGATGGAGAATGTGAAGAAATGTAAGAACTTCCTGTCTACATTGATCAAGCTGGCATCCACTGGGAAGCAATCTACAGCGACCGCAGCCAGTGTTAGAGAGCTGGTCAAGGACCTGCTGGTGAGTGAGCCAGTCAACTGCTATGTTATGATTCTCATTTGACAAGGATATTGACAAATAAATATAATAATGTATTTAAAAGTGGAATCTAAGAGAAGCATCATCTGTACTTGCAAATATGACAGCTCTCACTCCCAGCTCTTTATGCCTCTATATTGTACTAGGAGGGCAGACTGGAAGCTGAGGAATTCACCAGCAGATTGTACAAAGAGCTCAACTCCTCACCCCAACCTTACCTTGTGCCTTTCCTCAAGGTAAGAAAGCTTGTATTCTATTGTCATTTCCGCTGATATACCTTCCAGTAAAATGTGTTTTATATTTCCTTGGACCACAGGAAACTATTGCCGAACAGTGTCATCTTTAAAGGCAGAGAAACTAGCAAGAGTACACTAGATTTTTTTAAAGGATCCAACCGAAAAACCGAGCCCAGTGTTGCCATCTCTTTTCCAACGAAAGTAGCTAGCAGCACCGGCTCCCAAAGTCACTACATCTAGCGAGAAATTCTCCAAGTCAACACTGACAGTCCGTCCGTTCAGGCTTAACTCCAAAGCCACTCCCACAAAATTATCATTATGAAGTTAACATATCATAATGAATGTAAACAATGAACATGGCTATTGTTAATACTCACAGCTGTCAAACTAGCAGCTTGTAGGAGACTCCTGTGACGCGCAATGAGTGCATGAGCAGAGTGCGCGCAGGCAGGCCGTTCAATCATTTCATTTGGGATGATTGGACGTGCTTATTACACTCCTGCGACAGCCGCAGATACCGGATTCTTTACTGTTTTTTTGTCAGATCATTCGATTTATTGATTGCTGTCGGGATGCAATGAGAATTTCCACAAATATAACAAAAAATGTAATTGAACAACACTACCAACCCTTCCTTTAAAAGTGCATTTCTGTAACATATAAGCTGTTTGTCTTCTGCAGAGAAGCCTCCCAGCCTTGAGGCAGCTCACTCCAGACTCAGCAGCCTTCATCCAGCAGAGTCAGCTCCCCCAGCCAGCCTCAGGTCCGGCCCCCTCCACCTCACCCATCCCCAACACGGTGGTCCTGAGCAGCCCAGCGCCCCGCCTCGCTGCCCCAGTCAGCCGGCCCCAGCTCCAGCCAGCCATTAGCAAACCAGGACAGACCCCGTCGATGGTAAACACCACGGACTAATAAATATCTCAGATCTATAACTTTGAGTGGCATTTATATCAAATATGAGGCATCTTGAATATTACCACTCCCTGACATTGCACAATAAAACATAAAGAAGCATCACTGTGGTAATAATTACTTAATCTGCATTTGGTACTTTACCCTTGCAGGTGATCCAGCAGCAGAGAGCGATGTTGAGACCTCAGGTAGCCTTACCGACGACCCCCATGGTGACTCTCAGGAATCAGGTCCCTGGTCGCATCATGCTGGGACAGCAACAGGTCCAGCTGAAAGAGCTGCAGCCAGGTGAGGACGTCACTTTAATAACAGCTTTGTCTGTCCTTCTTTGTAGTATTGATTGTGATTTTGTGTCTCTAACAGTTCCTGTGAGGCCGGAGGGGCCACCATTTACTAAACAAGTCTCTGCTGCAACCTTGAGCTTGGCTCAAAAGACCAAGCTGAGAGAAGCGGGTGGCGCTTTCAAGTAAGAACAAAGATAACAGAATTCAAATCAGTTTTACCATAAATGCTGTTTAATCACACAGGATTTAGTATTAGCATCACTTATAGGTGGAAGATTTACTTTTGGAAACTTTTCTAACTCGACCAGTAAAATAAAAATGAAAGTTTCTTTAAAGGGCAGGTCCATTATTTATTTATATATTTGTTTTAGGTTTTTCAATCATTCTGTAGCTTCACAGTTCCTTGTGTATTCAAATCCGAACATTTCAAATTTTGGTCAAAGTATGTATGTTTAGCGTCCAAATGCCATTTTCCCAAGCCCTTCTAAAAACATTTTCCCACGTGACCAGACGTAGGTTTCTGCATGATGACGCTGCTAAATGTACAGTATTTAATACAGCCTTATAGTCAGTGTATTAATGTTACATACAGTAACTTAGATGGCGGTCGGCACAATCCCAGTTTGGAGAAGCAGACAGGAGTAACGGCACGAAAGCTAAGCAATGTACTGCTGTGTGGACGCCACGTTAGTTCAGATCCGAAAGTGGCACAATAACGCAAACAAGCTAACGGATCAATGCAGCGATAGACCAACAACTCCTGTGTACTGAAAGGAAAAATGACTGTTTTTGTGAATGGAGTTTGGTCTGTTAGCTTTGAAGACTGCGATATAACGGCTTCAGTTCCCTGTCGGAAAGGGCTGTCTGACAGCAAGGTAAAGAGGTGAAAATATTCTAAATATAGCATACACTTAAACTGATATTGATAAAATAAATGTTTCTGCTGTTCCCGTCCACCGCCGCTTTACCTCGCCGTCAGACAGCTCTTTCTGACGGGGAACTGAAGCCGTTATATCACTCTCTTCAAAGCCACCAGACTACATTCACAAAAGCAGTAATTTTACCTCGCAGAATGTGGAAGTATACATACAACCCCACTTAAAAAAATCCAAACTAACCCTTTCAGTTATTTACAAACTTAGCACAGCTAACTTTTACTAAGCTAGTGCTAGTGTTCACATTATTCATAACCTTATTGATTAGCTTCAATTAGCTTACGTTGGTAACGGCTGAGTGGGCGTTTCCATTTGAAAAAATGGAACAGAACGCAGATGGACCCTCACTTTAATCTCGTCAGCATAGCTTTTAAAGATTAAAAATGTTAATGTAGCTGGACAAGTAAATATATAAACAGTTCATAGTGATTTATCCAAGTTTCAATGCCATTTCTGCCACACCTCCGTTTATGTTTACAGAGATGATGACGACATCAACGATGTGGCCTCCATGGCTGGAGTGAACCTATCAGAAGAAAGCGCTAACATCCTCGCAACCAATTCTGGACTTGTGGGAGCGGTGACACGTTCCTGTAAGGACGAGGCTTTCTTATCCGGTGCCATTCTACAGAGGAGAATGCAGGAGATAGGTGAGACACTTACAGCCTTACTGACAATTCAGCATCTATCTATCTATCTATCCACCTCCTAAAGCCCCGAGATGTCTCCGTTTCTTTTCCAGGTAGGAGGTACGGTGTGACAGACCTGGGTGCGGAGGTGGTGAACTTTGTCTCCCACGCTACTCAGCAGCGGCTCCACAACCTGATGGGAAAAGTTTCCCAAGTGGCTCAGCAGAAAAACGCCAATTTCAAGGTTTGTTTACAGCGTCATTATAGAGAGACTCAAACTAGTATAAATGTTTCTCCCCATGGTTTTAGTTAAGCCTTAACCAGATTCTTGCAGACAAATACTGCTGGTGCTACGAGAATAAATGGGTCCACTGTATGCATGCAAATGACAGATACATCTCCACATATATGCAATACTTTCTCCTGTAATCTTTTGCCTTTTCTGGGATGACATTGTGGTACTGCTGTCTGTTTGCAGGAGGATGACAATTATGAGCAGAGCAGTGATGTTCGTGCTCAGCTCAAGTTCTTTGAGCAGCTGGACCAGCTGGAGAAACAACAGAAAGAGGATCAGGAGAGAGAGATCCTCCTAAAGGCAGCTAAGGTACAGCATCACTGACAGACATCAGAATAATATGTCCAAAGGCTGTTCGAGAAATTTCATTTACACAAAATTGTAGTAAAAGGTACTGGGGTGAAGCGTAAGTACAAATAAGTACAAATCTGTGGTGTCAAATAGAGTGTAAATAAATAGCCCCATAATAGACTGAGAGGTTTTGATGTTTTCACAAATAAACACATTTCTGTAATAAATACCTAGATGAAATATTTTTTGGGAGATTGAAACAACATCTTACGCAACCATCAAAACATGCACTTTGTCGCTGTGACTTTTTAAATTCAGCAGACATGGCATTGAAGATCTTCTAGGTTTAAATAGACTTTCAGCAGTTTCAAGCATCCATTTTTATTATTTCGAGGCCGCACTGTGTTGCTTTTTTAAAGGTTTGGATAAAATCAAGTCAATCCATTTATTTATAACAGCAGGTGTGTAATAAATGCCGATTTGTTTGACGTATATTTAGTATTTTGGTATCCGGCAGCTATTCTCTTCTCCAGAGACGCATTAATATTCAATAAAGTTTGACAAAAGGTTGTGATTGATTTTGACTCACCCTCAGGATGTAACTCAAACACCTTCTAACAAATCAAATGGCACTGGGGACGAATTTATAACGCCAAATTAAATTCCAGTAGTTCCATTAAGAATAAATAATACATACATTAATAAATATATAACACATTTTTTTATTCAACTACTGTGCAGTATAAAATCGTTATAGCTTTAAATGTGGGCTAAATATTGATGGATATGGGACAATTCAGGGGACTTGAACTCACCAGTAGTTGATGTAGAATCTGCTTTTCAAACTCAAAGTTTTCCACGTGATTGTAGATATTCATGCAGAATGGGCAAACACCTGCACATTCTACAGTAACTCTCTGGTCCTACACAACTCGGGCTTTGGCCTTTCTTCTGCCAACATCACTTATTAATGCGTCTTGCTTTTGTCCTCGCAGTCTCGAGCTCGGCAAGAGGATCCGGAGCAGCTGCGTCTGAAACAGAAGGCAAAAGAGGTAGGATGAGAAGAGCAGGACAGTCAACTAGTGTCTGTTTCTGTATGTTTAAGCACTGTATGCTTGATTGTCGTGTTGCTATGTGTGCGTTATCCAGATGCAACAGCAGGAGCTGGCTCAGATGAGACAGAGGGAGGCCAACCTGACAGCTTTGGCAGCCATCGGCCCCAGGAAGAAGAGGAAGGCTCTGGACTCTCCATCCTCCTCTGCTGCAGCCGAGGTAACACTAATGACAGCACATACCCCACATTGTGTTGTTTATCTTGGGCTAGCTGTCAAGTATAACCTCTGTCATAAAGTTACCATATACCATTACATTACTTGATTAGCATAAGCTGGACAGAGACAGAACAGAGAGTTCAGAACTGGCATTAACATGCGTCCTGGGTGATCCGATCACAGGTGGACAGCTATAAGTAAAGGTGTGAATGCACTCAAGACGCTTTGAGGGCGCATTGAGATCTGATCACTCAGACCACATTCAGAGGTGGTCTGGGGCGCATATGGCCACATTCTTTTAGTAGTTTGTATGCAAACGTGTCCTGGGCCACATGAAGGACCGCCTACTCAACTGGTTTCCCGCTGGGATCCGCAGGGTCTCACTGCGCTCCTCATGGGAATAGACAGGCAGACACGAGCGCTTGTCTGCCTTGCGGCATGAAAACAGCTTCTGTGCACTGTATCCTGTCAGTACAACTATATTTTCTTTATAGGCTATAGCCTCATATATTAAAATATATCTTATCTATATAGACTATCTATATCAGACTAGGCACAGGAAGTGCATTTGTGTCTGCTGCTGCTGTATTTCTCATGTCACAGAAACCACTGAGAGTGAATCTTGTGTTTCGGATGTTATTATCATACCGTCTGTGATTTGTCGGTGTTTTTGATCCGATGCTCTGCACAGATCTGACGCCCGCTCTTATCCCGGGCTCTCTGAAGCTCTGTACCGGTGTCTGCGGCACTTTGACCACTTTACTTTGCCATGAGACAGCTTTTCAGTCTATGTTTCCAACTCGAAACTGAAGCTGTTATCTACGCTCTCATCAAAGCAATTGGACTCCATTGGAAAAAAACAGTAATTTTACCTCGCAGAACACAGGAGTTGCTGGTCTACCGCTGCCTCGATCGGTTAGTTAGTTTGTGTTACTGTTGACTTTGGTTAGTTAGGATTCACCAAAGTCACACAATAGCACAAACTAACCGATCATGGCAGCGGTAGACCAGCAACTCCTGTGTTATATGAGGTAAAATTACTGTTTTTTCAATGGAGTCCAATTGCTTTGATGAGAGCGTAGATAACAGCTTCAGTTTCGAGTTGTTTCTCCAAACTGGGAGTGTGCTGGACGTAATCTACTGTAGGTAATACACTGACTATGGATAAGTACCTCATACAACCCCACTTCAAAACACCCAAACTATCCCTTTAATGCCAGGCCTGTTCAGAACAGAGCCTGTGACTCACAATTCAACAAAAGATACCAAAGTTAAAATGCAGATGACAGCAATAATAACGTCAGGTCTACTTTCTTTGTCAGTATAAAACACTGGCTTCAGAAATAGCTGATGTTAGCGCCAACTGTTAGTCAGTTCTTTACTCCAGTGACCGTATCCGTCAGACAGAGTTGATGTGGGGACGAGCTGACAGCCCACTCTACCCTGACCGAAACCTGCTGTCACTCACCTGTGCTCTTCACATACCTGGAGAAAATAATATAATAAAGCCGCTCGTCAGTTCTGGCAGAGCACAGTACTCATGCACAAAGTCAGCTGACTCTGTACAGATCACATTTAAACAAGACACCAGTCACATTCATTTAATACAATGAGACGGTCTTCATAACGGTGCTGCAGCTGCTAGCTATGCCTGGTACGACCTACTACACATCATTATTGGTTTAGTGAATTGATTTCTTCTTTGACCTCCAACCTGTGTCTGTTCTACATTTGTGATTGCCTTGGTAATGGTTGTTCGTTATCTGTGTTAATTCACTGGGGAGCATCCACAAGAGCAGAGCCTGTTCTGGAAAAAAAGCGTCTAACCATTTGCTGCAATAACTGGCCCTGTATTGTGTAATTGTCGCAGACAGGAATTGGCATATGAAAAACAAATGTTCGGGAAACAATGTGCGATATCTCTTCTTTTATTTACTTACTTTGACAAAGGTTGCTTGCAGTAATTTAAAGATGGTGTTTATTTTCCCGCCTCCCAGTGACAATGCTGCTTTTGTGCCGTTTCTTCTGCATGTAGTCGTCTTCTTTATTGGAAAATAGAGGAAAAACAGATGTCACAGGGTTGTATTGTGTTCTGTTAGGTACAGTGCAAATTGCTATAGCAGTGAAAGTGGGAAAGTTGTTACCAAATCAAACAAATGCCAAGGAAATAACACATTAACAAAACAGTATTGCAGAGGCCATGACTGCAGGACTTCCTAAATAATCTGCATGGCATTGCTGGCAAAAACAGGGCATTTACAAGGTTCATGGCGATTAACTGCATGCATCAGGAAAAAGGTTAGAAACAATTACTTCATCCAAAATTCCCATGATAGACTACTGTAGATAAAGTCTTTTTCTTTAACCATTTCAAAATGTCCTATGTCGTGGTCACCTTCATACCTTACACTCGTAGGAAATAATAATAAGTAAGGGATAATGTACAGCGAGCCGGTCATTGTTGTGAAAGAATCCCCGACAGGGCGATGCTGCTGTTATACATAGCAACGGTCTGTAATACAGAAATAACAGACCGCAGAACGCCGTGATTGAATCAGAATCGAGTATTCAACACAGCCGTGTAATAATAAAGAATAACAGTTCATTGGCCGACATGCATCCATCTATTAAATTTCTTGACTGTTCTCAATTTTAGTTTTGACTTTTCGATTTCATTTTAGTTTTCAGTGTGTTTGCTAGTTTTAGTTTAGTTTCAGTTTTTCAGAAAGGTTTAGTTTTAGTTTTTATATAATTAGTTTTAGTTTTACAGTAGTTTTAGGTTTTGTTAGGGCCAGATATAATGTCTCAGAAGTCTGTAGCTACATATACATTACAATTTCTGTGGTTCAATATCACGAGTTGACGGAAATTCATGCAGTCTCCTTTTTTCGGTAGTGATATATTATAGCTTAAAAACTAAAACTGAAATGAATTTACGTTCATTTTTATATTATTAGTTTTTTACCATGCAATATAGTTTCAGTTTAGTTTTTCTTAAAGAATTTAGTTTTTATTTAGTTTCAGTTTTCTAAAAGTATTTTTCACAGGTTATTTTCATCAGTTTTAGTTTACTATAATAACCATGTGTGGGGGGCTGAAGTCTGTTTAAAGTTCTACTCAAACAATTTATCCATTACTTTTAGCCAAACCTCTCTGCTGGCTTGCTAGTTTTAATGCACTCTCAATCACAACACAAAGTGTGGATATATTTTTTAAATCAAATTGTAAAGTTCAATTTTTATGCCTCGGCGACACCCGTGGCTGGAGGCATTATATTTTCAGGTTGTCCGTCCGTCCGATTCTTGTGAACACAATATCTCAGGAATGTCTGGAGGGAATTTCTTCAAACATCCACATGGACTCAAGGATGAACTGATGGGATTTTGATGGTCAAAGGTCAAGGTCATTGTGACCTCACATCAATCCCATTCCCGTGAATGTGATAACTCAGGAACACCTGGAGTGAATTTCTTCAAATTTGGCACAAACGTCCACTTGGACTTTGGCGGACAGAGGTCAAGGTTACTGTGACCTTACAAAAAACGTTTTAATCATGACTCAAGAATTGATATGCTAATTATGACAATTTCACAGAAATGTCTAATAGGATAAAATTGTGAAGTGATGACATTTTGGACAGACATGAACGTAAACTGCGATTTCAATGGTTGGCAGAGGCAAACAACCGTGAGTTTCATATTAGTTGAGCAACTCCACAATCTTTCCATGAGCTCCCCTGGCAACTGCGGAAGTAGGGCTACGTCCTGGGGTACTAGTGCCCCTGGTTGGAAATCACTGACCTAAACTGTATGACTTTGGACTGTGGGGGGGGGGGGGGGAATGCGGAGCAATCCATGCAGGAGAACTTAAACTCTGCACAGGGAAGGCCCCAGCCAGATGGTGCTTTCAAACAGTGCATACACTCAGCCACTCTTCTGCTCCTTATTGGTCAACATTACGAATTTAAATGCGAAAATATAAAAGATACACACAAATTACCAATATTACATACCCTCTCTAATCCTCTCTTTCTCCCTCCCATCTGTCTCTCATGTTGCAGGGATCTGGATCAGGTCCCTCTCTGTCTGGCGGGGCCGGTTCGTCGGGCTCCAGACCCACGCGGCAGCGCATCACACGCGTCAATCTCAGGGACCTGCTCTTCTGTTTGGAGAACGAGAGGTTTACCAGTCACTCCCATTTCCTCTACAAGGGCTTTCTCAAATAGGCTTGATGTCAGAGGGGAGAGGAGGGAAATGTGTGTGGAGAGACCAACCGCTCCCACCACAGAGAGAGCACAAGAGACTCTTCTAAATGAAGAGGAGGAGAGCAACGTCGTGGCACATTTCAAGGCTTTTCAGACACACCTGATGACCTGAAGTACAGTAGTGGATGGCCTCTCTATCTCTCTCCTCAATAATGCCTATTTAGCTTCAGAGCAGTCACGGACTAATGCTACTATTTACTCTGTACTTTTCAAGAAAGTGCAAAAATGGATTAGATGTGTTTTGACGAAGGGTTTATGTATGAACAAATGACTTATTGTACAATTATGCACTGTCACACAGTACAGTTTATTTTCAGATTATTTGTATGCATTAGACTTTAAAGCAATGGAAATCCACACATTTGTTTTAATAGACCACCAACTAATTTTATTGAATAATTTTATTTTTGATTTAACTGAATTAGTTTGAACTCCAAACTGTGTAACCTACTGAGTTGCCTTCCTAACTATGAATAAGCCATATAGCCTCCCTGAAGCAATTAACCCTGCTGTAACTCATGAAGCAGTAGTTCACTCGGTCATCTCCATTACTTTACTTGATGATGTGTTCAGCGTATTTATTTACTAAACGCAAGCTTAAATTAATGTTTAGTTATTTATTTAATTTCACGTGACACGTCAGTTGTTTCATGTAGCTTAAATTCAAAACAAAATGCATTTACCTGCATAAAATATGTTTAAAATCAGTTTTTGTTGGGTGTATAGATTTCAGTGCGTTTAGAGAGGTTTGTTCTTTGTTTTTTTATCTTTCAAATTGTTCTTTTTAAAATTAGTTTGACATGTACTGATTTAAATAGGTTTCAGAAGGCTTTTAACCTGTATTGCTATACCAAACATACATCTACCTGAAAGTGATTTCTATTTTTGTAGCTGCCCACCAACACACATTTTTACTCTTTCAATAGTGACTGATGGTGTCCTCCGACTTAACAAAGTGGAGTTTCTTCCTGTATATTTGTAAATGTTACACCTAAAGTTTTACACATGGTTTTGTATAGAATTGAGAATTTACCCACCCCGCATAAAGAAAAACACATTTTCTCTATTAAAAAAAGTTTGAATAAATAATGATTTTACAGTAACTGGTTTGGTTTGGTGTTTAACCTCTTCCACTCCTCGCCCAACTTTACTTTTTCAGAGGCTGTAGCAGGTTCAGTTTCAGAGCTAGAGTGAAGGTACTGGTATCATATGAAACTCGGGAAGAACGCTAAATAATGCTACGAAGTTACGCCAAATTTTGGCGAGGAAAAATCTGACCTCTGACCTCAAGATATGTGAATGAAAATGGGTTCTATGGGTACCCATGAGTCTCCCCTTTACAGACGTGCCCACTTTATGATAATCACATGCAGTTTGGGGCAAAAACATGCAGTTTACAATGCAGTACAAATGTGTTATTTTCGCCTTTTCTGAAATGGTGTATTTGAATATTTCTACATACTGGGGTCCCTAAACAGTCATGGAATTACATATATTGGGTATCACTGGAAAGCTGAGACTCTTGTGGATCCAATGAGCCCAACTGTATTCATGTGTGATGATGTTAGTGCCCATAGTAGCCATTTCATATAGTGATAGTAGATATAGTATAGTTTTTTTTTAATTTGACATCACTGTATAAAATGACCTGTGGTGACCTCTAGGATAATCACAGCCTCATGAAACGGCCACAATCTAGAGACATAGAGCATTCAGAGGATGGATGGCTTTCCTAGCTATATTGACAATGAGCCAAAAAATGCAATTCTTGCAGAAATCTCCGAATGTCAAAAAAAAATTTCACCAAATCACAGCATGTCTTTTACTATGGTTATTTTTCTTGATGTCTTAATGTGGTATTTTGGAGGGATTATTGATAATTTTTTATCAATTCTCAAGTGGTAGAAAATGGTTAAATTTAGCACCAAATCTGTGTAAGAAATGGTATCAACCCAAAAATGGCTGCAACAACTTATGAGACATAGTAGATAATAATTCATTTTAAATAATGAATTAGTTAATTTCTGTTTATTTCTGATTTATGACTAGAACACCTTGTCACATAGTGCTGAGCTGCATCTCAAATTAAATTTCAGGTTCCCAGCTTTCAGATGATGTACACCTCTTCTTTGTGACATCTACTGTTGACCTGCTATCTCCCCCTAAAGACCCCCTGTACCAGCCTAAAAAAGACAAAAACGGCTCTATTGTGAGTCTCAGAGGGTTAATTAATCAACTGTTTTTTATTTCTGATTCAGCACTGTGTGTCAAGTTGTTCACTAGAACAACTTGACACACAGTGCTGAGCAGCATCTCAAATTAATCTTCAGGTTCCCAGCTTTCAGATGATGTACACCACTTCTATGTGACATCTACTGCTGACCTGCTATCTCCCCCTAAAGACCCCCTGTACCCCCCTAAAAAGACAAAAATGGGTCCATGAAAAAGAGGAGTGGAGTGGAAAAGGTTAAAGAGATTTCAGTCAGTCATTAACCTGTTTTTTTTTTTGTATTTCATTGTATTGCACTAGGGGGCAGCATCGCATTACTATAACATCTAGATGTGTGCTGCATGTGGTACTGAGGATATTAAGGCTTTGTACATGAATGAGCTGAATGTCTTTAATTCCTTCTTACTCTACCTGTTCACAGATAATTCCAGCTAATCCTCTAGCATCTGCAAAGCCACATGTAGTACACAGTGTGTGTCCCCTGGGTCTATACAGGCATCTATTGAGCACAACTCCCATGAGCAGAACACACAGCTTTCAGCCTAGAATGAAAATCACACTCACACACAGTCTGCCACCAGTCTGTGCTGCTCTTTGTTGGGCTGTCTTGTTTTGAGTCCGTCTCCATTATCAGCCCAACACACAGCGCATTGGCAACAGCTGCAACATCAGCTGCGAACATTCACCACAACCATGGGCTGGAAATAATTAGGCCGTTCTGCCACTGGGACTGTTGCCTGATGTTACAATGATTGGGAGCAGCTTTTCTATCGGCATTGACCAAAGAGGAACAATAAGTGTCAGTCTGTGGTGATGAGCCACAATTTCATTTTCCATAATGAAAGTACATCTGGGAGCCACTAGGTGGCAATTTTACCCCATTAAAGGATTCTCATGTAGTCGACGTGGACTGAAACAGCAGGTTGTTCTTTATAATTAATATCATCTTGTTACATTTGGTGAAGTTTAGTGTTCACATGTTCATGCTTGGCTCTGCTGGACAATACGGACTACTAGGCCAACTTGTCAGGCACTCACATTTGGCATAAAAAAGAAAAAGAAACAGTAGATTGCCAATAATATCACAGCATTGTGCTGCTGTGAGAAAGCAGAGCTGGATAAACCAGGCTTTCAGAGGGGAGTACAGAACCGGCGTGGCCTGACAGTCCCTCGTGGCGTCTGTCTGGTGGTGGTGCTGGTGACTCAGGTAAGGCCTCGACCCTTGTGCCTCAGCCCATTCCAATATTTTTCCTGGTAATCCTCCCCTCCACTCCTCAACACTGCTGCTCTTTCAGAGTTAAGTCCACATAAGCTCCCACTTGAGTGCCAGAGGCAGAGCAACAACAGGGATGGTGCGGTTGCCTAGCGACGTCTCAGTCACTGCACCTGAGGGTGTTGGGTAAACACCCTGAGCCTGCCAGAGGGAAGAGGAGAGAAGTAACATCACCGTTTCCTTCCGTGACATTTATTAAAGGGGGGCTGCTATTAATTTGTTACATTCATTGTTATCATTTTTGCTTCCACCCCAGGGTGAGATTATATAATAAACCATACTAAAAGCAAGTTTATTTTTGTGTGTGTGTGTATGTGTGTGCAGGCAAGCGCATGCCTGTGACTGTTCTTAGCTATGGGTGCTTTTGTCTGAATCCAAGATGGGGTTTGACTGCTGTGATAGTGCTTCTCAGCAGGGTGTTTCTCCTGCACTGTTATGATAAATCTCCGGCCTGAAATTCTTTGCTTGTTTACGCTCACAGAGGGGCTCAGTTTTAATGATGGTTAGAGGCTGACGACAGCTCCCCCTGCCCCCATTACTCACATGAATCAGATGGTTATGACAATCTTATTAAGGTAAGCCCCCTATAGCAACATAAATAAGAAGGTTCTGATGTTTTTTCATTGACATTACTTTGCAAACCAATGAATTCAAAATTCCATTTGTAATCCCACCATACTCACGCTGTGAGACAAATGCAACACTAAAAGTCAGTTAATTAATTTTATCCTTTTTAACGCCTCCTTGCATATTGTTGATTAAGCTTCGAGCTTATGAATAAAACTCTCTCCTAGGAGGAATGTGAGAATGTGATTCGGATGAATTGATGTGGCACACGGTGATCCAGTCGCCACACTTTATCATCCATTAAGATGCACAAATCCAGTAGCCTATAACCACTTTTATCCTGAAATGAAAGTGAATGATTTTCAGCCTTTCCTGAATAATCAGACCCTGAAATATAACATGCAATGACAGTTCATTAGTTTACACCTCCTCACAAGTCCTGTGTGTTTCCTGTGTGCCCTTGTTCCACCCAGGTTAATGCTGACTTTCGGACTCTTTTGTTACGAGGTCGACCGGAGCAGTGTGCTTTGGCCCGGAGATACTATAATAAGGCCAGTGTTTATGACTGCTGCTGAAATGGGTTTGTAAGCGCGGCTAAAGCTGTGAGGTATTGACGCGGGGGTTAATAGCCTGTTGGCCTCTTTAATGGAGCTGAATCAGGTCAAGCAGCAGGCATCGTCAGCCCACAGGAGAGGAACATCTCCATTTACAAAGTCATCTCCTATATGAGGCGGGACAGGCACCAAAATGTGTTGAGCGTCCACACCTGTGGTTCACACGGAGAAATGTGTGACATGCACTTAGACGCACACTCGAACGCACACAGGAACGAACAGGCTAAGGTGTCAGACTCTACATGACACAGGATGATGTGAAAGTCAAAACAGCTTTTTGCATCTAAACCCACTGATCAACAATCATTGAGTTGATGGGAGTTGATGTTACTATTATCCTCAAACATCTTTACAACAACTTATTTGGCTAATGTAAGTGTCCGGTGTGGTAGTACATTTTGGAGGGCAGACACTGAAAAAACAAAACTAAGAGTCTACAGTCATGCTCGTGGCTTTGTGAGGCTGTACTTCGGCACAGCGGTGCTTTGAGCTAAATACTTAAGGCCTTGACACACCAAGCCGACGGTCGGCCGTCGGACAGTTTGGGGCCGTTGGTGAGCGTCCGTCGGCCTAGTTTTTTCGGTGTGTCCCGCATCGTCGGCTCTAGTCTGCCCGTGTTGAAGTTTTTTGGGCCGATTCAGCATGTTGAATTGGCGGCGGCACCCCTCAGTGAAAGAAATCACTCTGATTGGCTGTTCAGTTTAAACGAATCAGTACATGAGAAGAGAAACAGACGTGAGGAAAGCAAGCCAACGAGCAAAGTCAAGAGGAAAAACACAATTTTTCATCTTCGCCTCATCTGATCATTCCAATATACGGATATTTCACGGCGACATGGCCATCTGGAATGAAGCTAAGTATTGAGTGAGAGTGGTTGATGTTGGTTTGGTGTGTCTGGGCCTTGACTCTAGTATGGCAACATGCTCACATGACAATTCTAAAGTGCTGATGTTAAGCAGCAGGGCTGTACGTGCTACGGAAAAAATTGGTCTATGCTATGAGTGAAATTACCGCAGTAGCACCCGTGCGATGCGTGTGCGTGAGGTAGAGCTGCTTGTTTGTTTGAGATGAGGGTGTGTGAGGCGCATCGCTATTCTACTTGGTAGGTCTAGTCTATTGAGCGATTAAAATGCATGTCCTCAGCCGGTAGAGTCCATATATCTTTGCTGCCACAGCAAAAAAAACACAAAAGAAAAATAGTAGTTACTGGAGTTACTTCAGTTCATTAAGTATGAGAACTGCAAGCAGAGGAAGAGGGAGTGAGACGGCGCAAGAGGAAAAGTCAGAGGATCACTATAAATGTCTGTACAAAATTTCATGGTACTCCATTGAAAAGTTTTTGAGATATTTCAGTCTGGACCAAAGTGGTGGACTGACCGATAAGACAGACCGTCAACATGGCCAAACAACAAAAAGATATATAAATGACCATGATTCACCTCACCAATACATAAGACACAAACATAAGAACAGTCATCAAGCTGCGACTAATCAGCTTACATTGGACACATGGCCGGATACGTAGGCTCGTTCCTCCCCGTCATGTTATTGTAATATCATCATTACATTTACAAGATTAATTCTGTTACATGTGTGGTGGTCAATTATTTATTTATACTAATGAGTGTGCTAGACATCCATTATTCATGGTAAGCTTTGGTCTGTCTTCCTGCAGTGATGCTGACAGAGGGAAATGGAGGGGCAGATGGGAATGGAAGCTTGATTGTACCCTAAAGGACACCAGAGACTAACTTGGCTGCGAAGGAATCATCTCCTACCATTTAGACATGTAGCCAGTGTCCCGGGGAAGGCACTTAACCTGTGGCTAAGGTGAAGAATTTCATCCAGTTGATTAGAGCAGTCGCTCTGCTCGAGGACGCAGCTCGAATTTCCAACTGCACTCTAGCATGTAATCACACAGAGAAGCCGGTCTCTAAAGAGCTGGTCGGCATTAACAGCAGCGCCACAGGTTTCATGTATTATACAAGGACACTCCCATGATGCATCATTCATGGTGATTATAGAGTGGCGAAGTCCCTCCCCTTCCGGTGGACCACCATGGGACCTTATTTTGGAAAAAAAATGAACGGTAGTCAAAGGCGAGAGACAAATATTTTTTTAATCCCGTTTGAAGTCAATTTAAAAGATAATTTTGTAAAACAAGAAAGTGGTAGTTTCTTGTAAAACTGTTCAAGTATAAGACTGTAAAAATACGTAATTAGAAAGACTACACACCCAAAAATAGCGCATGTGACGTCCCTCTCGCTGAAGCTATGACACCTTTGTGTTTCATACTGGGATGAACTCACGCCAGCAACGGGTCTCGCTCTTTCTTTCGCTTCCTGGCTGATAAAAAGACGAAAAGTCGCTTTATAAAACACGCAGGTAAGATAACCTGCATGTTCATAGCTAAGTTAGCTAGCTAGCTAGTGTTAGTGACGTATATTGTGCGAGACAAGAGATGCAGTTCACTGAGCGGTTTCAGACAAAACTAAATAATACTACAACAAAACTACGACAAATTGAGACTTTCTTGACTTGCTAAATTATCTTTTAAATCGACAAACATCATATGTGTGATTCATGGCACAATTCAAACGGGATAAAAAAAATATTTGTCTCTCGCCGTTGACTACTGTTTATAATTTTCCGAAATAAGGTCCCATGGTGGTCCACCGGAAGGGGAGGGACTTCGCCTCTCTATATGACAGATGTTCCTGAATATGACAAGTATGTTTGGGCAGTTGTGTGAACAGTCATAGTGCAAGTGTCAAAACTCATAATTAGAGGGTTCAGTTATCAGCAGTGGAAGATGTGTTCAGATCATTCACATACGTATATAACGATGTGAAAATGATCTATAACAAGTACAAGTCCAAGATATAGTATTGCACCTCCATACAGCTTGGGGCTCACAAAAGACATTAAAAAACAACGTCATAGAGGCCGAGATATCCTCACCTTGAGTCTCTAGTTTGGGGCAGTCTCAAAAAACACTCAATTCTACATTTTCCATAATGCCACTCCCTCCACAGAAGGCAGCCACAGAACTCATTTACCAACTGTTTTCACCAAGCTCCCAGGAAGAGCGCCAGGCTTTGAAGCAAATTTTCGTAGCTGCCAAACAGCGGTACCGCAATTTCCGTGTCACATGATGCCATTGGGCCCAAAAAGACTTTTCCCCATAGACTTACACTGGGGAAAAGACATCTATAACTCAGTGGATATTTTTTTGAGGTAAATCAATTTCCCAGTCCGAACACTTGAATAGCCCTTATTTAAATTATTAGGACCTAAAAGTTGTAAAATGCACTAATAGCTGAAGCCAGAGTTATTTCCTTCCTCCGTTCATGTGAATGAGTCCCAGACCGAGGCTGGAGCGAGGGCTGGGAGGCGGAGTTAAAGGAAAACACTACTGCGCCTGCTCTATGGGCCCAATGAATGCGGCAGATCGCCGGTCAATCTGGGTACTTTATCACTCGGCAGTTGAGCCATTTTGGCCTCATGCGCCACTGAGTAACTCTCATAGGAATGAATGGGCAACGGCCTCCAACGCTGTATCCAGTTCTCTTTATACATCCATGGTTTTCACAGGCAAAGTAGTACTCCTTGGAACAAGTACACAAAGTAAAATAGGTGGAGCGCCCCCTGAAGAATTTTGCTGAAGAACAAGTACCGAAGTATTAGCAGCAAAATGTACTTAAAAGTATCACAAATAAAAGCCCTCATGCATCCTTTCAGAGTGTTATAAATTATTGATACATTAACGTGTAAGCAGCTCAGTCATTTGCCCAGTGATCCAGAAATCAACCAGTCCTCCTACGCTGGAAATAATAATGTTTGAGAAATAAAATGAAGGAGTTCAAAACCAGCTCTTTTGGAATATTGATTATATAAACTTTGCCAAGCATTACAACCGTGCTCAATAAAAACCCAAATAATATTGTTTAATGTTTAGAACTTATTAACCGTTTCTACATTGATTAATCTAGGCTGTCTGTGAGCTCACCTGTTTCACTACAGGCAGATTCCCCTCACTCGCTATGGGGGGCGGGGAAATAAAATCAATGAATCAATACATACAAACACTGTTGATTTCTTGAAGGCAGGTTTGCCGACCGACGGAGAAGGAGTCAGTGCGGATTGGACCGCTAACATCTCGCTTACGTCTTGTTTCCAATGGGGATTCCCAGTAGTGAAGTTGTCTAGTGCAGAGTTTCCGCCAGTATATTGCAAGCCCGCCGGCCCTAAGTTGACTCCCTGCCAGGCCTGAGCATCAGGGAATTATGTATTTTTAATATGTTTTTTAAACTAAAATGTGTTATACAAGTAGCGAACTCCTTTAAGGAATAACTCCGTGCGTAGGTTTTGTACTTAAAGTTAGCGAGTATCAGGGTGCAGTTGAGAGCGAGCGAGCGAGAGAGAGCCAAGCCAAGTTCCTGTGTCTTGCTTGCTTGCTACCTGCTGATGAAAGTGAAGGAGGTTAGCTCATAATGTTAGCGACAAATGCGACATATTCTCGTCTTATCATCAGATTTGTTGACACAGATGAACTTCTTTTGCTCATCTACATGTTGGCACCATCTACTGTCTACATGCACTCTGGACATGGCCCCAGGGAAAGATGTGTCCCAATCTGTGCTATTTTACAGAAACTCTGAGTTCAATTCTGCGATTGTCTACCTGCATGCCACGCCCTCACAGGCTGCGACACCACACCTTGTATAAGAAAGGGTAGACAACAGCCTTTACAAAGCTGAAGACTCACTGTGCTGATTTACAAGAAACTTTGGATTATCTGACAGCTTGGAAGAAGGATTGCCTGTGGCAAGAAAATATGCCCTCCATCTGTATGGACAAAGGAGGCCTTGATGAGAGCAGATACAGTTTGGCATCCACAACTGATGCATCAGAGGCACAACTCCAACTCGACTGAAGATGCTTTCAAGCAACATGTTCTGAGAGCAATGTATCAGACAGCAGTGTGGCATCTTAGCCATCATCCAGAAGACATATCCATTGAAGCCACATTGTTCCATTGTTTTCCAGCTGCTCCACAAGAGCTCAGAAACATCACACACCTCTACTGCAGTGACCGCAGAAAATGCCTTTCAGTGGGATTGACGTGCACTGTGTTTTGCTCGTGCCCCTTTCCTGAGTGCCCGAACATGACACAATTTGTCACCGAGCATAATGTGGATGAGTGACATGCTGCATAGAAAAGATGGAAAAAGCAAGAAAAACATAGACCAGGGAACGTTTTGAGTTAGTATGGGTGTTATACATATATTCATACTAGGGCTGTCAATCGATTAAAAAATTGAATCACGATTAATCGCAAATTAATCGCACATTTTTTATCGGTTCAAAATGTACCATAAAGAGACAACATGGAAGTGGGCAAATATGCTGGCGAAGTGGAGAGACTACTTGGAATACATTGTTGATGTGGATAGATTTTGAAGTAAAGCACACACCATCACACAATACTTGCATACACAGCACACACTCTTTATGTGTCTGAAAATTGATTGATTGTTTGTAAATTGGATTAGACCATGGTGCAGATTAATGTAGGAATATGTATTTGATTCGTATCTTTTATCTTTATTTTATTTTTTTGTATTTTATTTGTATGATATGATTTTGTAGATATTATTATTATTATTTATTTATTTTTATTATCTATATTAATATTATTTTGCTTATAGGAGTTGGTTGATTTGTTGGCCAGGATGTGACAATGTTCATGTAAAAAAAGCAATACAATACTAATTACATTAAAAAAAGTTGATACAAAACTTTCAATAAGTGGTCTGTTACAATTTCTCCCTGATTGAAGTGTATTATTATGTCTCTAAATTGAATTCAGACATGCCATTTACACCCATTTCATTTTGCTTGGAACACGTCATACATTTCTAAATGTACTGACCAACAGTTACAAATAATGCTGGATTCAGCTTAGCTATACCATTCCAGCAAACCCTGATTGGTGTTTCTGGGACAATCCCATCCAAAGCTGCCTAAAAGTAAAATAATACATTCATCACAGACCTTCATATTTGATATTTCTGCACTGTACTTATGTGTTTGTAATACTGTATTTCCTCAATGCATTAAAATATTCACATTGGGTTTTTCACACACGTAGAGGAAACCCCTGCCCACTATCACACCACATTAGGGATCAATCTGAGTTTTCATTATGAAATTACATGAGGTGTTTCATCTCCCATTTGTCCTGGCTTCATTTTGCACTTCTTTTATTTATGGGGTGTGTCACACTATCTGACAATTTAAAGCTGCAGTATGCGAGATCGGCGTAAATATGATTTAAAAAAGTTATTTTTAGAAAACGGCCGTAGTTAGTGTTCTTTCCTCAGATGTTTTCAGAATCATCTTGTAGTGTACTGTTTAGCTGTAAAATGAGAAAGTTTGTGATGCGGCCACCATTGTAAAATCTGTTGAAGGAAGCCAAGTTCTGGTCACATGACCGGAGCACAGCCAATAGGAACGCTCTCTCTCTCTGAAATGACCTGTGATTGGTCAAAATCTGCCGTCACGGGCTAGATTTTTTTAAAGCCTGAAAACAGAGACATGATGAGGAGCAGAAGTCTAGTTATCTCTCAGACCACTTGAATTACAAAATGCTGAAAGGTTATTATGGAATTTTTGCCAAATTATGCGCAAAAATTGTTGCCTACTGCCACTTTAACCACTTTTGCAGTAAAATATTTTTATACAAGAATCCATTTCATATGTCGGGAGACCTGAGAGAATATGAAAAACAGATTAAGTCTCACTCACAGTTGGGTGTCAGTCCCGGAGAAACAGATCGTGGCCCAAAAGATGAAACCAGACGGCAGCGGAGGTGAAGTCCTCTTCAGTCCGCACACCAACAGTCACTTCCGGTCAGCAATGGCTGTTATCCGACCTTGTAGCATCTTAACAGCCCAACAGGTGTCTTCATCAGAGGACCCACACAACTCAGTCACCGTGGGGTCTGTCGGTCCAAGCTCACACTCGACTCGTTCACTCATCCACTAGTCACACAAGCAAACTTCAAGAAACGGCTACTAGCCGTTGCTACGATACACACTACACAGCTAGCTACGTTAGCCGCTAATGTAACTTAGCGGCTAACGGTTGCTATTTCAGTTACTCACAGAATTCAGGCTTGTGCAAACACACACACAGTCACTAACGTTCAGGCTAATTCACCGAGATTAAACAGATAAAAGTGCGTGTTGGTGTCTTAAACTACAGCTACTGTTTTCCTCCATTTTCGTCGACCTAGCTTTCTTATTCCTTCGCTCCACTGTTTCTATTTTTTTTTTCGCTCGCGTCTCTCCCGTGTTGTTTCTCTTTCTCCCGCCCTCTTCCTGACCGACGACCAATCACCACACAGGTGTCACTGACCGACACCTGCAGTAACCAATCGAACACAACACCTTAAACTAAAGACACATTCTGTGTTTTTATCTATTTATTTTACACTGTTCGCCTTCAACATTGTTTAGAACCGTTTATTTTAAACACTTATTCAACTATTTACATCTTAATCTTAATTGCCTTACGGAATTATTTTCATCCAACTTTATTATTAGGAACTAACTTGTTTTAATCCCTTACTTTAGCACCGAGCCTACGTATTTTATACAATATAGCTCTTTGATATAGATTTTGACATGTGACTTTTCTAAAAGATAGGGACACAAGATCATGCATGCTGGCTCATCGTCACACTTTGTGTTTACATGCACAGGAGTATCCTGGTTATGAGGCTTATCCTGGTTTTGATCATATTCAGGATATAATGTTTACATTCTCACCACGCAAACAGGATACTTAAAAAAAAAAAACTGATTATAAGTGATAGTGTAGTGATTCCTGTGTTTTTCATACTGACAAGTCAAAGTGTTCCAAATTAGCAATTAATCAATTTAATTGTAATTAACTGACACACAGTGAAGTCGAGTGAACGAGGCTTTTTGAGGCCCCTGGAGGTGTTGGGCCCCAGGGCTGTTGCCTGCTTTGCCCAGTTGGTAATCCAGGTTTTTTTCTAGGCAGTGCTACAATTACTACAGACTACTGTACTAATACAATAGTTACTTCACTGACTGCATTTACTTCATTAACAGGAACTATAGCTGTTGATTAAATGTGGGGGAGTAAAAAGGACCTTTATTGATAAGATACTCCACTATAAAAAGCAATCACGATTAGCAGCAAATGCTCTATTCACATGCTGTTTGATAATGCACAGACAGTTCCAGCCCTGACTGATATGAACACCCTGTCTTGGTAATAGCAGCGTGTCTCCACCGGACCAGCCATCCATAAATGGCTGGTCGTTAAACAGTAGATACTCTCGCCCCCACTTGCAGCAGGAACATCAAATTTATTCTGCTGCTTTGAACTCGTTTTAGACGAGTCCTGAAATAGCAGGAGGCCCAGAGTGGTGTCAGCAGAAAGCCAGCCAGCAGAGCCAGCTCGTACTGGGCGGCACCTTTACTGAATAGCAACATCAACACTAAACTGGGAACAGTTGATCACACAGCCGGCATCAGAACCAACATCCGGTGGTGTTTTTCACATTGGACTTTTTCCAAGCACCGGCCCAAGAGACTCACTAGCTATATAGAGAGGAAATGAAAAGAGCCAGGCTTGGACGTGTTTGAAGAGGAGAACTTTATTTACAACACACAAGGCACTGGCTGCGAGCCAGCAGCAAAGCTCTGTCTATACACGCCATTTATCAAGGGGGCAACTTGAGTTTGCTTTCTTCTTCCACTCTTCCTCTCTGCCACGGGGAAACCAAGTGAACTTCAGCTAAGCCCATCAAAGAAACCTTCTCTGAAGTTAATCTCCTTATCTGCTGACTGGTTATGCCCAAGATGACCTTTTACCAACTTGATTATTATGTCAGAGCAGTGGAGCCCACCTCTGTAGCATAGGTCCACAGCAGAATTCACTACAGTAAAGGTTAACTTAGGTTTATTACCGGATGTTCTCATTACTGGGACGCTCCAGTGTAGATGAGGAATGAAGAAACCTCTCAAAACTCCATCAGCTCTGTTCACCTCTACCTGTCTTCGTTCCCACTCCTCTAATCTCCGGCCGTAGTGGACAACACACGATTAAGTATCACCCTATTTATCTGCCTCATATTTAACCTTTTTTTCCCAAACCCTTTTCTAAATGTTATGCATTGTCCCTGCCAAGCTTGAATCCCCCTCTCTCTCTCCGCTGACCCTCTCTTCCATCCTACTAATCACCTCTCCACACGGCCTACCTGCATCTCGCCACCGCCTCATTTTTCTCCCTCTCTCTCTCTCTTGCTGCCTGCCTCTCTGCGTTCTCTCTGGGTGTCTCATTAAAGGCGCTCTATCTAATGAGATTACGCCGTGGGGATTAATGGTGTGGCTAATTGATAGACACACAGCCGGAGAGGATTAAATCCCTTTTAAGTCCCCAGTGGGTTTTTTGGTGCTTCAGCCGACTAATTGAAATCACAGGAATGGACACAAATATACTTCCTGACCTCTTCTTCTTCTGAGATGCAATAAAGGGACGGATAGTGGGGTGTTTTATTAGAAAATGAAGCCGTATCCAAACAACAGGGTCAAAGATTAACTGCGTAATTCCAAAGGGAGTCTGTTCCGCTTCATGACTCTTTCTAACACTTAAAAATACATTATTCCACTGTAAAAAATAAAGACGTGCAATCATTCAGTGTGCAAATACAAATCATTTCATGAACAAATTTAAAAATGTAGTGAATTTAAATCTTCTATGTGTGGAATTTGTATGTTTAAGGGAGAGGGGGTTGGGGGCAGAGACATGCATTGCTGTCTGTCACAGCATCTTTTTTTAAAACAACCACTGGGGGGCGGAAACATCAGAAATGTTCAATTCAAACACATATATAGCCTTTTTCCATACACATGGGCTGGCTTGGCTTGACTTGACTTGGCTTGACTCAGTGCGTCAGCCCAGCACGGCAGGGATTTGCGACTCCATTGCAAGGTCGTGTCTAGAGGGTGACCCGCAAATTGCCACAACTTGCAAAAACGTGCAAAAACTCTCGTGAGACTTGCTGCCCGACGATCTATCCTAACCTTAACCATTCAAGTTCATTGCCTAACCTTAACCATCTCGCGAGAGGTGTGGGTTACCTTCTCGACACGACCCCATTAACCCATCATGGCTGTAACGGCTGTAACTATAGTGGTCAGAGGAGCGTCTGTAAAATGGTGGATAAACACATTTCATTTCCTATATTCTTCACAATAAATGTCCCCCGTTATTTTTGCTGCTTGTACTCTTCCTCCCTGCAGTATTAGTTGTTTTTATTGAAGAATAGCCGCAAACAAAGCTCTGCTAATTTGGTGATAAACTCGATACTTTTCCTATAAATTCTTCACAATAAAAAGTCCCGTTATTTTGTTATTTAAAAGCCGCAAAATCAGGAAATGCTGGGTTTTCATCAGCAGTAACACGACTCCTTTTCAGCTGAAGGCGAAACAGTAAAATAAAGCAGATATCTGAATGTACAAACAGGGACGCAGCAGAGAAACTAAACCAAAGAAGCTACCAAAGCACTTAAAGTAAGACACTTTTAAAAACATTTCTCTCTGGTCTCCTGCACATAGATGAGTTGACTCTCGCAACACACATTGGGGGGTTCGTCATGGGTTGGCAGCGGTCGGCGAGACGTCAACGCGCACTTTGGCCTGACTCCGGAGATGGTCCAACTCAGGCGCGGCGCCGCACAAGTCAGGGCACTAAAATTGGTAATGGAAACGTATATCAGCACTGTATGGTTTGACGTGGCGCAGCCAAATGTACCAATGCAAAAGCCCTAATAGCAGCTTTAAGTCTAGGCTGGTCAAGATAAAGCTGCCCTAAATAATGATTTTCAAAGCAAGACCACAGAAGCCCCTTATAATTTAAAGCTTCAGCAAACACCTGAAAATGACGAATGTAGGGAATATTCAAAAAAAGATAGCACATTTTCAAAACATGTCTTGTTTATTTTCTGAAGCACACATCCAGTATCTAGATGAATGAATAAAAGAAGTCCAGGACACTGAATAATAGAACAACTATCAGCAGGCATGGCTAATGACCCTTCTCCTGTCCCGAGGCCAGAGGCAAACAGAAGGAACACGTCCGTCAGAGACAATACAGAGTGAGAGGGGGAAGGCTGTGTTTTCACATATAAAAGGAGTATAACAAAGCTTTTTCTTTTTAGAAAACAATCTCATAAGACGAAAAGAAGAGCAAAACTGAAACAAAACTAAGCAGGCATCTTAAAAAATGGAGTTATGCTTCAACAGAAGACAAAGAAACAAAAATATCCACATATTAAAAATGAACGGGCCAAAAATCCCCTAAGCCCAGTGAAGAGCTAGAGAAAGAGCAGCAACTTTTATGTCATCAATACTTCAAAAATAGGTATCTTACAGTATTTTTATTTTCTCAGTGTCTTTATACAGAGTATATTCATATAGTTTCCGCTGACTATTTTCACATTCTCACCACATAGTAACAAGTGCTTTGAGTAAAACATTTTTGAAAAAAAAAAATCATGCACCTTTTAATAGTTTTGTTGGCCTATAAAAAACGGGAATGTTCAAGGCGACAAAAAGAAAATCTTTCTCAGATGCTTTTGTTCCAAGTCATTTCCACTTTCTTACACTGTCTGACTAATCAGATCATGCCTACAGTACATAAGCTTTACACTGTGGAGAGAGCAACACAAAACCATACAGGGCAGGCAAGCATCTCAACATAAAGGCTCCTAAACTCATGAGTCCACAGAGGAAAGGCAGGCATTCTCCACTAAATTAGAAAACCCCCGCATGTATAAAAATGGTCTCGCACAATGTCAGCGTGTCGACAGGTGATGCTTGTGAAAGTCAAGGTCCTCAGAGGAGAGTGTTGTCTTCCCCACAGCAACAGTTATTGGCTTCTTCTAGGCCATAATTCATTGGGTTATGAGATCCGATAGTCTGCCCTGGTTGTGCCCTTCCCTCCTGGGACTGGCTGCTGGGGTTGTTCATCTGCACCGCTGTGACGAGAGAGGAGAGTGACAGGCAGGGCTGGTTTGAGGAGCGCAGGGGGGGGGCGGCCGCGACAACAGAACGCGCCTCCACTGTACTGCACGAATGGCAACCGATCCTGAGATAGCAGGAGTCTGATACAAAAACACACCACAAAAGGCACTTTATAAAATGACAGTGCTTCTGTTCTACGGAAATTCAAGTTGACAAGAGTGAAAGAAAGAGTCAGAGAGCGTCTTCCCAAAAACATTCTCTTCAGTGTGAGACTAAAGCAATAGATGGTTTCGTTTTAAAAAAAAATCAATCAAAGCACAAATTCACTACTCGCGTCTCTCACGACCGCCTTGATTCCTCCCCAGAGAGCTCCGGGTCCAGCACGGTGAGAGAACAACAGAAAGAAAATCACACTACAAACTCGCCACTACAAAATATAAAGCCAGAATACAGTTGCGTTGCAGCGGGATTCATGTTTGCGGGCTCGGTCGCCGAAACGCAGCCAATGTAAGGGTCCGTTGCTCACATGTCTACCATGGAGACTGCGTCGTGTTCTTGGCCCCCTGCCCGTGGTTTCTAGGAGCATCCATTCAACCGGACCCCGCCTCTCCCGACCCCTGCCGCAGCCCCACCCAGCCCCCCGCTCCGCTCTCAGTCGTCGTCCCCTCCCCCGTAGAGGTCGGCCAGCTTCTTGAAGCGAGGGCCCCAGTCGTTGAGGTAGTCGTAGTCCTGGTCCCCTGAGCTGGTGGAGTTGAGCGAGCTGACGGAGCCGGCGGTTGAACCGCTGCCCTCGTAGTCGAACACCAGCAGGGAGTCGTAGGGAGGAGCTGTGGGGTCGTTGTCTGCTGCCCTCAGACCCTGGAGACATGGAGACACACAGTGTGGTTAAACCTGTACAATGTATCAGGTCTTTTAGCAACACTGGATTTAGGCCAGTCATTAGCTGTGTTTTTATTCAATTGTCAAGCGAAATTTAAGCAAACTTTTGAAATGTCGCAAAAAACGAAATGCGAATTAGGCGTGTTTACATCGACTGGTTTGGAGCGAATAAACTTGGCTTGTCGGGCTACAGCGTAGTTTGGTCAGAAGTTGGAGCTATAGGCTACGCATGTCTGTAATCTGCCAGGTAAACAGAGTAGAAGAAGTAGAGGGAGCGAACCGGAAACAAAACAAGTCGGCTAGGCCGTCTAACGCAAGCCCCCAGGAAGAGCCCCGGGCATTGAAGCAAATTTTCGTAGTGGCCAAACGGTGTTACTACAACTTCCGTGTCCCTCACGTGATGACATTGGGCCCAAAAAGACTTTTTCCCATAGACTTACATTGGGAAAGAGACGTCTGTAACTCGGCGGATAATTTTTTTTAAGTACCTTCCCAAGCATTATGGGAATTTCCGAGAAGACGGCAACAGCGTAAACAGCTGATCAGTCATGTGAGTTAAATGTTTGCTGCGTCAGATTTTATTCGGCAAAGGTTTCCATAACACATTTAGTTCATCAACTCTTTTTTGATAAAGGCAAAAGCACCTCAAGCGAGCGTAAAAACTTTTTTCCGCAATTGAGGAAGTTTTATCAAATTTTGTCGTTTCCATACAGCTTTTCTAATGCGATACTTCCAAATGTGCATAAAATGTTTGAATGGAAACACGGCTATTGTTCACCAACATTAACATGGAGATGGGGATTTTTCACACAGTAACAGGTTCAGATGGCCAGATTGTAAATGTTGCAATAAACCGCGTCTCATCTTGTTCATCCACCCATCAGGGTTTTAATGTTCCATCATGGTCTGCATGCTGTTTCGGAGCCAGACACTGAGCTGTGTACGGGGGACAAACATTTCTAACTATCCCTGCTGACAGGAACACAACTCTGGAGAAAAAGGAGTGAATCCCTTCATGTTGTGTGAACCTTTTATTATGAGTCACATCAATGAGGTCTGTGGACGCTGCTAGACTGTCCTAACCTGACCCGCCAGATGGTTTGTTTCACAGAACCATCTGAGAAGCTGTCACTGGAAACTGTTTGGAAAAGGGCAGGCACTTTCAAAACATATTTGGCAGATGATTGGATGAACCATCTGTCACTCAAACTCCAGTCGGGAGAAGAGCGAAAACATCTTTTCCATCGATAAAAGCCTTCAGAGCCGTTCTTTGCTCTTCTCTCAATGAAGAAATACTCTCCAGTTCTGATAGAACTGATGCTATTGAAGCATCTACGCCAAAGAGTATAGAAGGAAAGAAACAAAACAGCTGCTGCTGCCATTTTGGACTGTAAACGCATATTATATTTATCATATTTTATTGTTCAACAAAGGCCATTTTGGTATAATATGACAATAGAATAGAAATAATTTTGTTTTACTTTTGTATGGTACATTTTAGGTGGAAGTTTTACTGGCGTCGCTTTCAGTCCAAAATGGCGGAGGTGTGGCTCTGCTGCTGGGCGCTGATGTTGCAATGGAATGAACAAGTTTCACTTCTTGGCAATATACGTTCTTTGTCTACGCTAACCTGTTCAGGAGCCGCCATTGTTGTTTAGAACTAACAGTCGAGAGAGAGAAGAGAAGAAGCCACGCCCGTAGCCACGCCCGAAGCTTCCAGTACCTCCTTACAGGACGTTGATTGGTCCGTGATCTGGCTTGCCGGCAGTGGTGTAGTGGAGGGTATACGCAGGTATACAGAGTATACACACTTCTTTTTCTGGCAGTTTACAGTATACCCACCTACCAATCAGCCAAAAAGCCATTGGAATATATATGGGAGAGTATACCCACTTCCTCCCCGGTAACCTACAAACCTTACCCCTCTACCTAGTAGTACACCCACCTCGTCAACGACCACTACACCACTACTTGCCGGACACAAACTAATTAACTTGAAGCCTGATAAGATGGATTTTTGTGTGATATGTGATCCAGCAATTCTTACATGATCTCCAGCTGCCATGCGAGGTAAATACTGTCCAGCTTATAAACAGAAACAGTTCAGGAAACAGTGCAACACCAAAACCTTTTTCCTCCATTCTTGAACTTACATCATTGATGAAGTCTCCTATATCTCCAGGGTGGGGCAGGCTGGGTCTGACGGGGTACTGTGACTCAGCAATCACAGGTCTCTCGTCCACCCGGCGCACCCCCGCCGGCTTATTGATGATGTGGTCTAGAGACTCGGGCTGCTGCAGCTGGCTCAGGTCATAGTCCTGGAAGAAGGACATGGAGGGGATGATGAATGAAAATCACTTTTGTAACCTTGTTCACATGCACATAACGCCCAGTCTGATCATTTCCACTCTCAAACAGCCAGAGTTTCATACGTCACATACTTTAGGAACCAATCCCATCAACTTACATTGTGGGGCTTCCATGTCATTAGCAGTGAAACGGTGAAACAAGGGGTATCAGAGGAGAAGTCAGGTGTAGCTACGTATTGCTATTTTGTAAGCTAAGTTTCCCTTTTTTCAAAACGATGGCAGAAACAAGTTCTGTTTTCGGGTGGAGAGTTGCAAAAGGAGAAAAGGTGAAACTTCATGTTTTATTACCAAAGGACCAGAAAATCAGAGAGAAATCAATGGGTGCAGTTTATTTGGAAAAATCGTAATGTCCCAGCCGAACTTCCACTACTACTATGGACATAGTCTCCGTGACATCACCCACAGGTTACTGAAGAGTGGGTGGGTGGGTGGCTCCGTCCGTCGCCATCTTGGCAGTGACGACAAAGCTAAACTCACGGCTAATCCAAAAATGGGCAAAGAGGCGGATCATCGGTGGAGCCGGGTGACGCAGCAGAGCAGACAGCTAGCAGCTAGCGACCTGGTATGGCACCCACCTGTCACTCAAAGTGGTCACGACCTCATTATGTATAACTTTAAACCTTAAGATGAATTAAACGTGTGAGTTATTAAAAATGTGCTTCCCGTACAGTTGTTATGAACTGGGATATTAGCTATAGAGACCGAAATCTTTTTCTGTACCAGGATGTAAACGTGTTTATTTCTGCTGTAAAGTTGGACATTTTAACATGGGGGTCTATGGGGATTGACTCGCTTTTGGAGCCATCCACAAGTGGCCATTTGAGGAACTGCAGCTTTTGGCACTTCCTTGTTGGCTTCACTTTTCAGAGCACTGTTTTGAAAACGTTTCCCAAAACCAGATCATTTTCAGATGATCGACGCTGTTCCATCCATTTATCCTGAGGACACAGCGAGTACGAGCCAACATGTTGGTCAACCAACAGGAACTTTAAGCGACAGTTCATCCTGCATCATCCACAACACATTTTTTTCTGATTTACTGTCTACCGCTTCTTTGTTTAAATGTGTTTTGTTTAATAAAAGAATTCAGTAGGATCACAGCAATTTAACTCCAAATCATCAACCTTTTTCAAATGTCTCTAAATACAGTACTGAATGGAGCTCAGTCTCCATGGTTGGTCTGTATACTGTGGCTCTGTCCCACTGTCACAGACTCACACACTTTGATGTACATTCCTGTCAAGTCTGCGAGGGTTCAGGGCTGACCTGCAGAGGAATCGGTGCCGCAGGGCTTTCTAACGGACTCTCGAGCCCTTTTGTAAACCTGCAGTGCTGCAGTCTTTGCTTGAGGGAATTACCCACAATTCATAGTGTTCTAATGTTAGAAACAGGGACGTTCGGGGAAGTCTGAAATGAAAAAAACAAATACTGAAAGCGCCGGTAAGAACATGTTAATATTCAGGTAGCAGCTGATCCAACATCACTGATAATTTGAACTGTGAACTATTGTTGAATTCATAATATGAACAACTAAGACTATTATTCAATTGACATATGAAATATGAGCTTCACACTTTACTGTCACACTGCTCTTAAAGCGTGTTCACTAGATTATATGTTCTGTCTGCGTTGTATTAAATCCTCACACAGGTGCCTAAGAGTGAAAATATGTACACGGCAGCCATCTGATCCTCGCGTGTGTTTATGCGCTAGATATCTGGTGTGTGTGTGTGTGTGTGGGTGTTGGCAAATAGCAAGTATTAAAAATGGCATAATTAATAACACAATTTGAATTAATCAAAGCTGTTGGAGCTTTTATTGGAGGTTTTATTTAGACAATAATATCAGATGGTGTGCAGTAGGCGTAGAACTTCTATAGCTATTTCTGAGCTCATCAAAATGGAAAGAGCTGAACATCTGACTGTACGTGGAACTCAAGCCAAGCAGCATTTTCAGTCATAGCTCTTGTTTGCAGGGCAGAGGGCAGATTTCTCACTGAAAACTTTTCTCCAAGCCTAACTCACTTTTAAAAAAAAGTATATTTCTTTGGTAACACTTCATTTTACAGGTCCACAAATTTCATGGTAAATAGGTGATAATTAGCAGGTAACCTATTTGAAATTTCTTTGAAATTTCTGCCAAAATACCCCAATATTTACCTCAAAATTGATCGAAAATTACTTTATTATAAACATGATTTAATAATCATATGCTAAAATAGCATATAATGGTTAAAATAGGGCCTCTAGGCTTGAGAAGTGGCTGTGCGCTGCTCTTCATCGGAGGTTGAAAACCAAAACTAACAGAAGACACTTCTGATCAGGCACAAATCTCACCATCGTGTGACTTATTGTCTACACAAATGTAACCTGGTAGCTGATGTAATGATTCAGGGAGTTCTTTTAAGACATTTCAAAGAAGTTATTTGCTAATTATCATGTATTTATCAGCAGACATGGAAATAAAGCATCAATTAACTTTGTATTCTTTTTCTGGAAATGTATTAAATAAATTACCAGCTATTGGGAAATAGCGGAATATAATTATTTAATAATGTTTATAATAAAGTAATAGTTGGGGTAATTTGGCAGTAATTCCAAAGAAATTTCAAATAGGTTACTTGCTAATTATCACCTAATTACCATGAAATTTGCGGACCTGTAAAGTGTTACCATTTCTTTCTTCACACTGGACCGTGTGTGCGGGCCAGCTGATCAAGGCTTTCCCAGTCTTCACGGTTCATTTTACAGCTGTGGACGATTGTTGTAGATTAACTAATTTTCTGTGTTCTCTCACTTTCATTGAATATAATTTTAGTAAGAGAATGGAGTTAATAATTGACCTTCAAAAAAGAAAAAGAGGCAGCATTAACAGTTTTAATTAAAAATTATTTATACTAATATCTGAGGATTCATATTGATATGTGTCAATATTGAACGTAGACCTACAGTGTACTTTAAAACTCAACACATTAGTATCCATTAGTCAGTTTAAATCTTTAATAACCAACCATTCCAGCCCAGTCTGCAGTTGCTTTTAAACTGCTTTTTAATTGTTTAACTGATAAACTTTTCTTGTATCTGTTTTGTATTTTATATGTGCGTATATTCTTGAGGTAATTGTAAATGAGAGTTTGCTCTCAATGATCTATAGAGACTAAATAAAGATTGAATGAATGAATGAAAATTAATGATATGAAAGTTGTCAGAAGACGTTACTACTGTGTGTTTAAAAAGGCCCAGGTTATTTTTCCTCAGGAAGTCTTCTGAGTTCTGGGTGTAAAATGTCTTCTATCGGAGTTTTGTGGCGAGTTCTTGCTTTATTTATTTGGCATTACTGCCAGGAACAGGATTAACAGATGTACCATAAAGTCTGGTTATATAATCACTTTGACTCATCAGAAAATGTTGTGGAGGAAAGAAGCAGGAGGCGTGTTCAAACTTTACTTCAGTTGCAAAGTTCTAGTAGTTGAAAGTTTCATCTCATATTTATTGCCTGCTAGTCAATTAACAACTAGTTTTACTTGTTTTTCAAGCAGTAATGCCAAATATTCACTGGTTCCAATACTATCAATACATTAATCGAGAAAATAATTGGCAGATTAACTGATCATAAAAGTAATCATTAGTTGCAGCCATAATTAATTGATCGATTTTATGAAGTACATTACTTTTTATTTTTTTGTTGCTAAGCTGGATCCTGAACTACACTAATGTCTTGGAATAATGTGTTAGTTTGACTTGTGTCTCTGTTGTTTCTCTCACTGTGCATGGGGGACAAAATTAGTTTCCCTTGGAGGGAATAATAAAGTCATCTAATTTAATCCAATTTGTTCCTAATGACTTCATATCATTGTTTTCTGTTGCTGTTTTAATTAGTGCTTTTTAAAAATACAAATGTATTGTAGTCCTAGGGGATCCCAGTCAAAAGCACCCAATTGCAGTTAAGATATTTAAAGTAGAATAGATAGATAACATGTCTGCCATGGGTCCTAATTTAAAGTATCACACACTATCAAATGGTCTGGGGGCACTCTGTCAGTCATTTTGAAGGAGACACAGACGGATCTCCTCATGTGTTCTGTTTATTTTTATTTTACACAATATGCAAATTAACTTTCCTAAAATAATAGTGACATGTTTTTTTTTTCAGATGGCAAAAATTACATAACTAATAATGTTTTGAGAAGAAATAAGTTAACATTTTGCTATGATGGTAGTTTCTTACAGTAGTTTATTCTTGGGGACCCCAGTCGGTAATCCTTGTATGTTAATAGGTTGGTAGGATGAGAGTTAAAGTATGTGTATATTTATGATGTTCACACAAGTTACCTGGTCCTCCTCTCCTCCTCCCTCCTCGTCATACTTGAGGATGTTGTCTCTGACGTCGTCCTCGGGGTCGATCAGCAGGGGCTTCGCCTGCCGCTCCTTCTCTCTGCGCTTCATCCACACCACAAACAGCAGCACCATGGCTGGGAAAACACACACAGCAGCAGTTGTCATAGAGAAAATTTGAGTTTCAGAGACTTTGTTCGCTGAGTTCTGCTGACTTTGTAACAATGAAAACATCAAAATAATAAGTACACTGCAACAGCATTTTTATGTTAAACTTTTAATTTTACCTTTAATCCTCAGGAAAGAAAACTGAATAATTTGCCCCTCTGACGTGAACTTGACGTGTGAATCTCTGGCCTACACTAGTATTCATTGTTTTCAGGGCTGTGCTCTGAAACCCATTATTTCCAATAGCTTGCACCGTGCCACGCCGGCTTTTCGCTACATTGAGCTAAGCCCAACTTTGGGCGCTGCACGCTGTGATTTGCGCTGGACCCAGCGGCGAGCACAGCTCAAACATGAGCTCAAACTGCGCTGTCACAAGCATAGACTGCTCTCTTCCGCAGGGAAACAACATTTGGTGTAGCTCTATTGTCGTCCGGGTGGAAACTGTAGGGCTTATACACGCTGCACAGTGCCAAAACAGGTTAAGATAACGAAAAGGAAAAAAAAAGGTCTGAAAATTTGCAATCGGGAGAAATATGGGAGAATTGTGAGACCCCGGAAGGAAACCTGGGAGAGGGCAATGAAAAACGGGAGTCTCCCGGGAAAATCGGGAGGGTTGGCAAGTATGTGGCACACCCGTGGCTACGCCATTGCTTACATCTAAATTTTGACATTTTCATGATTCGATACTGATATATGATCCAAACAGTGCGTAGCTTTGCTTGTGTTGTACTCACTGAGCAGTATGATGATGCAGATGAGTATAGCGATGATGGCCCCGGTGCCGAGGCCGGCGGCTGCCACGGCCCCCGTGGCGCTGCAGTCACCGTTAAAATCGCAAGGACAAACTTTGACTCTAATCACAGAGCGGTTGGACAGAGGAGGGTTCCCCGAATCGGACACGATGATGGGGATCTCGTACACGCTCGCCTCCAGGTAAGAAATCCGTAGCTTCAGCTGAGCATAGTCACCTTGAGAGTGGGAGTGAGATAGTGATGGTGATGGAGAGGAAAGAGTGGAAAGGGGAGAAACATTAAGAGATGGAGGGAAGTGAGTAGGAGAAGAGGAAGAAGAAGAAGGGTAAAATAAAGTTAGACAGTGTACTGCAGAGGAATTACATTTTGTTCACTGCAGGATATCATGTCATCATGTGCGTAGGTACGTAGGAGGGAACGACAAACCAAATAAAAGCTGCCACCAAACAAACTGCACAGCGATCACTCTGACATGAATGTATGCGAGGAGCCAGTAAAGATATAGAAAAAGACAGAACGTATAACCTTCAGCATCTATCACTCAGTCAAGCTAAGACAAGAGCCTCGGTGGGAGAAGAATCCAGGTATGTGATCAGATTTGTCCTCAAGACAACTGCTGTGATACATCCATCTGGGTGGATTAGGTGACAGATCGGCTGCTCGGGGGACAGAGAGATGAATGGATCTCATTTGTCACAAACGATAGATCGTACGTCAACACTGGATGGCACCCGCGTCTCTCACTGTGAGCTTTGTGAGACATTTTGTTAAACTTGGACTTCTCTCGAAGCTTACAGCGATCCCCAGTCCCCTGATTGATGTTGCCAGTTATTCTGCAGAGGGCCTTTGCATCCCATCTGTTACGTTTTATGGTTTAATTCAGCTGGGGATGCTGAATATATCATCCCCGCATACCTCCTAAATTTTACATCACAAGCGTAGGTGAAATATTTGCAATATGAACGGGAGCTGCAGTAAAGACAGCGTTTAATTACCGCTGAGTCTGGAGATGGTCCAGTTGCGGCGAACGCTGGCAGGAAAAGAAGGCAGCTCGAAGACGAAGGGTCCCACGTTGGGGTCGGCGTCGGCGTCCGAGGCTGTGATGTTGACCCTGGAGTTGTGGCGAGCACTCTCGCACACCTGGGCTTCCCGGGGGATCAGCACCGGCGCGTTGTCGTTCACGTCGTTCAGGTAGATCTGGAGCGTTCCTGTCCCGCTGGCTTGAGGCGAGCCTGAGGGGAGGTGAGAGGAAAGAGAGATGATCAAAAGAGGAGATGGCGAGATAATAATGATCGAGAGAGGCAGAGGAGTAAAGATGAAATGATTGGAGATGGAGCAGAAAAAGCAGGAAAGGGGAGTTGAGAGACGGTGAGATGAGAAAACCACAGAAGACAGAAAAACAATCCTTCTATTTCAATGACATGTTTCGAGCTGATTCCTGTGTGGAAGAGAGGAAATGAGGCGTGCAGGCGAAGAAACAATTGGGAAGAAATAGGTTTTGTTTACTGAAAGTGGAGGGGCAATACTGTGTACATTTGTACGGAGCACCCAAACAAAACAGCCAGAACAAATAAAAAGACACATACATTGTGTTTGGAACCGTCTGCTTCCTGAAAAGACTGAAGCGAGACTCGTATTGGAGGCGCTCACATAAGGACTGCTGTTATCTGCACTCTGCAAAGCCCACTGGGAAATGACGCTAACCAGCAACACAAGCTCATCATAACTTATTCAGGGTTTCTCACGACTGCCAGGCCCAAACAGAACCATCAGTTCGGGAGACACATCTTTGATGTTTTATGCATTAACACCAAATCTCTAATGTGTTTTGATTACGGCACATAACCGACGGAGAAATGTTGTTTTTCTGTTGCTCTTGGTGCTGTTCAACATGGTGCTGGGAATACGCGCCTCATTGTTTTTTTAAGTGCACTGCTCGCTTTCAAGAAAGTAAAGTGAACTGGAAGTTGTTTTGCTGGTCTGACTCATTTGTTATGAGGTTGAACTCTAGTGTTAGGTTAATATTTAACTCTTGGGCTGAACGTGAGAAAGAGTGACTCAGACTGGTTTTGTTGAATAGAATATTTAAAGACCCTGAAAACATATTTTCTCAAGCAGCGTGTTACGACTGAGCGACGGTGTCATACATGAACACAAGACTGTCTGCCAAGGTTTGCACGGTTTTGGTTATTTCACACGTGAGATAGTCTGCTGATTTGTCTGTGCTCATCTCACTGTTTTTTCTTTTTCCTTTTGGAAAAATGCATTACCGTCTTTGTCACTGTAATCATAGAAACCAAATATAATATTTCTATAGTAAAATACAAAATCTGAGAAAATATTCAAGCATAAAACAGGGCTGTCAATCGATTAAAATATTTAATCGCGATTAATCACACGACTGTTCATAGTTAATCACGATTAATCACAAATTAATTGCACATTTTTTCATCTTTTCAAAATGTACCTTAAAGGGAGATCTGTTAAGTATTTAATACTCTTATCAACATGGGAGTGGGCAAATATGGTGCTTTATGCAAATGTATTTATATTTTTATTATTGGAAATCAATTAACAACACAAAACAATGACAAATATTGTCCAGAAACCCTCACAGGTAGTGTGTCAGTGTGCTGACTTGACTATGACTTGCCCCAAACTGCATGTGATTATCATAAAGTGGGCATGTCTGTAAAGGGGAGACTCGTGGGTACCCATAGAACCCATTTTCATTCACGTATCTTGAGGTCAGAGGTCAAGGGACCCCTTTGAAAATGGACATGCCCGTTTTTCCTTGCCAAAATTTAGCATAAGTTTGGAGCGTTATTTAGCCTCCTTTGCAACAAGCTAGTATGATATGGTTGGTACCAATGGACTCCTTAGGTTTATTAGTTTCATATGACGCCAGTATCTTGGTTCTGAACCATATCTAGCTTTAGAACTGAGCCTGCTATAACCTAAAAATCAATGCAATTAATGCATTAAAGAAATTAGTGGCACTAAAACGAATAAGCGTTCATGCGTTATTATCGCTATAATTTCGACAGCCCTAGTATAAAATTGTTTCCACAGCTCAGATGCAAATATACAGGACCAAAACAAGAGAGAGCTTAGAAGTTTCAGGATGTTACCCCTAAAAAAAATTCCTATTTACATCTGTGTCACTCTTTAACTTCTGTAAGAAATGTTTCACTGGATAAAAAAAAATCTATAGATCAATTTAAATGACACCTCTTTTACTTTATTTGTTAGAAGGAACTTTTGTGGTAAGGACCAAAATCTCACTGGTTTGTTGGGCTCAGTTGGAAAGAAGCGATGTACTGTGTATCTATCATGTATTTGCAGGCACCAATCAGGATTTAGCAACATTAGAGCAAAAACGTGACAGCTATGAGGTTGTTTGTCAATCGAATCTGATCAAACACACAAACCGTCCAAATGAAGCTGATTAGCTTTTAGAGTTTTTGAGAGCTAAACTCTTAGAATAAATAATACACATAGGATGTTTTCTTCCAAAATCCAACTTTGATTGTTTCTTATTGAGTCATTAATATTAAATGTAATAGGGAAATACTTAAGATGTGAAGTTTTCAGGGGCTTTAAGCGATCCAAGCGCTGGCAGCAGTGTGGGCACGCTGCAGAAGAAATCAGCGAAAGAGAAACTCATAAATGATAATCTCTCTCATTTTAAAGTGTTTGTTTTCACTGGGATGTGGTTCAAATTACTGATATAAACATATGGGCAGAATTAAAACGATCAACAGACTCCAGTGGGCTTTAAAACTGACAGCACATAATTAGAGCTGTGTTTTTTTCTGCATTTATGGGGAAATCTGTGAAATGACTCAATAAAATCAGTGGATGTGATAGACACATTTGAAGTACTTGTGCTTTATTTGAGCATCCCCAACTTAAGCTACGTTGCGCTGAATTCACACCAGAGTAGTTGCAAATTGCGGCCTGCGGCGAGCTGCCATGCAAAGTCTTTGGAAAGCTGAGGTCGTTTGGCCGCACTTTGTTGCAGAACCTAAATAAAAGTTGGGAAAAGTTTAACTTTTATTGGTGAAGTGCATCCAGACAGGACCTGCAGCTAATCAGTACAGATCATGTGACTGCTGTGACATGTCGACCTGTGTTACAAAGAATTCCTTCCCGCCTGAAACATATGAACACACCTCCAGGTCACAGAAACATTTTATTTTTAAGGCGAGCCCCACTTCGCCGCTTCTACTCTACTACATTTTAGAGGGAACTATTGTACTCCACTACATTTACATGACCCCCTATAGCTACTAGTTACTTTTAAGATTCAGATTTTACTCACAAAACATATATCTGCTTCTAATTTAATGATGATTTGTTAGATTAAAGCAGGCTACAAAGAAATTAGTTTCATCTAAACCAGTTAAAGCATCAGCAGGGTTCAGTCATATGGTTTTAATCAATATCATGATATTTATGTGTTTTTCCAATAACAATATATGTCACAATATAGCAAACAAATGCAATGCATACTTACTACAATTTCCTGATAATACTTATGAACTTTTACTGAAAGGTACAGTGTGTAGGATTAGGCGGCATCTAGTGGTGTGGTTGCAGATTGCAACCAACTGAGTACCACTCCGCTCACTCCTCCCTTTCCAAGACTGCGGTAACGTGAACCGCCGAGTGCAAAACCGTGGTAACGCCGTTCGCCTCGCTCAGAGGTCATCCTTACCATAATAACACTACTTTAGGAGCAACGGAAGTCAGACGGCGGCTGGCGGTACCACGGTTTTGCACTCTGTGGCTCACATTACCTCAGTTTCACAAGCATGCTGGAGAACTGCGGTGGCCTTCAGGTAACGTATCAACGTGAAAGGCTCTCTAGAGCCAGAGTTTGGTTTGTCTGTTCTGGGCTACTGTAGAAACATCGCAGAGCAACATGGAGGACTCCATGAAGAGGACCTGCTCCCTATGTAGATATGAAGGGCTCATTCTAAGCTAACGAAAACACAACGATTCTTATTTTCAGGTGATTATACACTAATGAAAACATAGTTATTATGAATGTTATATTCCATTTCTGCTAATAGATCCCCTGAAATGTTACACACTGTTCCATTCAGTGAAAGTTCAAATACAGGATGTTTGCTTATAATTAAGTATTTCTAAGGATCTGAATATTTCTTCCACTAACACTCTTCAGTGACACCACTTCAGATCATAACACAACAGCCCAAAACTACAGATGAAGAAAGTACACTGTGCACTGCTCTGTTGAACAAACAGACTGCAGTGATATATTGTGGCCTTGATATTCAGTTGACAAGCCCCTGCACAAAGGCTGTCAGCAAGCCCAAAAAAATTCCTGATGCAATGCAGCACAGATAGAGTTTACACTGGTAGCTCATCAGTGTTATATTTCAACTTTTTCTCCTCTATCAGACAGTAACTTGATGCATCAACTATGTAAAGGTCTGTTGCCCCTGGCAGGCCCCAAGGCCCATCGACCGTCTTGTCGGTTATGATTGGCTGGGTGCTTTGTTGCTTCTTTCGCTTCGCTTGAGTAGAATAAGTAAAGAGAATTTCAATCAAAGTGGAATATATCCCCTTGTTGACACTGGGCTCGAGAATCAATAGGGAGTCAACACTTTGAGCTTAAGTTGGTGTGCTTCGGGGCAACCAATCCCTCATCTCTCACTGGAGTAAAAACACCTGGGTCCCTCCTACTTACACAGAGAGCGAGCACCTCTATTTGTAGTGCTTTAGTTAAGCTTCGCACATTTTTGCAGCAGCTGAGGCCGATACTCAAGACCTTCATTGACAGATCCTATTTTTATATTTCATCTATCAGACACAGGGCGATGAAGGTCGGTGCATATTTATGTACAGTATATTTCATACTGTACAGTATATGAACAGAACATCCCACTCATTCACAGTTCACACACACTTTACTGTAGAGTATCTAGCAGGAAAGTACATATTTAAAAAATCCATTCATGGAATTCCCTGCCTGTGTTTGTGTAGCTTTGGTCCATAACATTATTTTAATTAAGGCTGTCAATCAATTAAAATATTTAATCTCGATTAATTGCATGATTGTACATAGTTAATTGCGATTAACCGCAAATTAATTGCACATTTTGTTATCTGTTCAAAATGTACCTTAAAGGGAGATTTGTCAAGTATTTAATACTCTTATCAACATGGGAGTAGAAAAATATGCTGCTTTATGCAAATTTATGTATATATGAATTGCTGGACATCAATTAGCAACACAAAACAATGACAAATATTGTCCAGAAACCCTCACAGGTAGTGTGTCAGTGTGCTGGCTTGACTATGACTTGCCCCAAACTGCATGTGATTATCATAAAGTGGGCATGTCTGTAAAGGGGAGACTCGTGGGTACCCATAGAACCCATTTTCATTCACATATCTTGAGGTCAGAGGTCAAGGGACCCCTTTGAATATGGCCATGTCAGTTTTTCCTCGTCAAAATTTAGCATAAGTTTGGAGCGTTATTTAGCCTCCTTCACTCTAGCTTTAAAACTGAGCTCACTACAACCTAAAAATCTCAAGTTGAGTTAATGCATTAAAGAAATTAGTGGCGTTAAAAAGAATTTGCGTTAATATGTTATTATTGGGTTAACAGCCCTAATATTAATATTAAGCAAAATGGGAAGTCTTACTCAGTTTTGTCACAATGAGTTTAGAGGAGCTAACCGATGTAATGTGTTCGACCAATGTTAGTGACAAGAAGGACAAATATCGCACATATGTCTTCAAGCAAAATACTCGCCTGCGAATATTATATGTCTAGGACTTTTATTGTGAAAGGTAAGAAGAGAAGGAGTTGATCTGGTCTACGCTGCCTTTGTCAAGGTTGAAAGGAGTAATACAATTTGCCGAACTGGTTTGGACTATGGAGCCTCTGTGATGTTGTTTAAAAAAATATAGGTGCAACGTGATTGGTTAATGCCTTTACTCGCAGTGCTAAAGCTCAGAAAAATCAACCTCGTTCTGAAAAAAAAAAAAAGTTGCTTTTTTTTGCCACGTAATGAAAGTATTCACGACAAAAACAACAGTTCGAAAAAATATATTGACGTGCAAATTAATCACACGAAAAAAACACTGCCGGTGTGTAAAGGTCTTTAATGTGTTTCTTTAGAAATGAGGTGAGGTGTACTCGGGTGAATGAAACAGCTTACTAGGCAGTTTTCCAGTGTATACAAGCAAGTAACCCTACACTGTTATCTCAAGGGACAGCATGACACCTTCCCTGAAGGTACGGACCCAGTATATATTTTAATGCATTATGTTTAGTTTTAGATGATCAGTGCTTGAATAGTGATAAATATGCCAGAAAAATGTGTTACCTGACTATATTGTGGCCCTTTATTACAACAACTACAGTCATCCCCTGCCTGTGCAATAATACTTTCATTCTGATGATGAATGATGATGAAAAAATTCATAACAAACAGCTTCCTTTTCAGTCAGATGATGATTGATGTCTTGTTATCAACATTAAAATATAGCTGAGGCAATTATTTTCTCAACGAAAAACAAACAAACAAACCAAACAAGATCATGAGCCAACAGTACGTCAGCTTCTACATGGACATGGTGGTGCTTTGAGCTAAATGCTAACATCAGCATGCTAAAATGCTCACAATGACAATGCTACCATGCTGATGTCTAGCAGGGTTAATGGCATCTCGGTTTAGTGTGTTAGCATAATAATATTTGCAAATTAGCACTGAACACAAAGTACCACTGACGGCGCGTTTCCACCAGATCTCGGTGACGGAGGGCGTCTCAATGCTTTCCATTCATTTTCTGTGGAAAGCAGGAGAAGCAGTCGCCCAGTGAATGATGGGAGTGCTGCGGCGAGTTGGAGAGGGTCTGTATTTGCATAAAGTTGAAAAATCTCAAATTTATGCAAATGAGCCCGCCCAGCGCGACGCGTCCGGCTCACGAGACTAGGACCAACCTGTCAAACTAGTTCTAAAATGAGACGAGATTCAGCAGTGGCATCGCCTATTTCTCGCCTAAAATGTTTTCAGAAATAGATTTTGGTGGATTGTTTAGATGAAATAACAAAGTTTATGAGCAGGCTGCCATGTTGTTTCCTGTTTGAAACGGCCAGCAGAAACCGAGGGACCAATCAGGTGCATCCCACGATAGGTTATACGTCACCGCTTGAGTGCCAGTTGAGTGGAGCAGCGCGTCCCCTAGCGTCCTCGCCGGATCTGGTGGACATGCAGCGTTAGGCTGATGGGAATGCTATTAGTTATACAAGTATTTGGTCATAAACCAAAGTATTGAGCAAAGTAGAATTGTGACCTGATGATGGCGCTAGATGAAAAGTTATAAGTTATAACAATTCATCTTGTTAAATTTCATGGCAATCCATCCAATATTATTTGAGATCTCTCGGTCAAAACCATAAATGTCAACCTCATGGTTCCAATCCATCCAACAGTTGGAGAGATTTTTCGGTCTGGACCAAAGTTGTGTACCGGCCAACATTGCCTTCCCTGAAGCTACGCTGCTCATGTCTCTATAGTCCTGTACGTGCCCTTCTGTTTATCAGATAATCACACACACAGCCATCCTGACTTACCGGACTTACCATTGTCGAACGCCAGGAACGTGGCCTCGTACACGTTGTTCTTGACGTACATGGACTCTCGGTCCAGCAGGGCCATGGTGGTGATCTGACCGTTGGTCCTGTTGATCTTCAGCCAGTTAGCTGGGTCTGACAGCTTGGAGTACCTGCGCACACACACACACACATCCACAGAGACAGAAAGACTTCATTAATCCAAACACACATATACGGAAACATATTCCACACGTCAACTTTTGCAGCCGACTCTTAGTTGAATTCCAGCAGCTCTGAATCTTTTGCTCCAAAGTACCCATTATCAGGTTGAATGTTCATTACCATAATAAGCAAGCACCTTTGAAATATTACAGTGACATGGAGCGCAGAACATATGTTCACTGAGCTTATCATAGCGGCAGCTCATTAGCATGAAGACCGATGAAAACCTGAAACCATATGCAGAAGAGGCAAGCAGCGCTCTTAACAACTTCACTGCTCTTTGTACCCACACAGCCGCCACGGCGACTCTCAGCGCTGTCACCGGTCGATATGTCAGCGGAGTGGAAAGTGACAGCTGCAATTAAAATCTGTAAATCCCATTAACTACGATGACGAGTCTTAACAACTGACCGAGCGGAGGATGCGCTTCTCTCTCAGGTCTAATGAGGAATGGTTAATTGCGGACAAGCGAGAAGCCTCACCGGCGGGTAGATGGTCAGCGTGTCACCACGGTGACAGGAGGTGGAAGGTGAGAGAAGCAGAGAGGGAAAGTGAGAGAGATCAGAGGCGTGTTTCTGAAAGTAAGCGTGGTCGGTAGAAAACGTGATGAGGGGGAAGCGGGGCTTAACTAAAGCAGTGCGTTGGAGGCTGACATTGGTTGGCCGGAGCCTCGCAGGCACGGAGAAAACTAATTCCACCTCCAGCTAAAGACACACACTCCTAGGCTTCTACACACAGACGCCCTCCAGCATGTCTTTCATATTTTCTTCTTGAGAGAATAAGATAAATAGATGAAAATAAGTCTAATTTCTAGTGAAAGAGATCGTCATGCAGTGTTTAGTCAGGATCTGGTGTTACCCGCTGGCGTTTGCGTGTCAAGCCTGGCAGTCTCATCTCCTTCCTGTGCCAACAAGATGTCACCTCCTGCTGTCTTCATGTGCAGCTGGCAGAGCAAAGTGTCTGATACTGACGACTACTATAACCCGTAACCCTTAATGTTCTGTCTGGGGTCCCGGAGACTCTGGACCCTCTTTAACAACTCAAAATCATACCCTACATTATTGTTTTATCAGCTTTCATACTTCATGACTTTTCCTAATTTTATGAGAATTGCTTATAAACATGATTTGAACTGACGACAAAAGTCCTCTTGAAAATATGACGCTTTAAAGCTATGGTTGGTAATCTTGAGAAACTAGCAAGAGTATGCTAGATTTGAAAAACTATCCAACTGAAAAACTGAGCCCACAGGGCTATTAGTAATCGAGTATTATTCCATCGATTAATACAGTAAACACATAAAGAAATTACTTTTTGTTTTATTGAGGAGCGAATGGTAAATATACAAAAGAGAAAATAAGACGGGTCTCTTTAAATGAACAACTAATTGGTTTCCTTTTTTAGAAAAATTTACATTTTTATTGCTTAAATTGCATACAGTAATATTATATGTCAAAACTGAACCCGTTTAATGCATTTAAAGTGGCAGGAACCTCCTCATGGCTCTGTTTTCAGGCGTTAAAAAATCTAACCCCGTGACGGGAGACTTTGGCAATCACAGGTCATTTCAGAGAGAGAGCGTTCCTATTGGCTGTTCATTCAACGGAGGCAGCTGTCAATCACTCGCGAACTCCGATCAAACGGTCAAACTAGGCAGCCCTTATCAAATATGAATCAATATTATGTTTCTGTAATGCCTATTTCTCGCCTCCAATGTTTTCAGAAACATCTTGTAGTGTACTGTTTAGCTGTAAAATGAGAGAGTTTGCTCTACGGCTGGTGGGCGTTGCTTGGTATTTCCTCAACTGAACTCAACATGGCTGCTGGGTCACAAACTTTCTAATTTTACAGCTAAACAGTACCCTACAAGATGTTTCAGTAACAGAATATTAATTCATATTTGATCAGCGCTGCCTAGTTTGACCGTTTGGTTGGAGTTCGCGAGTCATTGACAGCTGCTCAGAGATGGCAGTCTCCAGCTCGGCTCTTATTGGTTGGACACAGAGGCACATGATTTTTTCCAGATTACCTCTCTCAGGCACTACTGTCAGGATATAGTGACCGTTTTATAAAAATAACTTTTTTTAATCATATTTGCTCCAATTCTACCCACTGCTGCTTTAAGTGCCATTTTACATTCTGGGTTTTAAATAAAACATTTTCTGAAATGCAAATATATACTGGTAAATCTAAAAAAAAAAATTTAAAATTGCTTTAAAAAGCTTGAGGAAGACTCCGGTGACGTGCAATGAGATCACCGGCAGAGTGCGTGCAGGAAGACAGGCAGGAAGACAGGCAGGCAGGCAGGCAAGTCTTTTTTTTTTAATAAAGTTTTAGTTTCTCTAAGTGACATTCTGCCATGTCAGCAATCACTGCTCAGTCTACCTGCTGCATTCTCAGCCTGTTTAGTTCAAACCACCATCTGTTGCATCATTTTTTAAATGAAAATGAAGATTCCTGGATACATGTGCAGTTAAAGCTGGGGTCTGCGATCTTGGAAAACTAGCATAATTTGAAAGTCGCATCGCCTCAGGAGCTCCGTCTAAGCCCCCCCCTCCCCTCGAAACTCCTTATAAGGCAACGCCCCCCACACACATGCACGAGCACCGCCGCATCGTAACTACTTCACATTTTTCGTAGCTATTTCATCACTAAATTCACTTCTGAAAAATGTTGAGGCGAGAAATCAACGGTGTAGATTTAGAATATTGACAGTTTTACGATGTTAGATGGCGAATCAAACATTTTCTCCACTGTTGTCGGAGTTTAGAAGCTCCACAAACTGCCGGCACAGCTAGCTAGCTACTGCCGGGATCGCCACCTCTCCACCCGGGCATTCACTCACACAGACCCCGCTATGAGCTGGAGCTCTCTCAAGAGACCGGTCTCGTAGACGAGGGGCTTTATTTCCTTGTTGACGGAGGGGAAGGGGGGGGGGGGGCAGCAGCTCGCTGGAGAGCCGGCCACAGAGCAGCAGAGAGGGGAGGGAAAGAGAGAGATACCTGCTGAGACAACATGACCCTTTTTAACATTACTCTAATATCTGGAGGGAGATCAGTCCACTCGTTTGTTTCTGTAACTGAAAAAGCAGTTTGAGTAACGTAAATTTTGTTCGGCAATGTTTTATATCCGCCGTCTCCCCTCGTTGATAATCCTGTTTGTCTGACTTCACTTTGAGCTGTTAGAATAAATAGTTTAAATCTGCAGTATCTTATAAAGTAAACTAACAGAACATAAACAACTAAATCAAAGTTGTATTTTTCGATAATATGGTAATAGTGGTACGAGTTCGTTCTCGTTGTCCGGTGTTTTAAGAGCTGAGTTTTCTCTTCCACTCTCCAGTGAACGTGCGGCGGACACGCGCTTTGAGTTCACGCTGGTGCACGCTGAGGCTAGAGTACGAGCAGGGAGGCAGGGAGGCATCTGATTGGTTCCTTACAACCGGGACCATTTTTACTGACTGGTAGACGTTTTTACAGGATTACAGCAGCTACAGATGACGGATCTTTTCCGGTCTTTTTTCAGTGCTCATAAGAAACGGATTGCTGTCGGGGTGTAAAGACCATTTCAACCAATATAACAAAAAGTGTATACTGGATAAATCGCAGACCCCATCTTTAAGGACTCACATTACTGTGATCCATAAAAGGACTGAAGCGCCTCTAAAGGCCAAAGACTACATGATAGTCAGATACTGTATAGCGAGGCAGTTTCCGATATTTTGTCCACCCTGTAGTGTGTACTACAGTATATGTATCACCCTTTAACTCTGTGTCACCAGTGTTTAACACCAGTGTTTAATCAGCGGTGAGCAGTTTCTTCCTCGTCCGTGACATTCTCAACCGACCCTCCGCCCACAGACCGAGCTCCCGTTACCTCCCCGTTGCCAGGCGACTGGTGTGAAGAGGTCATCCTGTAATGAGTTGGACACTGTCTGTCTGCCCTCCTTAGATCCCTATCTTCTTCTTCTCTTCCTCCTCCCATCCCTCCTAACTGGGGTGACACACAGCGGGCATCATGCCATCCAGGCATCGACCCCGTGTGACAGAGACTCCCACATGCCCACCGAGGTCCAGCGGCACCGTTCCACTCCATAGCCAGCTCCAACCAGAGGGATTGATTTTTCTTAATGTCAGCGAGACGGCCTCTTCCACTGAGGAACCCAGTGGAAATGTTACTGAATGGATAGCGAGGGAGGGAGTGGGAGATGTACTGGTGTATATACTGCACAGAGGAGTGAGCAGTATCCACATTCAAGTTCCTTTTTCTAAAAAGACATGTCATGCAAACTAAGTGGGCTGAGCTCCTCTGCTCTTTGAGAGAAGTAACTCCTCTTTTACTCTCTTCTTTCCCTCCCCTCATCCCTCCCTCCCTCCCTCCCTCCCTCTCGCTCCCGCTGACCCTGTCACTTTCTTCTCTGTCAGTCTGTGTGTCTGTTATTGATGGGAGCTCAGAGCCGCTGTCTTCTCCAAAGCAGCTTGCCAGCAGACGCTCAGCTCATGCTCAGACAGCCTCATCTCTGCTGCCGCTGTATTCCCTTTAGGTGACCTCGCTTGAACCCTCGCTGAAGCTCACACAAAAAGACACAGAGATGCCGAGCCGTAGACTCACGAACGCACGCCAACATGCGCACGAGCTCCCACAGAGGATGAGTGAAAGGCCTGAGCGTGAGCAGTGGATGGGAGAGGAGCCAGCTTTTCTGAATTTATTGCTTTTTTTCCTCTCTCTGAAAGTTAGTCAAAGAGAAAGATGATGTGAGGCCGAGAATTTTTGCCAGCTGATTTTACTGTTAGATGTGATTTAAGTGGCAGCATGAGCTAATTTATGTGTGTTTGTGTGTGTGTGTTTTTCTGTTCTAGTTAGTATTAGAGCCCTGCCTAGTGAGGATATTTTTGTGATGTGAGGTCGTGTTGGTTGGTCCGCACTTCTAAAGGTCTTAGTTTAGGGCTTGGGTTTAGGAATTTAGTATAGAAAGTTGGGAGAGTCACGAGAGACAGTATAAAAAAATAATGGTCAAAATCGAATATGCAGCCCGCGGAGCAGAAGCAGCAGCACATTAGTAAAGCTTCAGTCCTCAGGCAGTGTCTACACGGGGTGCGTTCAGGCACAGTATTGAGTGTACTGTATGTCACCCACGTTTTGACAGCGCTCAGAGCCTTCTCTATAATCTAGTCGCTAGTACGGAGCCAGCTCCAAAAAAGGTGGATTTTTAAACATGCATTTTCTATTAACTGACACTTCTTTAGTGGAGACCAGTGGGCTAACTCCGGTTCTGAAAAGTGAAGCCAATGCTGAAGTGTCTTAAACTTGCCTTCTTTCTAATAGCCAGCAGGGGGCGACTCCTCTGGTTGCAAAAAGAAGTCAGATTGTATAGAAGTCTATGAGAAAATGACCCTACTTCTCACTTGATTTATTACCTCAGTAAACATTGTAAACATGAGTTTATGGTCTCAATCTCTAGTTTCCAGTCTTCTTCAATACAGCATGATGTTCATTTAGTAAATTATGTTCCCATTTAGAGTCAAATAGACCATAAAGCAGGGTATGCTTTAGGGCGTGGCTACCTTGTGATTGACAGGTCGCTACCAAATACTACTACTTCAAACAAACACAACACTTTCAACCAGGAGACAGGTCTTCGTGTCCTGTGTGAAATTAAAAGTAAGGAGGCTTATTTTGTCACGTCAGTCGTTAGTCAAATGACTCATCAGTAAAGTTAACGTCAACCACGACTGTTTCCTAACCCCAACTAAGTGGTTTTGTTGCCTAAACCTATTTTGAAAGGACACTATGCACGTAAAGAGCGTATATTGACACGCCTTCCCTGTTCCGTCCAAAAGTAACGCAAGATATCCTGTATTGTGATTTATTACTTTTTTTCAACTGCAAATTATGCAGTTGGTCAACATCTGTTTTATCTAATAAGATACAGTATTCACTCTGTTCGTCTCAGAGTTTTGATTCACATATATTGAGGTCAGAGGTCAAGGGACCCCTTTGAAAGTTTATATAATACTTGACGTCTGTGTATCGATACAGTATTGCCATGCAAAATATTGCGATATTATGCTGTATCGATTTTTTTCCCCCACACCCGGTTGATACTGATGTTTTAAAGTCAGCAAATAGGTGAACCCTCCGGAATGTGGTGAGCTTTAAAGTACCTGACGATCTGGTGGATGAAGTGGTCCGGGTCCTGAGCAGCGAACACGGTGAGGGTGGTCCCTGCCGGCACGCCCTCCTCAAAGCGGATCAACCTGGGGTTGACGGGGAAGACGGGCGGCTCGTTCACATCCTGAACTGAAATGGTGACTCCCGCCGTGGACTGGAGCGAGGACTGGATGCCGCTGGCCAGGTGGGCCTGGTTGGAAACCACCACGGTCAGCATGAAGGCACGGTTCATCTCAAAATCCACCGGCTAGAGGAGAGCCGAGGAGGCGGGAGAGAGGAGAGAGACAACAAGATTGGAAAGAAATGAGCGTAGCTGATTGCAAGATTAGTTCTAACTGTGTTCCAATTTGAGAAATTACATATAATTCAGTGAAAACAATACGAGACACTCAATCATCAACATCTGGCACTTCAGAGCAGGTGGAAACACAAGATGCTGTGTTGAATAATAATGGAGAACAAAGCTAAACAGCAGACACCAGGATGTGTGTAGAAAAGCTACATTTTTACTCGAGCTGTCAAAGTTAACACGATAATAACGTGTTAACGCATTTTGCGATTTTTAGGTTGTAGCGGGCTCTTGTCGTGAAGGAGGCTAAATAAACACTCCAAACTTATCCTAAATTTTGGTGAGAAAAACTGACAAGGCCATTTTCAAAGGGGTCCCTTGACCTCTGACCTCAAGATATGTGAATCAAAATGGGTTCTATGGGTACCCACGAGTCTCCCCTTTACAGACATGTCCACTTTATGATAATCACATACAGTTGGGGCAAGTCATAGTCAAGTCAGCACACTGACACACTGACAGCTGTTGTTGCCTGTTGGGCTTGAGTTTGCCATGTTATGATTTGAGCATATTTTTTATGCTAAATGCAGTACCTGTGAGGGTTTCTGGACAATATTTGTCATTGTGTTGTTAATTGATTTCCAATAATAAATATATACATACATTTGCAAAAAGCAAGCTTATTTCTTCCACTCCCATGTTGATAAGAGTATTAAATACTTGACAAATCTCCCTTTAAGGTACATTTTTTACCTTGACCACCGTCAGCATGCCCTCGTTGGTGATGGGGTTGGTGCGGATGGTGAAGTGTCCGGAGGGGTCGCCGCTGACGATGCGGTAGACGGCGTTCCAGTTGGGACTGTGGGGCTGATCCCGGTCCACCACCGTCAGGTTGGTCACCACCACGTTCACCTTGTTCTCCGGCACCTCGCCTGAAAACTACAGAGCAGGAGGGAGGGAGGAAGTGACGGAAAGAGGAGGCGACAGCATGAGATTACGCATGATGTTGCTAATGCATGTTAATAAGTTGATTTATTGAGATTCTTAACATTTGCTTGTGTCACCATCCATCTTTTAGCATTTTCCATAACTTCTTTTATGAAAACAAACTGCTTTTAGGGCCGTGCCAAACATGCTCATTACACTGAAAGTGTAAAGCAAAACAAATGGGGGAGAAATTAGAAAGATCGGAGAGGAAGACAGAGGACAGACGGCGACATATTTGTTTAAATGTGGATAATAGAGAATCATATCTTCAATTATGTTAATGCTGTCCCTTCTTCCGCGCCATGTCTGCTCATATGAAACTCCTATTTGAACTAATGGATTTGTTCAATTAAGTGTTTACTCGTTTAATTTAGATTCTGTGCATTCACCAAATCTAGGTCTTAATAAGCAATTAGATAAGTACTGTAATTAAGGCAGCGGTAGGAATAATCTTTGGCTAATGATCTTCATTATATTGCAATCTGAAACAACTCCCCTCTGAACTAACTCTGGAGGAAACTTGGTTGCAGCTGCAGAGCCTGGAGAGGAATTTACAGCGCAATAGGATCCATGTCTTTCTCTATAGGGATTTATCAGGCTACAGAGGGAGGGGCACTCCGAGGTAGACGCGTACACACACACACACTAAAAGCTCTCATTGTCAGGCGATAATCCATGTTTCCTCTTGTGAAGCGTTAACTTGTTTATGGGGTGTGTCTGCCAGCTGCTGTTCACTTTAATGGCTTCATCATCGTGGGATTGAAGTAGCGTCCAAACCGCCTCGATTCCTCTCTTCCTCTTCTCCTTCCCCTCCCTCCCTCCTCGCCCCCTTCCCCTCCTATCCCCTGCAGTACGACCACGCTGATAAGCACAGAACAAATTAAATATGCACTCTCAGTCTCTTGTGTGTGGGCTCCTCCATTTCATTTTCACCCCGGGCTTTAGCAACAAACACCACCACAAACCTTCCAAGCTTGTTTGGTTGCGCTGTCAGACGGCCAAATGGAATATGCTCTCTCAGAGAGCGGCGTACACACAATGGTGCTGCTGACTGTAGGGGAGCACGCTTCCAAAATGGCCACTCTCACTAAAAGGCAATGTGGAGCCATTGATAAGCCACTAGAGACACAGACTTGCAGTTTCTGGAGGATTTTGTAGTTACAAAGAAAAAGGGGGAGAAGGAGCGGGGCGAATAAGATTCACTTGTAGGTAATCATTAAACGGGACTTTAGTCTACTCTTGCCAGTGAATATAAAATTCAAATGACACAAAATAAAAAGAATCATTAAACTTTAATTTGAGTTGCTATGTCACAAAAGGTTTAGTCAATATTACATAGGGCTTTACGGTATATACAAACTTTATGTGCTTCGCCTATTTAAACATTCAACAAGGAGAACTTTACTGGAGGAAAATGTTAGGAGCAGTGTGTTCAGCAACATTAGGTGACGACGCCGTGGCCACAAATGACAGTTCAGGGATAAAGGTGAAAACGTAGAGAGGCGGAAATCACTTTGCAGATTCAAATTGTTTTGTTCAGTTCGGTTTAAAGATCTGTAGTCTGGTTGTGTCACTACATACTCACTATATAGTGGACTATATAGTGAGTTTGCCATTTTGTAGTGCTGTCCGTATGTACAGTGATAATTATTAAACCCTATATAGTGGACTCAAAGTATCCCACAATGCATTGTGAAAAATAGTGGACAACAATGGTCACTAACCAGGCACTATATAGAGCGCTGCAGGGATGATGCATTTTTGTAGGCCAACTAGGGAGTTAGCATCACCCTGGTTCCCTCAACAAAAAGCCAATGGGATTTTTCCATTGGGTTTTGGATTATTGCAGAAAATAAACTCTGTGGCAAACAAAAGTTTATGATACTTACACGTTTTGTTCAGTAAGATAATCTCACTCAATTAACACCACTTTTATGATTTCTGAAGCGTGACTGCAATCGCCAGAAGTAAAAAGCTAACATTAGGCTATAAACAAACTACACCACGGTCACATGAACGAGAGTATACACAACGAGGCTGTAAAGGTGTGATGACGTTTAGTAGTCTCATTTAGTCATTTGTTAGCAACTGCCTTTTTTCAAAATTCACAAGTGGGATATTTATTGATGAAAATCTCTGAAGCTTGTGTTAACCACAGACCTTATTTCAGGCATCTAACTAAAAACTCATCGACTTCCAGACGAGGGAACCAGAAGTGCTAAAATTCTAACTCATTACCGGGTTTTAGGACTCATTCTCACAGCACTCTACAGTTGGCTGTATATATTATGGATGGTTACCAGCTGACGTTGATCTGGCACGTTTTAATTGTGCGACAGCAATGACATAAATTAACGGCGCCGAGAAAATGAACAGAGTAGTGTCTGAAAGTGTTTTTTCATTTTGCCGATGAGCTCGCTATATAGTCGTCTACATAGAACTCCCTAGATAGTGAGCGGGGAGAAGTGAAGGAGTGAATGAATGAATGATTTCGGACACAGCCTCAGACTATGTTGTGTGTTCACTTTTTCTAAGCTAAGCGATCGCATCACCGTTTAAATGCACTTCAGAACGTACAACAGTGAGTGAATGCATCGCCGTTCATACGGCGATGCTCATCGCTGTAGTGTCGTGGTACGTTCAGGCTGTTTCTAGTTCCAGCTAATTCGTTCAGTTCAGTACAAAACTAGCATATAAAAGCACTGTTTATAAGGATAATGGCTCAGCAGCCAATAATCACATTATGATTGTTTATGTGGTTTTCTTGGTCTTTTAATAAGCTTTAAACCAGGAAGTAACATGCTGTGTATCACAGCTGAGCTGACAACTGTACTTTCAGTCACCAGTGAGCTACTGATTCAGTCAGGGATTATGGTGATTCATAGGGATATCTTCAGTCGATTAGTGTTTTTTTATGCTTTTTTCATGCTTTTTTCATGCTGAATGGCTTATTTCTAAGAAACTTATGAGCACATCTCTGGTAAACACAAGATTTAAAGTGGTGCTTTTGTGTGATTCTTTGTGGAGAAACTCAGTTTTACAGATCTGTCGATTAAATCATCTAATCCATTAGTCGACAAAATCGTATGAGTGTTCGTCGACTAAGAATTTCTTTGGTCGTGGACAGCCCTAGAGATTCAATAGAGTCACTTTCAAGATTCGGTATTAAAGATTTGGTACTGAATACCTCTAAAAACATAGTGTACACGAGTACATACGAGTCATAAAGTTAGTGACCTGACTCATTAATGTCAGTTACACAGCAATATCTATCTAAAGTTGGATAACATCAACCGCCACTGGTCATACCAGACCAAGTAAAACTGTGGCTGTGAAACCCCTGAGTGGACTTAACTGAGAAAGGGGGCTTATGAATTTTATTGCTGATGAATCCAGTTTTTCATTTGTAAAAGAAATAATTTGTTTTCCTTCTTTCAAAAGTCACATAGTGCTTTAAAGAGCTTAAACACATGGGCAGGGAGTGAGGTAGGAACACTTTAGGCCAACATTTGTTGACCCTGGGGAGAAAATTACTTTTATAACTTCACCGTTTAAAGCATAATCATCATCATCGTTGGCAAATTATGCCAGGGTCTTATTTTATGAGCCGCCAACATGCCGATAGATCACAAATATCTGAAGGCCAGCAGCACACAGAAGCCATCTAACACAGGGTCACTAATGCCTGATCATTTCTAATGATTGCTTTTCATATTTTAAACTGTCTATAAACACGACTAGCCTTCAGACGCTTGAGTTGCAGCCCAGCCGGGGGAAATCAGTGTGGCTACAGAGGTGCACAGACCCCACAGCATTTTAGAAAATAAACCTGCATCAAGGTGCACGGCCCGGCAGGGGAAATCTACTACCGTTTCACTGAAAACTGACTCAGCAAATGCTCCACTTTTAGACAGCAGAGCTACAGAATGAGCTCTTCTTTTCCTTCATGGGGTGCTGAGAACAAATCCAAATGGTAATGACAGCATTATGTAGGAATAAATGTCCCAAAACAGACTCCTAGTATTATCAGACTGCCATCAGTCCACTTAAGACGGCTGTTATGTCTCCTCTATAGAGTAATAAAGATATAGCTACTGGCAACAAGCGTCTACCCTCACTCTCATTTTTCATGTTATACAGACATATCCAGCTGCTTTTCCTGGCAGTCTGCTCCTTTTTTAACACAAATCAAAGTCAAGCAGTGGGAAGCAGGGGGAAAGCATGGTGAATAATCTCAGCACTCCAACTCTTTCAGCTATTTAGAAGCTGCAGCTCTACAGGTGAATCACAAATAGCAGCTCTCTATTCAGATCTGTACGCCTGTGTGTCTGAGAGTTCAAGCTTTCAACCCTACAAGTCTTCCAGGGAACTCTTCTGCTCCCCATCGTTGTTCTCTGAATGACAAACCACTGGGTGCACATTAGTAGGGGAGTGATACACTTGATTAGATACTTTGATTAGATAGATTGTGGCAAGTACATTTGGTTTTTTGTTTATCCCATGATGACAAACATAGCGCTAACATTGCGCGTCCAGGCCCATGTGGTGAAATGAATAAAACATTTGACTTGTTTTTTTTTTTTCAAATTAGATGCTATATATCAGCTCGGTTTACGCCCCCGCAAGCAATTTCACTTAATTAGCGTGCTTATGTTTTCTCTATGCCTCCCGTAGAGAGCAATGAATTCTTCTCGCGTCTGTCATGCACAAATAATTACCGAACTGCTCCAAGTCTGGATGTTTGTGTGGGAAGCAAAACAAAAAGTAGAGATTGACAAAGCAGCGGAAATGGCATCTGGTGGAGAACAATTTCTTTGGATGTGGATGTTCATGCGAGAGTGTGCGTCTGAAGTGAAGGACATACAGCAATAACACATTTTTTATTCCTTTCTAATCATTTCCTTTGAGTCACACACCAAAATCAACTGCTCCTTTTACTGACAATCTACAGTCATTTGCTAAGGAGGGTTGCAGGGGAAGTAACGCGGCCCTGAAGAGAGGACAAACATTTATAACAGCGTGTGGGAGTGTACATCACTGTGCACTGTATATGTCAAGGACAATGTGTGTTTTCTGTGTCTATTGAAGCGCAGCATGTCCATTTTCTGGCTAGAGGGAGGACTGTGGTCCAGAGTCCCACCCTCCCCCAGTGAAGAGCGGTGACGGCGCCAGCACCACAGACGGGGACCGAGCAGTTCTGAGCGGAGCGGCAGCCTTGTTCGGCGAGCTCTACCCCTGACAGCTGGGGAGCTCTTATCAGAGCATGCGGCTGGAACTGTACTGGCACGCACGCTGACGACGGCCCCGCGGAGGAGACAGGGATCACAGTGTGTGACGCTGACACACTGCTCGCTCTGCCTTTGAGCTCGGCTGCAGACAGCATCTGTCTCTCTCTGGGATCTCAGAAGTCCGAGCGCTCGCATAAGGAGCCGCTACAATCCTGTAGGTCTGTCAGGCTGCGGTCAGCGTTTGATTTCTGTTCTGAGAATTAAAGCTATATATACGGGGCAAAGAGCGTCTGCTTTCAGTTTCCTCATCAATAACCTTTCATATAGCAACCCTCACTCTCTAAAAACGAACCACACACGCTGCTGTAGAAAAGTGGGCCAGCGTTGCTTCCTGTCAGACCAATGAAGGTATCAGGGACCAGGGCCAGATGCCTGCAGACAAACCGTGGCCACCAGAGGCCCCGCTGGCAGAGAAAACACAGAGAGGAGAGGAGGGAGGAGAACACCTCCCATCACCAAAACTGATCTCACTTTCAGTCTCAGCGCCTTTTTCTGTCTCTCTATATGTTGTTCTCTCACAGAGTTTCTTTATCTGTCACTGTGATGCTTTGTATTCTTATTATACCTGTCCTTATCCTACATCTTTTGTCAGCTGTTGTATTTGCATTTCCTTCATCTCAATGTTCCCTGAAAACATATTTCAGTGGAGCTACTGTTGCGTGATTGTTGTCTTTGACAGGGACCAGATAATAATGTATTTTCTAATAATATCTGAGAGCGGGGAGGCCTGTGGAACCTGTTCTGCCTAAGAATAATACATCCTCATGTGGCTCTATGGGACAGGGTGTCATAGCGACTAAATAAGCAATTGTTAAAGTGACAGATATAGGGTCAAGCCATGTGGTGAAACTGTTGGAGTCTGACCTCTGACCTCCCTGTTTAGGCATATAGGCATTACATTCCTTATGACTGTAAGAAAATGATTGGAGTGGGGAGGGTGGCTGAATCTTCTATTTCATTCTAACCCCTTGACATGAAAAACAAAACGGCAATATCCTCCTCCAACAACCTGGTCTCACTCCCAACTCGTCAACGATTGGGCAGCGCCATCAGAAACCAACACACGGAGGCAGACCTTAGCGACAATATGTGACGCACCAGCCTTTCAACTAACCCACCTAAAAAAAAAACACCGACGGTGTTATTCGACGGTCGGAGCAAGTAACGTAGTATTAATAGCATGAGAGTCCGCTAAGAGCGGGAAACTAAAAGTAACGTTGACTTATTTTGTCACATCAGTCGTTAGTCACGTGACTCGCAAGTATCATCAGTCCCGCGAGTCGCTAGTCAGTGAAGTTAACGTCAACCACGACCGTTTCCTAACCTTAACTAAGTGGTTGTGTTGCCTAAACCTAACTTCCTGTGAAAAAGGAAGTTTATTTTGAAAGGACGCTATGCATGTAACGAGCGTATATTGACACGCCGTCCCTGGTCCGTCCAAAAGTAACGCAAGAGGTGTACCCTTTGCGTCGGTCTGATGACGAGGGGCACTGACCAAGCGGCGGTATTTGACGAATTGGGAGTGAGAATGTGTTGCCCCCAAATATCTTAAAATATTATATTTATAGCACACAACAAGATGATGAAAATACAGCCACTCTCTAAAGGAGCTGTTAAATAAATGGTCATGACAGCCACCAAATGGGTGAACCAGGAAGAGGCTGCTGATCTTGACGAGGAGAAACAAAGTTCAGGACTCACCGTTCTGACTGTCAGCTCTGGGGGATTGTCGTTGATGTCGGTGATGCTGATGAGGGCCGTGGCCGTGTTGGACAAGCCAAAGTTCAGGTTGCCCTCCATGTCAGTGGCCTGGACGATGATGGTGTACTGGGACACTTTCTGTAAAAAAAGAAGCAGAAAACACACTCAGGGATTGGTTTATCAAATGCTGCAACAAACCCGGACACAGGACTCAATCAGCAAAAACACATTTTTGCTGTGTGACAATGACATAGTGGGCCTCATGCAGGAAGCAATATAAGAACACATTTCCTCTTATTTTTGTTGGTATACACAATTTGTTCTTATTTTCTTAGGACCCAATGTTTTCGTATTTTTGCTCTTCTGTTAGGTAAAAGAACCATTTATGAGTGATTGAGAGCACTCTGACCAAGATAAGAGGAAAACAGCAACAAATTGTTTGTCCAAAACAAGGAAAATAAAAAAGCATTAATATCATATAATCGAATTTAGATTATTATTATAGATTGTTTTAGAATAATTATAATGATTGGAATATTACATTTGTGGGCTAAAGAAATACTATTGGTCCACTGATCCCTGTCAATCAGAGAATTTACTTTGTTTAGTTTATTTAACAGTAGCTCAATTTCACTACTGATGAAGTCCTTCTTACAGCCTTTTTTTGGTGGCATCTCTCACATTCTTGAGCATGTGCCAGCAAAATCTGCCCTTATGTAGTGTTCAAGGGGTGTTACCTATGCTAATACATGCCCTTATATAGTTTTTAAGGGGCGTCACCTATAATAATAATAAACAATCGGCCACATGCCTCCAATTTATGATCATGTGGGATTCATCATCCAGCACACCTGGTGTAAGAGCAGATTTGGATGGTTAAGAACGTTTGATGCATCTGGAGTTGACTTCTCTTGTTGTTTCTCTTAACAGAAAATTAAGAGAAATTAAAATGAATGAAAATCCCCCCCAACACATCTTTCCTTCTTTATAATCACTTACTGGAACAACTAGAGTCTGTTACTTAGAAACCTTATTTTCTAAATAGCAGATAAACAGCACAGACAGACACACACACACACACACACACACACACACACACACACACACACACACTCACACACACACACACACACATACATGAACAGACATACACAAAGTTGCAGGGAGGGAGCACTGATGTGGCCCATCCATTATTGCCTAAAAGTCTTGGCTTTCCGCTGTGGGAACAGACTAGGATCATCACTCATTTTAATGGAGGCGCCGCCACTTTAAGATGCGCCACAGTGCAGCAGATAATACCAGGAGGTGAATGGGCCTTATTTAGTCCAGTTATAGTGAGGGGGAGTCGCCCCAGAGTGTACTGCAGCACACACTGCAATATTACAGCGCCATGACGAGAAGCACCATCAAGCATTAGGCTTTGTTTAGACACAAAACACAGAGGCAGAGAGACGTCCACAGTCCAGCATCGTGGTGCTGTCCATGGTGCTGAAAGTTCAGTCGGTCCCCAGACTCACCACTGGAGAGAAGACTCTCTCTCTCTCTCTCTGTGTGTTTCCATCCTGACAGTGTAAGCCTCACTGCTTTGTGTCCTCTTTCTCTTCCTATTAATCCATTTGGCTCAAACCTCCATTGTGTCAGAGCAAAGACAGGGAGCAGGACTGGACGTCAAGGACAGGCCAGCGTTGGGCACACAGGGGCCTGCTGCTTTGTTAAGCATCAACAATGCGTCCGATCGATGACCTAATGTCCGTTTGTTGCGACTAGGCTAGTTACACCGTATACACCCGGTGGGTCGCGCTTTCTAACGACTTCACAGCCAGTGGCACTGATGAGAGGGACTGCCTGGAGGAACCAACCCAGGCAGAGGTCTTGTAGATATAGATGGGGGAGTCATTGCTTCCTGCTCAGATGGCTTCTTCTTCTTTGCTTTTTTATTTCTTTGAGTCTCAGCTTTTTTTTTTTCTTCTCCTCTGGTTAATTCTGCTCTCTTTGTTAACTCACATTTTGTGCTTCTTTTGATCTCTCGCTATCTTTCTGATCGCATCTCGGTCGCTCAGTGTTCTCCGCCTGTCTGTTCTCTATCTGTCTGTCTCTCTGCGTATCTCTAAATCTCCTTTCTCGCTCCCATTCGTGAAGGATGCAGCTGATTGTTAGATCAGTCAAACCATTGAGGCCAGTTAAAACACCCAGCTGGAGTCGTTTAGCATCTCTCCAACTCATTATGAACAGCGCAGACATGTTAATCTGCACCAAACCAGCCCTATTAATGAAAACTCAATACTTGCTGCCCTTTATTAGACTCATAATGAAATATCAATACCATCTCCCCACATAGAGCGCTTCAGTAAATAGAGCCTCCAATGAATGTGACTCTCTACAGGCTCATTTAGATCCCGTCACATACATCAATCTAGAAATAGCACCAGATGGCTGTGGAAGGCTAATAGGCTCCAGCTTTGATGGACGCCTTTTTTTCCTTTGGTCAGGTGAAGAGAAATGAGTGGCGCTGAGCCAGCAGGTGGAGCTCTCACACAGAATGAGATGTGGCTGATGCGTCCTATCCTGCAGGGTTATATCACTCATCTGAGAGTGAGTTTATGGCCCTTCTAGTGCACACATACACATGATCCGCTGCCGCTCCAGTGAGTGGGAACAGGTGGGACTCTCACACTGGGTATACACGTGCACGAGCACGCCGGACACACACAGCAGAGCCAAGCGCACTCCGCTGTCCAAAAGTGGCTGCCCGAACAAGCCAGTAAAGGGCTCTCTAATGAGTCCTACAGAAGTGCTGAACAGAAAATCTCTCTGTTAGATTAGAGTCCAGCGCTGGCAGGAAGTAAAGCCCCTTGTATCACGACCAACAGCAACAGCCCAGACTCCCCCCACGGGCCTTGAGCCTCACGGACTCAATCTGAGGAAGCTGAAAACCATCAGAGGCCACAGAAACACCTGTACACAGAGCTCCACCAACAATAAAACACAATCCCCTTTTTTTTTTTTTTCGCAGAGACCAAATTAGGTCGTTTACCATCCAGGAGACTGGAGAAAGAAATGGCTTCAGGCTATCAATGTTAGCTCCTCGACGAGTGAAGCCGAGCAGCAGACATGGCAGGTGGAAAAAAACCTGGCTGGTAAGCAAATGGACTTGTTCTCCAGTGAGACTTTGTTAGCAAGAACAAAGTGGGGGAAATAATGGTCTGAACATGTAAGGCGATGTCGAACAAGATAATAGAGAGGAGTGGTTTTCTGACGAAACACGTACAGTGGTGAATTAATTATACCTGAGATGCATTTTCGCTTGGCATGCCCACTCAAAGAGGGAGAGACTTGCTCTTACTTGTGTCGTTTGTGGATTGAGTTCTGGCCTGCCAGGCTCCTACTAGCCACAGTCATTAGCTTGTCACTTACAATCTGTCTCAAATGGCCCAGCGCTGGTGGCTAAAACTGTAAAGACCAGCTCCCTTCCTACTTCTGACTCCACTCTCTCTCTACCTCAGTGACCCTCAGTGGCAGTGACCCCCACTACAGTTTCAGTTCAGTTCAGCTCACTTCAATTAAATTGACTTGATTTGATGCTATTCGACTCCATTACATCAGATTTTAATCAGTTCAGTTACACATACACAATGAAAAACTGTAAAGACGGTTCACGTCTAAGCAATTATTTTCTATTTCCACATCTTTTCCCAGTTTGTACCTAAAATATGCAGAGAAGTCTGTTTTGTCTCCATCTTCATCCCCTCCCAGGGATGTCTCTCAGGTTGGTTTGAGGACACAAACAGCTCAATGCTGGTTTGAAGAGAACACAAGCTGTCGCACTGCTCTCTGAAAGCTTTTCTCTGAATCCCATTGTAGAGACATTCACTCAGATACGTAGGTACTATGAATCTGAGATATAAACTCAGAATCCACTTGATTGGATACACCTCCACATTTACGCAAACAGTTCGGAGTCACACACTGGATAAATAAAGGCTGTGAGTCACATATGAATAAAGCTGCTAGAATAAAAGACGCGGACTGGGCAAGAAGTTTAGTTCATTGTCCAACTGAGCATTACAATACAATGGACAGGACATGATTGAGCAAATATAAGCATGATGGACATGATGTTGCCAGACTTGCTGGTTCCAACTGAAAGACAGGGAGAAGTCAGATTGTACAGTCACTCAGATGACATTTTAGAGAGAAGAAAGAGGACCTGTAAATCTCCTAATATGGGATATGTGGAAAGTTAACCCTTCTGACATATTGAAACCATAGACTGTATATAAGAAGTGGACGTAGTCACTGTGACGTCAACCATTGGTTTGTGGCGTTTTGAAGCCTCGAGTTCTGCATTTTTGGCCATCACAATCTTGGTTTTTGGACGTCGCCGTCTTGGTTTTTTGCAACCAGAAGAGGTACGAGAGGGTGGCGCTAAATACAGCCGAACTCTGAATAAGACATTTTTAGGCGACCAAAAAGGTTCTAATTAACTTTCATGAGGTGAAAAAACACTGCGAAAGGGTTAAAGTTCTAAGACGTAAAACACGGACAACTCCCAGACCGGACAATGCCGTGGTAGCAACCTGTCAATCACAAGGTAGCCACGCCCTAAAGCATCCCCTGCTTTATGGTCTGTTTGACTCTAAATGGGACCATAATTTACTAAATGAACATCATTCTGTATTGAACAAGACTTGAAACTAGCGATTGAGACCATAAACTCATGTTTACAATGTTTACTGAGGTAATAAATCAAGTGAGAAGTAGGGTCATTTTCTCATAGACTTCTATACAATCAGACTTCTTTTAGCAACCAGAGGAGTCGCCCCCTGCTGGCTATTAGATAGAATGCAAGTTTAAGGCACTTCTGCATTGGCTTCACTTTTCAGAACTGGAGGTAGTCGACTGGTTGATACAAGAAAAGAGTCTACAGCCATGCTAGAGGCTCTATGAGATACTTCTGCATGCTAACATGCCGATGTTAAGGTATAATGTTTACCATGTTCACCATCTTAGTTTAGCATGTTAGCATGCTAACATTAGCTAATTAGCACTAAACACAATGTACAGATGAGGCTGATGGAAATCTCATTAGTTTTGCAGGTAAGTAATTTGAAATTTAGAACTGATGGCGGTGCTAGAGGAAAAGTCAGTGAATCAGACATTTCACTAAAAAGCGCAAATGTCAACCACATGGTGGCGCTAGAAGAAGGGCATTATCAGGGTGATCACCAATGTAATTAGGATATATTGTCTGGGGACCACGAATGTCTGCAGCAAATGTTGTGCCAAATCTATATAAAAAAATATTTCTTACGATAAGTGAAAAATCTGACCTGCTAGGGGAAATGTCAGGATCACCAAAGTCATTAGGATTCACCCTCTGGGGACCATATCTGTACACAATTTCATAACAATCCATCTAGTAGTTGTCAACATATTTCTAGCTGACTGACCAACATTGGCATCCCTAGAGCCAGTGCTTCTAGCATGGCTAAAAAAGGGGAGCACGGGGTGACCTCTAGCTCACCCAGTAGAGCGTGCGCCCCATGTAGGCTGAGTCCTTGGCAGCGGCCCGGTTTTGATTCCTCCCCGCGGCCCTTTGCTGCACATCCTCCCCGCTCCCCCCCCCCTTTCCTATCATTCTCCGGCTGCTCTAATAAAGGCAATAAAAAGCTCTAAAAGTAATCTTCAAAACAGGGAGCCACACCTTCCAAAACTTATTGAATTAACGCTTTTAGTGTGAGTCTACAGTAGCTTTTTCCAATTTAAGTATGTAAAGAGTGTATTTAATCCAATTAGAATGGCAGGGGGGTATTTGAACTTCCAATTAATCAGCATCAATCATCTTGCCAAACAAAATAGACAAAATCTCTAGCTATAGAAAGAGAGGGAATGGGAGAGATCCCAAATGAAGCTGTGAACAGATTTGTCAGAACCGCTTCTCCAGTAATATCTGATAGTGTTAAAATTCTCTGTCCAGCAGTTACTGTAGGATGAAGGAGTCAAATAAGTGTACAAGTTCTGCAGGGAAATGCTGACATCGATCACATGTAAAGGAAAATGTTGTTAAAGATTTGAGATAACCTGTCATTGGTATACACAGGTACACTGCAGGCTTTTGCATTGTGTAAGGGAATGTCTTGTGCTGATTCAATGGAAAATATTTGACCATAGATCATTTGGTATTTCCTCTCCCAGATCATCCTCCCACAGGGTCCTTACGGGGTCCAACATGTGTGGACGTATTAAGGGAATTCTATTGTAAACAAATGAGATTAAGCCCTTTAAAGAATAGGCTGGTTTCTAAAAGTCATCAGGGGATTATCCATGGGATGAAAAGCAGGAAACCCACAGAACAGACAAAAGAATGGACTCGCAAATATCTGTAAAAAATGTTGCTTTGGTAGTGAATATTTATCCGAGAGCTGTTGAAGGTGAATACCTGACCTAGACCAAAATAGAGAAGCGTTATCTACAAAAGAGGGCAGAGAAACATGGTTTTAAACTAGAGGGGTTTAAGTGCAACAATTCAGGGTTTTTTTTAAAGACAGAACAAGGTCCAATTCAATACTAGCAAGGTGCACATAATAAGGTGGATATTGAGTGGATATTTTCTTGATTGAATGTCTGCTACAAGCAGTTCACATCCACCTACATGCATCAATATTCTTCATTCAGCAACCTGCTCACAATCCTCCAATTGCTTGTCTGGCTCCTGGAGCTTTGGTGCTAAGTTAACAGAACTCAGGGTCTCTGAGACAATAAAGCCCCAGACCCGTTTAGGATGCCTGCGCTCAGCCTGCATCCAGTCGGAGCTCTGCAGATCCTAATAGAGCCAGGCTGTGAGCACTCAGGTCCTTGAGGCAGTCCAGGAGATGTCCTAATCGTCAGCGAGACAGTCCAACGTAGAGCTGGCACCAGCCTGGTGGACAGCCTGGCGCCGGGCCACGCCACACCATGCCACGCCAGCCCGTTCCAATCCAGGGCTCATGGGAGATTGAGACAGCCTGGGGTAATGAAAGACAACAGCGCTGCCTGCCAGTGGAACCGGAGCCATGGAGAGAGGGCACAAAGGGAGAACATCCACGCCAGCTGTGGCATCCTGACATCTCCCGCTCTGCTACCTGCTGCACCATACTTCATTAGAAATGTGGTTCTTCCACAGTAGACTGACAGACGAGTCTATTTTCAGTACATCATATACACTATACAAATAAACATTTACTAAACTAACTTAAACCTTAACCTACTGCAATCTTAATTCCATCCCCCAATCTTTTAAATGCGGCACACTATAAATACAAAACATAAACCCACACCCACATACAAATAGCCATATTATACTAGTATATGTATGTATAGAGTGAAACACACATGTATACGCCTTAGCCCAGCTCGTTAGCTTGTGGGCAGTAACACAGTGGAAGCATGTGAGGTCAGGGGAGGAGAGGGGTTGCAGGTGGTGAGTGAGTGAGGGAGAATAATTGGTATTCAGCGGTGTCAGAGGTAAGTGATACCAGGCTAGCCTCCATGTACCCCCTGGTCTCCTCAACACGAGAGAACCGGCTTCACCCCTTAATTAGCACATGAATATTCTAATTAGACACACTGGCATGGTGGACGAGGTTGAGCTAAAGTGGGAGTGAAAGAGACGGAGAATATAAAGTATGTGCTGCAAAGGTGTTTACAGTGTGTTCAGTGTCCACGCAGCGAGTATGAATATTCATGTTTTTGTGCATTTGCAGCATGTGTAGGGGTATGTGTAGGCGAAAATATCAAGTATATATTATTATTTTGTGATACTGTAGCGGTTCTCAAAAACACTGCATTGATTTTTAATTAATAGTTTACATGCAAAGATTCACTCAGTCAATACTTTATTTCATTTGCAAAGATATGCGCCCTGTCAGTGTATGTGCCCTCTCAAATAGTGCAATGATTTTTAGGGCTGCACAACTAATCAAAATTTTATCTAATGCAATATGGCCTACTGCAATTTCCAAATCGCAGGAAGCGCAATATTTGTTAAAGGGACAGTGTGTAACATTTTGGGGGCTCTATTAGCAGAAATGGAATATAATATTCATAACTATGGCCTCTGAGAGAGGTGAACGGCGTTACCAGGGTTTTGCACTTGACGGCCCACGTTACCGCAGTCTTGGAAAGGGAGGAGTGAGCGGAGGGGTACTCAGTTGGTTGCAATCTGCAACCACACCACTAGATGCCGCCAAGCCCTAAAGACTGTACCTTTAAAGCTGAAATGTGTGTCAAAATACCATTTTAAATTAAATATTGTGGTGCTGCAGAGATGTCGTGGCATACACATCATACTCTACAGACTTAAGAAAACATCTCTGTTTGGTACAGATCCCTGCAAAAATCACACCTTAATCATTTTAATATGTTTTTCAATGAAATTGAGAATAATGATGTAAAAATGATCATACCCTCTAATATCGCAAATCATATTGAAATTGCAACATCAAAATAATCTCAATTAGATATTTTTTCAAAATTGTTCAGCCCCAATTATTTTTGTTTATTACAGGGACTGTGATAAATGAAAATGCAGCCCCCACTGTTTTGATTGCATGAAAAAAAAAATCATAATATATCGCCTTGCTTACATTCTCGCAATATATCGCAATATATTGAATCGTAACCCCTGTATCATGATACGTATCGTATTGCCAGATTCTTGCTAATTCACAGCCATAAGCATGTGTATACTGTACACCAGTACTGTACTGGCTGCATGGATCCAGTTTGACACCTTGGCTCTAATTCATCATATATGCCGCTGCTCCTCTCTCTGTGTGAGCCTTACCGCATCCAAAAAACAAACAGAGCTGCATGGGAGTTGTGTACGCGAACACGTGCCCATGTGTCTGAGCGTGTTTGTGTGTTTGTGTTGATGACCTTGACAGCAGGTGGGTGAACTCCCAGGTGTGTCCCAGTTTTAGTGGGAGGATCAGAGGCAGGTGGGACTGAGCCTGGCTTGATGTGTCCAGATTAATGAGCTTTCTCTCACTCACATCAGCTGCTACCGCTGCCGCCTGGGCCAAGCTGGAAACAGGGACACAGAGCTGGCTCGCACTCTCTAGACTCATTTATATTGTCCCACAAATGTATGACGCTATCATGCCATGCCAGCTCCGTAAAAAAAAAAAAAATTGAATAAGGAACGAGCATTGATGTATTGTAGTCTTCTGTCATCAAAACCTGGTTTTGTTCTTGAGACTTTAACCGTAATTATTCTCCAAATACGCTCGCCTTACTATTGGTAAAATCCAGTTTTAATTCCAAAGTGTTGCCTGGCCGGGTTTAGTGCCGAGAGGGGCCAGCGGGACTTCTCAGAATATAAACATTATGAGACACACTCAGCGGTGCCTTAATGCCGGTAGTAAAATCAGCCAACTAAGTTATGAGGATGAGATTATCCTCATAATGGCGGCATATGAATTTCAACATTTCCCTGGTTTTGCCAGTTGTATTATTTTTTTTAAGCTTGCACCACAGAGAGATAAGAGAAGGTTTGTGTGTGAGAGAGAAAGGGCTGCAGGATGAACAACCATGAAACACTACTGCCAACAGTCACCTGATGCATCCTGGGATAAACAAAAGTCGAGCCTGCGTGACCTTCCTCATTAGTAGAATAAGATGGAAGATGGTGCAGATAGAATGTGTGTGGTGGTGCTGGTGGTGGTGTGTGGGTTGGAAAACAACCGCAGAGAGCAACAGATGCACACAACATCAGTGGATGAGTGAAAAAACGACGATGAAGAGAGAGCTCCCGCGACCTCGTCAGCAGAGCGGCGCTGGATTTGCGTGGCCATTATATCCGCCCCGCTCTACGCACTGAGAAAAACATTACATATTAGCCTGTCATTTATATTTCTACACAATAACAAAATGTCCGGAACGAATGAATTCATTTTGTGCTTGGTTTGTTTTATTTGAGATTTTTGAAAGGGAGAATGCTGCTGAAAGTGATCCCGATTTTTTTTAAGGTTTAGTTACATCCAGGGATGAAATTGGGATTTGTGAGGCAGGAAGCCCTGGAATTAGCAGGTCGCTATTTCATAGCATTGTGCATCCGGAAAAAGCAAGCTCTTGGTAAACGGATGGTGGAAAAAAAGACCTTTATTTATAAGATTTTCAGTTAATTATCTGACAAATATTTAGGGAAATTAAGGATTTATATGGGGAATTGTAATATTTTGGGGTTAAAGGTATGTTTCATTTGTCGATTGGTGCTTGTAAACACACAGCATTCAAAGTTGTCCCCTCCTCCTCCACGGCTCAACGAGCCCAGGGAGGGAGAGAGAGAGAGCAGCGATGGTCGAGGGAGCTATAGATTGAATGAAGAGAGGGAGTGGCAATAGTGAGAACAGAGCAGCAAATCAACGTTATTGCTGAGGCCCAGAAATGTCCCAAACACAGCAAAATAAGATAAAAAGAGAAAATACAGGCAGAGGACTGGGTCTCTGCAGATACAGACACCACCACACACTTCTAGTGGGGCATAAGTGATGATTCAGAGGGATTATTTTTGTACCAGTCCAGACGTTGTTTTTTAGGAAATTGCATATTTTGCCTTTAAACGATGGCCAAAGTGGGCAGACCAGATGAACACATTACAGGGATAGTTTGGGTGTTTTGAAGTGGGGTTGTATGAGGTATTTATCCATAGTCAGTGTATTACCTACAGTAGATGACGGGTAGGGGAGCAAAGCAATGTACTGCTGTGGATGGGGCCGGTAGCAAAAGCGTATTTTAGTCACCTAAAAGAAAGGCCCATCTAAAAAAAAAAAAAACAGTATCAGTTTGTGTGTGCTATATTAAGAATATTTTCAGACGGAGAACTGAAAGTGAAACTTATCTACACTGTTGTTACAGAGTCTGGTGGCTTTGAAGAGAGCATAGATAAGTTTCAATTTCATTTCAGTTCCCCGTCAGAAAGGGCTGTGTGACGGCAAGATAAAGCGGTGAAAATATTCTGAATATAGCGTACACTTTAACTGATATTGATCCTGTGCAGGTACTCCTGTCTGCTTCTTCAAACTGGGGGTGTGACAACGGTCATCTACTCAAGGTAATACACTGACTATGGATAAGTACCTCATACAACCCCACTTCAAAACACCCACACTATCCCTTTAAAATCAACCTGTAAAGTTCTAAAGCACTTGTAAAGCATCTATTATGGTAACTCACCTGTATAACCTGCATTTGATTGATTTTACGTTTTCATGGAGACACAAGCTGCTGTGAAGCACTGCACAGCTGTGTTATGTGTGAGAGTGCACATGATGTGGGCTTTTGTCTCTGCAAGAATGCTGTGTGAAATAATATGGTTCTTTCTTTAGTGGGTGGCACATGGGGAGCAAGTCGGTAGATGGCCATCAGAGTAAATTAAGTTAGTCAGAAATAGAGTGACTATGGGCATCATGGTAGCTGAGAGGTTAAAGAAATAGTTCAACATTTTGGGAAATATGCTTATTCACTTTCTTGCTGGGAGTTTAATGAGAGATTGATACAACTGTCATATTTGTCCATTCAGTTTGAAGCTGGAGCCAGGATAAATTTAACTTAGCTTAGCTTTACTTAGCGTAAAGACTGGAAACAGGGGAAACCGCTTGCCTCGCTCTGTTCAAAACAGTGGGCAACCTCCAGTTCTGAAAAGTGAAGCCAATGCAGAAGTGCCTTAAACTTGCATTCTTTCTAACAGCCAGCAGGGGGCGACTCCTCTGGTTGCAACAAGAAGACTGATTGTATAGAAGTCTATGAGAAAATGAGCCTACTTCTCACTTGATTTATTACCTCAGTAAACATTGTAAACATGAGTTTATGGTCTCAATCGCTAGTTTCAAGTCTTCTTCAATACAGCATGATGTTCATTTAGTAAATTATGGTCCCATTCAGAGTCAAATAGACCATAAAGCAGGGTATGCTTTAGGGCGGGGCTACCTTGTGATTGACAGGTTTTCTACCATGGCGTCGTTCGGTCTGGCTGTTGTCCACTTTTTTGTCTTACAACGTTAACCCTTTCATAGTGTGTTTTCAGTTCATGAAAGTTAATTGTGCCATTTTGGTTGCCTAAAAATGTCTTATTCAGCGTTCAGGTGTACTTAGCTCCACCCTCTCATGTCAGTTCTGGTTGCAAAAAAACAAAATGACAAAAGGTCTCGAGGTTTCAAAACAGCAGTCCACAAACCAATGGGGGACGTCACGGTGACTACGTCCACCTCTTATATACAGTCTATGGTTCAAAGGTTTAAAAAAATCTGCTCTGCTCTGATCTGGCCTACTTTAAACCCTGGATGTATCATCCAAACCGTTGAGGGCCAAGAGAATCATATACACATCATCGACATCACTGAATTGTATCTTATGGCTGTGTGGACACAAATGAGACGCAAAATGATCAAATGGTGAGAGTAGCAGGTACACAACGCATGCAGCTGACACTGACCTCTCTGTCCAGGCCGGCCGCCACGGTAACTATGTCTCCAGTCTCGCTGTTGATGGTGAACATGTTGGGGATGGGACTGTGGGGGGTCTGGGAGAGGATGCGGTAGCGCACCATGCCGTTAGCCGTGGTGGAGTCGTCCGAGTCGGTGGCTGTCACCTGCATCACAGATGAGCCTGTGGAGATAGAGCTAGTTAGCCAGGTAGACTCAGAGTGAGGTAGAGAAGTAGATGACGTACACCATCTGCACACGGCACAAGAGGAGGTCACGTTGGAAGAAAAGCAAGACAGAAAAAACAGCGGGCGGCATTCATTAAAATACAAAGATGTGCTTTTCAAGGTCCTTTGCACACATACATTCTGAAAATACATATTGCATAATGAAGGTCTCCCACTATGAATTTGGAAATATCAAAGAGGGGGAAGAGGGCTCAGAGAAAACTCAGAAGACAACAAACCATTTATGAACTAGGAACAAGTCAATCAGACTTTGCGAACTGCTGTGACATTCTCTCAACTTTTAGAGTGAGGTCTATTACAGAGCAGAGCACAAAAACACAAACAAATTTGTTAAATAAGCCCCCATTTCAAGCTGTGCTGTTCTGTCATCTGTATATAGCAAAGCTAGTGCGGCAAAGTTTCCACCTCTGCAGAGTCCATTTAGTAATGAGCAGCGCTGGGTCTTCTTCCATTTCCACCATCCATTATTTCAGCCTTCAGCGGCACCGTGGACGCCCTTAATGCTCCGATGCTCTCTCCCTATTTGTCTTAGAATCACGGATAAACACTGCCATTGAGGGCAGGCAGCACAGCGGTGGCGAGGCGGAGGGAGTGTGTGTGTGTGGGTGGGTGAAGAGTGTACGTATGTCTGCGTTTACTCACAGGTACATGTGTGCATCTGTATGCATGTGCGTGTCTTCACAGCACGTATCAGGGTGAGAGGCCCCCGTGTCCTCACATCTTCCTCGAGCAGAACTATTGATTTGCACGAGTTTGTCAGCTGGGCTCACAAATGCGACCGGGCAATTAGGAGCACTTTGTGCTGGAAAGAGGAGAGATAACCTCGCCTCTCTCACAGGGTTCTGTGAAAATGTCACTTTCCATCAGGCAGCTATTTACAGACTGATACTGCTGCTGCTGCTGCTGCTGCTGCAGACAGAAAAATCCTGTCAGCTCGCAGGATGGGGACAGCAGAGAGAAGAGACGGCTGGAGCACTAACATGCTTGAATGAGAAGACAATGTAAGTAGAGAAGAACTTAAAAGGAGGGAGACGAGGACATAGGAGCTGCTGAAGTATAAAAAAGCCGACGGAGGAAACAGAGAAAAGGAGAGAGTGGTAATTACAACGCCTACATGTTGTAATTTTGATAAAATTTTAAAAACATACCACCGTTTTTAATGTTAGTGGGCACCAAGAAGCATCTCAGCAGTTAATGCATAAGCGCTCTGGTTACCTCAGTGGGTATGACGGTGGGTGGTGGGTGCCATGCTGAGCAGGCACGAAACCAACAATGTTCAATTATCACATCAAAAGTGGGGCTGTCAAAGTTAATGTGATACGAACACATTTCTTTAACCCATTAACGCAACTTGAGATTTTTAGGTTGTAGCGGGCTCAGTTTTAAAGCTAGAGTGAAGATACTGGTATCATATGAAACTAGAAAACCACTGGTACCAACCATGTCATACTAAGAGATTAAATAACGCTCCAAACTTACAATACATTTTGGTGAGGAAAAACTGGCATGTCCATTTTCAAAAGGGGTCCTTTGACCTCTGACCTCAAGATATATGAATGTAAATGGGTTCTATGGGTACCCACGAGTCTCCCTGCTTACAGACATGCCCACTTTATGATAATCACATGCAGTTTGGGGCAAGTCATAGTCAAGTCAGCACACTGACACACTGACAGCTGTTGTTGTCTGTTGGGCTTCAGTTTGCCATGTTATGATTTGAGCATATTTTTTAAGCTAAATGCAGTACCTGTGAGGGTTTCTGGACAATAGTTGTCATTGTTTTGTGTTGTTAATTGATCTCTAATAATAAATATATACATATATTTGCATAAAGCAAGCATATTTGCCCACTCCCATGTTGATAAGAGTATTAAATACTTGACAAATCTCCCTTTAAGGTACATTTTGAACAGATAAAAAAAATTGCGATTAATCACGATTAACTATTGACAATCATACAATTAATCGTGATTAAATATTTTAATCGATTGACAGCCCTAATCACAAGATATCAAAATTAGTCATCAAAAAACACAGCTTGCGTGTTTTAATGTGCAGCAGAAGAAAGTTTGGCTTCAGAAATCTAATGTCTCAGCCTAAGGAGGAGTGGACTCGTGGCAGATTCGGAGGTCCCCTGTGGCTCTGAGCAGTTACAGGTGTCTCTATTCTCATAATTGGGTCTAGATGGCACCATCATTCCTGTGACAGCCTGTATGGACAGGATAATTGTAGCCTCGAATTCTATTTCAAACGTCATTAAGTTTCAAAGCAGGATTTGTCACTTTGTCCGGCCAGGAAAAGAAAAGAGTCCAAGGAAAGACAGGAAGGAGAAAAACAATTACGGCTATTCCACGAGGACAGCGTCAATATATAATCAACCTTTCCAGTCCCGTACGGACGGAGAGGACGCCACGTTGAATCACATGTCAGTGCCGCCTTTCATTTCAATAAGGAGGATTCAGGGATAATATGATGATGGTGCGCTTTCAGATCCAAGGAGGGGTGGCCATGCCTGAAAGGGTTAATCTCCGAGCCTGCTTAATTCCTCTTTAATTTGAACACTAATTCCAAATCCTAATTGCTTTTCCGCCAAAATCGCTGGAGCTGAAAATTTAACTGGTGGCAGGCGCGCATATTGTTGGCCATTTCACTCACGTGACTCGAGATCACCGGTGAGGTCTATCCGCTGCCGAAACATTAGTCAGCCAGAGTCAACATCTGCCTCCCAATTAGAGGGAAGATGGAGGAAACAGAGGAAGATGGATTAAAGATAGACAGATAGAGCAGTAACAGGGTGATAGATGCACACACAGATGTAAAGATGGGAAGCAGAGGAGGAAATTGCAAAGCAGAAAAGTAAAGACGGGAATGGAGGTGAGGGTTTATAAAGGCCACTAAAAGCAAAAGGGGAAGTCAGGGAGCGTGAGGGCAGGAGATGGACGGTGTAAGAGGATAATAACTCTCATCAGCGGAGGGAAGATAGAGGTTGAAAGAGTGGCCGGCGTACAGTAGATAGAAGGAGAAGTAGAGGTTGAGAGGTAAGGGAGGTAAGAGAAAAGGTTGAAACCGGGTGAATCTTGGAGGAGGTGATGAAGAGGACACACACAAGAGCCTCTAATTGAGCCCACTACTCTCCGACGACACAAGGACATAAACTATTCAAACCATTAAAAAAACAAGCCACTATGGGTCAGAAAAAGGCAACATTCATCGAAAGCCAGATCAACTGCACCTTTTATCTCCATCACAATGCCTGAGGAGGACGTCTACCTGCTTACTCTTACACAGAAAGGCAATAGAGTAACTAAATTGGAGTTATTTCGGATGAGCAGTGGTGTTAGCATTTTATCATTTATTTGGTGCTTTATATCTGCAGTGGGTAGACTTGGAGCAAATATGATTAAAAAAAGTTATTTTTATTAAACGGTCACTATATCCTGACAGTAGTGCATGAGACAGGTAATCTGAAAAAAATCATGTGCCTCTGTGTCCTCCGGTGCTCCGGAGAGGCGAAAAAACTCTGAAACTAAAAATGAGAGAAGTATATTATATTGTAATTTATTGCTTCTTACTGGCTTCTTTTCCATAGATGTCTTGGCCAAAGCTGGCGTTATTGGACTCCGAAGATACGTAAACGTTTCTGTAGGTCGACACAGAGAAGGGCGTAAAGGCCACACCAGTGGCGTTTTTTTCGTGCGATTAATACGCATGTCAATATATTTTGTCGAACTGTTTTTGTCAGGAGTACTTTCACACAGAACATGGATATTACGCGGCGAAAAAACAACGTCATTTTTTTTTTGGAAAGTTTTTTGAGCTTTCACACTGCGAATAAAAGCATCGACCAATCATGTAGGGCGGAACTGTTCGAGTTACGCCTATATTTACGAAACAGCAACACGGACACTCCACGGTCTGAACCAGACCAGATTCACTCCTCGACAATGTGTTGTCAAACCTGAGCATCAAGCAATCTGATTGGTTGATCCAAAAACTCCTGTCGGCGGGTGAACGTAAACATTATAATCATAATATGTTTCAGTATAAAAGATGCCGCCACGCAAACATCTCCAAACAAATGCATGTTTGTCTACGTTCTTAGCCCGAGAAGCATGTTCCAGCCTTCAAGCTCATGGACATCGTAGCATTGACAGGAAAAATGTTTCTTGTCAGAACCGCAACTGAGAACTGATGTCCATAACCCGAAACCTACAACACTGTCAAATTATCCAGGCGAATCCCATGTTTCTACAGTATATTGAGGAGCATTGAGGAAGACAACTCTATGAAAATTTACAAAAATAAAAAATACTTCTGGAACCAGCAACTTGTCCAACATCAGAACTTCAAGTCAAGGTGCTGACCCCGTTCCTCACTAGCTTCTGTATCTCAGTGTGTTTCTTTATATAGAGAGTTCTCTGTCCACATTCTAAGCTAAATGGGTATCTACCACTGTAGCACTCAACAAAAGGTCAGATGATGTTTTGACAGCATGCCAATGGCAAAACACACTGTATGAGAAAACTCACTGAATTACAGATGCTTGTGAAGTAGTAAAAGTGTCAAGACTTCATATCTACTTTATAACACTTATACCTACAGGTAAAATGGATTCTCTGCTCCGCATTGCTTGCGTGTGAAGAAACTAGTGAAAAGCACTCACCACTGACACTCTGTGTCAATAAAAACTGTTCACGTGGCCCTGGTGTGTTCTCTGGATTGGCACTATGAGCAGAGGCAGTTCAGAAAGGAGTCAGTTTCGTGTCACGTGGGTCAAAATCTACCTTAAAGGGAGATTTGTCAAGTATTTAATACTTAATAATATAATTTAATCAACATGGGAGTGGTTAAATATGCTTGCTTTATGCAAATATATATATATATGTATTACTGGAAATCAATTAACAACACAAAACAATGACAAATATTGTCCAGAAACCCTCACAGGTACTGCATGTAGCATAAAAAATTTGCTCAAATCATAACATGGCAAACTGCAGCCCAACAGACAACAACAGCTGTCAGTGTGTCAGTGTGCTGACTTGACTATGACTTGCCCAAAACTGCATGTGATTATCATAAAGTGGGCATGTCTGTAAAGGGGAGACTCGTGGGTACCCATAGAACCCATTTTCATCCACATATCTTGAGGTCAGAGGTCAAGGGACCCCTTTGAAAATAGCCATGACTGTTTTTTTCTCGCCAAAATGTAGCGTAAGTTTGGAGCGTTATTTAACCTCCTTCACGACAAGCTAATATGACATGGTTTGTACCAGTGGATTCCTTAGGTTTTTGTAGTTTCATATGATACCAGTATCTTTTCTTTTTAAAACTGAGCCTGCTAGAACCTAAACCTTTGGGTTTATTACACAACAATGACCGGCTCGCTGTACATTATCCCTTACATAATCCATTCTGCTTTCATCCATCCACACGACGTTCACAGCACATTCAAACGAGGAGGGGGATGGGAGGGAGAGGCGAACACGCCATGACCATGCCCACTTAGGAGACAGGAAGTGTATACCATTAGAAACCATTGCGTCATCTTTGTTTTAGAGCATCTTTGCTATGATATGGACTAACAATAAAGACCACAGCGAGAAACACCTGCTCACAAAGTCTAGGCCAAATACTGATTGAAATATCTTCCACCTCTGCTCGCCTCCATCACTCCATCTCATCCCTCCTGTGCCGACTCCTAATTACCCCCCCAGGCAAGACGGAGAGGGAAAGTCTCTTAAATCTCTCTGCAACTGTTAGCAAACTCTTCAGGACAGAGAGAGAGAGAGAGAGAGAGAGACGCAGAGCCCCTGTCGCCCCATTGGGAGGGCAAATCGACTGTGAGAGGAGGCACTCAGCTGCTGGTTTTGATCTTGCACTCTCATTTACGGAGGCCTTTTTGAGAAAGACAGTCCATAAAAGGGAACAACTTGCTGTCAGAGTCGGGGAGAAGGGGGAGGGAAGGAGAAGGACGGAACATCACAGGGCAGATGTTCACAGTACACGGCGGCCTGACCGTGAGAGCTTTCTGAGGAAGTCACGCCATGTCGGCAAATCTTTATCTGAGGCCACTTAACACAACAAAGGGACTGTCTCACGTCAGAGGATTTTGCAGAAATTCAGATCATTCTGGTGACCTTGGAAGGGCAGATGTGTGTTTCATGTGTTTTTTTCAATTTAAGTGTGTGTGCTGTATGTAAGCCTGAGCTTAAAGCTCCTGAGTCACAGATGATTTTTTTATGAAATGAGAAGAATTATCTAAAACAACCTATTTGCACACATTTAACAGGTTTAGCAGGATAATCCTAGTTGAGAATGAATCCCATTTATTCCTCCTTTATTAACAAGGGCTGAATGTGATCAGATAGCTCATTTTGCCATGTACTGTTTTGCTACGTTTGATTACCTGCACAAATTAAATTCTATTAGTCACAGGTTCATTCGGTGCTGAGCGGGGGTGCCGGTGGCAGAAAGTGACAAATGAAGCGGTTTCAGACTGATCCTGGCTGACAGCTCGATCGGATCTCTCCCTGCGTAACATCTGGTGACGGTGATAAGGGCGGTTCCCTGTAGGTCTCCCTCTTTGATGGCTTTCACACAGCGCTAGATGTGGAGATGTGTTGTAATGCTTCAGAGAACCTTTGATATCGGGGTCTGTAGATACAGAATGTGATACTACTGCAGCTCTACACATATCCCCCCCCAATTTGTTTGGCATTTAGAAATAAAATAGGGGCCAAGGATTTTTATTGAAAAACTATCCATCATAAAGGCTTGCACTATATAAAAATATCTTTCTGCTGAGACAGAGCCAATAAATATGCCTTCAATTAAAGGAACAGTGTGCAATATTTTGGGGGATCTATTCGCAGAAATGGAATAAAATACTCATAACTATGTTTTCATTAGTGTATAATCACCTGAAACTAAGAATCGTTGTGTTTTCGTTAGCTTAGAATGAGCCCTTCATATCTACACAGGGAGCGGGTCCTCTTCACGGAGTCCGCCATGTTTCTACAGTAGCCCAGAACGGACAAACCAAACACTGGCTCTAGGGAGAGCCTTTTGCGTTTTTATGTTACCTGAAGGCCACCGTAGTTCTCCAACACGGAGGGTGGCCTCTGAGCGAGATGAACGGCGTTACCACGTTTTTGCACTCGTCGGCAGCTCACAGCAGTCTTGTAAAGGAAGGAGTGAGCGGAGAGGTACTCAGTTGGTTGCAATCTGCAACCACACCACTAGATGCCGCCAAATCCTACACACTGTACCTTTAAGTTACTATTGGAATGATGGAGCATGAGCATTGGCTGCAAGCCATCAGTACATGATAAATACATTTTACAAGTTTTGGATTAATTTGAACAGTTTCACACTTTTTAATTGCTTGTCCGTTTTTTGATTTGGGTAATATAATCTTAAAATACATTTCTATGGCACACGTTTCATGACAACCACAACTCACTCAACTACTGCATCGTGTATTACCCTGACATTTCATAAATAATGTGATAAATGAAAGCTTGTGAAATGTTGTCTTTGCTGTCTTTTTTTTCTATTGATTTCTCTGAATGCCTACAATGAATGTTTTTTTCTTTTTTAAACCCCACGATATGTCTGTAACTGTGTATTGTTATGAATCATTATGTGGTAATAGATCATATGGATATTCTTTGATGTTTCACCACTGTTTAAACCTGATGTGTGCAGTGGGAGACAGATAATTGAGATATTCCAGCAGCATCGCTGGACCCCCCGCCCCGAGCAGCACCTGTCAGCCGCAACGCTGTGATAGGTTTCAAAACACCACCTGTAGGCAGGATGGAGAGAGAGTGTGTCACCTGGAGTAACACCTCAGGAATTTCCAGGGTCGCCTTTCGTCTCCACAGAATGATCCACGCCACGTGCAAGTTCTGGATGTACACCGGGGCTGCATCCAAAATCGCATATTATCCACTACATACCCAATATGTGTACTACATCATACTTACAACTTCTTTAAACAGCAATATGTATTTTTCAGATGCACTTAGCAGTAATTTACGTTGTCACTTCCTGAGAGCCTCATTGCAAGTTGGAGACATGTAACCATGGTAACCTGTACCAACCTCATGTGACCAAACAATGATTTGTGAGAATCATAAAGTCTGAACTACTTTAAAATATATATTATGAAAAGTGAAATTTTATATTTTACAGTTAAACTGAAGCGTTATTGATGTTACAGAGCTGTTCGTCAAAGTCTGTCATGAACGTTGTCGTCACTATTGCATTGCATTGTGGGATATTTATGCCGCCACGGTGTCCAGCGTTTGCATACTGTAATATCTCACCAGAATTAGTATGCAATTCACATACTATTGGTTTCATACCAAGGTTTCGGACACACTAAAAATTTCACATACTGTTTTACTACATAGCTTGTTAGTGTGGAATTTCGGACGCGACCTGGTGATTAGTGAAGCTCAGCGCGAGTGAATATTGCACTTTATTGATCAATCAAAATCACCTAAAATGTCAGACTTATGTGTGAAATGAAAGTTACGTTGAAAGGATTTAACTGAATACATTTATATTATAAGAAGAAGCCAGGTGAAGTGCTGTCATGGGTCAGAATAGTGAATACGTGTCAAAAAATAGAGCAGCAGCTGAGGTGCTCTTCAGGATATGCAAAGGTGAAGACTGAAAGAGAGAAGAAGAGGTGGAAAATCCAGGGAATCTGAGGCACTCTCAAGCCAAAAATAAGTATTATTTGTGCTCGGGAGTGCCTCAGATTCCCCTCTATTTTAGTTCAGATAGTTCTTTTATTGAATCATAATATTTTTGGTTGTTGCCTTAGGTTTTATGATTCAATGTAACACGAGTTTTACTGTGTGTAAAGACAAGTGCATACAAAAAATAGTCAGAATTGTTATTAATGTATGTTTACCTCATCTTAAAGTTGGCCGTGTATCCCGTTCTCTATCTGCGGTGCTGCTGGGTATAAAAAACAAACTTCAGCAAAACTGTGCAGCACTTAACTTGAGGTCTAAACTGGGTCCATTATTAGTGAGTAAACCATTTAACTGGCGGAAGATATATTGAAGGCTTAAATGGGCCAGAAAAGTATAAAATGTCTCCTTGAACCTACACTGAAGATGAATCGGAGTCATTCTGGTTTTCTTCGACTAAACAGGCAATTAGACCAACACGCTTTGCAGCCTATTCTCTTAATTAAAATTCATCAATTCAAAGACCAATGACTGAGCAAAGGAAGCTCCACACACATTGTGCTTTTTGACATCACTCTCGATACCTGACGCCGTGCGCTCCACAAACAAATGTTACTTGGCAGTGATTGCTTAATGAAGAGCAGAGCAATTATACTGTACACAGTGTAACATATTTCTGTTTAATTGGTATCACAGATTGCCTTCTGTTCACAACAAAATTTAATTCAAAGACTTTTGTCGTCGCATGCTCTCATTTGAAACTAAACAGAGATTATCAGAGTGAAAAACAAAGAAAGTAGTTTTTTGGAATGTCTGGTTGCCCTCGCTAATTAGGAGCTCTGTATATAGACTCACGCTCCACTGAGGAGTAACCAGCGTTCACACACACACACACACAGTCAATCCCATACTTGCTCATCCATACACACACTCACGTACGCACAACATGCTTTCCTATATTGTTTACAAATTCCCCAGAGATTAAACTTTGCAACAGAACAATATCTGAACGCTGTGAAGACAAACACGGGTCCTCGGGGTCTGATTGTTAGAACAAGAGTTCTTCCAGTCGAGACATGAAAGCTACTTGCACATTCTGCTCTCGTCTCCGGCTTCGCACTGACCACAGCTCTGTTCCCTGATTCAGAGGGAAGGTCTGCATCTCTCCATGCTCTGCAGAATCTGATAATGAAGCATCCAGCCAAGAGACTGTGACACAAATATCTCATGAACTCGCCCTCGTCTGAACCAGCCCGAAAACTTCAGGAGTCACGGTAGATTCACAGCCCAAAATGTTAGTTGGCCAAGTCCAAGTTTGTTCAAGGACAGATTGACAAGACAGATTGACAAGATTGAAACATTAAAGGTACAGTGTGTAGGATTTGACGGCATCTAGTGGTGTGGTTGCAGATTGCAACCAACTGAGTACCCCTCCGCTCACTCCTCCCTTTCCAAGACTGCGGTAAGGGGCCGTACACATGCCGCGTCTAAAATGCCAGCTTTTTTTCTTTCCAATGTGCTTGAGAGGTTGCCCTCCTGACGCGCTTGCCATTACTAAGCAACCAAAACCTGCATGCTGCAATGACGATGATGATGAAGTTGCGGTAATTTAGCAGGAAGCCTCACTGACTAAACTAAACACAATCAAAACAAAGATAAATGCATTTCCAGCAGCGTATATCTCAGGGGTGCAGCCGTCACACCCTGAAAAATGGCTTTGCTCTTGCATTTGAGCGCACCTGCCACGCATCTACATTGGCAAAAACGGATTTGAGCGAGCAAAAGACGGGCATGTGTACGGCCACTACTGTGAGCCGCCGAATGCAAAAACGTAGTAGCATCGTTCGCCTCGTTCAGAGGTCATCCTCACCATAATAACACTACTTTAGGAGCAACGGAAGTCAGACGGCAGCTGGCGGTACCACGGTTTTGCACTCTGCGGCTCACGTTACCGCCATTTCACAAGCATGTCAGAGAACTAAGGTGGCCTTCAGGTAACGTAAAAAAGTTAAAGTGTGTAGGATTTGGCGGCATCTAGTGGTTTGGTTGCAGATTGCAACCAACTGAGTACCCCTCCGCTCACTCCTTCCTTTACAAGACTGCTGTGAGCTGCCGACGAGTGCAAAAACGTGGTAACGCCTTTCATCTCGCTCAGAGGCCACCCTCCGTGTCGGAGAACTACGGTGGCCTTCAGGTAACATAAAAACGCAAAAGGCTCTCCCTAGAGCCAGTGTTTGGTTTGTCCGTTCTGGGCTACTGTAGAAACATGGCGGACTCCGTGAAGAGGACCCGCTCCCTGTGTAGATATGAAGGGCTCATTCTAAGCTAATGAAAACACAACGATTCTTAGTTTCAGGTGATTATACACTAAAGAAAACATAGATATGAATATTATATTCCATTACTACTAATAGATCCCCTGAAATGTTACACACTGTTCCTTAAAGGTTTTCTGAAAGGCCCTCTGAAGAAGGAAAAGAAAAAAAATAAGAACATCTGATTTGTCAAACTGACTGAAGTAGAGGATCATTGTGCATTACAGCCATTTTATTCTTGCACTTCTTCAAACCAATGCAATACAACCTTTTAACTATTCTTAAATCAGTCTAAAGCACAGCTTCAGCTTGTGCATTCATTTGAATTGTTATTATACATTTTAAAGTGTTTCAGGCTTGTATTTCCAGCTATGTTAAGGCTTCCATTATGACTCATTGAGCCATTCAGAACTGAGCAGAAAGTGCAGCTTGAGCTCATATTGTCCTCCTGCTGTATAACAAAATGCGACAGCACTTCCTGTTCACTTCTTCCTCAGTCACAATGTGAGCTTTGTTGTTGAGCTTGTATGTCTGGTAACCCTGAATCTGAAAGGTGCAAAATGGCGCAAAACAAACTCTACAAATCCCCACAAGTATTTGTTAAAGGTATACTGTGCAGCATTGTCGGTTGCTGTTTGTAAACACACCATTCAAAGTTGCCCTCCTCCTCCTCCTCCTCCTCCTCCTCATCCTCCTCCTCCTCCTCCTCCTCCCCGGCTCAACGAGAGAGAGAGGGAGGGAGAGAGAGAGAGAGAGAGAGAGAGAGAGAGAGAGAGAGAGAGAGAGAGAGAGAGAGAGAGAGAGAGAGAGAGAAAGAGAGCAGCAGCGGTGGTCGAGCAAGCTAGAGAGTGAATGAATCAGAAAATCAGAGAAATAAAATGTTATTTTCTGATTGTTTCATGGCGGTTACATTCTAAAGCACAAACAAGCACGCCCACACCTCCGCACAACCCTGTGGGAGGTTGCCGCAATGCCGGATTTTGAATGAATGCAGCTGAAGCGAACACTTCATGCTGTCCGTTGTGGCCTCTCTGCTCTGTCTGAGGGTGTGTGCGTCATCCATGACACAGCAGACAGAGAGCAGGACACAGCGATGTAACCTGGTCGCTACGTTTTGATAAAGTCCCGACCTCACCTGCCTGCTGTTACTGACCGGGAGCTACACACCCACTGCTCAAAGGCTGGTGCCCAGAAACGTCCCGAACACAGCAAAATAAGAACAAAAGAGTGGATCATAAGTGATGATTGAGAGGGATTACCTATGTATGAGTCTATACATTGTTTTTTAGGAATATCCTGCCTGGAATTCCTTTAAGGCAGTGGTTCCCAACCTAGAGGTCGGGACGCCTACAACAGGTCAAACAGATAAATCTGAGGGGTCACAAAATGACTAACAAGAGAGGAAATAACATAAAAAAGATCTTAACAACCTGTGACAAGAGGTCGCTGCTGAACACTGCTTCATTTAAGGGGTCCTAAACCCAAAAAAAGGTGAACCACTTCATTAAGGCACAGTAATTATTATGAATTATTATTTCAGACTCTCGGTGTCCAACAATGGGGAATCAATTCAGGTTTGTTTCCTTCCTTCCACCATGGTAAAAAATTACAATTACAGAAACACTATCCAAGTACTGAGTGTATTATTTTGCTGTGTTTTTTTTTTCTTTGCCTAAATGAATTATCTTGATGAAATCTGTCCACTAAAAGAAGTCTTGTGAAAGAAAAGAATATGATAATAATTTGGAATAATTCAATGATACTAGTATTAATTTAGGAACACAGAGCCTGAAGGAGGGTATTTAGAGTGTCTTGTGACCAAAACGTGGCTTTCACTGGAAGGGCACTTAGTTCAGTAAATGACGTGATACCATACAAGACATATTGCTGATGTTGTTGGTACGTTTTTACAATATAGCCTGTTTCCACCAGTTTCCACACTCTTTTTTCCTCTAGGTGCAACAACAACTTTGTTCCGTGTTGCAAATACAACACATACAGTAAGTTCCTATTGTTACAGGCGACCCCTCCTCCCCCAGATTTCTCCTCAACCCGCGTCTCGCGCTCTCATTGGCTGTCGCTCGTTGCCGGAGTCCCCGACAGGTCCAGATATTTAGCATGCTAGATATCTGGAATGTGTCTGTGAGTCATTGGCTCGCATCGTCGAGCGTCGGCGAACGTCGGGTCGCATCTTTGAGCAGCTCAAACAAGACGACGCCAACACCGATTTGGGGCTTTTGTCGGGGAGCTCCAAAAACTGTCGGGGAACGGACAATCCGTGCTGAAGTCGTGTAGTGTGAACTAGGCATTAGTCGTTAAGCGGTCGGTAGTTACGTGAGTCGTTAGGCAGTGAAGTTACCGTCAACCACTACCGTTTCCTAAACCTAACTAAGTGTTTGTGTTGCCTAAACAAGTTTATTTTGAAAGGACACTATGCACGTAACAAGGGTGTATTTACACGCCGTCCCTTACACGTCCAACAGTAACGCAAGAGGGGTACCACGTGCGTCAGTCTCCGATAATGATGCTCCACTGACCAAGCGGCGCTATTTGAATAGTTGGAAGGGAGAATGTGTTGGTATTATCATGCATCTGTGTCTACGAAGAGTAGAAGTCAATCTTACCTGGTTTGGAGCCTTCAGCCACGGAGCCGTTGTACACCTGGTTCTGAAACTCGGGTCTGTTGTCGTTCATGTCGATCACATAGATGTACAGATCGATCGGGTTCTCCACCTGGTTACCGTTCATGTCCACTGCATGGGCTCGCAGCTGCGAACATTCAGAAAAGCACACAGGGATCCTTAGCATTCAACGCCGAATACGAGCTCGAATAAATGTTCCAAATGTAGCTCAGCTGACAACGGGCCGCTGGCCTGATTGATACGAGACTCTGCAGACTGTCTGGACTGGAACAAACTCAGCACACAACTTTGACTTTATTAATTGGCAACTTCATTTAACTGGCAACTGTTGTGTTTGTTGTCTGCCAACGGGGCACGAGTATCCTGTTGGCATCTTGGCACGGACCACGACAACACAGAAAGGGGCAAAGCAGCGAAATGTTCCAGACACACAAACAACACCTATTTTGTTGTTAGCACAGCCAGAGGCCTAAAAAAATATCAGAGAGGTGTTTCTGCTCAAGCTGTGGCTTCCTTTTTTTTGCGCGGGGAGAATGTTTGTCTCGGGTTTGTTTTGTCAAAGCCAGCCATTTGGACGGATGGCTCCGACTGATGAGCTGTTCTCTGACAACTCGCAGTGTGAGAATAGAGGGAGCGAAAGAAGAAGAGAATGAACGGGAAGAGCAGCGCAGGGAAAAAACGAGATGAGAAGGAGTGACTGAGTCTTGTGCAAGTAAATGAGAGATGAAAGCACAAAGAGGCAGTGTGGGGGTGTGGGGGGGCTTGAACAGGGAGGACTGACAAAAGCAATCATCATCTACAGTGGGATGTCTTAATCTCCACCGCTGCTGTTACACACCCTCTACTCCCCACCAATCCCCACTAATGATATCTAACATAACGCAAAGCTTTGTAATAGCCCTGGAACCAAACCGACACTGCTCACTGTGACTTACATTACCCTCATTCAATTGCCTAGAAATCCATATCCTCGGCCGAAATGTTATTCAATCACAGCTTGGCCTGGTAAGAGGAGAAGGGCTCTCATTCTGGCTAAAACTGACACGCTGGCAGCAAAATATTTTGTCTGCAACAACACAGTCGAGGACGGTCTGCCTGCCAGCCTATTTACAGCAAGTCGTGATGTATTGTGGGGTGACATGAAAGATTGAATGGCAGCACCTGCCTTCACCGAAACACAACTAATCATGTCGGCTTTTGTGCCCGCCTGTCAAGGATGTTTCAAAACATACCCCAACAAGAGCGACCGCTTGAGCATTCACACGCGCATCCAAACACCAATTCAGACACATGCTTACGCATATTAACACGGACGTTGACAAAAGCGCGCGGCTACACGCTGGGGAGGCACACACAGCCAATCAAAAGAGCCCTCTTTAGCCACTTAATGATCCTCAAGATGCTATTTTTCCATTGGCTGAAGCACAACAAACAGACATGGAGAGGAGACCCAACAAACAAACAAGCCCAATCTGTTTTCTCAGCTGTGAACGCCGCACGCTGAGGGGATGTGTGACTGCGATATGTGTGACTGCTTCAGTGCACGGGTGTGTGTGTGTGTGTGTGTGAATGTGCGATAATGACTGTGTGTTTTTGTTTGTGTATGTTTTGTCCTTTCTGCCTGTACATCCCGGCATACTTTCTACATGTGTATATATCTCTATATCCTCATCTCTGTGTGCGTCTTCCTGTTTGTGTGTGTGTGCGCTGGAGTCTGTGTATGTGTTTCTGTGTTTGTGTGCTCGATGGAGGAATTGGAAATGTGATCTAAGGGCCTGGAGGAGTGTGTGTGTGTGTGTGTGTGTCTCGCAGACTGCAAATGTATGTGTGTGGAGCGACATCAGTATTCTGCAGGCTGAGCTTTAGTACGACTGGACCAACCGCAGAGGAGAAGTACAGTTTGGATTTGGACCATTGGTCCTCTGACCCAATATATTACCATATAAATGAATGGCACCAGAAATCCTTGACTCTACAGTTTGTGGCGCTTTTTTCTTTCTCTGCTAAAATATTGTAGTTATTGCTGCTTATGCCAACTACCTACCTATGCTGTTGAAAATGTATACTATACAGACATGCCAATATAAATATTATTATTTTTTTAAAGGTACTATATGTAACAATTTACATGTATTAATCACTTTGTATTGCCATTGTGTGAACAGATTTTAAAAACTGAGACCTTCCCCGATTTTCTCGGTTGCCTATAGCAGCCTGTCGACTGATTGCTATGTAAAAGACTCGGGACGGTTTTGCTTCGTAACGTTAGCTGATGAAGTAATTTGCAAATGGAAAACTAGTTAGTATCATGGTGATTGGACATTATAGATAGTAACGGTGATATATGATTGTCATGTAATGTCACGTCACTGCCTTGGCCGATGCCCAGGATGATCGCCCGCGCCTACGGAGTGCGAACGAGCAACAGGATGCTGACTGCAGTTCACTTAACAGCCACCGGTGTGATTAATAACAAGGACTTTCTAAAAGTTACATATAGTACCTTTAAACAAGCTGGCAGCGTGGTAACCTTGCACGGCAGCAGGATTCTCGCGAAGATCACGCGAGAATCGCAGGATCAAAAGTCACACAAAAATCCATCTTGTCAGGCTTTGAGTAATGTGTTTGTGTTCGGCAAGCCAGACAACGGACCAATCAGCGTCCTGTGAGGAGCTACTGGCAGCTATAGGCGTGGCTTAGGTGTGTGTGAGACCTGGTGAGACCATAGCGTGAGACGACACGTAGAGGCGACTGTTCGTTCTAAACAACAATGGCGGCTCCTGAAGAGGTTAGCGTAGATGATGCAATAACATCAGTTCTATCAGAACTTGAGAGTAGGATATTTCTTCATTGAAAGAAGAGCAAAGTACGGCACTGAACGTGTTCAGTACGGCGAGGTTTTCACCTTCAGTTAGTTTCGCTTTCGTTAATTTGATTGATAGATAGTTCATCCAATCACCTGCCAAGTATCTTCTAAAGTGCCTGCCCTTTTCCAAACAGTTTCCAATGACGGTTCTGTGTAACAAACCCTCTGACAGGGTGAGGTTAGCAAGGCGGCTCTAGGGGCGGCAATGTTGTAATATTGGGCTGCAAAGGGCTTCACAACCTACACTGCATACGACACCTTCTGTCCTTAGACCCTCACTTCAGGTTAGGGTTGTCACAAACAACAATTATTGTCAGAGGAAATATCACGGTTACACGATTATAAACCAGAATATTTCTAATATAGCTAATGAACTAAAATATTTATTAAAATCATCAACTATATTCAGTTAATTATTATAGTGTATATAGTTTTATAGTTCATATAGTTTTTTTTATAATAAATTAAAAATATTTTTTAATGGTTAAATGGGAATAGGCTACACAGAACGTAGGCTACACAGACGGTGGTCGAGTAAGCTAGAGAGTGAATGAAGAGAGGAAGTTGAAACTGTTTTGGTCCAGTTTAGTGAACATTTTTTTTACCTTAACTTGGGCATAAAGGGGTGGATGATAATCTTGAAGATGTTGGAACATATTCGAAGTGTCGGACCCCTTTGCAGTCACTTTTTGACAGCACACTTTGCAAATTGGATATCATCTTCTACAACAACTCCCTGGTCATTTTGTAGATATCCAAAGTGTACCCACGCTGCCCATTTAAGGTGATTCATTTGCCAGATACGAGGCTGGAAATTCTGTTTCCTCTGACATTTTTACAGCTTCAGGTGAGTGGCACAATTCTCTCATACACAAAACAAACCGTCGCACACACACGTGTTACAGTATGTGACTCACGTGAGAGGAGATTTACCGCACACAAACAACGTGACTCTTGGGATTCGTTTTCAGAGGGCAACAATGAAGGGATAAGGAAACCATAGATATCGTAGCTTCTACAATTCTTACGGCTATGAAACTATGACTTTATGTAACCGTGTTTATCCCATCATCTCTACTTCAGATAAGGAAAAACTCCCCCCAAAAACTTTTGACAGGGAAAGAATGGAAGATCAACTGAGGAGGATCCAGGAGGATGCTGAGCAATTTCCAGGTGCCACCAAACTGATAGGACCCAAACTAGCACTATCAGCTGATCGTGATCGGTGTAAAACAAACGTACAAACCCTCACTGTACACTAAAGTACATACATTCATGCAAACAAACAAACAAACAAACAAAAAAAATGCAGACGTTCCCATATTTGCTGGACTCTCTTTGTGTGTGGCTGACTCACAGTACATCTGTCTGACAAAACTGAAGCTCAGGCTAACACCCACTCTCCTCACCTCACAGATCACTTCCCTCTGGTGCCAGTCTGTCAAAAACAGCAGCCTCGTCTCTCTTTTCACTTGAACCCAAAAACTAACAAGCAAAGTTTGGCCTGTGAGAGCGCAGCAGTGCTGGGAACTTCCCGTCTAGTTGAAAGAAATAAGCAATGGACTAAATTTCCCCTGGGTCAAACTCTGGCTTACATTCTCCTGCCCTAAATCATACATCACATCACAAGCAGCACGGGTCCACGGGAGCCTAAACAGGAGCCGCATTCAACATGAAGTGCCCTCAACCTAACATGCTGTTTTCACTACAGGCTGTGTCAAATAAGAACTGTTTACTGAGCGGCTGTCCTTTCCCGGGGACCAATAATCCGGCTGCTTTATTGATCCCAATTTGCTGGTTGAGTGTACGAGCAGGTACGGAGAGACAGCAAACACACACGCAGTGGCGTCCAGAGCCTCAATGTACGCAGCAAGTTGGGTAACAAGAGGCTCATCTAAAACTAAATGGAACACACACACACACAGACGTACGTGACAAACCAATCAAGAAGGCATCTAGAGCTCTGTGTTTGTCTCTAGTCATCGCACGTCCTGCGTGTGTGCATTGGTGTTTATAATGTGTGCATACCGCTCAGAGAGTGCGCCGACAGAGATCCACTCTCCTTTATTTTATTCCTCCTCTGAGACAGCAGCATGCTTTTGAATTAGCTCTATCAGCATCGCAGCCATCTATCATGCTGACAGGCACGCGGGTGTTGTGAGTCTGACACCGGCGCTCACCTCGAGTGGAGGTGTTAGATATAAACTGAAACCTGTAATGTGTGTATATGAACCAATGGCCTCGCGTTACCGCAAGTCTCATGTGGTCTGCATATTAAATTTACGGAGCTGTTTAAGTGGAGGTTCCAGAGGGGCCGGTCGTGAACTCAAACCTCCAGCCTCCTGTGAATGTGTGTGTGTGTGTGTGTGTGTGTGGTGGGTAATCCTATGGGCCATATGCAGGCTAACTGTACAGCTGTCGGGCTGAACCTTTGAACAGCTGCAAAGTGCATAAGGTGAGCGAGAGACAACGTGTGGGGGGGGGGGTTGGTGAAGTGAAACGGGGCAATGGTACAAGACGGGAAAGAGGGAGGTACATACAGAAAGTAAGAAGAACTGGGGGAGAAGAGAGACACGACCCTGCTTATGGTATAAACCAGGGCTGCCCAAAGTGGGGCCCCTCGGGCCAAAGTTGGCCCGCCATCAGGTTCGTTTTGGCTAGCCAGATGTTAGCAATCTTTTTTTAAATTAAAAGGCCCACAGGATCTCTGCTGATGCCGACTAACTTAACTATCCTTCGGAGGTTGTAGCAGGCAGTTTTCGAGTTAAGGTCTTTTCACACCAAGTCCGTATTTTTCGCCCAAAATTGTCGCACATTTAAAAATAAATACAACCTCACGTTGTGTCAATCATGTTTACACACCGACTCCGAAACTTTCGTCCGTCATTAAAGTTTTCAGAACAGGTTTGATTTCCTGTGTTTTTCTGCATCTGTCAAATGGCAAAACAGGGTTGTTTGACCACTCAGAGCCACCGTCCGCACAAACATCATCATCCAAATTGGCATGATAAACATTCACTTGTTTGATTTCTTTACCGTGAAGTCTCCACTTCACGATAAAGAAATAAAAGAATACAGAGATGCAGAATTTAAAGACAGATTGTGGAAGGTGCATGCAGAACAGCTTGGAATCGAGGATGGTTGCAAAACAAAGGACGTATGAAAGATTAGACAGTAGTGATTGTGCTCTCGGCAGCTAAACAATAGCTTCTTGCTAATTTCATTTATTCATTAGTCCCGTTTTGGACTAGCGCTAACCATTGAACCCATGTAACTAATTCAGTTTTGTCTCATATTGCGAATTTTTTGCAACAATTAGAATAATAAAACACATCGGTCTCAGTGTGCAAGGTTTGTGAAGGTGAGTGAAGGTACTGATATCACGTGAAACTAGAAAATCCATTGGTACCATGTCATGTTAGCTTGTCGGGAAGGAGGCTCCAAAGTTAGGCTAAATTTTGGCGAGGAAAAACTGGCATGGCCATTTTCACCGGGGACCTCTAGATATGAGAATGAAAATGAACTAAACTCACTAAACTGTGAGTTACGTCACAGTACAGCAGTTAGAGACGCTCTAACTTCCGTTTCATGGGGACTTTAACTATGTAAAAGCTAAAATAGTGGAACTTGGGATACTACTGTATCTTAACAATACAATACAACAGGTGTTTAGGAGTTCCAGTTTTGGCCCTCCAAGGGAAAAAAGTTTGGGCTCCCCTGGTATAAACACACATCATTTATCAATCAGCAATCAGCACATGTACGCACACACGTGAAGCTGCACCTGCTCATTAGCTCTGATGAGAAGAACAAAGACAATAGCTTTCCTGCACTCCACCTTCGTTCTGTCTCTTTCCCTCTGTTCTACCCACCCGGCGCTGCTCTGTGCAGTTAAACCTCAATATAAATGCCAGCTGAAGCGGCTGTGTGTTTTGTCGAGGCATTCGTCCTCTCGTCGCTGCCTCCGGCATCAATCAGAACCTGTGAGATGCTGGTGTGAAGGTACCGAACGGTTCTCTGAATGCGCTCTGACTTGCGGTGTTGTTTCGGCGTGCAACATTAGTGTTAGAATGAAAGGTAGATGGGGAAGTGGCACATTTCCACGGGGATAATTAGGAGATAATGAGACGGAGCTGGAGGGGAAACAGAAACAGACAAGACAGACTGGTTTCTTCCTTACGTGGAAGGAGGCTCGCTCCTCTCTGTCCAGGGGTTGGGTGACGAACATGTTGCCACTGATGGGGTCTATGTTGTAGATCCCACTCGGGGGCTGATCGGCGCCTGCTCCCGTGATGCTGTAGCGGATGCCAACAGCCTTGTCCTGATCTGAACGGATCTGAGAACAGAACCAGAGAAACAAAGTTTAACAGAGAGGAAAGTCTGGCTTCTAGTCCAGGCTTTTCCTGCACTTACAACAGAAAACACAACATGATCATAGACATAAACACATTTGATAGAAACATTGATGAAAACTTTCCCACCGCAATCTTTCTTTTGTGCTCACGCTTTGAACCTGCAGCCTGGAGGTAAAAACTGAAAATTGAACAGCGTGCAGTGGGAAGTAGAGCCACCATAAGAAGATTTTATCTGACCTGTTGAGTTTCTGTTTTCTTTACCTTCGTGGCAGCTTCTCAGCAGACCTTGAACATGTGTAAAAGGACCTTTCCGCCAGCTATGACGACATTTCTGACGGCCACCTGCCTGGACGATGGGAAAATGATTCACGCCGCTGTTCTCAACCAGGCCTTACTGGCGCTTAAAACCTCAATGTGCCTGTTCCACCTTTAACACCTCAGCTGTTATTTCTCGCACCATTCAAAATGTGACATTTAAAGAGTGATGTATTTTACTCTGAACATGTTTCAGTGCGAGCGGCTCCACTGCCACAGCAATAAAAATATCAATACTGTTGCTCAGCACCTTGCGGACTTAAAAGAAGACAAAAGGAGATGGGACTGAAGAGTTACTTTCCGTGGCATTGATTTTCAATGGGCTCCAAGGATTCTACTGTCTCGCCACACAATGCAGCAGCGTTAATGTGACATTAATTAGATCGGTGGGTCTGAAAGTGTTACCATTACTAATACAAAGGCAGCCACCTCTGAACATTCAGAACTATTCTTCCATTAATATAATCGCTAAGATTTAACAAACAATATAAAGCATTTTCTTTCGTGAACTTTAGAGGTTTGTTTTTTCCAAGAAAACTACTCCTTTAACTATCAAATCATTTTACATTGTGTTGTGCTATTGTGCGTGTTTATGGCCATACAGTAGTTTCGAGCAAATCGGTACGGACGGGCTTGGTCATCTGAGGATGTTCGTGCAAATGTCACCCTCAAGTTAAAGTGGCAGTAGGCAGTATATATTTGGCATCATTGAGCAAAAATTCCATTATAACCTTTCAGCATATTGTAATTCAAGTGTTCTGAGAGATAACTAGACGTCTGCACCTCCTCATGGCTCTGTTTTCAGGCTTTAATAATTCTAACCTGTGACGGTTGACTTTAACCAATCACAGGTCATTTCATTGAGAGAGCGTTCCTATTGGCTGTTCTGAAAGCATTTGGGGCGAGAAATAGGCATTAACGTAACATAATATTGATTCATATTTGATCAGCGCTGCCGAGTTTGACCGTTTGGTCGCAGATTGCGAGTGATTGACAGCCGGCTCTCATAGACAGCAGACCTCAGATCAGCTCTTACTGCTTGTTTTCCTCCGGTCTGTGAAATCTTGCAGATGCTGACCAGAGGACACCGGAGGACACCAGAGGACACAGAGGCACATGATTTTTTTCAGGTTACCTGTTTCATGTAGTACTGTCACGATATAGCGACCGTTTTATAAAAATATCTTTTTTTAAATCATATTTGCTCCAATATCGCCTAATTCAGCTTTAAATGATCACTTAATTCTGGTCCAAATCATTTGAATGGTGTCATTTCCATCATCTGCAAGAGCTTGAGACTCACTCTCCAACAACACACACATCAAGACAAATTAACAGTATGTTACATTTTTGTTTCACGTAATTGCTGCACACCGCCACTGATGAATTTCGGTCAGTAATAGCTATATATTTAGTAAACTATTCCTAAAGACATGATCTACACTGTCAAAATTATTTCAAAATATAAAAATGAAATGAAATACAGACTTTATAATATGATACATATCACGATACAGGGGTTACAATCCGATTTATTGTGATACTGTAAGCAAGGAGATATATTGCGTTTTTTAAAATCAAATTTTAGGAAAACTGTCATAGTAGGAAGAACACACCACCATATGCATGCAATTTGAGTAATACAAATTAACGTTTTTCATGTAATCAGAAAAGTGGGATCTGCATTTGCATTCATCACAGTCCCTGCAACATCCAACATCATAGTGCTACTTTTTGTGCAAAATTTTAATTAAATATCATTACAGTGTTTATGAGAAATGGTACAGTATCACAAAACATAATATCGTGATACTCAAGTGTATCGATATTGTTTTTACACCCCTAGTTCCCAAAGTTATTAATCGAATCTCTTACTGCCCTATGTCCCTCCCCGCACCCCGAGATCCTCAGATGCATCATTCCTTGTTGTTCCGAGGTCCACATTCATACATAAAGGTGATTTAAACTTTGCGGTAACGGCTCTGAGACTTTGGAATAACCTGCCTGAGGAGATCAGGCAGGTCTGGCCTTTTAAAATCACTTTTAAAACCCCACTTTTTTAAATTGCCTATTAGTGATTTCATTAATGTTTTATGACCTTTTAGTTCATTTTACTCTGTGTTTTATTATACGTTTAGTTTTTGGCTTTTAGTTTGTTTTATTCGCTTTGTGTTTTAGATGTTCTCTGTTTTTATTATAAAGCAGAAAGGTGCTAAATAAATGAAGTTTATTATTATTATTATTATTATTAGTCAATCAATGTCTACTTCCAACTGCTCTTCACAGGTTGCATGTCTGAGTTGTGAGCAGTTCAGTTTAGTGCTGTCTTTTTAAATTTTGATATTTCTTTTTAGCCCCTACCTCCTCTCTCAAGAGGCTTTGCCTTTTGCCAGGCCGCCATTTTAAATAAGAATCTGTTCTTAATGACTTGCCTGGTTAAATAAAGGTTAAATAAAAAAAGTAATAATAATAAAAAGAGAGATTCAGAGTAATTTTTTCTCCTCAGACTGTTTAATTTGAATAATTCTTTGGGGACTGTAGGGATAAAATTATACTGTAATTTCACAAATAGAAATTTGAGTAAAGTCTAACAAATGAAGATGATTTTATAAGGCAGAATTATCTTTTTTCCTATCTCGGAAATCATCTCCCGACCACAGAGATTCATTTTGTGACCCTTTGTGGTTGGGAATCACTGTCTTAAACAAACCCAGTACAGGACTATGGATTGATTTTATGGATCTTGGACCAGTCTGATCTATCTTTAAGTGTTTTATCTTCATATCATCTTTCCTCCGAACTTGACCTCAGATTCTGAACACTGCGTTGACTGAACCATCGCTATGGTTACAAGTCACAGGGAATAATAATCACAGAGTCAAATGGAGAAAAAAAGGAAGGCTTGGCTCTTTTTTCTCTCTCTATCTTCCTCTTCCCCTCCTATGCAATTTGCCTGGTCTGTGGGGCTGCAGATCATGCATGAAAATGAAATTACTTCATCCGTTCAGCGGTGACGGCGGCTTCTGCATAAAACATCTCTCTGTTTGAACATGATACCCTCTCTCTTAATTTCCGACGTGGTCCTCCCACACCCACGGTGTAGCACTCCGCTGCGAGCTCTCACAGCTGCAATTTCCATTTCCTGAGCTCACTTCTTCACACAGGACCCATACGTGGACCCCGCAGGTTCAGGTGTAACTGTAGAGCGCTGTATTACTCCCATCAATCAGTGCACTCAGGCTGTTCTACTTACATGTACTCACTGTAGCATGACAATGATACTGTAAGACTAATTGCATTTATTATTCACGACGCCCACCGTCTGCCAATCAGAGCGGGATGAAATGACGGCATAAATAATAACATAATTTGATCATTCACCCTCATCATCAGTGTCATCAGACACATGCAGAACAGACGGATGATCAGTGATGTGAAATGCCTGAGAGAGTTATCTGTGAGGGAGACAAACGTGTTAAGACAACCCGGTCTCACGGGAGGGCGTATAAATACCGCGACATTACACGCACATTCCGGGTGTCATGAGTACGCATTTTAGCCTTTTCGCGTGTCATTTGTACACCACGCAAACGTCTGCAGTTAGGTTTAGGCAAGAAAACCGCTTCGGTTAAGGAAAAACGCCACGGTTGAGCTTAAAATAAGTACGTAAACTAAGTAAAATTTGTACGGAAACAATGTAACACAACTACGGAAAACCAACACATTCTCAATCCCAACTCGACAAATACCGCCGCTTGATCAGCGCCCCTCACATCGGAATCCGACTCACGTGGTACCCCTCCTGCGTTACTTTTGGACGGACCAGGGACGGCGTGTCAATATACGCTCATTACATGCATAGTGTCCTTTCAAAATAAACTTCCGTTTTCACAGGAAGTTAGGTTTAGGCAACAGAACCACTTTTTTTTATTTATACGCAGATGTGTTAACACTGCATTCAGAACAGGCTACATGGCGTACAAAGGACACGCTGAAAAATCAAGAAAGGCGTACTTATTGCACGCTAAACGCCTTGTGCAGGGCCTGCTCTAGCCTTTTTGGTGCCCTAGGTGAAATTCAGATTTGATTCAATCACAGGTGCTTTCCCCGTGCGCATTCGTTTTTTTATCAGAGGAAATTACTTTCCTTTCCCCGTCATGATATCAATGTGCACGCAGCATCAGCCACAGGTATCCAGCCGGAGAACAGACGGTTCACGAGGCAAAGTTTCAAGGGAGTAAAGTAAAAAAGAAAACAAAAATGCAGTTGACGTTAGTCTGACGTAGTTTTAAAATGTTTTTCCATATGATGTCATGTATGAAAAAAAGTCACTGTAAGGGGACTATTTGATGACTATAAGCGGATTATTTAAACAGCATTTGCATAGGAGTGATTCTGTCCCAAGCTTTTTGAGCCATATAAGCGGTTTCCACCGTAACTGTATTTACTATAATATAAATAAACAAATGATCCCTGATATTGTTGGCTTAAAAGTGTTTAGTCAGTTTCACTACAACGAGAGTTACAGGGGTGAAAAGTGTATTTCTTTCTTTCTTTCTTTCTTTCTTTCTTTATTTATTCATTTGTTACCGCAATAAAGAAAATGATAGAGGGTGACCGGAACCCCCAGAAGGTGGCGCACTAGGTGACCGCCTATATGGCCTATGCCTTAAGCCTGCCTTGGCCTTGCACATTGTCGTGGCATTCATACTACATTTCATGCAAACTGGCTGTTCAAAACAACAAGAAATTAACTGAGGCACACCACAAAGAGTCCATTTGCTCGAGTTGCGGGAACATACATACAACATATATAAAAAAAAGAAAAAGAAAAATCCACCACCCTGCATCTATTTCTGCATGTAAGTATTTCATGCGTGCTTAAGAGGCGGCTTGTATGTGTGTGACGAGAAATGTTTGACAGGTAAGAGATTCTCTGTGAGCACACTGAAGCGAGGATCAAAAGGACCAGCTCGGTTCAATAATTAACAAGGCCGTCATGTGGGAAACAAACATGTGAAGTTTTCCCCTGCCACGGCTCTGCGCTCCTGCATCTGGACGTGTGCGAGTGTTTGCGTGCGATCCGTCTCTTCGCCTGAACTTCAAAGCAGACCGTGTGTAGCCGGCACACTGCTGGAGTTAAAGCCCCAAGAGGAGACAAAAGGAGCTCTTACACGTCATGTGACCCTCTGCTTTCCACGCCTGCTTTAAATTCCACATCAAGGCCACCTGAGACCAGATGTCACATTCGCCCGTGTCTCTTAATGAAGAGTCTTTATATCAATAAATTGAATAAATGAAGAAGCACGGCTTCTCGGAGTCCTGGGAATCCCCTGAGTGACAAATGCTCAATTGAGCCATTTGAATGGAATGCTAATGATGAAAGCTGGGATTTCTATCCTCCTCCTCCTCCTCTCCCTCTCCATCTATCCATCGTCATCCTTCATTCTCCCTCTCACTTCAGTAACTCCTGGCAGATAGAAAGGCTACTAATCATGCAAAAAAAACAGCAAGAGAGAGAGAGGCAGATGCAAGGGACTAACTGGCTGTCTGTCTCCGTCAGATCAGACCAGACATCAGATAAGTGACCTATTTGTAGCTCTTTGAGAGTGATTTCCTTGATTACTGACAACCACTGGGATCCTGTGGGACGAGCTATCAGCGTGAGAAGAAAGATGGAGAGGGATGGAGGCAGAGAGACACGGGGAGCGAAAGCAATGGGGAGTTGGGGGGAAAATTAGATGAAGAATTAGTGTTCTGTTAAACTCCTCAGGGTGACGCAAGGCACACAAACAGATAGGAACGGAAAGGAATACATTTCCATTTATTGAGCATAGCGGCTGGCTGCCTAATTAGCGCAGTGTGAAGTTTCAGTCTGTCCAAATCTCCTTTAATTGATCCAACCCTGTATGATCACCATATCTGCATAAATAGTTTGATGCCTACATAACCAGGGACTAATTTGCTGTTTGTTTGATGGTACTCTGCGTTTCATCCGTTCACTCCGTGTCAGACTCGTTTCTAGCAAAACGAACAAAGCGGCGTTCTGCTATGCAAAGGACGAGCGCGTGTGGAGCTGCAGTTCTGTTTCCCTTCCAGGAAGCAACAATCATTCAACCAGGAAGTCATTAAAGGACAGTGCGCTGCAGGCACCCATGGGATCATTAAGGGTTACTGTGTGCTATGGGCTGATGTCACACAATAATGGGAATCTGTAGTTTACACTCTTTGATAGCCTCTTTTATGTCTCGCCCGCGCTTAATGGCTCAGGCCTGTGTTGTAGTCCTTTGGCTTCACACATCTCTCTCTCTCTCTTTATTTTATAGCTCTTTATGGGCTCAGTCACCTCACTTTGCCTTTAGGGCACATCAAACACCCCCCACAGGTTACACAGGCTCAAGAGCCACACCAGGAAACCACAGGATCACTCAGATCTATCCAACACAGTATGAATTAACAAACACTCTGCTACTCTGTTACCAAGAAGACAATATTGCATGTTGCTGCCATTTTTTCATGAGGAAAAAAAGCATCCTCCGCTGTAGGTGAAAGATGTGTAAATGTCACACGTGCACGCAAAATGGGGGCAGTTGAATTAGTCTCTTAAAGGGACTCTATGTAAGAATCAGAAATTGCTTGTTAACAGCGACACCTGTGGCCGTTAAGTCAACCTGGAGACCGAAGCTACGGCCTCTTCTGTGTCTTCTGACAACGTTCGGGGGGCCGAAGCAGGAAGAGTTAACACTGTTTTGCATGACGGGCTTCACTAGATATAACTTTGCGGTAGCCAGCACGAGCGAGCACGCATGGGACACCGACCCGCAATGATTTATACGTGTAAGAAGTAACAAACAGTCCCTTTAAAGGGGACATATGCTCATTTTCAGGTTCATACTTGTATTTTAGGTTTCTACTAGAACATGTTTACATGCTTAATTGTTCCAAAAAATTATTTTCCTCATACTGTCTGTCTGAATATACCTGTATTCACTCTCTGTCTGAATTGCTATGTTTTAGCCTACAGTTTTGAAGCCTCGAGTTCGGCATTTTGGCCGTCAGTGCAACCGAACGCTGAATAAGACATTTTTAGACGACCAAAATGTTACAAGTAACTTCAATGAACTGCCTGTTATAAATGTTCAAGAGCATCGCCTGACGCCTCTCTGAAATCTTACTGGCTACTTTAACAAGACTACCAAGCAAGCAAACCAAGCAATAATATCGGGTTGAGTACAGTTCATGGTTTGTAACAAGGTAATGTTAGCATTCATTTGGTGGCTGCCTTGCAACATATAAAGCCTAAATAGAGGGAGACAAGAAGCACAAAGTCAGCTATTTATATTACTGGGTGAATGTCACTGATGGCGCCACTAGTCAAATATGGAAACTCCTACTACACAGCAGTTTGGTATGAGGGATGTAAGTATGTAGGTTTGAGGGACGGCTAATATGCAATAACTCCAAATTAATGGCATTTCCATGCTGAGGTGCATTGTGGGAGGAAGTGATGCCAACCACTCGGGGCACAGACAGGCTACGACTGAGCCCTTCTAACGGCCTCTCAGTCACGCTTTAGCTGTCATAGCTGTCAACCATAATTAAGACAGCGTCTGCCAAAGGATGCCTCGTACACTCACAAGCCTGCTCTGCTTTTAGACTCCGTCTCCCACTCTGAACCGCCGGTTGACGCTGGCACACGTAAGACATACCGATATGGTTATTAAATAGGGATGAAAGCATGATACTGATTTTTTTTTAATGAGGCGAAGTGTTCAGAGTTATTCTGCCGATGACGGTTTGTTCATCATGTGGATTCAGTGTGAGCAGAAAACAATCAGAAGATTTTTTAAACAGGATTTTAGAGATAACCAAATCTAATTTGCTCACCGATGCTCTTACTCTTCCCTCTTGAAATTACTCAAATTTCCCTCAAGTAGTGTGAATTTCCAGTAATTTCACCCGCAAGCTCATATGTCTAATTTCTATTTGCTTTACTGCTCCTCTTTACGCTGCTGCCTGTCGACTTGGGGAATTGCTTGCAGGCTACTTAATGGTTTTAAAATATGCTTTCACTTTTTTTGTATGCTTCCACAGCAGGTCTGGCACCTTAGTGAGTGGCTTTACAGAAGAAAAAAACCCCAAACTGTCATGCTGGAAGAGACTACTGATGTTCCCTTCTTGAGCAGTCTGCCTTCAGTGTCACCACTGTGTTTAAAATATTCAGATCTCACAATACACCTTTGCACTCGCAGCGACGCTGAAATGGCTGCTAACATGAGTCACAGCAAATGGGTGAACTGCCATGTTGAACAGCGTAATCAAAAGCATCTGTGCATCTGCAAACTACACAGGCATCCTTGAAAATCGCCGTGTTTGATAACGTCTCATCTTTCCCTGCTGTTATACAGTATCTGTTTTCTCTTTGTTGAACATGAGGGAAATGGCAAAACTACATGCTTTTTTAACTTCCTCTTAAATTTCAGTTTTGCATCGCTTTGATCCCTCCTGCTGTGCGCTTGTCACTCTTCAAAGCTGATGGGGCACAGGAATTCAAATAATCTGATAGGCCATCCACACAAACATCCCACAGATTGACAGAGGAGGGAGTATGAAGCAGGAGATGAAAGAACGAGAGAGAGATGGGCTGACAAAACGGAAACAAAATGTGGGACCTCAAGTTTTTTTTTGCCAGCCTTCAAACTTTCCCTCCTACAAAATGCGATAACAACCTTAAGCGTGAGAGAGTGTGGCGATAAAGAGGGGTAAAACCTGTCATTTAGTGCCGTCATGAGAAGGGAATGGTGCGGATGGTTTTAAAAATAGTCACATAAGGAGGTCTGTGTGTGAGACAGAAGCTGCAGAGAGATCAGGTTTAATATCTCTCAAGTGAGAGCCACCGACAGCCACCGTCGCACACAGTTATCCCTGATACTCATAACGCGTCTGGGCCTCGGCACACAGGCACGCTGGAATATTACGGATCAGAAACTGAATGGGAAATGAACCAAGCTCCATGCAGCTCTGAAATATGTTTTATTTTTGCCTTATACACCCTCCTTTTCATTTGGTGCTGTCTGCGTCTGTGCTGCCATATCAGCTCGTCTGTCTCTTTCCGTCTCTCACTCTCCTCCCAGCGCTCCCAGTGGGAGGGAAGCAGCCAGAGTCCCATCAATACAAATGAGCAAGAGTCGCCACCTGAGGACGCTTTGTCTGCTCTGGTACTGACACTGTTATTCCGCCATTGTTCTCCGCTTTCTAACGCGGTCAATTGAATTGAATCCTTCGAGTTCCTCAGGTTTCCTGAGGCGATGCTTCTGTGAAGTGGATTTGGATTTAAAGATAATAGAGTGAGACTTCTTTTTTTTCTAGACAATTTAAGGAAACAAAGCTGGAACCGTTTGGGGAGGATTTTTCTCTCCCTCCAGAGGAGGTGTTTTAATGTGATGTATAAAAGGAAAAGACAATCCAGTTGTGTGAGTGTGAAAAGAAGGGAAGAAGCTTAGAAGGCAACATCTGAGGAAGCGGAGGCATCGTCGAGAAACATCTCTTCTAATGAACACCAGTAAGCGTTCTGAATGCCGGCAGCACATCCAATAAATAACCTTCAAATCAAAGAGTTTGGCTCTCTTTAAAACAAGACTCGGTCAAAACTGAGTATATGGCTGGACCGAAATTGTAACACAAATAGTCAGTGGTCATGTTTATAATGTTAAATCCAGCGGTACATGTCCACCAGGTCCGGCGAGGACACTAGGGGACGCGCTGCTCCACTCAACTGGTCGTTCAAGCGGTGACGTACCCGATCGTTGAATGCACCTGATTGTTTCCTGGTTTTCCGCTCGCCGTTTCAAACAGGAAACAACATGGCGGCCTGCTCGTAAACTTTCTTTTATTCCGTCTATACAATCCACCAAAATCTACTTCTGAAAACATTTTAAGCGAGAAATACACTATGCCACTGCTGAATCTCGTTTCATTTTAGAACTAGATCGCCTAGTGTGACAGCTTGGTCCAGGTTTCGTGAGTTGGACGCATCAAGCTTTTATCTGTTCAAAATGTACCTTAAAGGGAGATTTGTCAAGTATTTAATACTCTCATCAACATGGGAGTGGGCAAATATGCTTGCTTTATGCAAATGTATGTAAATAGTTTTTTATTGGAAATCAATTAACAACACAAGACAATGACAAATATTGTCCAGAAACCCTCACAGGTACTGCATTTGAATCATAACATGGCAAACTGAAGCCCAACAGGCAACAACAGCTGTCAGTGTGTCAGTGTGCTGACTTGACTATGACTTGCCACAAACTGCATGTGATTATCATAAAGTGGACATGTCTGTAAAGGGGAGACCCATGGGTGGGTCATGGGTACCCATAGAACCCATTTTCATTCACATATCCTGAGGTTAGAGGTCAAGGGACCCCACTGAAAATGGCCATGCTAGTTTTTCCCAGCCAAAATTTAGCGTAAGTTTGGAGCGTTATTTAACCTCCTTCGCGACAAGCTAGTATGACATGGTTGGTATCAATGGATTCCTCATGTTTTCTAGTTTCATATGATGCCAGTATCTTCAATCTAATTAATTAATTAAGTTAATGCGTTAAAAAAATTTGTGGCATTATAAAAAATGTGCGTTAACTTTGACAGCCGTAATATGAAGTCTTTAGAGGAAAGATATTTTTTGTTATCCTAAGCTCATATGGGTCACAGATATCTGGAGGTTTCCCTATAAAGTCTGACGTGAACCTCTCTGTCGTCTGTCTTTTAAACTTGAATACCCTCCAACTCCATCCTGTATGTCATTTGTCATCAACCAGAAAAGAGAAAGAAGTCCCACCGCTTTCACATTTTGTATCAGCTCAAAAATACATTAGATGCTTTCTCAAGCGTACGCGCCGTGCACTCACATGCACGTCACTGCTTCCACCTCAGACCATTAACCAGACGGAGGAATGAAATGTAGGATCGGAAAAAAAAGGGGGAGCAATTAGAGGGAGAACAAATATTAATGGAAGTTAAGAAGTGACTCACAAACCCAATTACAGCATTAGCCAGGCAATTTAGATGAGCTCTGCGAGAGGCGAGAATCCTGTTGAAATGTACCAGCGGTCTCTCTGCATTAACAATGGCATTAATTCCCCTGATTCACAGCGAGGGGAGAAGAATAGAGCAAATACAGCCATTCTGTCTCCTTTATAAAGAGAGCCACATTCGCTATAATTCTGCGATGGGAAATGGAAGAGGCAGAGGCCGCCGTTCTTGTCTTGCCCGCCCCGAACAGACCGCAGACCCCTGGAGAGTCGCAACTCGTTAAATAGCACCATTCTCCTGCTCTACCCAAGGCTTCTAAACACAAGGATGATAGGTAAACCGCAGAGAAACGTCCCACTAGATAATTACGGTGAAGACATGGTTGGCTGCTGGAAGGCTGACTAAAGGGAAAGACAGCGGCATACAGAGATAGATAGAGTTATAGATGGGAGGGAGGAGGCGGCGCCGAGCTTTCTGCTGCTGTTGCACTTTTCCTCCCCACCTACCGCCATTGTCAAATCGCATCCTTCAACCGAAGCTGCTGCCACACGCTCCCACAGGGGACCCGCGGTCCTGACAGCCCGGCCAATCAGCAGCACCCTGAGGCCGGTTGAAAGCCCTTCTGGCGTGCCTAAGGCTAGCGGGGTCCAACCAATCAGTTAGAGGCTTGAAAGGAGGGCCATGCTTGGCTCAGGGAGCTGCTGAGGCTGCCAATGAGAGTCCAGAGGGGGAGTACGAGTGGCTCAGAGGGAGGCTGCCAGAGGGGTCAGAGTGGACGAGGGCAGACTGACAGTTATTTAGTGAGAGGCTGAGCTGTGTCACTCACAACAGCACTCAGCCTTTGTACTGCCGGGCCGCCTCTAATAGGACTGTCACCTTCTAATTGTCCGACCGGGGATGCGGAGAATGACAAACGGACACATGCGCTCAAATACGCAGACAATACGTAGAATCACACACGAACAGATACACACCCTGCAGACACGAGCACAAACCAGCAAACAAAAGGCAACGTGCACAAACGTTTACACACTCTTTTGAGATGTGTGTTTATGGGAAAATACTCACAAGGCGCAGTATGTAAGACTGCACTGACCTGCACATCCATTAACAGCTAAGGCCTGGGGCTAATTTATATAATACACCTGGTACTTTCCATTATGTACGTATAATATCTGAATATATTTGCGATACACCAAATTGCTATCCACTATGTTAGCCATAGTCGCTAACTGTGTCTGACAGCTTTTTGGTATAGTGTTTTTTTTTTGCTGAAGGCTGCTGGAAAGGAAGTTAATGAGAGAGCTGAGAGTGAGACTGAATATAAGAAGTGGACGTAGTCACTGTAGCATCACTCATTGGTTTGTGGACAGCCATTTTGAAGCCTCGAGTTTGGCCTTTTGGCCGTCGCCATCTTAGTTTTTGGCATGGATGTATAAAGAGAACTGGATACAGCGTTGGAGGCGGGCCTCCGTACACTCCTATGAGAGTTGCTCTCAGTAGCGCATGAAGGCAAAATGGCTCAACTGCCAAGTGATAAGGTACCTGGATCTTCGGTGACCTTCCGCATCCATTGGGCCCATAGAGCAGGCGCAGTAGCGTTTCCTTTAACCCCGCCTCCCAGTCTGAGACTCATTCACATGAACAGAGGAAGGAAATAACTCTGGATTCGGCTATTAGTGCATCTTACCACTTTTAGGACCTAATGATTTAAATAAGGGCTATTCAAGTGTTCGTACTGGGAAGTTGATTTACCTAAAAAAAGTTATCCGCTGACATCTCTTTCCCGATGTAAGTCGATGGGAAAAAGTCTTTTTGGCCCCAATGGCATCATGTGATGGACACGGAAGTTGTAATTCCACTAATTGAACACTACGAAAATTTGCTTCAAAGCTCGGCGCTCTTCCTGGGGGCTTGGTTTTTGCCCATCGTCATCTTGGTTTTTTGCAACCAGAAGTTTAAGGCACTTCAGCATTGGCTTCACTTTTCAGAAAACCATAAAAACCAAAACAAAGAGCTAAAAGAGGCTAACACGTTCTCTAGAGCTGAGGGGAACTACATAGTTATAATTCTACAATAATTTATAGTTTATATATATAATATACTATGTTATAATTCTCACAGGGTTTGTCACTACAGGCAACTTTTTTTTAAACTACAGAATAATTTATTCCATTGTTAATATGAATATTTATTAGTGCAGCTTTATTGTTGCTGTTTTAGTAGCAGCTCTGTTCAAAGTTAAGGAAATAAACTGTTAAAGATCGACTGTGCACAATAAGTAACACACATTTTTACTATTAATAAATAAATTAGATTAAATCAAACATGAACATCAGTGGGAGCAGCACATTTCTTATGATGATGTGATATTTCATGTTAAATTAACTGAGAAGAAATTCATTCAGAAATTCATTAACTTTGCTTCAAAAGTGCCATTTTCACCAACTGACTCTCCTGAAAGATCAAGTTCTGAATGATAAAATGCTTTATGAGACGTTTAAGCTAAAAAATCAATGATAGACCAATCACAACAGTAACAATTGACATGAATATTCTTGAGCCTCAACATTTCATCATCTGCTGGAGCTGAAAACTGCATCGTGCTTTCTGGATGGCTCCAACAAAAGGACGTGTACTCTAGGAGGAGGTGGAGTGGGTGAAAATGAAGCTGAGTTGAGCTGTAATGACTGATTGTGTGAACCAATGATTATTGGCTCTATTGGTATTAACTGCTATGCAATAAGGAATTAGAGACTGAATTATTGGAGTCATTTTGAGGTATTGAAATGGTTATGGTTAATTAAATGATAATCTTTACCTGCTGTCAATAGACGGTGGAAATGACTTGGTTCATATCATACAGCGCAGTCATGAAGATCGGAGTAATTTAATATGGAGCAGTTATTTTTTACCTCACCTTTACACATATAATGTTGATTCAATTGTGACTTAAATTATACAATATGTAACAGAGCCCACTGCTGTGTGGCATAGCAATTTGGACAGAAAATGTGACACAAGCTACTAAGGGAGCAGCGCTCTGTTAAAGTAGTGAAAAGTAATAGAAACTAGAGTTCCACAAGATCGAACCACTGCAGCATCTGAAGAGCTCGAACCCAATTAAAATCCACATTTTTGCTGTTGCAGAGTCAAACTCCTCATGTTTTGAGATTTCCACACTGTTGAGAAAACACGTAGATATATCTTGTAAGTTCTGACATTAATCAAAATGTTGCCATGTTGGAGACTTTCCCCTTGGTGAGGTTTAAGTCCTGTGTAACCTGGAGTGAGCTGAAAACGTTTCATCATGATACGATTGGACAACGATACAATATTTGATGATATGACAAAGTTTGTCAGGATACGATTTTGATTTGATTCAAATCGGGGGACCTGCGAATGATATGAGATGATATCATATGTTTATCTAACACAACCAGTTACATTTATATCAACTCACAAAAAGCAATTAAAATATGATTGGACAATTTTAGTACTGGGCTCTGTAGGAAGGAGGTGCGATAGGACAGAAATGGTGACACAGACATGCCATGGGAATTTCAAAATAAAGACGTATCATAAAGATGATGATATGTCTTGATGTTGAAGATGATCATTGAATCGATACATCGATCCTGTTAGCACTTTCCTTATCCTTTGGGCTCCGCAACAACTTGAACTCAGAGTAGCCAATGAATGACACCCTTCCAATCAATTAGGTAGTATTAGACATGAGATGATTTTGAGGAAGTAATTTATTATAGACCCGACCATGGCCACGCCCCCTTCTGGGGGATCAAAACCAGAAAATCCCAAAGATGTCAATGCAATTTGGCGTGTTTGGATTGTAATTTTGACAAGTTTGTATAAATGTAGTTCTCGTTAAACAAACGTCTGTTTTATAGACATGTCTAATAATTATTTTGCAAACTTGCCTGAACCGGAGCGTTCGTGATACCTTAATAAATTAAGGTTGATCGCCGTCATGCCCCTTCAGTATTCCCCCGTCCAAGTGGATGAATGAGCCAACACAGTGTCTGGATATTGCTTATCCGGACATCTATAACGCTAAATATTTGATGAATCACCAGGTATCGTTAAGGCCCTGACACACCAAGCCAAGCGTTCGTCGGCCTAGTTCTTCGGTGTGTCCTGCACCGTCGGCTCTAGTCTGCCCGTGTCTGAGTTTTTTCGGCCAGTTCAGCATGTTGAATCGGCAGTGGCGCCCGTCGGTGAGAGAAATCCCTCTGATTGGCTGTTCAGCTTAAACGAATCAGTGCACAAGAAGAGAAACGGACGTGAGGAAAACAAGCCAACGAGTAAACGTGGTAGTTGGAAGTCGGCTGTAGTCTTTGCGGTGTGTTCGAGTGCAACTTTTTGGCCTAGACAAAGGCGACGTGAGGCGACTCAAAGGTCCGCCTTCGTCGCTGCTAGTTCTTTGATGTCGGGTTGGTGTGTCTGGCCTTTAGTAAGTGTTGTCTATAAATAATAAACCTGTCAATAACCAACTGTTTGATCATTAGGCTGAGATTCATTTGGAGATGACAGTCTGACGCTGACTGTACAGCAGCAGCCTCCCAACTCAAGCTAGCTGAGCTAACTTATCCATCAGTCACAACATCATTTAGCGATTTACCACACTGATTTACCACACTGACGGTGAATATTCACTTATCTTATGTGCCTCAAATCTCAGCGTGAAAGCCTCGGTTAACCCGCTACACAACAGCTTTCCTGCATTGTCCCGTTTCTCTCCATATGTGCGTTTCTTTCCGTCAAAACGGGGCGCGGCCTTGGCGATGACGCAATGGCGGTCTGGTCTATGCAGTAGTTTAGAGAAACTACATGTGCTTGGGTTGCTGAATGCGTGGGAGTTTATTTTGCTGTTGTTTGTCCTTCACTATCCCTCACTGCCTCTTTCAGAAGTGAAGGAAAGTGCTTTCCATCTGCAGACTGGGCCGGGGAATAATAAGTCATTGATGTGAAAAGCTTTTTCTTTTTGGGTGAAGAATTCTATTAAGTGATCAATTTTGATAAATTTGCTCGTGAATAATGTAATATATTGGTGTACATTTTGTCCTACTGCCTCATGTACCCATACGTTGGTGGAAACACACACATGTACACATGCCCGCCCACACACACACACACACACACACACACACACACACACAAACTAGACATAATGCATTTCAATGCAACAAGGGATGCAATAAAACTGCAGACAAAACAAGGGCGTCCAAAAAGCATATTATGAGCTCATTATGAACTGTAATGAAATACACTGTGCGATATGAGGTTGTAAATAACCCACCGTGTTTTCATTTTGGGTACTGAGCAAACAGCAGTACAGATATTACAATATCATTGAGCTAAGTTACTCCCACACACATACTGTATAAATACAGTATATATCATATATTTGAGCACGGTAAACCAAATTAGAAAACAAGAAGCCACGTATTCCTTCTGTTTCTAAAGTAAGCGTCAAGTTTTCTTCTGCCAAAGTGTGGAAGTTAACTTGAGTGGTGCCTGAACTTAAACATTAGTTTTTGTTTGTGTGCTTCTGTTTGCTTTTGATAAAATCCCTCTAAATGAGGAGCCACGAGTTATTCAGACTGTGACACATTCAACACTACACTGTGTACCGTATTATATTACCCATGAGCACAACCATAATGGGCTATTCAAAATAATGAGGTAAACCAAATCATACTGAGATGCACTTTAATAGGCCGGTTCACCTATTCACCTTAAGACCTTCATTTTTCTACGAGAATGTGACTGCATGATAAAGACTATATATTACAGATATCATTACAGTTTCATTTAGCTCCATGGAGAGGACATGGAGGCATGCGGAGAGGGAAAGAAACAGCAAACACAGACTTATGTCTGGGCTTTCCCTCGGCTGTGGAATCACATAATATTGAAATAACCGTCCACAATGTGCTCAATTATTTCAAGCTCATGTTGTTTGTTTGCTTGTCCTAACTGTGGGTCAGAGAGGGAGCCGGTGTTTGAGGCCCGGTTAAATGAAAGGAGGGCCTTTTCTCTCCCATATTCAGACTGCTTTCCATCAGTTGTGCCTCATTGGCCCCAGTGTAGGTGCTGCAGGAGACGGTCGAGATGAGAATGCCACAAATGGCCTGAAACTAATGTTGGCCTCCCTCACCCTGCAGATTTACAGCACTCCCCAAAGACTTTCTATCTTTTCTTTTCTTTTTTTTCCTTCTCCAATCTCAGCCTGTCCCCCTTTCTCCCTTTTCCATCTCCCACCCTCACTGTTTCTCAAAAGGAGTAGTTCTCGCCATCTACCTCAGTATCCATTTAACTCTGGCTGTTTTTCAATCTCTCCATTTCCACCGCACTTACATCTGTCATGTCAAATAATTTGACAGCGAGAGCTCGGAAGCATATTCCATTGGAGCACAATGGTAAATCAATGGCATCAAAACTGCACCACTTGTGGTTCGTCATGACTGAATTGCACATGTCAAAGGGAAAATGGCCAGCAGTGGAATGGCGCTCTTTAACACTGCTGGTGTGTGTGTGTGTGTGAGAGAGAGAGAGAGAGAGAGAGAGAGAGAGAGGGGACATTTTTTCTTTGTTTCGAGGAAGTGAAAGTAGCTTTCAGAAGCTGAAGCAGAATATTGCCATCTGAGCTATAAGAGCCGTGATGATGATGGTGGTGGTATAACGTCAGAATGCACTGGAACCTCAATAGCACCATAAATATTACATAATGACAATGAAGGAATAAATGAAAGCTTTACGATCGTATGAATTATTATTTGCAATTAAATCAGCAAGGACTTTCTTTTGTATATGGAATTGGATTTGCCTGGGATTAATGAAATATCCTACAGTAGCACAGCTACATTAGCTCTCTCTCATTGTGCTCCCACTGAATCAAAGCCACCGCCGCTCCCCCACGCACTTCTTTGGGCACGTCATTTGCATCACTTGATGCCTGCGAAGCCGTAATTACACTCCGAGGGTTAATTGGTCTTTTAAAAGCTAGTGAACCTGACTGTGTGAAGGCTCGAGTGCAGAAGCACAGGTGAAGAAAAACTCAAAGAGTTTTCACGGCACAAAAGAGCCGGCGTGTCCTGAAATCAAGTGCACAAGCTTTTAAAGGTTGTTCTTGGCCACTTCTGAGACCAGCAAGATAAAGCGCGAAATCCCCACCGCTCCCCTCCTCTTCCTCTCTTAGGCTGCCTGTCAGAATGGAGAGTTGTGTTGCAGAGAAAGCCGGGGACAGCGTGAGTCACATCCCCCATGGTGCACTGCTTTCAGCTACGGCCGAGGGCTGAGACACACCTATATTGTGTTCACATACAGTATAGCTGGAAGCAAGCTGGAAGCAAGCTGGAAGACGTCCCCTCAGACACACACACACCAAACCAACCACAGCGCTCACATGGCCACACGCACAAAGGAAGCCCTTGAGGTTTAATCCAACCATCTAACACCCGACATGTGAAAAGGGGATAAAAGAGGGTCCGTTTCTCCAGCAGGGCGGCACAATTAGGTGGCTCCCCTGACACTCCACGGCCCCGCCGTGTGTGTTTTGTGTGAGGGTGAGTGTCTCCACGCTTTGGTGGAAAATCGGCCCTCTTGCCGACACATTGGTGAAAGGCGATTTCCGTAATCCGGGAGTGTAAGCCTCGCTGTACAAATGGGCGTAAGGGACTTTGTGTGTGTGTGTATATGTGTGAACAGTATATGTACGTGTGTGTGTGTGTGTGTGTATGTCAGAAATGCCAGCAGAAAGCTGCACGTCTGTCTGGGTGTCTGATAAGAGGCATCGACTGAGGGGAGTTTAGAGTAGCAGCACAGAGCTCAGAGTATGATGCCTGATGGGAAACTTGCTTTCTTTATTTCTAATATTCATTGTTATCCACTGGTTGTTGTTAAAAGAGAAATTTGCCACTTTTTATGCGGATGTCCAATCAGTGTTGATGGTAGATGCAGTTGATTGAAGCAATAAAGTCCTCAGTGTGTGCTATATTGACAGAGAAAGCTGATTTCTCCTGCTGCGGAGCCGTGCTGGCTACATGTACCAGGATGCATTGCGCGCGAGCAGCGAGTTTGCTACGTCTGATTAATAAACAAAATAAACTCACAAAATGTAAATGAAGGAAATACTCTTACATCTAAACAGAAAAATACAACCGTACACCTTCTGAATTCAAGTTTCTCTCTTGAGGCCCTGACACAGCAAGCCAACACAGAGGACTCTTGTCATTTGTCATCTTCTTCTCATCTGATCATTCCAATACACGGATATTTTCACAACAAAATGGCCGTCTGGAATGAAGCTAAGATGTCAGTGAGAGTGGTGTGAAAATGGTCGGCAAACGCCGCTTTGTTTCCTGTACGTATCATAACAACAGCTTGTATATTCACAGTCCTCGGTCTTCCAGTTTCCCTTTTTGAATGACGAATACAGACTACTGCTACTTGCTGGTAGGGAGAGTTATTTCCTCTCACGCAGGCGCAGAACGTACGTGGTAGCTGGTCGGCTGTAGTCTTTGCGGTGTGTTCGAGTGCAACTTTTCGACCGAGACAAAGGCGACGTGAGGCGACTCAACTGGTGGCCTTCTTTGCCGCTAGTTCTTTGATGTCGGGTTGGTTTGTTTGGGCCTCTACACCGAACTAAGACAGGCTTCATTACCTTGGTAAGTCATCGTAAAACGGTAACTCATTCATTCAAACGGGACAGAAACAAAATAAAACTCACCAAACACGTCTTGGTTAGTCTTTCAACTGTTCCCACAATCAGCAACTCTGGTTTGGTCGAAATGAATCCTTAATTCACAGAGTAAGATGTGAAAATATGCCGGCTGTAAGAGCTGGTGACATACATGTCAAGTTAAACTTGTTTTTTTTATTGTGAGAAGGATAAAACTGTGAATGTTAGCTGAGCTGCACAGCAAAATTTAATCCGTTTGTGTCCTGGGGCCGGATGTATAAATGACACATACGCACAGAAACCATGGTTAACATCAAACTGGTATTAATAAAAGAAGAAGGTGTGGTCAGAATATGTAATTCCTCAACACTACTACATACTTCAGACCAGTCGTACACACCGTTTTCTAGAGGCAGCTCTGTGTGATACGGTGGAAAAATGGAAATGGAAAAAATTAGATGAGAGACCAAATCCAATGTTATTAGTTCAGGTTGTAAGTCAATTTCATTAAGAATTAATTATTTTTTACAGTCTACACTGCGCAAATTTAAATTATGGTTGACAAATGCGCATTATAAATGTTCCTTTTAATGACTTTTGCATGGGCATTGTATTATTCTTTTTATTTATTCTGCTTTGATAATTTCCCTAGTTTTATAATTCATTGCATTATTCAGAGGGAAACGTCTGTTTAAACGCAACAAACTGATTCCCTATTGACTACCTCCCCAACGTTTGAGTAAAATTCATAAAAGAGTTCCATGCTCGTGCACGGCTTTAGATATCTGACAAAAAGAGTGTGTGCGCATATTTCTTTCAGTCATGAATCTACAGAGTTTTATGCATCTGGCTCCTGGTGTTTGAGCGGTTAAGACATATATCATGTAACAGTTACATTCCCGCTGTGATTCTGGCCAGGAACTTTTGTTTCATCATCACCCCATCTCTGTTCCTGTGTTTCCTGTTTTTTTAAACTTTCATACTATCCAATAAAGGCAAAATGCCATAAAAAAATCTTAAAATCTAAAGTATTAGATTTGGAGTATTGTTTTTTTGGTAGTATTTTCATCCTTTAAAAACTTTGTATGCAACTTTATTACTGTGAAGCAACGTATGCCTCTGGGAAATGCGCACAATGATTAGCATCCATCATGAGGGTGCTCTCACACCTGTAGTTTCGACCAAGGGCGAAAAAAGATCCATTGTTGCATTTTAGTTCTGGTCTGGTTTTTGTTCACACTGACTTTTTAAAAACAAACCAAGGGGAGTAAACATGAAGTTATACAGACTGACAGGTAACTCGTTGACTGGACAATTTTGGCGATTGTTATCCTGCATCATCAGGACCCACGTGGGGAATTCAAATTCTGGTGACTGACAGAAGTTTATGCAGCACTTTACTGCTTTTGATGTGTATATTTATGTTCTTTGGTGTCACAGAGAGCTCACAAAGAAATATCTGATTACCGGTATAAGCATTATTAGTATCATTAGACTGCAAATTGACCGCATGTTACGATGAATAATAGTAGAGACAGGACTGTACAAAAGCCCTGGATGACTGCTGGGAACGCATAGTGCGAACGTCGGGGAACGCAGGAACATGGGCATGAGGCGTATTACTTTGGGATCGCTGTCACACGATGGAGTTAATGAGCTGACAAAGTCAGCAGAATCCGGATACAAGCACAGCAGTTTTATCAGCTTTTGACCTATTATTCAGGGAATATAGCCGCGTTGACATGCTTATACAGTATACGTGGCCTTAAATACGGGTCAATAAGATCGCTTCCTGAACAGATTTCACGATCAGTAGATGGATTTATTAGTAGTTTAGCTTTGAAATCATGCTAAAATCACATATCTGCTATCATAAAATCTTGTGGTTGGTTCGTTTGCTTTCACGCTACAAACAAACCGCATCAGAGTCCACTTGGAAGCGGACCGAGACCCACCTTTTCAAGCGGTCTCGGTTCGGTTGTTTGGTCCGCACCAGGGTTCCATTGGCAGCTTTTACATCAGCCCAAACGAACCGTACTAACCGGGCAAACGGGCCTGAGTTCGTTTTATCCAAGCCAAACTGTTTGGTGTGAAAGCACACTAAAATAAATAAAAAAATGTTAAACTGCTTTGTTTGATGCAAAATAAATGCAAACGCTAAAGCATTCCTTTAACAAACTCCCAAGCCTCAGAACAATATGGACGTCATGATCACCCTTCATCAGTTTAGATGTGCTGTAATCTGCAACGAGATGCACCGTGATGTGAAAAACAGTTCACTAGCTATATTAACAGGTGTAGGAACGCCACGGAGAGAGAATACCCCGGAGTAATCCTCAGATCCATTCTTCTGAAACCGAGCATGAAGTGCATATTTGTGTGCTTTCCAAGCAAGGATTATTTTTTTCTCTGTCTGCCTGTCTGTGGCGCCCAGAGGCACAGCAGACAAATCACCTGGCATCATGACTTAAATCGCAGACAAGAGCAGCACTTTTAGCCTGCTGGGTGTGCTTGATAGAAAATACCAGAATGCTGAGTCTCTCGGCCTCATGGTGATTGTGAGAGATATTACTCTATATTCCCCACTCCTCTCTCCTGCCTGACCTAAGTACTTAGAAACAATATATGGCTTGTCTACCTATCTTAGCCTCCCTCTCAGCTATATAAAAGTTTTGCGGTGCACCAAAGACGTCCCACATCATGTGTGGTATTTGCTGAAATGATATAAACACGTCACTCACTCTGACAAGCATGTGAGGGAAGGGTCCTCGGGAGTTTTCAGGCACATTGATAGGCGGGATGACCCAGTCTCTCTTCTGTCGCCTTAGCCCATTGGCGGAGGAGCTCCTCTGATGTTTTCGAGGAAACTTGATCACTCTGGGTTGGGAGTCCCAGGCTCTTGACAGCATTTCTTCAATGCCACCCTGAAAAGAAGAAACATATCATATTATGCCACATCTCAGTATTGAATAACTCGCGCATGTTATCATTTGAAGGGATGCTATATTGCCCCGACAGGTTGGAAGATGAATCTATAAAAGTGCTGTAAAATGACAAGTTTCCCCCTCTGCTAAAATTGAAACTAAAATACTGGGTGTCACGCTGACAATAAACCCATTTTGGAAGAGTGGCAGAGCGGCAGACACATGGAAATATAAATAAACATTTATTTCTGAATGCTGCTCTATCACATTTCTTGTGGACGTTGGCAAGACACACTTAGCCTGCCCTAAGAAAGCGAGACCTCCCGCAGGCTACATGGCTGGGTTTTTTTATCCACTAAGGTGCTGTGCTTTGTCTGCATCCCTGCACAGATTTTCAAGCAGACATTATTCCTGCCCGTCTCCGTCCTCTCTGAAGAAGGAAAACAATGTGACATCGCCCTGTCAGAAGCCTGTCATCAGATAAAACAAGTGTTGATGAAATACCAGTGTAATAACGAGGGGAGAGAAACAGGAGACCGCCCCGCAGTTTTGTTTGGATGTTTGCACTACTTCTTATTTTTGATGTTGAGGTACCTTTGACATCATACAGGACCGTGGCATTATGGGCAACTCCTTTGTAGGAATGTACGGGTGTGTATACAGCCCTCTGCTATGACTCCCTCCAGCTCCAGCTGCAGAGAGAAGATTGTGTTCTTTCTCATCTCGCCTGGTGAAACGAGGGTTAGAAGGGTGCGTAAAAGACAGAGTGTTTTTTCCCCGATCCTCTATGGTGTCCTCCTGTGTAAGATGGTTGTATTGCTGTAAGCCACCTAATCCTATTGTTGTCTCAGCGCCCCGTGTAAACACACACACACACACACACACACACACACACACACACAAACACACACACACACACACTGAGTGGCAGTGTGTCACTGTCACCTGAAGCACACAAGAAATCCTCCTGCTCATCCCACCTGGAACACACACAACGCTAGGGATGCACCGATCCAACTTTTTCAGTCCGGGTACCGATAGCGACACCTGGGCTTTGGGTATCGGCCGATACCGAGTACTGATCCGATACCAGTGTTTAATTAATAAGCTGTATGCCTTGCTGTGTGGACGTGATCATTCTTTTATGTGTAAGGTAACATCAGTCCTGACTTAAACATGCTTCCCTATCTTTGTAAAACAAAATGTAAAAAAACTTCAAAATTAACAGGAATTATAATTCAAGTGTAAACCTGTTTAACCCTTTGAACTCTGCAATAGAACTGGTCCGCCAGTGCCTACATATATTATATTTTAGTTTATTGTGATGTTATGATTCCCGGAGTATCTGCAAACGCTTCATATCCCTAAAATCTGTACGACCTAAGCTACAAGGTTATGTACATCAATAAGCCATACTAATACAAAAAATACAAAAATCTTACATAAAATGTAACTAAATAAACACATAAAACATATTGATCTAAAGGATTTCTAAATGTAGAAACATAAACAAAATATTTCTTAAAATAATCGCCAACTATTCCATCATTTTTTTAAGAAAGAAAAGTCTAAATTCTCTGATTCCAGCTTCTTAAATATAAATATTTTCTGGTTTCTTTACTCCTCTATGACAGTAAACTGAATATCTTTGACTTGTGGACAGAACAAGACATTTGAGGACGTCGTCTTGGGCTTTGGGAAACGCTGATTGACATTTTCTTGCATTTTATAGACCAAACATCTAATCGATTAATCGACAATGAAAATAATCGTTAGTTGCAGCCCTAATCCAAACCTCAATACTGTTATGATACCGACCAAAACGTGTCTAGCACCAGGTTTTGAAGGCTGTAAAACAGCAAGAGTTTCAGATTCTTAATCATGTTTATTTGACTTTTTATTACTGATAAAATACATTTTTATATTCTCAGTGTACAGTAAGGTATCAATAGAATCACAGGTATTAATGCAGCAACAAATTGGTCAAAACTTTAAAAAAAAAAATTTAAATTCCTGTATATAATGTATATAGTATATAAACATTGAATTGAATTGAATAGATCGGCCCCATTGTCACCGATGCCTGTTCCAGCTATATGAGTCAGTATCGGCCCGATATTCGATCCGGTATCGGTGCAACCCTACTCAACGCAATCAAACGGGCAACGTGTGCACACGAGCGGACACGTTGCCGCACCAAACACAAGCCGGCAGTTCATCATATGAACATACACCTGCTTTGTGAAAGAGGCAGACTGTAAGCTGCACCTGAGCAAACAACGTGTACATTTTTCATCTTTTGTTTCAACTCTTCACACATGCACAGCTCAGAGGATTGGACCTCTGGACAGCCGGTGCTGTGTGTTTAGCTGGGCAGGAGCACGGTGGCGTAGAGGGAGCGGTGCGACTGGGCGGATGGTTAGAGGACAGAGAGAGGAACGAGGAGGGACCAGATGTGTTTCCCAGATAAGATAACCCTCGTTCCGGCTCCACTCATCCAAAACACTCACAGGTACCAACTGGCACTGAGGGAGGCCGGGATGCTGCCAGCCCCCTCCACGGGCGGCAGGTGGAATTAGTCTCTGTCTGCCGACGTGTGTGTGTGTGTTTCTGTGGCTGTGTGCATATTTGCGGATGCTCATTTGAAACAAGGGAAAACAAACACAAAAAAACAAACATGCAACAGAGGATAAACAACGCTCTCTGTGGCAGACGATGATGAATCATCAGGACTGTCTCCATGTCAACGCATATGGACGGTTATAACATATATGATACTGCGACACTGCTTCTCCTCATCTATCAGTCAGCGTGCTGCTACCATGATAAAGTCCCTATCTGCCTTTCCCGACTATCTGCAGAAAAACACAATGAATGAATAGTCGCTCTATACGCCAATCAGCCCACTGACGTAGGCAGCTCATCAGGCCCGACGATAACAAGGTTGAAGCATCCGATTGGTCGGGCCCCAGCATTCCTTTGGAAATGCTGCCAAAACAGAGAGAGACGGTCAGGCAGAGAGACAGACACAGAGAGAGACAATGAAAGGGAGACGGCCTTTATTCTAAGTCTGCTTGTGGATGATATCAGCGGCGTAGTGGCTGTATGTGACTGTCACTTTCAAACAGCATGGCAGATGACAGGCTGTTGGCATTGTGACAACATCAGAATTACAAAGGGGAGAAAGAAACACTGGAAAAACTCTCCGTGAGCTGCCGGGAAGAAGGTGCTTATTAGGGTTTGGGGATTTTATTTTGTCTGAATGTGTGTGTATGAGTTCAGCATGTGTAGTTGTGTTCAGTCATGCCTGTGTGCACATATGGGAAATCATGATGCAGGCATGTGTGCACACGCGTAAAAATAATGCATGATGAACATATGTGCGGGTCTGCATGTGTATGTGCCCGAACACATGACAAGGAGTCGGTTAGTGTGTCCCCGTTGCGCCCGCGGCTCCCGAAACCCACAGGCAGCCGGGGCCAGCTGGCAGCTCCCTGCTCCAAGGCAGGCTGCACATTGCTGGGGCATTCTTTAGGCCTGAGGCCCCCGAGCCCTGGAGCTGACATCTGGAGGTTATCAGCCCGACAAACAGGCAGAACAATACAATAAGAGTGTGTGTGCTCATTTCCCATTCTCTGTTCAGTGTGGCTCTGAAGACATTTGATTCGGGTCTTTTGATGTCGATTTTTTTATGCCTTTAGTGCTGCGGTTCCCTTTTGCTGGTTCGCTATGATAAAAAAAGAGATCACAGTGCTCGTCTTCAGTCAGGAGAATGTTCTCCCATGGGATCTCTCAAAGTGGAGAAAAATAACATTAAATCTAACTTTGTATAAAAAAGTATTGAAATTCTCATAGCTGCCATTAGCCTGTTTAGACTTTCCAGTGTGGACTGTCAACATAATCAGGCGAAGTTAAAGCACACAGCAAAAGTGCAACCATCCAACCCCGCCGCCGGTGTTGCTTTTCAACGACCAGTGGACCCCAGGGTCCTACGTTCCACCCTGCTGCCGGCCTTCTCTGTAATCTACCTCGAACAGGTGAGGCTGTCTGGGGAGAGCGCGGTAAAAATGCAAATCAAATAAGCACTAAAACCAGCTCCGGCAACCGGTCGACTCCAAATCCGGTGGTGCATAACTGATGGGCTTTAAGCTGGTGGGGAAGTCAAACCAACGTGCCATGAAATCAGTACGAGTTGGAGAGCACTCAACGAGAGGCCCTACCTGTGTGAGGTGTGATAGCCTGAGTACATAGACACAGCAGAGAGGGCTCTCAAGTCAAAGATGCTCCACTCTTCAATCGCTGTTGTATTGTACACAAAATGAAATAGTAAAATGAGCTGGTTGATCACGGAGCATGTTCCAAGTATGCTAGAGTGAGAAACTAAGCCAGTTATTAAAACCAAATCACTGGTGCTGTACAACAGAGCGAGCATAGCAAGAGCCACAGTAGATTCTGTGTTGAAGCCAATTCGAGTAGAGATGAACCGCGCATACAATTTGTTACACTACAACACCTCTCTCCACTAAAAGAGCCACTATTTGAGCTGCCTGTCTTTTAATCAGCATTGAGAAGAAGAGGATATCCTTCATGTTGATAACGCAGAGATACCGTAGGTTGCGATTAGGTGATGTGATTATGATCACCTCTTTACTAACTATTGACTTACAGAACAAAGTGATGGGCTCAGATAACTATTACTCTGTGTGTATTTACCGAACAGGAAAAGGAAAAAGGGCCACACTTCAATTCCAAAAAAATCATATGAAGCCATTGCACTAAATTGCACACAACTGGCTTCACTAGTTTATAATGGTATATTTCAAAGGAGACAGTTTAGCTCAACTGTCTCAAAGGAGACAGTTTAGCTAGAATAGACATTCATGGTCTCCAGAGGAACTAGAGGGAGGGTGCAACGCCTCAGCAATGGCGCCGTCGGTCGGGAAGGTGTCATCAGCAATAATGCAGAATTCACACCAGAGCAGCGGCGAAGTGCGGCAAGCTGCCATGCAATGTCTATGAAAAGCTGCCGCAGCCGCTCCCGTGCTCATCGAGCTGCGGGCCGTTTAATTCTGCGGCGAAGTGCGGCCAAAAAAAAGTTGGGAAAAGTCTGGCTACGTCAGGAGAAGCTCGGATTACAACACACACAGAGGGAGAGTGACTTCATTCTCTGCTCAGGTAGACATTACTCCTCTATATCTTCACAGAGCAAATAGTTGTTTGCTGCTATATTAATGCTCTGGATATCATATAGAGAACCTTAAAACTATGTAAAAATGGCAAACATTAAACTTACTGTAAACATTAAGCATAGTGAGCATGTTAGAATGCTAGCGTTAGCATTTAACTTAAAGCACTACTGTGCCATCAATTCTTGTGTCGTTGTTTTGGCTAATAATGTTGTTATTGTGTGTTTCACTGTTTCACTATCAGTGTTTTTCCTCTCAATCGTACAAACTGCCAAACTGAAGCAGCGAGACAGAGGAGTCAGCAGGGAACAGGAAGTCCAGATGGACTAAACAACATGACCTTGGCCATAGAGTCAGAGCCTTGTCTTCAGGGCCGTTTGACCTTATGGCAGGTCACAGATCCGAACCTGACTCTGCTGCTCTGTAGGGACTGACTTTCTGATTATTCCAGGTTAAATGACGGGATAGCTGTATCTCAAAATGTTCTGGATAGTTCAAAAATTTGACAAATTAAATAGTCAGCCACACAAAATAAGTTTACAGCAAAACTATGATCACTTAGCAATGTCATCCTTCCCACTCGAGTCATAAGTAGTAGGTGTCAGTGAGGACAAACTGTTTAAAAGAGTGATCTCTCAGCCTTGTGGAGGTTGTCACTCCGTGTTTCACAAAATTCCTCAAATTTTATGCAGTTTTATTAATGCGGGTCCATTAAAATGGTAGTATTGTACTGTACAGCATTTAACAAGCAACAAATATATAAATAAGTAAGGGATAATGTACAGCGAGCCGGACATTGTTGTGAAAGAATCCCCGACAGGGTGATGCTGCATCACGACGGGTAGCGGAGGGATGGCCCCCGACGCGAAGGGGATTCTTCCACAACAATGACCCGCTAGCTGTACATTATCCTGCTTATTACACGGCCACTTACTTAAGAAATCAATATTTTGACACAAAAATGGTCCGCCAGAGTCCGACATCAGAGCTGCGCCCATAGCAACGGTCTGTTATACATAGCAACGGTCTGTTATACAGAAATTACAGGCCGCAGAACGCCGTGACTGACCAATCAGAATCGAATATTCAACACAGCCGTGTATTAAATGAAATTAACCACCAACCAAGGTGTATTTTTGGTTCCTTGCTTGAATAGGCATTCTTCACCCATGTTCCTGTCTCACATTATCTTGTACCACATACTATATTCTAATAATTACACTTTTTAATGAAGCAGGTGTTCATCTTTATTTCTCCTCGGGGCGTACCAGGAGATTGGAACTAAAGTCTACCGTAGCACCAATTTATAGCATCTGAGTAAAACGGTGACAAGTACACATGTAAACACCGTTCTGGCAGAAATACATACCATACTGTACCTATAAAAGCTGGTTTTCAAATTTCCATGTGATTAGAGAAAGACAAATTTATTTCTTGTTCAATTATTGAATCTTTCTCCAGCTCCACGATGTGGCGAACATAATTATATGTCGAAACTACATCACCTGGTCCTCGCAGACTCCGCCGGAGTGGAACATTAGCTCAATCAATGTCAATTATTTCCCCGTCTCCATTATTGCACTGCCAGGAGTGGGCAGAATTTTAATCCCCACTCTGCAATTGCTTTAGCTACACGAGTCTCTGGCTTTTTGTCATGATTAGAAACATGACTGAACATTAAGCCCAATGGCGTTCAACAAGTAGTTGAGGAAAAATGATAATGGGTTTGTCCCTCAACAAAGTGCAGCAGCACGGTGGTGGAAGTCGGTAACAGTGGCTCTACATTTGGCCCTGTGTAGTTTTACAGTCTCCGTCAGCTAATAGAGCCTTGGCAGCAAATAGAGCCATGTCTCTACTTGTCACATACAAAGAAGAACTGCATCTTAACCGTCGTGCACGCACTGTTAAACACAAAGACCGTGTACATAGTGTGTACATGCAGGGTCAGAGAGACACAGGGGAAAGTGTTCTTACTGTATGAATGAATGTTTCTGATCAGCTCCTTTATCAGGAAGCTGCTTCACACTTTCTCCAGTAAACAACGAAGCATATCTAATCAGACAAACAACTTAGGATCGGGGGTTTAATAGCATTTTATTGAATCCAAATCCAGCTTCAAATCCTCTAATCAAATCTAAATCCTTTTGAATATTTTTATCACATATAATTAGGTTTAGCTTTCAACACTTGCAAGTAACTGAAGTTGAAAATATCTAAAACAAAGATCTGTAATCACCGTTTGTAGAGTGATTAGGCAGAAACAGCTTCAATACTGTATTAAATGTTAATTAAATGCATCTGACACACTGAAATACCTCCTTACTTCTACACCCTATTTTTCACAAGCTTTTGCTCTGAATAATAAAGGTTAAATATTAATATGATACGCAGTCAGCTAAATCACTACTCGAGAGAACAGTAGCCACTTGGTCTCGCTGAACTACAAAAACACACAGGTCATTGAGTGGTGTTACATTCATGTAGTGATGTTTCCCTCACAAACTATCTTTGGCTGAGTGTGCAGAGAGCACATTAAACAGCAAAGGTTTTATTCTGTTTTTTTCCAGGCTGGTCTCATACACCGTTAGTAGCTATAACTACAAAAAGTAATGCATTATAATTCGTATATATCACATCCCTGTAATCATGAACCAGGAAGTATAAAGAGCAACAAATGCCTCATAGGGAGGAAGTCAGGGTGGACGGGACAATCTTTTCCTAAACCTAACGAAAAGGTTTTGTTGCCTAAACCTAACCAAGTTATTTCCTGTAAAGATGGAAGTTTATTTTGAAAAGACTGTATGCATGTACCTAGTGGAAATTGACACGTGTTGCTGGACATTCGTCACGTGTTGCTGGACATTTGTAGGAAAACGCATGAAAAATGAGGAATAACTTCTCATAAGATATCATAGGAAGCGTTGTATGAGGATATGTCGTTTTTCGTCACTTTGAGTGGTCGATAAGACTAGAAAAGCGCTATATAAATGCAGTCCATTTAGCAGCATAAAATGATACCATCATAATGCCAGAACCTTACTTAACCTTAACACCTTCCACTTATGGAACGTTTCTTTGGACAGAGGATAATTTATAACTTGCACGGCAGCTGGATTCTCACGATCACGTGAGAATCGCTGAATCACATATCACACGAAAATCCATCTTTTCAGGCTTCAAGTAATGTGTTTGTGTCCAGCCAGCCAGAGTACGGAGTGAGGAACTACTGGCAGCTACGGGCGTGGCCTATAGGTATGTGTAACAACACGGAGAGGCAACTGTTCGTTCTAAGCAACAATGGCGTCTCCTGAAGAGGTTAGCGTAGATCCTGCAATAGCACCAGTGATATCAGAACTGGAGAGTATTTCTTCATTGAAAGAAGAGCAAAGAACGACACTGAAGGTGATGTTTTCGCTTTCCAACTGGCTTCGGCAAGAGTTGGATTGACAGATGGTTCACCCAATCACCTGCCAAATATTTATTGAAAGTGCCTGCCCTTTTCCAAACACTGTCAAATGACTGCTTCTCAGATGGTTCTGTGTAACAAACCATCTGGCGGGTCAGGTTAGATGAGTTTGGGTCAGATGGGAAAATGGTCTTAACAGCAATATTTAAGAAGGCAAGAGGAATTTTAGTGATAAGCAGCCAGTGTGTTATGGTTGTTAGGGGTGATAGCTTATTAAATTGGTAATGTAATCATGAGGAAACAATTCTAGCGGCGTGCCCTTGTGTTTATGTCTGTGTTCTCCCTCGTTACCTTTGTCAGGGCTAAAGGATGAGGATGTCCGGCCAGGGCTAGCTTCACGGTGGTCTCCCAGATGTGCGGGTCATGGAGCCCCCGGGCCGTCACCATGAACTGGACGGGCTCTGACAGGTTGGCCAGCTCCTGCTCGGCGTACACCGACCCATCGGGCCTCACGCTGAAGTTGGGGTCGCTGCTGACGAAGCCCACCTCTCTGCTGCGCTGGCAATCCTCAAACTTCACTGCAGAAACAGACGGAAAGGGGGGAGAATTACAGAGCAGCACAGTGAGATTTACTCTGCGAGGTGTTCGCAAATCCTTGACACATCTGGCACCTTTAAGATTAACCTGCATCCATCAAGACGTATCTTGAAATATCCCTTCTGCTGTCACTTGTGAGTCCCTCTCTTTGACGTCTTTGGCAAAACAAACTGCTTATCTGCTCCTGAACCGGAATACATGGGAGGGCAAACCTAATTCTTTTTCATATCATTCTTTTCTCAAACTAGAGGGATAGCGATGTCAAAACAGCATTTTCCTCAGCTTCTCCGGGGAAAGCACGACGAGAAGGTCTAAAGCACATTAAGCTGACTGGGCCGATTGCGCTCCATGCTTTGCTGCCAGGCACATGGAGCAAGGTCTCGAATGACATTTTGAGGGTTCGGCTTGACTGAGACAAAAGAAAGGGAGCTGTGAGGACTCCAGAGTAATATACTGCATGTGTCTGTATGAGCAGTATGGAAGGATGGGTTGGGTATAGGGGGTGTTGGCAGTCTTTCCACTCCACATATGCGTAAAGGGTCACAGAGAGACAGTCAGAGAGACAGTGTTGGACTGTTGAGTGCATCAGTGCAGATTCTCCAGTGACAGCTGACATGAATACTCCTTTACACCACACAAAACACAGTAGAAACCAGGGTAACACAACAAACAAAGAAATGCTAATTAATAATGTTTAAAAATTAAGCTATAATGTACTTCTTAAGATAATGTAAAGCGAGCGGGTCATTGTTGTGAAATAAACCCTCTCAGGGCGATGAAAGACCTCTCCGCTTTACGTCAGTGCTGCATCGCCCTGGCGGGGTTTATTTCACAACAATGACCCGCTCGCTGTACATTTTCCCTTATATAATTAACTATCAATATACCCTTTATAAATTATGGTTATAAAGTGTTACCGAAACCAACAGTCTCAAACACGACTATTTGGAAAACCCTTTCTTTTCACTGTCAAATTTAATCAACACTCACACTGCATCGTTATCCCATGATTCATAGCGTGATGCAATGGCACGAATGACTGATCTGTTGTTTTCAACATGTCTATTATGTTAAAAACACACCATCCCTCGTCTCCCTCTACCCCCAAGTTGAAACGCATGTGCTCTGAATGATGTTATCTCACAAACTCTGCCTGCTGATAACAAGACAAATTGATTTCATAAATCACCCGGGGAACAGATCGCCTGTTATGAGCTATGCTCTGATTTAAAAAAATAAAAAAATAAAAAAATCCAGCGTGAAGAATTCTGCACAGCAAGCTTTTTATCAAGCCATCTATTTAATTTATTGCCCAGCTTCCTGTCAAAAGCAGCTCCCAAACAACAGGCTAATAAAGCATGAGATCTCCTTGGCCACCGCGGCTTAGCGTCACACAAACGAGGCCGCTTGTTTTCAACCTCTGAGTAATTGCGTGCATAATGAGACGGACGGTGAACACAGTTTTGACAATGCGTGCATCTGTCTGTGTTGGCGAATGCAATCCGTATTTTCAATAAAGAAGCGGAGAACAATCCTTATGTGAGTGATAAGCCTTGTGTGAGTAAGTGATTGCCTTACTTTGGGGTTCATCTATCAAGGCGGGGAAGTGGATCTAACATCAGGTTGTGACAATATGACACAGACCTGCTTGAATCGTCCACAGATGAATTGTGATGGCAGGCATGTATTATGGAAATAACTTCAATTAGCTTGAACTGAGCAGGCTAATTGTTGTCACTTAGGCGGATCTCTTGTGGTGCAGCTGGAGAAGCGGGGCTTAAGGACACGCGCGCTGCAAAGCGCTGCTCATGAATGCGTCAGGGTGTGTGTGCACACGCGTTGGATTAAATTCACAGCTAGCTTGAGAATGTCTCCCCTCAGCTGGTGCATATATTAATTTGGATGTTAATTCTACAATAAAACCAGCGAGGTCTCTGAGGGTCGGTGTGTTGCCCCGCGTGCTGCCAGTTGGCATGGGAACACACACATGTGGTCCGTGAGGCATTGCCATTGTGCAGCATTGTTAGAGGAATGACTTTGATTTTCAGTTAGGGCACCGGGCCACCTCTCAGTTTACCATTCACCGCCTACTGGTGTATAGCCGCGAGACCACGACCCTAATTTCTAACACATACTTAGTGTGAAGACATTTATAAACGCTTTGCTATTCATTAAAAATCCTGTTCACAAAGCACATTCAAATCAGGTGGTGGGATCTGATCAGCCATGCTGGTAAATGGAGATGAAAGCAGCAGAAAGAGACAACGCTGAGACGAGATACTGATAGAGAAGCTATGTGTGTGTGCGTCAGAGAGCGAGAGAGAGGGAGAGATGGTCGGATAAAACAAGAAGGAGGGGGAGGAAGATACTGTAGCACACAGAAAAAAAGAGTTGGAAGTAAATTACAAAATATATAAAATAAAACCGTAATTAGAACAATTTTCTCAGCCTTAGTTTTAAGACAAGAGGAGCTAATGTGCAGACGTAGCAATGCAGATTATTCATTGCCGTCACATCATAATGGAAATAGAACCAGTGAGTGAAGACGAACGCTGTTGATAACTACTCTGTGCTTATTTGTTGTAATTGTTCTCCGGTGCGTGTAATTCGTTTTGTCATGTCACGCTTGGCAAACTACGGCATCCCTTGGTACTGAAAATTGAACTTGAAATGAATAAACGAAGACGAGGCTTCAGGCTGACGGCCCTGAAGGTCAGTAAACCCGCAGTCCTTCATCTATTAATAATCACATACATATTTTACTGCAGGTTCAATCAATCCTGCCACCGGACTTAACTTCATCACCTGGTCAGCTCATCTGGAGTGAATAGAAGGGACAGAGGAATGGGCGGGTCTTGCCTCCGGCTATGTTGGACAGCTGACTACATTCTATTATTATTTCACAACGTGACACTTTGTATGTCTTCTGTATGTAGTTATGAAAGGAATTAAATGATTTCTATCAGTCTTCACAGATGCTCAGATGATAAAATCACGCACTAACACAAGGACATCAGACTGCTGCTAGATATCTCCAGGCAGCTCTATTCAGCCACTCTTCTATGTATGTTTAAGGGTTAAGTGTGTGGTTGTCTGTATATAAGACTGTATATAAGAAGTGGACGTAGTCACCATGACGTCACCCATTGGTTTGTGGACTGTCGTTTTGAAGCCTTGAGTTCGGCATTTTGGCCGTCACCATCTTGGCTTTTTGCCACCAGAAGTGACACGAGAGGGTGGAGCTACAGTAAGTACAACCGAACACTGACTAGGACATTTTTAGGGGACCAAAAAGGTATAATAAGCATACCTTGCTTTCTGGTCTATTTGACTCTAAATGGGACCATAATTTACTAAATGAACATCATGCTGTATTGAAGAAGACTTTAAACAAGCGATTGAGACCATAAACTCATGTTTACAATGTTTACTGAGGTAATAAATCAAGTGAGAAGTAGGATCATTTTCTCAGATTTCTATACAATCAGACTTCTTTTTGCAAACAGAGGAGTCGCCCCCTGCTGGCTATTGGAAAGAATGCAAGTTTAAGGCACTTCAGCATTGGCCTCACTTTTCAGACCCGGAGGTTGCTGCCTGGTTGTAGCCCTACATGATACCACACTGGGTGTTCCTATTTACCCAGCATGCATCTCTCTGTCAGCATGAAGTCTGTCTGGAAAACTCACCGTGTTCAATTTTTCAAGACCTCTCTGCAGCCTGAAGCTTAGACGAGTTTGTGAACATATTGCATGCAGATAGCGTGGCCTTAAATATGAATAAATGCGTTGGAATTACTGTGTACTGTTTGTATAGTACTGTAAAACACACATGGGTGATGATGAAGTGTGCACTCTATGGGAAGGCTGATAGTGTTGCTTTAAACTGCCGTCTCAGCAGTTCAGAATCAGCAAACAGTGTAAACTATAAAAGCAGGGACAATTTTGTGCCTTGCTGGTCGTGGTAACAGCCTTCTGACTCAAAGATCTATTATGTCAATTCCCTTCTTCATCTATGAGTGTATCAATGTGTGCGTGTCCCTGTGCTTTGCCTTGGTTCCCAAGAAAAACATCAGGGGTATAAAACCACCTGCTGAAGTGTGTGTTTGCATTCTGTTCTTCTATTTTGTAGCGCTGGTCTGCCTCTGTGTCCCTGTGTGAGCTTCTCTGAGTATATCTGAGTGTGCATGTATTGTATGAGTGTGTGTCAGAGTGTGTTCTGTATATTTTAGTGCGTCCTGCCATCCGCAGCGGTGTTTGGCAGGCTGCTGAGGCTGGTGTCATTCTGCTCGGCTGCTCTTCTCTGGACTCGCACGGCAGAGAACATGCTGTCCAACAGAGCGGCTAGCGCGGCACAGACGCGGCTAAAACAGAGCGGGCAAGCAGCCGTGACTGCCGACCACCGAGTCCTCCACACACACACACACACACACACACACACACACACACACAAATACAGAGAGAGAGACACGCTTATGCTCTTTGTCTCTTCCTGCTTGTAGATCCACGACAATACCCTAGGGGAGGCCAAAGCCGCTCTTGTATGGAAACATTACATGTGCATAATGTAGAGGACAGGTAGCGACTCTGCACAGGCTGCTTTGTGCATCCACATGGAGCATGCCTCCCTCATCCCTCTGCATCCGCCTACACCGTGTTCACCTGTCGACCGCGCACGCCTCCCCTCTCCTCCCCGGCATTCTCTCCTCATCCTGTCACCCGTCTCCTCCACTTCCTCGTTCTCCAGAGTCACAGCTCCACCGTCCTCCTTTCCTCTTACTGTCCTTATTTCCTCCCTGTTTAACCCTCCTCCTCTATCTTCCTCTCGTATTCCCTGCAGACTGAGCCACTTTCTCCCCGATGCAAATCAGGAGACACATCATCATACTCGGGCTGCAACCATTAGTCGATTAATCGATTAGTCGATCGACAGAAAAGTAATCGGTAACTATTTTGATAATCCAATCAGGGCTGCAACTAAAGATTATTTTCATTTTCGATTAATCTGTTGATTATTTTCTTGATAATCGATTAGTTGTTTGGTTCATTAAATGCCAGAGAATGGTGAAAAATGTCGATCAGCGTCTCCCAAAGCCCAAGATGACGTCCTCAAATCTCTTGTTTTGTCCACAACTCAAAGATATTCAGTTTAGTGTCATAGAGGAGAAGAAAAACACAGAAAATATTCACATTTAAGAAAAAATGACTCAAGCTGATGATTGACAACGACAATTAATCGTTGCAGCTGTGAATCCATTAATCGTTTTAGTAATTTTTCAAGCTAAAATTCCAAACATTTGCTGGTTAAAGCTTCTCAAATGTGATGATTTTCTGCTTTTCTCTATCATATCGGATTATAAAGTGAATATTTTGGGGTTTTTGGACTGTTATAGCTGGCACCGTTCCCTATTTTCTGACATTTTATAGACAAAACGATTAATAAATTAATTGAAAAAAAATAAACGGCAGGTTAATCGATACTGAAATAATTGTTAGTTGCAGTCATAGACTGTGTATATTTCTCTTCCTGTCACCCATCTCCTCCACTTCCCTGAGTCACAGCTCCACCGTCCTCCTTTCCTCTTACTGTCCTTATTTCCTCCCTGTTTAACCCTCCACCTGTCCTCCTTTATCTTCCTCTCATACTCCCTGCAGACTGAGGCACTTTCTCCCTGATGCAAATCAGGAGAGCCAGTCTGAGCCAACTAGACACCCTGGTGGGTCAGTTATAACCATAGTTAAAGTGAGCTGAGATCTAATAGAGGTGCAAAAAAGGTCAAGATTTATGAGCGTTTATACACTTGTTAGCTGGTTTTAAGAAGGGATTATATGACTTTTTAACAGATCATTTTTAAGACTTAAATGGCTCTTTTTATAGACCTGCTTTTACATAACAACCTTTATTACTGTCTTAGCCTCCCTTTTATGAGATTTACTTTTATCCTGCATGTCTCACCCTGTATTCATTGCTTCCTCATTATTTTTTTTTTAATGAAGTGATTTTTTTTTTGTGCTTTAAAAGGTGTATAAATAAAGATTATATCAGCTACAACTGCTAAAAATAGACGTCTGACAGCAAACACGCTGTACATGAATGGGTTGATGTGGGACATTAAAAGGTACAGTGTGTAACATCTGGCGACATCTAGCAGTGAGGATGCAGATTGCAGCCACTCCCGTGTGCCAAGCGTGTAGACGAAGTACGGTGGCCGATGTGAAAACGTGAATGGCCCTTTTAGAGCCAGTTGTATGAGCATTAGGGGTGTGACGATTCACTCAGCTCATGATACGATACGATACACGATACACGATATTGGGTTCACGATCTCGATACGATACGATATTATAACAATAATACACGTGTTTACAGTTAGCTGTTAGCCGCCGAGCTAACGCGCTCTGCTTATGTAAACATAGCGGCGGAGGATGAGAGACAGCGGACAGAGCAGATTGAAACGTTGCTTTCCTACATGTTTAACTGTTTCATCGTGTTTATGCTTGTTGAACAGGTGTAATAACGTATCTTGGCTTTACACTTGCAAAGTTTTATTGCACTTACTAACAGCAACGAGCGTAGCGTCAACTTGTCTCTCCACCGCAGCCTCTCTGATCAGCTGTTCACTGGCTGTGTGTGGAGCTCCGACAAGGCCTATGAAAGGAGGCTGGGTCACGAGGGTATGACACATGCGCAGTGTAACTGAAGCTGCGGTCGTGTGTTGTGATTGGTTCAATTTCGTCGAGGGCGGACCAGATTTTACTGCGCATGTGTTGTACCCCAAAGATATGACTTGTACTCAGCCTCCTTCCATAGGCCTTGCAGAGCAGCAGGAAGAGGCTGGAGCTTTAGCAACGGAGCCCGTATGTACGTAGTAACTATTATGCCCTGATATCGCGATTCATTTTTTCGTCTCGACGATGCATATCGTCACGTTTTTATATCGCGATATTTCGTGGCACGATATTTCGTCACACCCCTAATGAGCAGTATAGGTAATTTGGAGTATGTGGGAAGTGAGCGGTGAAGCAAGAGAGAGAGTGGTGGCTAATGTGTGTCAGCGAACAAGTGAGCTAGTGGAGCAGAAGACAGTGTTAGTTTAGCTTTGAGAATATCAAGTGAATGAACAATGGAAGTTGCAGTTTGTGCAGAAATAAATACTGCAGCTCCTCAAGACCAGCAGAGGTTTCCTGTGTCTTGTTTCCCGGCGGCTGAGTGGAGTGACCGCGGGGGTTAACTCCGGAGCGAGTAATGTTATCTACTCCGTCCCGAGCAGGAAAAGTTAACTCAGTTGTTTGTCCGTTCTAGGTTACTGTAGAAACATGGTGGCCGACTCCATGAAGAGGACCCGCTCCCTATGTAGATATAAACGGCTCATTCTAACGTAACGAAAAGACAACGACTCTTATTTTCAGGTGATTATACACTGAAGTAAAAAACATACTTATTAATATTATATTCCATTTCTGCCAATAGATCCCCCTAATTGTTACACACTGGTCCTTTAAATATACCCATTTATGCAGTTGACACATTTGTAAAGAGAAGTTTAAGTTTGATACTTGGTAGAGAGACAGAGCGGAGCGGCTGAATAGGTCCAGACTGAGCATATGGATATTTGTTAAGGTGCTGTTCATCGCAGTTGTGGCACGGTGCTAAGTAAACATTCCCTCTGGTACCCTGCTGCTTTCCTCAAGCCAACGGGAAAATCAACGCCACCCACTCAATTTGCAAATAACAGTATTTCTGCCCGAGGCTGTGATAGACAGCAGAACGGAGCCCACTGACGACTAAAATACAGAGCAAACTGCATGTGAGGGACTGCTGCAATATCTCAGAGTGACTGCACTGTCGTTACAATTTAGTGTGCATGTTGTCAGTTATTCAATAGATTATCATTATTTGCCCATATTAATCGTTTTAATTTTGACTAATGACTATGATTCATTAAAATCAACAAACCTGATTTCACTCACCAGTATTAAGAATTTAAACTAAAGAATTTAAACTAGGGCTGCAACTAACCATTATTTTCATTGTCGATTAATCTGTTGAATATTTTCTCAATTAATCCATTAGTTGTTTTTCAGAAAATGGTGAAAAATGTCGATCAGTGTTTCCCAAAGCCCAAGATGACGTCCTCAAATGTCTTGTTTTGTCCACAACTCAAAGATATTCAGTTTACTGTCATAGAGGAGCAAAGAAACCAGAAAATATTCACATTTAAGAAGCTGGAATCAGAGAATTTTTATTTTTTTTTCCTTAAGAATGACTCAAATCGATTATCAAAATACAGTAGTTGGCGATTAATTTAATAGCTGACAATCTATCGATTAATTGTTGCAGCTCTAATTTAAACTGAACAATTAATGAAAATCAAAAAGTACTCTGATAAGCAGTGTCACTCACAATAAGCTGATTTATTGTTTTAATGATAAACTGCATCAAAAGCGGCTCTGTGAAACCTTCATTTGCAAACTAGGAGACAAGATCCTTGACTTCCACATGAAAACCCACAGCTGATAACAATGAACTTAACAAATCAGAGTCCTGTCTAAAACCTGTGCATTATCCAAAATGTCAGCTTTACATGACTAAAAGAAACAGCCTTGTTTTCAGATCCAGGCTTTTTAAAATGTTCTCACTGGGGAAATAAAAAATGTTTTGATGAACTTTCACAATCCACAAAGGTGGATGTGATCCTCCAGTGTGAGTCTAAACATGAAGAAAGACTAAACGTACAAGGTTTCCACCTGACAGTGACATTATGGCAGCTTCTCCAGAGACACGCGAGTTGTAATATTCTTTCCTCCTACGAGAGGGAAAAAGAAATGAGAAAAGTTTACACCTTTCAGTTGGCGTTGAAGTAAAAGCAGCGGAGCGGGCGTGATTGGCAAGTAAAGATGTAAAAATCTATTTTCAGATGTCGTGATATATCACAACTAAAGTGAACCGTCTTGTGAATCTGTAGTCAAACCCGAGGCGCCCCGTGCAGTACATCCACAACCCTTGAAACTCTTCTGAAATCCAGCCCACTGAGGCCCCCACAGGAATGCTTATAACTAATTCAATTTACATGCTGCTGTTTTTAAAACACTGCAGGTACAATGTGACTTTCCTGAAAAGGCTTCTTTTTTTTTTTTTGCCGCAGTTGGAAATGAATTTCTCTGCCTCTGCAGTTCTCTGCTTTAACAAAAGCCCACACAGTTCCCTCTGACAGCTCGCTCTCACAAAAGGAAACCACTGCGACTCAAGTGTGTGTGTGTCACTGTGTGTGTGTCGCTGTGTGTGCTTATGCGTGCGAGGGACCAGCGTGAGAGAGATGAAGAGACAGACAGAAAGAGAGAGAGAGAGAGAGAGAGAGAGAGAGAGAGAGAGAGAGAGAGAGAGAGAGAGAGATGAGGGACACTGGAGTGGGAGTGTGTGACACCAGCTCTTTGCCTATACGATTATTACAGCTGATGCATAAACGGGTATGGGTGTCATCGACTCCCTGCGTTCCCATAGGTGTGTGTGCGTTGGAGCGAAGGTGCTGTCAAGCTGCATTTGTGTGCGTCGGCGCTCATGTTTCACTTTTTAAACGCCACTCGCTTGTTATCTGGTGCACTTATGGCGCTGAACGAAAACCTTGTCACATTGTTAGTGCGCCGTTATGTCTACATGGCCAACATCCGCCCACGACCTCGCCGCCCCCACACCATCACACCTTTGTTTTCCTTCTGTCACCTCCCTCCTCCTGCAGGTATACGCAGGAAAGGCTGTAAAAGAAGGCCTGTCAGGCTACTGATGAGAGAGTCTTTACACCGCCGATCTGTCTGGATGTACAGTCACCACATAGACAGGATGCTGTATGGGCCACATGTTCTGTGGGTTGTCACAGCATTTCAACGGATTATGAAGATTTCCTCACAGATATTTGTTTTCCTCCACACACCACCTCACTTGCACATCATCTCATTACACAGTAAGCTTTGCTCCGCACTGTCGCTTGAATCTCGGCGTTGTTACAGTGCGTGCCGCTGCATTCGCAGTCCGTGTGAGCGTTCGGGTTTTGCACACATCCCCGGCCCTCGCTCTTATCTCTGCATTAGCCTCCTCTCATGGGCACGGGCATGAGGAGGCTTGAGGAATGAGAAAGGGGAAAGAGGCGAGATAAAGAGGGAGAGCGGGAGCAAAGCAGAGCGGATGCAATTAAAAGACTGGGTCACAGATCGCAGTGCCAGGCGTCAGTGTGATTAATACACCGCCATTCAGCCCAGGAGCTTTTCTCCTCTCTGTGTGTGGATGTGTGTATGGAGTGTGTAGTGTGTGGGGAGTTTTTTTTGTGTCTGTTATCTTGTAAGCAAACCAAAGCTAGGGGGCACTAGAGTGTCTAAATACATGCTACCCTAAGCTGGGCCAAGTTTGGGCCATAGTTTGGTAAGTATTGATCTTTTATTATATATATACTATTAACCTCTTAACAATCCTAGCTCCGTCTTTAAGCTATGGGAAGATACTGGTATGAGATGAAACTAGAAAAAACCTATGGAATTGATTGGTACCAACCATGTCATGTTAGCTTGTCGTGAAGAACGCTAAATAACTCTCCAAAGTTAGGCTAAATTTTGGCAAGGAAAAACTGGCATGACCACTTTCAAAGGGGTCCCTTGACCTCTGACCTCAAGATATGTGAATGAAACTCTTAGATGATCAGAGTGAAAACGGTATCTTATTCGATAAAAACAGATGTTGACAAACTGCATAATTTGCAGTTGACAAAAGGTAATAAATCGCAATATATCGCAATACTCAGCACATCGCAAAATGTTTAAAATTGCAATAAGATCGTATCATGACTTAAGTATCGTGTTAATATCGTATCGTGGGGCCTCTGGTGATTCTCACCCTTAGTGTACGCTATATTTAGAATATTATAAAAGCTTTATCTTGCCGTCTGACAGCCCTTTACAACGTGGAACTGAACTGAAAGTGAAACTCTCTTCAAAGCCACCAGACGTCGTTGACAAAAACAGTATAGATAAGTTTCACAATTCAGACCCCATTGGAAAATAGTCTAAATATAGCGTACACTTAATTGGATATTGATTTTTTTTGGTGAACTTTTCTTTTAGGTGGCTAAAAAACGTTTTGCTGCTGCCCCGTCCACAGCAGTACATTGCTTTGTCCCCATGCCGGTATTCCTGTGTGCTTCTCCAAACTGGGGGCTTGCCGACCGTCATCTACTGTAGGTAATACACTGACTATGGATAAGTACCTCATACAACCCCACTTCAAAACACCCAAACTATCCCTTTAAGGTCAGGAGTCCTGGTGACCTCAACAAATATGTCCTAAGAAATGATGATCTGTCCCTGTCTGACTTCTTTCCAGTTTGTTCAGGAGACGAAACAATCCAACATCCAAGTTAAGAGCCTTTTGTGTCATTCTACCTTCTACAACAAGAGGAAACAAGTAAGGGAGAGAGGTGGGCAGAATGTTCAAACTGACTTTTCAAAACTTTTAAAAGAAGAATAATTTAGAAGTAAACAATCTTAAAATACTGCATACAAATGTAGTTACACTTCACAGGTTCACACTGTTGTGAACTTTAACAAACACCCACTATCCCTGATTTTTTTTTTGTGCATGCCTTTTGGCTGACCATCTACTCAGCAGCTATCCACTAATTTACAGACCAAAAGTCAGTGAAATCTGGCTCCCAATCAATCCACCGTCTGAGGAAAACTAGCATCAAGGCAGGAAACAACACCTTGAAAATCCCCCCAATTGAGCTGGTGGCCCCTGCCACAGTCTTATGGTAATGAGAAATGTTCCCTTTTGAAACACACACAACTGCACAAACATATCAACCGATTCTTTCTTTTATTTCTTTCATCTGGCTCCCACTCACCAGACCTTGCCTTCAAGGCTTCCCCTTCGATTTAGCGTGAGCAGAGAGGGAGCCGCGCTTTATCACAGCAATATCTTCTTTAAGGAGGTGAAGCGAGGAAACTGCCTCAAGGCTACACACTGTCGGTTATCTCCCAGTACAATATAATAATTTCACATAGCCCAAAGCGAGGTGGTGGGACCTCAGCTGGGCCAAGTTACAAAGAGGGGGATGTGAGCAAACAAGGGGCAAGGATCAGGGGACAAAGGGGGCTGATATCCGTGACTCTCACTCAGCCGTATAATGACTGTAATGAAAACCCATTATTCTCAAGTAAGTATTTCTTTTTTTTTCTCTAGTGTGAGTCACACTGCCCCAACTGCACACAGTGGGCAATGTAGAGAACACACTTCAGATTTTAGACTTTTATCATAATAACTAACACAGTGCAGAGATGTCATGGCCGTGTGAGTCAAAATATACTCACACAACAGTTGGTATGATATTTTATGAAAAGTTATTCCTCATTTTCTGTGCATTCTCCTACGAATTGCCTGCAACACGTGACACACGTGTCAATTTCCACTCCAGTCTTTTTAAAATAAACCTCCATCTTCACAAGAAACAACTTACATAGGCTTAGATCGTGGTTTGGTTTAGATCAACTTGTTAGGTTTAGGGAACAAAACTATTTAGTTAGGTTTAGGAAAAGATCAACTTGGTAAGGTTTAGGCAAAAAAACTACTTAGGTAGGTTTAGGAAAAGATCAACTTGGTTAGGTTAAAGTAACAAAACAACTTAGTTACGTTTAGGGAAAGATCAATTTGGTTAGGTTTAGGCAACAAAACGACTTAGTTAGGTTTAGGAAAAGATCGACTTGTTAGGTTTAGGCAACAAAACAACTTAGTTAGGTTTAGGAAAAGATCAACTTGGTAAGGTTCAGGCAACAAAACGACTTAGTTAGGTTTATGAAAAGATCAATTTGGTTAGGTTTAGGCACAAAACGATTTAGTTAGGTTTAGGAAAAGATTGACTTGGTTAGGTTGAGGCAACAAAACGTCTTAGATTTAGGAAAAGATCGACTTGGTTAGGTTTAGGCAACAAACCTACTTGGGTTTAGGAAAAGATCGACTTGCTTAGGTTTAGGCAATAAAACAACTTAGTTAGGTTTAGGAAAATATCGTGGTTTGGGTTTAAATAACTCCGGAAGTGGCGTTACTTAAGTACGGAAGTTACATGAAAAATAAATTAACGTTGCCTTCTGGTTTCACATGGGACACAAACACCGGTCTCCTGTATAGCATGGAGCTCTTCCCTCATATAGGAATATTGATCAGTATTCACTGTGTTTATAACTATTTCAATGTTTTGGGGATATTTATGTTATCTGTAACATGGTTATATGGAAATAAATAGTGTTTTGAAGTAGAACTCCCAGTAAACAGTCAATACGTATACAGTGTACATGAAGAAAACATGGAAAGCGCATGAGTATATCTTTATAAATTGCATCATAAATGGTATATTTTAGTGTATTTTCATCAAATTTACAGTCCCAGTTGTTGTAAAGAGTGGTAGAATACATTCAGTTGCATCATCATCTATGGGATCTTTGTTATAATGGTGATATTGCCTTTGAAAGATTTTATACTAGGCAAGGACAAAAAATCTTATTTCTTTTATTGCTTCTCCATTATAACCTCCATGATAATATAGTTTAGTTTACTTACAATGGATTCATATTCCTTAGATTCTTACCATTCAAATGAGACAAGATAAATGCAGCTAACCCTTATGGTTGAGGAATCAGTCCTGCTTAATTTTGGGTAGTTATTTTAAGTGAATAGGGCTAAGGCTAACAGGTTAATACACGGGTTTGTTGAATACTCCATTCTGATTGGTCAATCACGGCGTTCTACGGTCTATTATTTCTTTATAGCAGACCGTTGCTATGTATAACAGACCGTTGCTATGGATGCGGTTCTGATGTCGGACACTGGAGGACCATCTTTGTGTCAAAATACTGATTTCTAAGTAAGCAGCCGTGTAACAAGCAAGATAATGTACAGCTAGTGTCGGTGCTGCATCGCCCTTTCAGGGTATATTTCCCAACAATGACCGGCTCGCTGTACATGACCCCTTACTTATACTTCCTGGTTCATGATTATCTAGATTACATACAAATTGGTTTCCTGGGGTGCAAACGAATTAAAGTGCATTACTTTTTGTAGGTATATAGCTACAAATGGTGTAAGAGAACAGCCTGGGTGAGTAAATGAGTCCAGTTACAGTAGCCACTCTGTGTCCAGTGTTTATGGCTCCAGCAGCTCTTAGCTGGTTATTTTTAGCTGGTCCTGATTACCCTGGAGACTGGCCTTAATAAATACTCTAAGACTAAAGACAGGCCCGTCCTCCCCATCCCCACTCACTGAGCAGACCAGCAGCTCCTTCTTCTCTCCATCTTTTCCCTCTTCTTGCGCTATTTGCATAACAGTGTTTGCATCCTTCCCCGGTGATTGTTTAGCTGCTGTGTTCAGCATCTTGATTTGATTCCCTACAATTGGCCTAATTAGCATTACAAATACACACTTAGAGAGGAACAGAAATATCTGTTATAGCTGACAGACTAATTTAAGGGGGATGGAGGCCAGATGAAGAGGCAACGCTAAAGGTGTATCACTGCGTCTCAATAACGAGGTGTCTTATCGGAGTCCGCTGAAACTACACTTTTACTACATTTATGTAAATAAATGAGTGGCGTGTCTGCTTTAACGGAGTAGAACAGCATACCGAGCGGCTGACAGCGGCAACGTATTGGATGTTCAACGTGATTAAAGGTGTAATCACAACAAGAAACATGCCTCTTATCTTCTCTCTCCCTCCCTCTCTCCAGCCCAGATCATGTCTTCTAAAGCCAATGATTAGACTTAAGACAGATCTCCTTCATTATCCGTTGCTCTCATCCATTTCTCTCTAATCCTGTCTGTACTCCGAAGCCCCCTGGGGCAAGCAGTAGGCCGGGGCCAGCCATTAGTCTCCAGGCCCCGAGACCAGGGACAAAAGTCATCCGTATTTTCCCTCGGAGGAAATCAAGGCCATCTCTGAGGTCAGCTACAGTACACCGACTGCTTTCACATATTAATAATTGCTATAGTGCTTCTTTTTTTGACTCTTCATTTGGGTACTTGTTCTTTAAAGACTGATCTTTGCCTTTTGCACTCATCTGACTCTTAGATGGAAACATGCAGCCAAAGTGATGTTGAAGTAATTGTTCAGTCAGATTCCTGCCATCTGAGGCTGTAAAGGTCGTTCTACTGATCAATCAGCCAGAGTAACTGATGATGAAAGTAATTGGTTTCATTATTGTCAACCAGCAGCACACATAAGTGTGTTTAGGTTGGTACCTCCAGAGGGCCGGGCCCGCCAAGCAGACGACGTTCATCTGAAGAGCACAGCTACAGTACACGGACTATAGGGAGACATTGTTGTGAGCCGGGTGCTGATGTTGTCATTATGAAGATAATTGCTTCTCCAACAAGTAGCCTTGAGCCATAAGGCCCAGTGTTCAAGTCAAAACAGGAATCAATGCGTTCAGGTCTGGACAGGAAACATTTTACAAGCCCACTAGAGTAGAGTTAGAGGAACAGTGTTTGTGTAGACACACACCAACGAAATGGATGCTGCAAAAAAAAAAATAACATAACTATAGAATGGAATACAAAAAAGACAGGCATGAATAATTAATTCACCTTATATCAATAAGTAAAGAACATTGTTAAAGCTGCATTATTGATTTTTTTGGCCACTTGGGGGTTGGGCAACAAGCTTATATAAAGTAGATATGGTGAATGTGTTAGCAAACAGTTGCCATTTTACACATCCAGCAGACACAGATCAACATTAGCATCATTTGGACTCATGTTTCTGGCCACCTGTTGAAATATCTTCATTTAGCTCTGTTTTAGTCTTTATCAACCCCCTTCACTATGTTCACCAGCTAGCTGCTAACTATCTAGTAGGGCTGCACAATTAATCAAATATTAAAGGACCGGTGTATAACATTTAGGGGGATCTATTCGCAGAAATGGAATAATATTAATAAGTATGTTTTCTTTAGTGTATAATCACCTGATAATAAGTTAAAATCGTTGTGTTTTCGTTAGCTTAGAATGAGCCCTTCTACATAGGGAGCGGGTCCTCTTCACGGAGTGTTGCACCGCCATGTTTCTACAGTAGCCCAGAATGGACAAACCAAACCCTGTTAACTTCTGCTGCTTGGGCCGGAGTCGATAACGTTACTCGCTCCAGTCACACACTCTACGCACTGGCTCTGCTCCAAATGACTTACGCTACTCTTACAACAACTGGCTCTAGAGACAAGAGGGCCATTCGAATTTTTGCATCGGCCAACGTAGCTCTCCAACATGCTTGGCACATGGGAGAGGCTTCAGTTGGTTGCAATCTCCTCACTTCAATATACATTTTATATATAAACATATACATATACAGTATATAAAGACTGTCTATTGATTAAAATATTTAATCGCGATTAATCACAAATTAATCACACACTTATTTACTGTTCAAAATGTACTTTAAAGGGAGATTTGTCAAGTATATAATACTCTTATCAACATGGGAGTGGGGAAATATGCTTGCTTTATGCAATTGTATGTATATATATATTTATTATTGGAAATCAATTAACAACACAAAACAATGACAGATATTGTTCAGAAACCCTCACAGGTACTGCATTTAGCATAAAAAATATGCTCAAATCATAAAATGACAAACTCAAGCCCAACAGGCAACAACAGCTGTCAGTGTGTCAGTGTGCTGACTTGACTATGACTTGCCCAAAATTGCATGTGATTATCATAAAGTGGGCATGTCTGTAAAGGGAAGACTCGTGGGTACCCAGAGAACCCATTTTCAGGTGAAGGGACCCCTTTGAAAATGGCCATGACAGTTTCTCGTTGCCAAAATTTAGCGAGCCCGCTACAACCTCCGAAAGATCGATTGCATTAACGTGTTAAAGAACGTAGTGGTGTTAAAACAAATTTGCATTAACTTTGAAAACCCTTATTATAATATTTTGCTTCTAGAGATGCTCTGTGAATAAGGACCAATCTTATTTTCATGCAGATATTTTTACATTAGCAGAAATATGTAGCACAACATAGACATGAAAGCAGCGTTCTGTTTATGTAAAAGTAAAAGTGCAAGAAATATATTTTGTCACTAAAATCTAGGAATAATCGTGATAAATAATCGTGATCTCAATATTGATCAAAATAATCTTGATAATCATTTTGGCCATAATCGTGCAGCCCTACTATCTACAGTTTGGTGTGGTTTGTTTATATAAAAATATTTACTAGTGCAGCTTTAAGTCACGTACACACGTACAGTAAATGTACAGTATTTTGCGTTGTAAATAGCAGCACATACTATATGTAAGCTACCATTTACGATTAACTCTGTAACAACATACTGTAGCTAAAAGATTTCATCCTGTGTAACAGCAGCCTTTACACAATCCCAGTTTGATATATGCGTAGGTACTTGAATTAAAAAAAAGAAAAAGAGCCTTTCAGAGTGCCGCCCTTCCTTAAAAGCAACATATCTGAGTTTCTTTCAACAGCTTTTTGCTTTTGAAGTCACCCTTGCCTGTTCCTGAAAATCAATTAAAAACATGACTAATACATTTACACCTAACATTTTCCACTTTTCCTCTTAAGAGCGTTTGATGTCCCCCCAACGCCTAACACTGTGTAAATGCTCAGATCACAGCGATAGTGACGGGAGGATTTCAACAAGGACCCTTTCGCACTTAATCGTTGCTTCAAGTGAAGCTCCAACATACAGTGAAATGAAATAATGGAGAATATCATTCCTACTGTGCTGTTTTTTTGCACAACACTCAACAAAGAAATCCAGCACACCACCAAAGCTCATCAGACAAATGGTACAATATTATTTCTCTGTGAATGTCCTCTTTTGTCTCTCCCGAAAAGACATTTAATGCAAGTGTCTTTGCTCCTCCAGCACTCGACCCCTCCTTATATTTCCTACATAAGTCGCCTGGTTATCAGAGAGATCTGCAGCGGTCCTTTATACGAGCATACTGCTGTCCCTTAAGTGGGCAGCACTAAGCCTCATTGTCTGCTATAGATGTAGGAAGCACAATAGGAGAAGCTCTCTGCTCAACTATCTACTGGGAGGGGATGGGAGGTCGGTCTCCCCGGGCCATGGCGCCAAAACCATTATTCTTATCACTGCAGGACAACTCACCGCAGGGCAGAAAAAACCCTTCTGAAAGGTCAAATGAGTGTGTCTCTCAGTGTGTGTGTTTGCCCCTCCCCGCCTCTCTCACACCACACATTTCTGTATTTCTCATTAACTGATAATACATCACTCATGACCTTGTGATAAAAATACATTAGCTGGAGACAAGTCATTAATCTATAAAGAATCAGGCTGTTTAGGTTATCAGGTGGGAATGGGTATACAGTGTTATCGCACAGGTGATGGGAATAGGCTTAATTGGCCTTCTTAAGCGAGTCACTGTGTGTAGTGGAAGTGGTTTATGTGTTGTCTTGTCCGGGACGTTTGGCTGTCATCGAGCGACGTGGTTTAGGATTGGCCAGCATGCAACGGGACTAGTTGTCCGCTCAAGGATTACGTACTGCAGGAAGAATAGCTCCTTCATTGGTGCTCGTTTGAGAGATAAAGTAGCCACTAAATGTATGTTAGATTGCTGCAGTGCAGCGGTTTGATGCAGTTTTATGATGATTACGGTTCGACAGTAAAACTGGATTTACTTGACCCAAGTATAAATAGATACTTCCAGTGTGTTTGGATTAGGGTTGCAAAATTCAGGGAATATTCAAATTGGAAACCAAGGGAATTAATGGGAAATAACGGGAATAAAATGGAAATATAGGGGTTATTTGCTCAGGCTGTATGTACCATGTCATGTGCAGATATAATTAAACCTTTTACTAGATCATAAACATACATAATCCATTAATTTGCCAAATAAATCCATTCATTTGTCAAATAGATACAATGTGAAATGTGCCATGTGGCATGTTAGCTAGCTAGAAAGTTAACTAGTGGGGAAAGGTACTTTAAAAGCTTTATGTGGGCTGTATGCAAACTTTGGGCTTAAAGTGAACAACTAATGTATGAAAGAAATGTTTTAAAATAAAGAATGAACAGAAATAGATTAAAAATCCTCAATTAGCTCAATCAACCTACATCCCACATGGTAACAGCTAGCTAGCAGAAACTAGCAGTGTACTTTGCTTTAGGCTACTCATCTACTGGTTAATTGAAATACAGTATCATAAAAAAAATATAAAATATATTCACTCCAGTAATATATTTAAAACTTACATGAAAGCATGTAGTCCTTTGGCTCAGACAGAGCAGTAGTGTTGACAGTAGTGTGGGCTGCACATGTGATCGAAGGATGCACTGTGTGTAGAGAGGGTTGGGATTTTACTGAAATTCTATTTAATGGGATGATGGCAAATGATCTGTGATGCAAGAGTGTGCTGCTGAATAAAATGCATGGTAACAATTCAATTAAATGGTCATACTTTTAACTAAAACATGACATATTGCTTTTTTTTTGTATTCCCCTCGTAAAAAAGTTCATAAATTGAATTGAAATTGTGAAAAAATTCGAAAATCCCTGAGCTTAACTTCTGGAAATTTTCCGACCCTTTGCAACCCTTGTTTGGATTTACAGCTCAGTTTCATTGACAGCACCAATGCATACCCTAGACAAATCCAATGCTGACCATTTTGTTGCTTTCTGCTCGGCCATATTGACCACCACTGTTCCTGTGTTAAAAGAATCCCTTGATGTTCCTCCACCTCTTTGTATGGGCCTACATCTAAGAGCGCTGCTGTTATGGAGTACCACTCTTATTAACAACAAGAATAAACTCTAAAGATAAACCATCAGCCACACCGGATAACCCAGAAGACAGGAGACATCTTCAGACAGCTCAATATGAACAAAAGAGACGTTCAAGCTTCAATCAAACCTGGGAGGCAAAGCAGAACTCACTAACAGAAGAGGGCAGATTAAAGAAAGGAAGAAGGCTCTGCAATAGGGGAAATATGTTTTCAACAACACATTTTACTGTATTCTCAGAAACATAGAGCCTTAATCTGTTTTATCTTATCTGACACGACTGACAAACTTCAGATCTTTTGGTAATTATTCCACCTTTTTTAATTTCCCCCGCTAAATAAATTACTTAGAAAATTCACAGTCTAAAATTAGTACGTTAATGTTTTATTTTGCCTTGGAGTAGCTCATTCTACAGTACGTGTGTGTGTGGTGTTTGTGTTAAGAAGCAGAAAGTCGTTTGTATTAAGTAAAATATGTTTAATCATTCTTGGTATCGTTTTTTCATTAATTAACTATCGCTTATAATTACACAGCACCATTATCACTCCCATTATAAACAATTAAAATACACCATCCATTCTGTCGATTTGGCAACCAAAAGCTGATTGGCTGGTTGCCAGCCTGGCAAAGCGCTTCTAAAATTTACTCGGTGTCCCTGGAGAGGTTGGCTAAATTTTATTTTCACTCGAGTTAAAGCTAGAAAATCTAACCAGAAATAACTGTAGTGAATACACAACACAAAAGCACACCAAGGTTCTGTCTCCCAAAGCTGGATTATTAAATTAGCAGTTTAACAGCACTGAACGCGAGTCAGAGAAGCTCTTTTTACTTCAGTCTTTTGTTACGTTTCGGGGTTCAGGGTTTTATTCAACTAACATGATTATACTGCTTTTTGAGTCTGGATCTGACTGAATGAAAAAGAAAAAGTGTGTGTGCGCAGAATGAAATGCAGCCTTAAAACGAAGATTCAATGCAAAATGATCTGAAAGCAACAATATTGGCTAAACAGATACATGTTAAAGCCGCTGGTTGTGTGAGCAATACAAGTTAATCTATAGCAAGTCTACCAATGCTGAACCAAAAATGTCCTACTGTTTGCAAACATCCCACATGCTCACAAACCTTCGGAGGTGAAAATACAAATTGTGCCAATATAAAAATATCAGGAAATACATTTGAGTTTGAAAAGTATATTTAAAGCTTCATCAGGCAGAATGTTTTTGGCATGATTGGGCAAAAACATCCATAATAACCTTTCAGCATATTGTAATTCAAGTGTTCTGAGAGAAAAACTAGACTTCTGCTCCTCCTCATGGCTCTGTTTTCAGGCTTTAGAAAATCTAGCCCGTTACGGGAGACTTTGACCAATCACAGGTAATTTCAGAGAGAGAGCGTTCCTATTGGCTGCTCATTCGACAAAGGCAGCTGTCAATCACTCGCAAACTCCGATCAAACGGTCAAACTAGGCAGCGCTGATCAAATATGAATCAATATTCTGTTACTGTAATGCCTATTTCTCCATCTCAGCTCTGACTGGTTGTTTTCCTCCGGTCTGTGAAATCTTACAGATGCCATTAGGAGCATCGGAAGACACAGAGGCACATGATTTTTTCAGATTACCTGTCTCATGCACTACTGTCAGGATATAGTGACCGTTTTATAAAAATAACTTTTTTTAAATCATATTTGCTCCAATCTTCCTACTGCTGCTTTAAAATATAGCAAATCTACTGATGCTGGCAAGCGCACAAAAACGTCCTCCTGTTTGCAAACATCCCACATGAAAATACATATTGTGCGAATATAAAAATATCAAGCAATACATTTGAGTGTGAAAAGCATATTTAAACCTGCAAATCACCATGTAAACAAAGTCTGTGATGCAGGAATGTGTTCAATGGAGACAACCGTGCTGCGATCACAGGCTTCAGGATTTCATATTAATTGCTAAGCATGATTTTCACGGCTGAGTTTGACTTTCTTGCCAACATCAATTTGTCAGTGTAGGTGTTAAACTTTCCAAACGGTGAATGTTTCAGGCGCTGAGCGTATCCAAGCTAGCCAACAGCACTGCTCGTGTCATGCCACGCGCTGTAGCTCGCTAACCTATAACGTATGCTTGGACTTGAGCTGTCTGCTCTGCATAAATCTCCGTCCCGCCACAGGCAGAGAGGTGACAGAGAGGCAGATGAGGACATCCAGTGCAGTATGAAGGATGGTGGCAGCCGTTCCCCCAGGCCACGGTGATGGCACTACATCGATCCAGCCACTTCGGAGCCTGAAGTGCACAGCCTTTTGGCTTTGTCAGCACTGTTCAGCTCAGCATTGCTCCAACTCCCCTGATCGCTGTCAGAAACCCGGGAGGAAAAAAACCAGAGAACAGGAGGAGAAAACGCTGATGTATCTGGAGCCAGACAGGCGGCGCAGGATCGGCTAAATAAGTGCTAACTATTCACCGAGCACTTCTTTATAATTTTCAAGCTGTTTTGAGATTCAGGCAAATGAATGTTTACTGTCAGGCAGGGGGAAAAGCAGACAGACAGAGCGTTTTTCTTTTGGATCTGTTCATCCTTCATCTACCTCTAAACACAAGCACCTGTTCTTCAGCCTGCCAACTGGTCCTCCAGGAAACTTAATTCTGCTAATCCACTCACATATTTACTCAGGTGGAGGTATGCTGCTGGCACCACTGAAGGTATGCGCTGTTGTCTTCAGATGGCCAGTGTTAGTCCGCTGAGGTGATTCACTATGTACACTAATTTATATCTTGTGACATTAATCTCTCAAGTCACTCTGGATGTACTCAGAGACTTTCTGCTCTCACTCTCGTCTCTCCGCTCAATGAATAGAGTCACTACAAGCCAGACCTTGGACTTTGAGCTTCCTGCTTTATTGTTACCTCTTTACTTTTAAGTTTCCCTCTAGATCTGAGTCATAGTACAGGTGAGCTGAAAATCTGCAGAATATAAAAGGCCATGGCACTGAAGAGGCCTTGAAGTGCACAGACAGAGAGATTGAATTCAGTTAAAACCTCACATCCGGGGGTTAGTCTGGGGCATTCTGAATGTGGCAGCCAAGGTTGGGCATAGACTTAAGAGATGTGGCCCTGAGCATTGTAGAGTAACCCACCACTCAACAATACCAGAACATTTCAATAGCTTTGCTTTTAAAAGCAAAACTTTGACACCTTGGGAAATTGGCTCATTCGCTTACTTGCCAAATTTTAGCCACTCACACGTCTGTACAGTACATACTGTATGTAGCCAGCAGCTGGTTAGCTTAGCTTAGCTTCATTACACTTGAGTTTTGAATGAATTAAAAGAACATTTTTTCCCAGATAATGCTACTTTGCGAACAACAAATTTGTTAAAATTGGCTGGAGAGTTAGTTAACGTTAGCTGTTAGCAGCTGGTGGGCAGCACAGTCTAGCACGGAGCTAACAACTAATGTTAACGGGAGGTATCATTGATTACATTATGATGCATTGAGCATCTACTCAGTAAAAATATCGGGCGAAGGTGAATTCTAACGTTATCATTATGTGTTTCAAATGTAATCTTGTGAAATTAAGTTTTTGGCGAGAAACTTGAATAAATCCAGTTGTTTGAAGGAGATGTTTTCACTGCAATATAAAATAGATAACAGAGAGGGAATTCTGACCTGTTTAACTTCCTGACAAAAACAGTATGCAAACAGTAATAAAGAAGTGGATGTTGAAGTACATGAGATTCATTGTTTTTCCTTTTGTTTTTTACCGTGGTATCGAATTGGTTATCGAGAATCGTGGAATTTCACTGGTATTGGTATCGACTACTGAATTTGTATTGTGACATCTCTATTCAGAGGTGCTGGTAGGAGGATTTTGTTACCTTTGGACAGAGCCTGTGTACCCTGTTTCCAGTCTTTGTGCTAAGCTAAGCTAACCAGCTGCTACACATTTACTGTACAGACATGAGTGGTATCAATATTATCATCTAAATCTTTGTTTAAATTAGCCAAACATAAAGAATATATTTACTTTACATACATTAATAATACTTCTTGGTTTTGTTTTCAGGTGCATCCTGGATTTATCTCTGACAGTCAGTCAGTTTTAAAGAGATATTCTTGTTTTAGCCACGTTTACTATGTGGTCTACATGGATAAAAAGTCGTGGCCTCATGATCTTGCCATCAGCCAATTCTACCTCAGTATTTTGGAGCAGCATGGAGTGGCCCATTATTTTCTGACACACCCCCTCCCCCCCTGTTCACATCCAGTCATTGCAGCATAAAAAAACATTTATTTGTAGAAAACAAACTTGAATCATTCTGCCGGGACTTGTAAAACTGAACTTAGTCTTTCTGCTGCGCACGGGAAAAAAAGCTTTCATTTACCCCATAACTATTTGTGTGTTCAGCAATAACGGTGCAGCGAAATCCATTAGGCACAATTGCTATGTTGGCATGGGTACCGTTTAGGTGGGATAAGCAAATTCCTGCACACACAGGGAAATTTTGCAGGGTTGTCAGATGTGGAGAGACGACAAATATCCATCTCTGCGTCAACATAATCAAGCTAGCTTGTTTTAGGCTGAGGAGAAATGTTGTTTTCCCAGGGGACCTACATGATGATGCCGTATATACAAAGAGGCCTATTAAAGTGCTGCACCTACACCTACTGTACAGTGTTTGCTCAAAAGGATTGCTGATCAAGATAGTTTTCATTATCTTATGTACTTTCAAATATTTTGTGATCAGTGACAGAAAATCTTGGTAACACTTCATTTTACAGGTCTGCAAATTTCATGGTAATTAGGTGATAATTAGCAAGTGACCTATTTGAAATTTCTTTGGAACTACTGCCAAATTACCCAAATGTGTACCTCAAAACTTATCAAAAATGACTTTATCATAAATAATTATATTCTGCTATTTCCAAGTAGCTGGTAATATAATTAATACATTTCCAGGAAAAGAATACAAAGTTAATTGATATGCTTTATTTCCATGTCTGCTGGTAAATAGATAATAATTAGCAAATAAATTCTTTGAAATTTCTGAAAAGAACTCCCTGAATCATTACATTAGCTTCCAGGTTACATTTGTGTAGATAATAAGTCACACGATGGAGAGATTTGTGCCTGATCAGAAGTGTCTTCTATTAGTTTTGGTTTTCCACCTCCGATGAAGAGCAGCGCACAGCCGCTTCTCAAGCCTTAGGGCCCTATTTTAATGATTATATGCTATTTTAGCATATAACTTTTAAATAATGTTTAGAATAAAGTAATTTTCAATCAATTTTGAGGTAAATATTGGGTTAATTTGGCAGAAATTCCAAAGGAATTTCAAATTGGTTACTTGCTAATTATCACCTAATTACCATGATATTTGCGGACCTATAAAATGAAGTGTTACCTAAAATCTTTATAACAGTATTTTACATCTGATGAACTAGAAACGCAGGTGTTCATAAAAGTTATAGACATCCCACGATGAAATAATGGAACGACATGGCATTTCCCTCTGTTGAATAAGTACTTCCTATGAAAAGCTTGCAGGGAAATGTCAAGCCGGCTGTCATTAAAGACGCGGTGACATTTTTATTCCATCTTTCAAAGCAGTGATTCCATCTCTGCCAACAGAGACCCTAATCTCTGCTGCTCCCCAACAGACAGAAGCCAGACAGATTAACTCAATTACTCTTTCACTTGACTGAATGACGGAAACAATACATTTCTCATTTAAGCCTAATCCTGTGTGGGAGCAGCGGAGGAGGAATATTGCAGGTGTAGCGAAGGCAAGAGGTGGGGGGGGGGGGGAGCGCTTGAAAATGAATTCCGAGGCAGCCGGCGTGTTTGCTCATCTTTTTTCATGCTCTCTCTTAACTAAAATCAGAGAGCAGGAGAGTGAGAGAGACAGCAGGCGGGAAGGTGGAGAGGAAGAGAGAGGGCGATAGACGGAGAGATAGACATGATGGAGTGACAGGCGGGCAGAGAGTCGGGCAGAGAGGAAGAGAAACGAGAGAGACAGAATGGGGTTTACAGCTCCAATATGTCAGAGTTAGTTTGCAGGATGAAGCAGCAAAAAATCAACCAATTTCCACAGTGCTGACACACTCAAACTAATACCCTGCACGGGGCATTACAGTCAGCCTTGTGTATGAAACATGGTGTGACACATGTGGCGTCCGTATTGTCTGCAGCATCTGTTGCAGGGGCACAGATGGCAGTGGCCATCCTCGCCACCGCTCCGCCTCGTGGGAGATGCGGTCTGCGATGACGTTTTTACTGACAGCGTGGGCCATCTGTCAACACATGACAACCTGTTTTCAACTTCCCTTTCTCTCTCGCAAACGTGGATGCAGACACGCGGGGGTAGGACGCGGAAAAGCGGTCGCCGCGTGAGGGATGGATGTTTGTACGGCGTGCATGAAAAGGTCAGGGCTGGGCGCCGACTGCGGCAGCAACATCAGTGAAACCCTGGAGCGGCAGCAGCGGTGAAACCCCGGATCCTCAACAAAGCTCCGTCAGGCTGCAGGAGAAAGCTGTCAGCGCAGACGCATAAACCTTTGCCGCCCTTCCCTCTCCCTCACACTCACTCTCGCCTCGCTCTGACTCATTGTGTCAGCTCTTCAAACTCTCTCCATTCTCTCCTGCCTTAAGCTAGATGCAGAGAGCAAAAGGAAGAATGAGTCCATCTCTGGCTGCTGTAAACAAAAAGGAACACTCTTTGTGGTACGCAAATTTTCTCTCCCCTGTCTGCGTGCCACATCAGACTTCCCTCTGTTCCATGTACATGCAAGAAGGAAATATTTCCCCTCCTTTTCCTCATTTACTGGTCCTTTGGTTATTCGCAGATAAAAATAAATTGAAGAACGGCGAGATAATGAAGATACGATGAGGACAAGGCAGAGAGAGTGATCCAGGAATATTGAAATTGACTTGAGCGATTCCACCGCTTTCTCCCCTCCCTCCCTCGTTCCGAATGGTGATACGGGCTCATTAAAAATTCATCGCTCCACTATGAAAAGCGCGGACGTCTGCACTTTGGCCGCACTGAGAGACAGCCAGCATTGTCTGGACGGTTTGTGGCTTTGGTGTGTACGATCAAGTCTGCTTCTGCAGAGATTGACCTTTGGGATTCAGGTCACAACATAAAGGATTACTGTATTATTTAAAGCAGTATGAACCAAAAATACGCTATACACAACCAGACTTAGAGTCTACAACAGCCAGTCTGTCATATACAATGCTAACATTTTGAAGTTTACTAGTTATAATGGTTCACCATCTTAGTTTAGCAAATGTTAGCATGCTAACATCAATGCTAATTAGCTCTAAACCAACACAAAGTACAGCTGAGGCTGATCGGAATGTCATTAGTTTTGTAGGTATCTGGTCTTGGACATATTGACATTTTGACCTGACAATGGTGCTAGATGGAAAGTTAAGGGATCAATAAAGTTATTACAATTCATCCATTCATGTCAATCAATCAGTTGGCAGTCAAGACATTTGGTAACACTTTCTATGACGCCCATGTCTATAATGCATTATGAACAAAAGTACTTATAATCAGGGGTGTGAGAAAATATGGAAAATATTGAATATCGCAATATTATGTTTTGTGATACTGTATTGATTCTCAAAAGCACTATTGATTTTCAATTAATATTTACATGCAAAGATTAATTCAATCAATACTTTATTTCATTTGCAAAGATATGCGCCCTCTCTAACTAGCGCTATGATGTTGGATGTTACAGGGACTGTGACAAATGCAAATGCTGATCCCATTGTTCTGATTGCATAAAAAGTGATCATGTTTTTAACTCAGATTTTATGCATATGGCGTTGTGTTTTCCTAAAATTAGATTTAAAAAAAAAATTGCAATATATCGCCTCTCTTACAGTATCGCAATATATTGAATCGTAACCCCTGTATCATGATACGTATCGTATCACCAAATTCTTGCCAATACACAGCCCTACTTATAATGCCTTATAATCTGCTTATAGCACTATATAATTATAGTTATAAGCACTCATAAATGTTCACAATGCTTTATAACACTAATCATAACACATTATAAAGTATTTCATAATGACTTATAAGGTCAAATATCATAATACCTCATAATTGCTGGTCACTCACTGACATTGTTTTTGCAAAGATCATAGTGTATTATAAATCCCATAGTTGTAATACATTATGATTTTTTATAATGCCTTATAATGTGATAAGTTACTCTAAGTGGCCATTGTTTGCATTAAGTAAAAATGTATTTTACAATGTTTTGTGTTGTTCTTGCATAGATTTAATTATATTTTTTTCCATTTTACTAGTATCTATTTCATTTAGTATTATGATGAGATAAAATAATGCTTTATTAGTCCCACAGCGGGGAAATTCGCAGTATTACAGCAGCAAATTGGACAGTACAAATAACAAGAGGCAGCAGTGAAAAACAAAACAAGATATAATAAACAAGTAAGTAAACAATAAAGATATAATGAATAAGTTAACAGTAAAAACCAAAATATAAAATATGTAAAAATGTAATAGTAAGAATATAGTAGTAGACAGACTGAATGAATGAGTTCACATTATTGCACATGACATATGAAATGCTGATATTGCAAAGAATATTGATAAACTTTACCTTATGTCATTATAAAATGCTTTATAAAACATTATGATTATTTATGAGTGCTTATAACTATAATCATACAGAGTTAGAGACAGATTATAACCAGGGCTGTCAAAGTTAACGCAATAATAACGCACTAACGCAAATTTATTTTATCGCCACTAATTTCTTTAACGTATTAATGCAATTGAGTCTAAATGAGGTTAAATAACGCTCCAAACTTGTGCTAAATTTTGGCAAGGAAAAACTGTCATGGCCATTTTCAAAGGGGTCTCTTGAGCTGAAAATGGGTTCTATAGCTACCCACGAGTCTCCCCTTTACAGACATGCCCACTTTATGATAATCACATGCAGTTTGGGGCAAGTCATAGTCAAGTCAGCACTCTGACACACTGACAGCTGTTTTTGCCTGTTGGGCTTCAGTTTGTCATGTTATGATTTGAGCATATTTTTTTATGCTAAATGCAGTACCTGTGAGGGTTTCTGGACAATATTTGTCATCATTTTGACAGTGCGTCATTCAGTGGCATCACAGATCCAAATGTCCTTTGGACATTCTTTTTAGTCTAGTGTCAGGACTCCTTACAGATTATATGTCCTTAGGTATTTTTGAGTCTCAAAACATATATATGAATGCTCCATACGAATATGTTTCTGTGCTGTTCTCCTGTAAATGGCTTCAGCAGGTTCATGAAAATAATCTACTAATACAATATTGGTAGAGATTGCAGAGCTTCAACTACCTGCAGAGTTTCTGGTTATTCACCAGGTAAAAGAAATATAAATGAAATGAGCTGCTCCTTTGAATATCCTTAGCATTTTCTAGCTTTAAAAAAAAAAAAACGGAATTATGTGGCTGATGCAGTTTCTTGCAAAACCTTTCCACCTCTTCAGATGATGAAAGCAAAGAGAGGATCTGTCTCAGTATGAATACACAAGGACGTCTCTCTAAACACACAGAATATGGTCAAATGACAGTTTGTCTGCACTTAACATTCAACATTCCAGCATTTCTGTGGTTATATTAACAGTCTGTTCTCTTTGTGTTGCTTAGGTGGAGAGCGACGGGACTGATTCGTGTCCTCATGCAACTGATGAGCACTTAAATCAAAGTTTTATTCAAACACATATTTTCATTCCTGCTTTAGTTATACTGAATCAATTCACCAACAGTTTTCAAAGTCGTATTTTCTATCTGAAATTATAAACATCCGTCTGTGTGTACAGATGTCCGCACAACAGAAATGTATTCAACCTACGGTATTTGTGACGCTTTGCAAATCTCACTGATTAAGACTAATAATAATAATAATAAAAATAATAAATATGACTTATATAGCGCCTTTCAAAAAACTGAAGGACGCTTTACAAAGAACACAAACATGATTTATTATTTTATTATATATTTGATGAGTTTCTGCTTAACAACTATTTCAAAATTTCAAAAATTTGTTTGGAATAAAAAATGAAAAGGTTAGTGCACTCCCAGATTCAATAGCTTGGAGCAGTGGTTCCCAACCTGTTTTCCTTGAAGCTTGTATCTAGGAAAAGCTGAGCGCCCCCATATATTCTGACCTCATCACCCTTACAGAAATATTAGAAATCCTCGAGCAAAATCCTCAATGTGAATAAAGGGATTCAGTGTATTAAATGAGTTAGTCTATTTTTTATTAAATCAACTGCCTTCAATGAATATAACTCGTTAGTGTTGTCAACATAAATAAAGTGATGCAGATACATTATATGATCTCTTTTTTTTGTAAGGACTTAATTAATTCACTATAATAGTGTTAGAGCCAAAATAGAGTTTTTGTCATTGTGGTTAAATAAATGTAATTTATGTTGCTGTTATATTGTTGTTAGACCGCCCCGTTAATACAGGTGCTGCCTCCCTTTGTGTGCAGCAAGCAGGAGACAGTTTTTGACCACAGTGAAAGTGTTGTTTTTGAAAGGCTAAATGCCAACAAATATGGATTGAAAGAGAATATTTTATCAGAAACATGTTGTGAATTTTTGAAAATGATTACATCTATCTTTTTTCAATACATTTTGACTTTTGGACTTGCTCTGGAGTTATTGGAAATGTTTGGATCACACGAGTTGGAAACGATACAATTCTACTAATAGTATAATACTAATAATATTAGTGTAGCCTGATCTTTATCTGCAACTGTGCACAAATACCTGGTATAAACAGAATGTGGCCTACTAAGTACAAAACACATCTTTTTAAATAGTTTTTTATACAGACTATTCCAGTAAAGTGCATTATTATGATTTTATTTATACATGTGCAAATCTAATTTTGACAACCTCAGAGCAGACAAATACTGGTGCACCTCCTGTGATCTTTAGCGCCCCCCTAAGGAGGGCCTGGACCCCAGGTTGGGAACCACTGGCTTGGAGGAACCCAGCAGCATGAAGTAAACTAGGGTGACCTCTCAGTCGACTTGAAGACTTGACATTTTTCAAGTAAAGCCGTCGTTTTTGTTTTTAGAGGCTAGCTCTATGAAGAACTTTCTGCTCTTGTGAATAATTTTATGAATGGTAATGACACGGCCAAAAAGTCACACCCGTACGTCCTTCTACCCAGTCACGACCTCCAGCTCCTCCTAGGGGATCCCGAGGAGTTCCCAGACCAGATGGGATGTATAATCCCTCCCAGCAGTTCTGGGTCTGCCCCCGGGTCTCCTCCCAGTTGGATGTGCCCTGGATACCAACACAGAGAGGCACATGGAAGGTGTCCTGATGCCCAAAATTACCTCAACTGGCTCTGTTTAGTGAGCTGATTTTGGATATCTGGGCTTGAGCCCAGACACCCAATGAGGGAAACTCATTTTGGCCACTTTTACCCATGATGTCAATCTTTTAGTCACTACTCAACGATCATAGCTGAACGCTGGAAGGTAAATCAACTTGGGATCACTCCAAGGAGTCATTAAATCTACTCATAACTCCGATTAGAAGCTGAGAGTTATTTATGAAGCTTCCTATGTGTGCTCCCAGCATGAAGAAAAACTTCTGATGTGAGAGAAAATCATATCTTTATTATACAGCTAAAATCCCAAGGTTAACTCAATTACGACTCATAGTTTTTTTTTTAGTAGAGACTCTACGGATCCAACACATTCAAAGGAATGACAGGCTGATCTAGACTCTTTAATGCAGGGAAATCAAATCAAATACCAGAGAGTAGCATCATCTGTGGGTGTATAACAAGCTACTTATGCACATAAGCTAAAGGCTAAAAATTGATTTCGGTCGAAACTCGTAGAATTAGCTATATATAAATTGCATTCCTTCTGCTTTTTTTGTAAATGGCCTCCGGCAGCTGAGTTCGATCGAACGCTACGTCTCACATAAGTCTGAATAAAATTAACGTGAACACAGAAATATATGAGAGGCGATGTTTTGCCGCTGCTGTTGCTCTTCCCTATTTATTCTGCACACAGACACGCCCACGCAAACACTAACATCAAAGATCACGTCTCTATGCCGATGACATATGGCGAAACCGTTATCGGTTTACTTGGAGAGGGTTCTCATATGTGCTCGAAGCTATGATATCATGTCAGCTATAATGACCTTCACATATGCAAACAACCAATTTACATAACATCTTTGAAAATCACATTAATGGGCTGAGAAATTATTGAATATACATGATATTGGGGCATTGAGGTCCAATCCAAGTCCAATATATAAAGAAGACTGGTCACCAAATAAAGGCTTGTTGGAGCTGCTGGAGCTGAGCTTTAGTGTATAATGACAGCAAAAGCATCCACAGACTCTGAATACTGCACAGATTGCAGCCCTGTAGCAGGTAGACACTCACCTTCTCAGGTTTGAAGGTGATCTGTGGAGTTTTCTTGTACGACAAAAGACTCCTAACAAACATGCTGATTTCCTTCCTCATGGGACATTTGAAAAGCAGGAATGTGTGTCACCCTCGGGTGTGCACATTGCTTCATAGCACTAGTGGTCAAAAACTCCACAAGGTACCTTTAATTATAATGCAGTTTATAAAAAGCCAAAGCTTAAATATAGAACCAAATACTAAATATTTCTAATATGAGAACTTTAGGCAAGTTAGAACCACTTAACTAACCTGATATTCAGACTAGATGTACAGAACATTGCTGTCTTGTTAGCCAGTTGTGGTGGGACGATTGGATTTTGCCCGTACTAATTACAAGTAACTGGCCAACATGTCATTTTCAGTCAACACTGAAACATGGAAACAAGTTTCCAGTAAAGCAAGTTTACAGAGAATAGCAGTAAAGGGATGATAATAGCAGAAATGGCAGACATAGAAATATCTTTGTATAACTGATTGAATCAGGAGTTAATGAAAATCTGAAAAATGTAGCCACTGATGTAAATAGAATAACGCCAGTATCTGTATGTGAAAAACAATTTCAGTGTGTTTTGTTTGGGGAGAGTTAGCGATGGCACAGACTGGTATCACGCTAAAGCGTGTAATAGACCCGCCTGTCCACCAGAGGGCAGTGTGTCAGTGTCACGTTTTGCCTCGCTGAGGCGTGAATATTACACGTGAGTATTACGGTGCAGTACCAACAGAGGGCAACAAAACCAATCACTTAGGTTTAGGAAAAAACATCATGGTTGGCCTTAAAATAAGTACCTAAACTAAGTAAAAATATGTACGGAAACAATGTAACACATGTACTGAAAACACATCACAACTGTCCCAAACGTTACTAACGTAACTTACAAATCAAAAACACCGGTCCACCTCCCCTCCCACCCGCCATAAGCAGTCTTCCTCACTTTTTATTCTCCGTCACTAGCTCTGACTGTGGCATATTCACACGGATGCATTTACATTGCAGTCAGTACAGACTACATTACGTCCAAATGACACGCCGAAAGCAAGAATGGCGTTTTTATTGCACGCTTTTGCCTTGAGCATTATCGTGTCATTCATAGGCCTTGTCGTGCGACTGGGCTGGATGGCATGGTTATGTAATAACTACTAATCATAATCATTTTAATATGTTTTTCAATGACAATGAGAATAATAATGTGAAGTGATCATTCCCTCTAATATCGCAAATCATGTTGCAATTGCAATATCAGTCAAAGTAATCGCAATTAGATATTTTTTTCAAAATCGTGCAGCTCTGATCCTGTTAGACATTTGTGTGAAAATGTCAGAATTAGCATATGAATCCTTGAGTTATAGCCAAAAATATTTTTTTTGAGGTCAGAGTGACCTTGACCTGAGTTCATCCTTGAATCCAAGTGGGCGTTTGTGCCAAATTTGAAGAAATTCCCTCAAGGCGTTCCTGAGTTATCACGTTCACGAGAATCGGATGGACGGACAACCAGAAAACATAATGCCTACGGCCACGGCTATCGCCAGCGCAGAAGCATAAACATACATACCGGCAATTATAGGCTTTTTGTTTTTAGTTCAAGAGCCAAAGATTCAATTAAATCTGAAAGAATGTGATTAATGTGATCATTATAAATAAACCTGAAATTGGAAAATATAAGCAAGTAAATTAAGAGTGACATATAGACTTTACAGTAGGTTTAATTGTTTGACCTTCAGTGCTCCTATTGTGAAGCAGTTAGAATTATTACCCATCTCTCCATCCATTTATCTGAGAGGGGATTGACAGAAGAATGAAAACAAAAGTTTTTTTCAGATCAGAGGAAATACACTTAATAATAATTATCTAATGTGGGCACATGGGTTCATCTGTTTCCTTAGTTCCCATCATTGTTTTATCTTTGCTATAACCTTTTGAAAAAGTGATATTGGTGACCTTATAAAGAAGGATTAGTTAGAGAAATATAGAGAAAGACGCCATGAGAGAGAGAGAGAGAGAGAGAGAGCGAGAGAGCGAGAGGGAGAGGGAGAGAGTTGTATAGTGAGAGAGAGAGAGAGAGGCGAACAAATTGAGAGAGTGATCATGTATAATTCAAGGACAAGTGGTTCTCCCCTGAGACATCTCTGTCAGGTAATAGGTCTCAGTTATTAACGCAAGAAACCGTTGCAGCCTGCACGGTGCGTCACAGCGTTTTGGAGGCAGAACAATAAAAAGGGAAAATGAAAAGCAAAGAAGACATAGACGAGGGAGGATTAAGTAGAAGAGATGCGAGGAGAAGATAAAAAGGACGGGAGTGAAAGAAAATAAAAGGAGAAAGCATGAAAATTAGCAAGGACGCTGGGGAGCTTGTGATCAGATAAAAATAGACAGAAAGGAAAAGGGATGAAGAGGCGAGTCATGTTCATGCTGAAATGTGCATTCAAGACCGTTCTCCGAGTGGCTCATAATGCACCGATATACCACCGAATATACGCATTATGTAGGCACTAATACAAAATGAGTATCAAACAAATCTCTAATTTCACTTTCTAGAATTGAACTAATCAGTTTTTGACCGTGTGAGTTTTACAAAAATCGTCACACATTAACAGATGATTCATATTAGTAAGCTCACACTAATCTTCTTTTACACAACTTCAAATATGCAACTACACAGCACCTACGACGAGTGCTTCAAGCCCAATAGACCTTGATATTGTGCGGCACATTAACTGAATGAAACACGGTGGAAGATGGTTCTTTTGAATACAGACAGTGAAGAGCTCGAGTGAGAGCAAAATGAAATGTTTAAAATTCTAAGCTGGATGTCATTGTGCTACACGGAGGCTTTGTTGCTCTCCACTCAAAGAGCTCCGGTGTAAGAGGCTGTGAACGCCGGCTGCAGAAACATCACTTAAGCAGTGGACTTTCTCCGTTTATCAATGACAAAGGTGTTAGTTACACAAATCTGGATGCATGTCCATACAGACACAATCACACAGATAAATGCATCCAGATACACACATTTAAAATTAAAGATGGGAACCGATCTGATCAAATATCAGTATCTAGTTTCGATACTGTCGTTATTCACGTAACGGATGTCGGGCTGAGGTTACCGATCCACGTAGCGATCCATATAAATTAGGGCTGTCAAATTTAACGCAATAATTACACACAATTAATGCCGCTAATTTCTTTAACGCAACTTGTGATTTTTAATTAACCTCATAAAAACCTGACGGGCCGCCGTTGGGCCCGGCTGCTATGTGATCTTTCGAAGATTGTAGCGCTCAGTTTTAAAGCCAGAGTGAAGATACTGGTATCATATGGAACTAGAAAACCGAAGTCATATCATACAGAATGGCATGAAATATTGTATGCTCACTATATAGGGAGGTGCAAAGTATCTTAAGTCCCTCTTTGGCAAAACTTCCCTTCTTGACTGAATATTGGTCGCATTGTTGTTGTTTTGCTCTAAATTATTTATGTGACAGTCTGTCAAGTTCCTTTTAAAGGAATGATGATGTCATCATCTTCATGTTTGGCGTTTGTTTCTCTCAGTTGAAGAGAACTTATTCATAATGAAGGTGATTTACTCAGCAGCTCTGGTTGGTTCCCCTAAAACTCTGAGATTATACTGTATGAAAATTTTACACTGAATTGTTCTTATTAATTAGTTAACTAGCATAAAGGCACCACACACTGTCAACAGGTGTTTGGTTTTGTGGTCAATGTGCCATGTGATGTGACTGCACTAAATTAAAGAGTGTGGTTAGCAAAAAAAACTTTAATAAAGAAAAACTGCATAGAAAGCAAAAAGCAGGAACAAACTATATGCAAACATTGTCTTATTATCCTTGTGTGAACTAAAATATGAGAACATGTGTAACGTTTATCTAATTTCCAGTGTTCATGCTCACAATAAAGAAAACCGTGTTTATTATGATTTCCTCACGTTTCATTAGATATCTTGGAGTTCAAAGTTGCTCAACACTAACACTGGCTCATTGTTGTGTTAAGCTGAGGCTAAGTGCTGTAGCTTCATAATGAGGCTTCATTTGGGTGATGCTCATTGTTTATAGTGACAGTGACCTCAGCAGAGACGAGGCAGAGAGAGAGGCAGCTGCAGAATCACACTTTTGCAGAGCTGCTTTTAAATCAACAACTGGTGAACAACAGAATCTTCAATAGGCACCATTGTCTTTGTATGTTGTTTAAGATGGTAGTTTTTATAGATGGTGGGTTAAATACAGCATAACATATGTATTCTCTATTTGGAAAATACATGATTGTACTACTTGGATACTTGCTTTAAGTGCACAAGTATATGTGTGAGTATGTGTACATCAGGAGGAGCAATGGAGGCAGTTCAACAGGGATGCATGTTTTTTTAATTAAGCCAGAGCCCATTAAAGGGATAGTTTGGGTGTTTTGAAGTGGGGTTGTATGAGGTACTTATCCGTAGTAGGTTTATTACCTACAGTTGATGACGGTTGGCGTGCCCCCAGCATCGAGACACAAACAAAAGGGGTACCGACACCGGAGCAAAAATCGATATCCATTTAAGTGTACGCTATATTTAGAATATTTTCACAGGTTTATCTTGCCGTCAGACAGCCCTTTCTGACGGGGAACTGAACTGAAAGTGAGACTTATCTATGCTCTCCAAAGCCAGCAGGCTCAGATGACTAAAACAGTGTAGATACGTTTCACTTTCAGTTCAGTTCGCTGTCTGAAAATATTCTAAATATAGCGTACACTTAAGCAGATATCAATGTTTTTAGGTGGACCTTTTTTTTCGGTGGCTGAAATAAAAGTTTTTCTGCTTTCCCCGTCCACAGCACTGTTTTGCTTTGCTCTGGTGTCGGTGCTCCTGTCTGTTTCTAGACGCTGGGGGCGCGCCGACCGTCATCTACTGTAAGTAATATACCTACTACTAATAAGTACCTCATCCAACCCCACTTCAAAACACCCGAACTATCCCTTTAAAACGTCTGTGCACTTTTCCGACCGTATGAGCGTTCATGCGCACATGCACAATCACGCAATTTTTGTTGACACGGTATAATCATAAATTCATCTCAGAATCCTGACGTGCTCAGTCAAACAGCCCAAGATTTTACTGTCCTCTGGGTCCCTACAGGCTGTCAGACCTCTCAGCAAACACGGGGTGTCCTGAAAATACCGCATCTGAACTCGTCAGTGATGAGATCATCAGCTGCTGCCGCTGCAGTCTGTGGCTCTTCAGAGCAGTATAGGACGCTATAGGTTGTGTGATCCCAGCTAGCCCTTCTAGTATATGAACTGTGTGCGCAGCAGTGTGCAGTGTTGAGCTAATCACTTAACAGGTCCGCTGAGGGAGCGTGCTTGCTGAGTTAGAGGCAAGCGTGTGTGTGTGTGTGTGTGTGTGTGTGTGTGTGTGTGTGTGTGTGTGTGAGTGCACTGAGGATGACTGAAGGGTTTTGGCAGAACGAGGTCACTCTGTTCTACCAGGTGAATTTGTGTGGGGGTGGACAGGATAAGGAGGTATGTTTGTGTGTGTGCATCTGTGTGTGTGTATGTAAGTATGTATGGCTGCATTGTGATGTCTGAAAATGCCTAAATGGGGTTTCATAATAGCAATTTTTATGACAAAAACAGCTATTGGGATAATCATTTGAGAGTGATTGTTACTTTTCAGACATTTTAGCCATTCTGCACCAATTACAGATGCAAAAAGTCTGATGGTAATATGGCATCAACATCAGCATAAAGATGTTTCTAGTAACAGATAAATATATTGTGGGTCCAATTTGATTAGTCAGTCATTATTATCATGACGACCTGACTGTGTGTCTGCTGGATCCTGGTTGATTTCTACTTCCAGGAGAGCGGCAGGTGGCATTGGCAGAGCCTGTGAGTTGTTGCTAAATCAAGATAAAAAATGTGGTTACTATTTAATCCAATACCAACTCAGAACCCTCCGTGGTGCAACAGTGCTTGAATTATCTCTTTGACGAGACTATTAAGGCATCTGCTTTTGAGCCCCGCAAGGCAAATGCTTGCATGCAATGAAATATAAATAAGCAGCTAATGCAGCCCTCTGTGGACGCAGGCAGTGATGTGATGTGATGTGAACACTGTGCTGCTTAATGAGTGTCTCAGGAGGAGGCAGGTACATGTCTTCTGTCCCTCCAGCCACCCCAGAGCAGTGCCCTTCTCTCTCAGCATCATTAACTCCTGCAGTAATGATGACAAAAACACACACTCGTGTAATGAGGTTAAGTGACATTCTCATGCGTCGAAGCTACAATAGAAACTACATAATGTGTCAACACGAAAAGTCATCATGATGAAGTTTATTAGTTGAGGAAACTCACGAAGGAACTCGTTTATTAAAATGTTGGTGTTTTTTTTTAAATTGTCAGCAGGATTTGTAAAAAAAAATATGTTAATAAAGACGCACTGGAGCAAAGATGCACACATCTCGGGAGGTGATGTTGTGGTACTTAATCATATTGTTAATGAGTGACTAATAGAGGAGTTGTTTTCATAAATGGCCATACAGTACATACTGGGTCTCAGGAGTGCACCTTTTATTGTTTGATTAATCCAGTTCAAGATGTCTAGGAGCCCCGTTTTTATTTGTTGCCCTACAGGGTGCATTTTATTTTCTGCTTCAGACAAACAGCCTTTCATTTATCACATCCCGGCCTGAAAAGACACCTGTCGCAAAGCTGGCACCAGAGAGAGAGAAAGGAAAGGAGAGGAGAGCCTGGGGGAAAACTAATGTTCAGTGCGCTTCGTCCTAAATATTAACCAGGCGCTTCCTGCTTCTAAACCTGCTGATGGTAGCCAATTGTAGATAGACGGTGGGAGGATGCGCCCCCAATCCTCCACGGACGACGCTGCCCTACTTGTGCGGAGGTGACCCCCATGTGTTCTACACGGCCCTAACGTTCACCATTGTTATTTATGAGCTCGCAAAGGTGTCCTTTTGCAGGGAGACCATGTGCCACCTGTTTTAGCAGTAGGTGAAAGTACAACGCAATGTGTTCTGCAGAGGTGAAACCGGAGGTGCCTGAGTGGAGTTAACCTACTCGGCAAGTTTTTAAACTAGGCTGCGAGCTGTAAAGTCAGCTGTTAGGCTCCAACAGCAGCTTTATTGGACTCATTTTGAGGTGCTATGGGGAGCTCTTTCAAATACCAAATGATGGTGATAATTGACATAATAAAGACTACAGATTATATGCTCAACACAATTTTACATTTCCCAGGAGTCTGGTCGTGGTCATGGTCTGTTGCTCCCTGTTGCAAAATCCTTGTGTGTCCTCCACCCAGCCCCGTCGCTCTGCATGTGTTTGCTTTAAAGGGACGGTTCAACATTCTGGAAAATGCACGTATTCGCCAAGAGTTTGATGAGAAAATCAATACCACTCTCAAGTCTGTACACTAAATATATAGCTGGAGCCAGCAGCCAGTTAGCTTAGTTTAGCATAAGACAGGAAAAGCTTGGCTTTCTCAAAAAGTAACACAATCCGCCTACCAGCACCTTTAAAGCTCACTAATTAACACGTTATATCTTGTGTGTCTGTCTAATCTGCACGAAAACAAAGTGGGAAAAAAACGTCAATCTGCTATTTCACAAGGGTTATACTGGACTATTTCTTGGCCAAGCAATTTGGTTGCCTCTGCAGAGCCAGACTAGCTGTTTCCAGCATGTATGCTAAGCTAAGATAACCAGCTGTGGGCTCCAGCTTCATATTTACAGTACAGACGCGAGAGTGGTATTGATCTTCTCATTTAACTCTTGCCAAGAAAGCGGATGAGCACATTCCCCAAAATGTCGAACAATTCCTTTAAAGAGGAAAAGAACATGGAGAATAAGCCCATAATAGAAACTTGACATCCAGCAGCTTGCCCAAACAAATAGCCCCAGTGTCTGGAAATGTGTTAACAAAACCAGAGGCTTGTTTGTTGACTGTAACTACAGTATTACCTTCACATTTAATGTGGCATGTGCCACCTTACGTCAAGGGTCCATACAGAAACATTATAATTAGGGGTGGAACAGATTATAAAACTCACGGTTCGGATTGTATCGCAGTTTTGAGTCATGGATCGGATCAGCAGAAAAAAAGGGAGCAAAAATAACTTTAATAACGTTTTTTTACAGATTGTTGATTGTCGGTGAGCCATATCGGCCGATACAGATCGTTGTTGTTGTTGTTTTTAAATTTAAATGTTATCCTTTTACTTTGTTATAGTCTTCTATAGTGGTTATTTGCATAAAAACACACAATTCAAATGATTAGGAAATAAATTATTGTATTTTTATTGCTAAAAAAATCTTGGCTTAAGTAGTTCTAATGATGTGTTATAAGCTGCTTAAAGCGTGTTAGAAAGTCAAACAGGTCATAATTCCCTCTCTATTATCTATTTTATGTTGCTGTGAAAACATTTCCTTCAAACAACTTATTTATTTATTCAAGTTTCTGCGTTTGATTGCATTTGAACACAACATGATCACGATTTACCTTTGTCTCATTTTTACTAAATAGATCCTGAAAGCACCATAATGTAACTGAACCTCCATATGTTAGCTGCTCCGGTACTGCCAACATTAACTACATCTCCTGCCGATTTCAACATGGATTTGTTGTTCACAATGTAGCATTATCAGAGATCAGTGACTAGAAAGCATTAATGCCGATCTCCCGATCGCAAATTTTTACTGAATAGCATCTGATAACGATTGGCAGTAAAACTGGGGGGGTGGATCTGTACAGATACCAACACTAATTACTATGATTTGAGGTTAATTTTTAACATGCATTTTCATTTTCGCAAAAAAAAGTGCATGCAGTCTCACATAGAAAACACTGTTCTACAGTGTACGATTTTATGCACTTCTGGCTTTCTGAAACCAGGTGGGTTTTAGCATGGGAATCAGGTACAAGAGAGAACAGAGACCCTTTCAGAGACACCTTGAGCATTTCCTTACTGCTGATTCTTTCATTTCCTTCCTCTGAAGGAAAGTTCCCATTTAGGCTAGCAGTCAAGCAGAGAATTAAGGATGTAATCAGAAGTGAAGATAGCCATCTGGACTGTATTTGTGATTAAATGTAGAGGACATAGGTTGGCAATTTCCTTATTAAGTGCTGTTGTGCTGAATAAGGGCCCTTGGGGTTTATTATCTGTTCTTTAAAATTCATGACATTGAGGAGAACTACAACAAAGATCTACATCAGTCAGCAGCCGCAGAAGCTCTCAGTGTGGCCAAGGATGCACTGCCGGGGTGGAGGCTATTACTCAGTTTATCCTCACAGAAGTTCAAACAGGAAATATTCCCCTTTCTCCCTCCCCGTTTAACGATGTTGAAGGCCATTTATTTGAGCAGTCTCTTTGTTGTGCTTGTAGTCCGGAGGTGCACGATTATACTGGCTGGACATGTACATGTACACACACATGCATTCCTGCACAGGTGTAAGAGTAGACACACAATAAAAGCAGACACGGTCAATGGACTCCCCGTGAACTTTAGCACCACTTCAAAGCATCAAGGTTGAGCAGAGGACTCTTTCCTATAATGAAGAGGAGATAGTTAATCTGGCATTAACGCCTGGCTTCCCATGAGGGAACACCATGATTCAGGGAGGTGGGAAGGGGTCGTCAGAATGCAGGCTCTCTCTCTCTCTCTCTCTCTCTCTCTCTCTCTCTCTCTATCTATCTCTACCCCTCCTCTTTCTTCCTCTCTCCATGGTGATATAGGCACACCACAAAGAGCGCTTGAATGAAAGGGGCGTCAAACGGGCATCGATTTCTAATAGGGAACTTTCTGGATCAGCATGGGGCTCGGCCTAAGTCACGTCGGCGCCTCGGTCAAGGGCACAATGTGTGGGAGCATCTACCGAACTCGTCTCTCTCTGCCAGGCACCAAATGAACCGCCACAGCAGGACACTGGGATCAGAGAGCAGCGGGAGTCTCCTTTCATCTCCTGGGGATTAGCACTCCCATAGGAGAGAAGTATACATGTGTGTATGTGCAACCGTGCAACACTCTCGCAGAAGTATCCACCTTTTAGCCACAGGCTACACACTTCCTGTTTCTGCTGCATGCTGAGAATCCCCCCAAGGCCCCAAATATATGAAGCTCCATAGGCAAGAGGGAGATGAAGGAGAAGACATCCTCCTTGGGCGAGTTTTTCTCAAAATAAACATGAAACTCTGTTTGTGCGCCCTTTCCTCATGTGCAACAGTGACGGTTATAGGCTGAGTTACTACACTGTTGGTTGATTATATTTAAAATATTCGGCGTGCAACACTGTTCAAAGCCCTCCGTTGTGTTCGAGAGGGAACCCGTTTGTATGAAGCAGGGAACACAGTAACAGTAACACCGGAAAATGTTGACATGTGCTGGAGAGTGGGAATTCTAGTACAGGCATTAAACATGCATGGAAGCAGTGACGGCTTCACTGGACTGTATCCACTCAGATCTATTGATGCAGTACTGCCATAGGGGGAGAAAGGTGGGGCAAAGAGCAAAGCCATCTGGGAAACAGGATTGCGTGACAATCTGTGGGATCCTGGATCAACAGCCACTTCACACTAAGCAACACCTTTAGTGTCACACGAGCTCACAGGAGCACAGAAGTAAGAAAAACCCTGCCATACAAATGCTTTCAATCTTCACCTTCCTCCCTTTTATTCTATTCCTCACTCTTTATCTTTACTCTCTTTACACGCCTACAGCAGGTCCAGACACATGCCTTCATGGCCTGCTTCCTTCATTAACTTCTGCCACACCGATGGCAACTCTTCACACGCTGTCAGGAGAGAGCGTCTGTGTGTCTCACCTTGCGCACACTTGCTTCTTTTAATGTCACTACTAAGAATAATGCTGTGTTCACACTATGAGCGACAGGCTACAAGTCATTTTCAATGTAAGCCGGTGACATGAAGCTACAAACTAACGCCCGACACTTGACTTCCAACTCTCAACTTTTTTCAGCGCTTAATGACGCGGTGAAGCGTTAATCAATCATATGATTTTGTTTCACCCATAGACTGTATGTAAGAAGTGGACGTGGTCACCGTGACGTCACCCATTGGTTTGTAGGCTGCTGTTTTGAAGCCTCGAGTTTGGCATTTTGGTTGTCGCCATCTTGCTTTTTGCCCATCGCCATCTTGTTTTTTTTCAACCAGAAGTGACACGAGAGGGCGGAGCTAAGTACAACCGAACGCTTAGTAAGATATTTTTAGGGGACCAAAATGTTACAATTAACTTTCATGAACAGAAAACACACTGTGAAAGGGTTAAAGTGTGTCAATCACAAAGTAGCCACGCCCTAAAGCATCTCCTGCTTTATGGTCTATTTGAATCTAAATGGGACCATAATTTACTAAATGAACATCATGCTGTATTGAAGAAGACTTGAAACTAGCGATTGAGACCATAAACTCATGTTTACAATGTTTACTGAGGTAATAAATCAAGTGAGTTGTAGGGTCATTTTCTCATAGACTTCTTTTTGCAACCAGAGGAGTCGCCCCCTGCTGGCTATTAGAAAGAATGCAAGTTTAAGGCACTTCAGCATTGGCTTCACTTTTCAGACCTGGAGGTTGCCCACTGGTTTCACCCGGTTCTGTTCCGTCTAAAAAAGTGCCGTTAGCCAGTTCCCAGTGCTATTTAATGACATAACTACGCCGACCAGCGCTTGAGCAACACTTCAACATCGAATTGCCGACAATGCAGCTGGCCCCGTTTGGCCGTTTTGTTGCCTTTGTCGCTCGTAGTGTGAGCATAGCATTAGAATGACTCCTGCTGTACTCTGTGTCTTGGATACCAAGAACAACCACTCAGCTCTAACTCTTCGAAGCTGCCTGTCTGCACATATCGAAGTACTTAGTCTCACCATGGAGGCAATTTAGCGAGATTTATGTCCAATTACAACCATCCAAATGTGAATGCATCATATCGTATTGCCATTTACTGAATAAAAAATTGGACAGTTTCTTCTGTGAAAGAGTGACACTCTCAGTTTTGATGACAGTGTTGTTTTCTAATTGTGTTTTCTTACTCTACTGTAAATATGACACCATATTCAAAACTGCCTACCTCTTCAATAACACCAGAGTCCTATTTCAGACAGTTAAACAGCACGGCCGACCCAAACAATGTTCTTTTTTAAAACAAACCTGGCCCTGTCACCGCTGAATGCCCTGGCACAGCCGTCCACCAGCAGCGTGCCTGCCATGCCAGCCCAGGCCCGGACACCAGGCTCTGGGCAGCGAGCAGCGGGCAGCTCATAAATGAGTAATGGCAGTCACATTAACATTCGGTGGTAGGGCAGGCTAAGGGCGAGAAGGGAGGGGGCCCAGGGAGTGCAGGCGCTCCCTCTGTCTTATAAAACAGCAGCTGATTAATGTTTGATTTTAGCTGGCCTCATTCTTCCAGCAGCACAGTGCAGAGCTAAAGTACAGAGTGGCTGAGAGCAAGAGTGATGGAGCTGCAAGATTGGGGTGAAGAAAAACAGTTTGTACAGGTGCTGTTTGGAAAGGTTGAGCCAGCAATATGCTGTCTCTCCTCCGGCCCTAAAATGAAAAACATCAGTGGTGCGGAACAGTTCAATCAATTCAAAATGAATTGGGGCATTGATACGATAGGGCACGAAGACGATGATGGAGGATGAGGAAGGGACAACAACGGGGTCATTTTGGACGAGTCACCAATATCAGCTGTTTTACAAGAAAAAAAATCCAGCTTACAAAGCTTTAACACCTGAAACAGGTTATTGAAGATAACCCTTTTTTCTTTTTTCATGTTTAATTTTTTGCTATTCCAGCACATATCTGGCTTAGGATAGGACGGCTGCAGAAACATAGCGGTGCAACATGGCGGACTAAGAGGACCCGCTCCCTATGTAGATATGAAGGGCTCATTCCAAGCAAACGAAAACACAACAATTCTTAGTTTCAGATGATTATACACTATTGAAAACATTTCTGCTAATAGATTCCCCCAAATCCTACACATTGGACCTTTAACGTAAGGAAGTTTAATAAAAAATTAAAAGTAATGACAAAAACTAAAACCAAAACCTAATTACCAAATGAACAACGCAATCTGCACCTGCACATGTTGGCCTCTAGTTTGCAGTGTTGTCTGGCAGCGTTCACTGGAAAGCAAATTACTTTTATCACATTTGTCATCATTAAAAGAGGTAAAATAAGATAAGTTAAAGGTCCCATATTGTAAAAAGTGAGATTTTCATGTCTTTTATATTATAAAGCAGGTTTAAGTGATATATAAATATAAGTATAAATACTGTGAAAGTATCAAAACACTCAATCCATGGAGAAATACACACAGCCCGTATTCAGAAACTGTGGGTTTGAAACAAGCCATTAGGATTTCTGTTCATTTGTGATGTCACAAATCTACATTTACATCTATATTTAGACCATTTCACAGTTTTAAACGTAAACATACTAAATGTGAACCAGTTTATTCCTGTTGCAGTGTATGTGAATGACATCAGCTGACAGGATGTAAACATGGTCCCAAGCTGTTTCCTAGCAACGCAATTCCGTTTCAGTGTTTCAGACAGAGCATGACTACAGGTATATTCAGACAGACAGTATGAGAAAAATAATGTGTTTTTTGAAGATTAAAGCATGTAAACATGTTCTAGTAGAAACTCAAAATACAAGCATGAACCTGAAAATGAGTGTGGTATGTCCCCTTTAACTGTGCTGCTTTGCGCGAAATGCTAACGTCAACATGCTCACAATGCAAACATGCTGATGTTTAACAGGTATAATGTTCATCATCTTAGTTTAGCATGTTAGCATGCTAACATTTGATTAAAGGTACAGTGTGTAACATCTGGCAGCATCTAGCGGTGAGGTTGCAGATTGCAAACAGCCAAGCGTGTAGACGAACTACGGTGGCCGACGTGAAAACGCAAATGGTCCCATCTAGAGCTCAAGACCAACCGACCAACAGAGGTTTCCCGTGTCTTGTTTCCTGGCGGCTGAGTCGAGTGACAGGGATTAAATCCGGAGCGAGTGACGTTATCGACTCCGGCCCAAGCAGGAAAAGTTAACACAGTGGTTTGTCCGTTCTGGGCTACTACAGAAACATGACAGCTGGCTCCGTGAAGAGAAAGAAATAAGAAGGAAGGAAGAAGAAAACATACTTAATAACATACTACTCCATTTCTGCCAATAGACCCTCCTTATTGTCACACACTGGTCCTTTAATTTGCTAACTAAACACAAAGTACCGCTGAGAATGATGGGAATGTCATTAGTTCAGCAGGTATTTGGTCTTAAACCAAATTATTGACAACTTTTGACCTGATGATGACGCTAGAGGAAAAGTCAGAGGATCACAAAAGTCATCACGGTTCATCCTCCGGGAAACATGAACGTCTGTGCAAAATGTCATGGCAATCCATCCAATAGTTGCTGAGATATTTCAGTCTGGAACAAAGAGGTGGACCGACTGATTGACATGCCATCCACAGAGCCATTCTATTAGCGCGTTTGTGTAGCATCAGAATGAAAACATTAAATATTGAATATGAAGCTGACTTTACTGTGTGGTCACATACAAACCACATCTGAATTTTAAAAAAAAGTGCTGGAGATTGTCAAAAAGCATTGCGGAAATTGCAGGAAATCACTCACAGAAGTAGATGTAGATGGGGCAGGTGGCGGCTAAGTGGCTAAAATGCACACTGCATGAAGCATCTACTGTACAAACAGACTTCAGAATTCAGTGTAATATTTTAAAATATGTCCGACATGACTCTCTGAGGCTCCACAGTGACAGATTATTATCTTTAATTCTTCTGCTCATGAAGGGCCATATGCTGCCCTGCGTGCCTGACTCACGGGTGGATGGTGAATGTGCTTTTTGGGATGACGTGGGAGAAAATTGTAGCAGCAAAGTGACTCTGGCAGTTGCGTGACTAGGGAGCAAAGGAAATTAGAGTTTGTCATACAGTAGGTGAGAAAAATACGCCTCTTCATACTTAACAGAAAACGCTTGTTTCATTTTCTTTTCCAGGGAGAATACTTTACAGCGTGTTTCACAGTTCTTCCTCTCTCTCCATAAAAATGAGCGGTAATACTTTACACTGCATTACATTGTAGTCCTGGAGCTATTTAGGTCTAAGCCCTCAAGATAAAAAAGGAACATCCTGAGTTTGGTGGCTTAACTAGTATAACAAAAGATGGTTGATGTACATTAACTAAACATTTAGTACTGACTCTCACAGCCAGACATGATACATACAGAAACTAAAAGTCCCCTTAGCATTTTTCTGGGCGGGTAGGTACATTTACAATTCATTTTACCATCATTAATTTGAAGTTTGCTCTCTGGATTTTAAAACCATACAAAAGAATTGTTCATTTTAACACATTAAGTTAACAAAATAACTGGACCGCACTTAACTGTAGCAATATCATTAGTGAATTCTTCAGCTTTTATCTGCTTTCAAGTGCAGATGAGCAATAATTACACAACAGTATTATGTTGTTAATGGAAAAAGGCCCAGTGAGAGTGGATGTGCTCTACATACCGAATTTGGCCCTAAATGGATAAAAAAAAAACCTCAGTGCAGCAGCGAAGAAGTGAGTCAGAGAGAGTTTAAATGATATTAATGTGTCATGTTCGAGTTGATTAAAGCCATTTGGTACCACGGAGGGAAGTGCAGTTCGAATAAACGTCAAGGAAACAGGAACTCAGCAGGTTCTGTCAGCCGGGATGTTGACATGCGCCGCATGAAGTCAACTCCAGCAGTAATCTTATAGAAGTGGCAGATTAGTACTTATAACATGAAATGTCTGACATGCATATGCATATGTACAGACACCCATCCACCCACCGACACACACACATATCCACAAACAGAAATGCAGCATGCTCATTTGCGTGCACACAGATTTCAGTGCATCCAGGAGCGAAGTAATCTGCGCGTGCAAGGAACACTGAGAGGTGGTTGTGATTGACGGGCAAATCGTTTCTGCCGAAATACCCATTTGACAGAGAAAAGAACCAAATGCAGGAGTTAAAAGCCAGCCACAAAAATTGCCCCACATGAATGCAAACTTGAGTATTTTGTGTGCCTCTGAGAAGCATCTGAGGTGAAATGTGTGGAAAAATATCTTTTTTTTTTTCTTTTTTTTTCAAAACGAAAAAAAATGAATGCTCTTGGTGCAAACCGGGGTGTCAATCATGAGCACGCCTCTTTTGAGGGCCAGGCCTCATGTGAATGTCAACTCCGTACTACATTATAATTCCACCCCAGATCTTGAAGGATGACACAGTTCCAGAGCTGCACTCGCTCCAGCGCGCAGCTCTGCCAGGGAGGGAAAAAAGGGGGGTAATAAAAACTGCTCGCCTTTTTGTTCCAGAGACATTGTAATTTAACTGTTGGTAGCAGGCGGTGGCAATTGCCTTTAATAATGGTCTCTACACTCTAATTTGTGTAGGGATTTGCCCGGACCTGCCTTGTCTCACAGGCCCTTAATGCTTCTGTGCCATCCAGCCTCGACGCCGGGAGGATGTGCCTGAAAGTACCGAGCGGAGGAGAGATATATACAGTAAAGGGATGGAGGGAGAGATGGAGAGGGAAACGTCTCCCACAGCAGGAGGTCATTATGGAAAGGGAGAGATACTAAAGTGTGCTTTGCCATTTCCTGCTCTTCATAATATCACATAATGTTGGAATAATTAAACCCAGGAAATGTGGCTTCATTAGTCCCAGTCCGGGTGATAAAATGAAGTGTGAACTAATTGGTCAAGTATGCATCAAGGCTGAAATAAAAGACGCAGTATGGAGATGGAAGCAGCTACAACAAAGATGTTTTGTTTTTCTGATGCTTCATAATGATGAAAGTTAGTAAGTGACCGCAGGTGATGTAAAAGCACACTGCACAGTAAAGTGGTCCGGTGAAGAAAAGCTTGTATTGTGTATGATCTGCTCTGAGCCTCAGAACAAAGCCGTAGCCTTAGTCCCCATTGGTTCCAGCAAGTTTCCTGTCCGCTCTCATCTGCATCACAAAAAGAGGCTTTTTCTCTAAAAAAATACTGATCAAGTCTTATCTTTTTGAAACATGTAATCCACCGGGAAAAGCCGGACTTGTAACCATTAGGCACTGTCCTCTGAGCCTCAGCTCTCTGCCCTCTCAGCCTTTGTAGAGGAAGGCCGGAGCAAAGCTTGTTTCCATTCAGCTGGGAGAGCTGGTCAAAGCCACAAGATCAAGCTGTTCCTAGCACTTTTTTTTTTTTTTTTTTTTTGCTGAGAAATACTTGTCTCAATAGTTTTTTGGAAAATGGTGTGCAAAAATTCTCCACAGAACAAGATCTGATGTTTTCCCCGGTCTGCCGTAGGCTTGACAGCATTTTTGAGGAAAAGTTTGAAAATTTGGAAATGGTAAGCCTTAAATTGGGCAGAAAATAGGAGCTCCTCGCTGGAGACAGGCTGCCATTTTTATGCTTGTTTGTTTCCTTCTTTGCTTCTTTCTCTCTTTGCACATAACCATCTGCCATACAGGTCCTGTGTGACTTTACTTCAAGAGCTCTTAGTGGCTGTCTTCATCAGCTCAAGATCTGCTGCAGAAAAACAGCTTTAATTGGTACTGAGGGGGAAGAGAAGCAGAAGGGGTCGCACGCTTCGCCACATTTTAGAGAAAAATGCTTGCAAATGATCAAGAATCGCATTCCACACAGCTTCCCCTCCTTGGCAAAGACATTTAATGCTAACATCGCCACACAGATCTTTTTTTACAGCATCTCTTTTGTGTAATAAAACACATAAATGCTTAGATTATTAAGTACTCTTCAAATGAACACATGTTCAAATTAGCACCAATCAGGCAAACTGTGAAACCACATCCCTTAGTCGACTTGGAGCAATAGCTCTCAGGTTCCATGCAGGTAAATCAACTTGTCTTGCTAAAACTGTAATATTTCAAGCTGCCCTGTCAATATCCCCAAGCCTTGAATTTGCCCCACTAAGCATTGTGCTCTGCAGCTGGAAAGATTGAAACGGCAAATGTCACAACACTGCTGAGCAGCGTTCAGGATCCTGAGTTACATGGGAAAAGGAAACCCTCCAGACTGCAGCCAGCAGTGCAGTCAGATCCATTCCAGCAGGCAATTACGCCATTTCACCAAGGCCACAAGGAAAGCTTCACTACAATTGGGCTGACAGAAATGGCCTCTCTGACACATCAGAGGGAACCAGGGATGCCCCCCCCCCCCCCCCCCTCCCTCCCTTCTCTTCTCTTTGCACTGTCAGGGTTCTTCGCTGTTCGTGTTGTTTCAGAAGCGCTTTGAACATTAGCTTCTGTTGTTGCTCTAACTTTGGAGACATTTCACAGCCCATTAGCTGCTCTTTTAGCCCCAACCACTACTCAAAACCAGGGAAAGAGAGAGACACACAGACAGAGTGTAAATAAAGCATTTCAGTAGGGGCATCTGGTGCAGAAGTATTAACTTTAGAATATTAGAAAATACAATCTATAGTTACAGCAATCATTCAACATTTTAAATGCCATTATTGGCTTTCTTGCCAAGAGTTAGATGGGAAGATTGATACGTCTCTCATGTATGTACACTAAATATGTAGCTGGGGCCAACAGCCAGTTAGCTTAGCTTAGCATAAAGACTGGAAGCAAGGGGAAACAGCTAGCCTAGCTCTGTCCCACAGTTACAAAATCCATCTACCAGTACTTCTGAAGTTCACCAATCAACATGTTGTATGTTGTTTGTTTAATACGTAGAAAAACTGAAGCGCAGCACAGATCCTGATGAGCAGGTTGGCACCTTGTGTGGCAGCCTCCGCCACCAGTGTATGAATTTGTGTGAATGAATGAATGAAGTGTGTAGTGAATAAATAGTAAATGTAGTGTATAGCACTTTGAGTGGTCGGAAGACTAGAAAGGCGCTATATAAATGCAAATCCATTAACCATTAACCATTTAGTGTGCCACTAGTTCTTGGCCGGGGTGCAGTGACTTCCTGGAGTCTTGCAGGTTTTTGTTTGGATTAAAGATTTCAAGATAGAATATGTTAATTAGTGAGATTTAGAGGTGCTGAATAGGAGCAAATATATGTACATATTTATTACTGGAAATCAATTAACAACACAAAACAATGACAAATATTGTCCAGAAACCCTCACAGGTACTGCATTTAGCATAAAAAATATGCTGAAATCATAACATTGCAAACTGCAATTGCCCAACAGGCAACAACAGCTGTCAGTGTGTCAGTGTGCTGACTTGACTATGACTTGCCCCAAACTGCATGTGATTATCATAAAGTGGGCATGCCTGTAAAGGGGAGACTCGTGGGTACCCATAGAACCCAATTTCATTCACACATATCAGAGGTAAAGGGACCCATTTGAAACGGCCATACCAGTTTATCCTCGCCAAAATGTAGCGTAAGTTTGGAGCACTATTTAACCTCCTTCGCGACAAGCTAGTATGACATGGTACCAATGCATTCCTTAAGTTTTCTAGTTTCATATGATGCCAGTATCTTCACTCTAGCTTTAAAACTGAGCCTGCTACAACCAAACAACTTTACAAATGCGTTAAAGAAATTAGTGGCGTTAACTTTAACAGCCCTATTTATTCTGTTTTGGCATTTAGAGGAATAATGATTTCAGAAATTGTCTTGAAATGAAAGTAACTGCTGGGAGATACAGTAAAGCCTTGTTAATTTGACCATAAAAACACATTCATATGGTACACCAGATGCTAAACTGTACTACTGTCTCTAATAAAATCCCTGTTGCCTTTAGCAAAACAAAACAGCATGAAACACAACCACTAGAGATCAGAGCTTAAAGCCGGTGGTCAGAATATTGTAGCCTAATCAGCAGCACATGCATCGTCTGGTTTATAGTTTGCCGACGTGCACTGCGGTTTGGCTAAGACAGTGTTAAGGTGGTTTCCAGTGCAGTTGATGGGGCTGAACAATTTGCACGGCTGGCAGAAAAACCATAATCAATCCGGAGACTATAGATAAGGGCCCTAAAACCAGCCAAGCACAGCGTTTTCTCTTATCGCAATTACACCTTGCCCTCCTGCCTCAGGTACAGCCAATTAAGCTAGGAGAGGATGCGCCGGCAGCCACTTCACGTCGAGGAGGCCTATCAGACGACTCCAAACACACCCCATCGTTGCAGAGGGGGCAGAGAGGAGCTTGTTAAGCACAGGAAGACACAGGGAGGGAGCTCCAGTATGGACTGTTTTGCACTGCAGGTACAGTATATATACGGTATGTTTCTGTCTTTCCAAAACTGTGTATGAAAACGGGAATCGAATGGCGTGAATGATGTATGCTCTGGTGAGTGATGAGCAGTCTACTGGGTGGCTGCCTGCTGGCTGCGTTTCATCAGGGGACCAAGGGCACACAGACCTTGCCCTCCTCTCACTCTCTCACCTGTTTTTTAATCCATTCTTTACTTCCCTCCTCTTTTTTTCTGCCTTTCATTGCAGAACCTCATTCACATTGTGTGACTACTTAGCAGTACAGAACAGGAAAGGAGGTGTGGGAGAAGTACTCATGCGTGCGTTTTAATGTGAGAGCGGTTAAGAAAGGTCAAAAATCAAGGATAACACTCGGGATGAATACTTCGCACATTGTGACTTCTTATTCCCCGCTCTATGTTCGATCTTAAAGCACCTCCTCCAGCCAGTTTTACTTCCTGTTTTTTGGTTAACATTCTTTCTCAAACATAGGATGGGGGTGTGGTTAATAGACGTAATTCATTACCATGGCAACCAGATTGCATCGTTTTTCAACCCAGTTTAGATTAATTGACTGTTTATCAGACGACAAGTGAGACAAGAATTAGCTCTCTGACTGTCTGACGTAAAGAAGAGAGCGAGTGAGAGAGACAGTCAGTGTGTTGTTTTAATACTGCAGGTGGGATTTCATGTACTCCACTACGTTGATTTCACCCGTTCACCGTACACATAAATGCCATGGTGAAAATAAAACACTAATCTCAATAAAATGAAACCCCTCAGTTAGCTAATACAACAAGTTGGGCTATCTAACTAAACCTAACTAGCTAACTAACTAGAACAACAAACTGACAGACAGATAAACGGATTTATCAGTTTGTCGCTGCTCAGACACAAACGAGCATGAGTGCGCCTACGCAAGCTTGGAGGATGACGTATGACTTGCAGCTTCTACTATAGTCATACGTCATATTCCCATTTTAGCAACAACCTTCTTTTTTTTTTACTTTGAGCACAAAATTAAGTTATTTGTCGAAAAACATTTAGTCAGGAAATGACTCAAATAAATCATAGAAATGTCAAAATACACTGGAGTGGGGCTTTAAGTGGATTGAAAAAAAAGAAGTGCCATCCTGTCACTAAAGCTTGGCAATGAAAATTTGATCACACAAGCTTCTCTGTGCTGCGTCTCCTCCACCAGCCAATGGGGGTTAACCAGACACACAGACATAAACCTCGAGTGCTTGATCTGAACCACAACTTTACACTTCTCTTCCCTCTCGCCACTTTGAGGTTTCAAAGACCAGACACACAGCATGTGGTGTTTTGTCTCCACCGTGTGATGCCACCACACCAATTTAGCTCGTCGATTTTGCCCCAAAGCATCATCCTTCGCGGAGCGGAGAGCGAGTTCAGCGGGATCACTTCTTGTCTCAGTGCCAAACTGAATCTCTGATGATGACACGTGCAGAGGGGAACATCTACTATAAGCGCACAAAGCAGAAGAGTGGCTGGGTGCAAACTACATGCAAAATAAACCTAAGATATAAACAAAGCCAGCACTGCAGATGGACTCTCTCTTTAAACCTGTTTGATGAAGTGATTCGAGTGCTCCTCCAAGCACAGGAAGCCATTAATAACAGCACGACAGAGTGGAGCCTAATTCAAAATAAAATGAAAAGAGAGGCTGCCTCAGTGGGAGAATCCATCTACTCCCTATTTAGACTACATGGAGATGTGTTCCAGGAAAGCTGGAATGAGACACAGTGAAAAAGATACCACTTATTGGCTCCTTATTGAGTACTATTGGAGTCAAAAGGGGGTAAATTGACTAAGTACGTCGAGGCAAAACGCGTGCAGGGAAAATGTGCGGAATTCAAACTCTGATTGGCCACATGGGTCTGTGGATGCTGCTTTCATAATTGCATTCGCTTGATGTTTTTTCTCCCCGTTTCAACATTTGCCGTGACATGCAATGTGATGGAGAGGAAAATTGCTTCCTGGTGATGCAAATGATGTTCGTGGCTCGGCGCTCCCCCACTGAGACTAACATCTGACAATGGTTCCTTCCACAACAACGCAAACAGCCATTGCGCTGTCGCCGGTCCACGCACAGATGGCTCTAAATCAAGGGAGTGTGTGGCGGCGGCGGTACTTACCACGTTCACTGGACAGGGTGGTATCTGTCACCGGGAGAGAAGGAGAGAGGGAGGAAAAGGGCAAGGGGAGAGGAGAGAGAGAGGAGGATGATTAGAACATAATAGGCTTCAGTAAAAGTGGCATTGCAATACCAAAGTCACCGTTAAACAAGAGAACAAAACGGATCAATTTCTGAGGATTAATGGAAAGTCACAGGCAATAGCCGGACAGTGACACACAGTATACAGAACGTAAAGGCTACTGTTGGAGAAAATTTGCTGTCACAACTGCGTAGTCGCTCACATTTGTCTCTGTCTATTATCCAGGCAGCACCATTTAACCAGAATACAGTGTGTTTTCTCTCTTCTACTTCTTGTCATTGCCTCGAGCAGTGGGATTCATCATTATCTTCAAACACTTGTTGTGATGTCTATATTGCTCTTGTGCTCACTCAATGAAACACAAGAGAATTGTGGGATACTGCATATGCGTATCGCACACACTTATGTACATCGTCGTGGGCGGTATTTATTCAGACCTTGGCACCATAGCTGGGTGAAAGGAAGAGGGGAGAGGCAGCCGTGGAGGCTCTTGACGTCTCTCTCCCGGTTGCCTGCCCTTTCCGTGTCCTCCAGCAGAGCTACTTAGTCAGATTTGATCAGAAGCAATCTACGTGGCTCACTTTTGCATTTATTGCTTACATTTTTTAATCTAGAAAGCTTTAAAGTTGACCTAGAAAAATACCAGCTCTGATCAGTTACACTTGGTTTCTTGGTTTCAGGCATCATGAATCCCAGCATCCCAGTGATGAAAAAAATAAATAAAAGTGTTAAGGAAAGGCTCACTGGTGGCTCCAGGCCTCCCCTCTCACAAGAGTAGTTTTGTTTCAAGAGCAAAATGATTATGTTGTATATTGAACTTTGCCGTCTCACAAAAGTTTGGCAAAAATTATGAGAAAAAACTAGCTGTCCTAGTTTTTAGACACTAGTTGCCTGGCTGGGATGGCAAGGTCAGTCAGTCCACCGCTTTAGTTCAGACTAAAACATCTCAACAACTATTGGATGGAATGCCATGAAACACAACCAACACAACACAACCAACCTAGCGCCACTATCAGGTTGATATTTGTGGCTTTGAGTGAAATGTCTCGACAACTAAAATTTAGTGCATACACTAACTACGTTTACATGCACAAAATATTCCGTTTTTTGCCCTTATTCTGAAAAAGACAATATTCCTACTAAGCTGTTTACATGGCTAATGAAAATTAATATTCCGCTGATATTCCTGTTTACATGCAGCCGAGCATACTTCGATTAACGTAACCAGTGACGGACTTGTTCGACCGTGCGAACACAGCCTCCCTCTTTCATTCCTTCAACCACCATCTTGAAAAGGTCGGCATTGCGATATTTGCGCATATCCAAAAACCTGCTGATAACAGTCCTTCATAATGTTTAAAAGTAGGTGTGTTTCTTCTTTTGACTAGAAATTTGGGCTTTTCTTTTGGACATTAATCTCTGTATACTGTCGGCTAGTTGACTAGTTAAACAGACAAGAGGCCGTACGTCGCAAACCTCCATAAAAACCCCAATTGAGACGCAAATTCTGAATGCACTTTATACATGTCCAAAGAATGCTCCTTAAACCAGAATAATATCTGCATATCCCACATGTCTTAATAGGAAAATGCTCCATTCGGAATAAGGCCTAATTCAGCATATCCAAACAGAATATGCTGTTGACATGATTCGTATCAAATCCAGAATATTGTCATATTCGGAATAATTCAGAATATTAGTATGCATGTAAACATAGTCATTGATTCCACTCAGGATCAATTGTAATAACTTTGGTGATACCATAACTTTTCATCTAGCACCACCATTAGGTCACATTTTTATGTTTGTTTATTTAACATTCCCATCAGCTTCAGCTGCACTTTGTTTAGTGCCAATTAGCAAATGTTAGCATGCTAACACACTAAACTAAGATGATGAACATGATAAACATTATACCTGCTAAACATCAGCATGTCGACATTATCATTGTGTTAGCACGTTAGCATTAAGCTCAAAGCACCACTGCGCCTAAGTACAGCCTCAGAGGTCTGTAGACTCTTTGGGGCTGATCGCATCGAGACGCAGCGCCAGAAACGCGTCACCAGCAAAACGCGTCGCCAGCAAAACCATTGTTTTCCTGTGGCACGGTGCTCCTCTCTGGCGCCGTGTTTTTCTAGCTGTTTTAGAAGTGCACAAAAGTTAAAATATTCTCAACTCTCAGCGCCAGGCGCGGAGTCGCACCACTTGTCAGTGTCAAACTTGGCCCAGGCAGCCAATCAAATCAAGCAAGAGGCGGACATTACTACTTTATCACTTCCTTCCTGTTTTGATGCCGGAAGATGTGGTAGGGCTAGCTAGGTGGTGGCTGTGAGAGGGAGGGGGGAATTCATATCTCATGTCGTGATAGTTTCATGTACGCTACTGTCTTTGAGAGAGAGAGAAAGAGAGCACATTTTTCCGTTAATCACATTTGATCGCCTGATTAACTTTTATTCAGATCACTATGATGATTCTACAGTATGTTGTCAGGAGATGTTTAGTGGAAGAGGGTGGTGTGCTGATTGATGACACGCCTCCTCAAATGATGACATAAAATGAAACGGGAACCTGCAACTTATGGGAAAATGCCCAAAAATGTGATAGAGTAACACATCCCAGATTTCAAAATTAAAGAGGACAAAATACTAGCATTTCACTTGTTTACTGGCTCACATCACAATAGACATACGCTTACGAGTTTCGGCACGGAGCCTACTTCAAACTTCAAAACGCTCTGAAGAAGGCTCCGTGCCGAAACGCGTAAGAGTATGTCTATTGTGATGTGAGCCAAGTGAAATGCCTCCTTGATTTTGAAATCTGGGATGTGCTACCCTATCACATTTTTATGCTTGTTGGATTTTGGGTCTAGCACTCCACCGTGAATCCCATTGTTGAAGTGCCACCTCCTTTACTAAAACATGTGGGAAAATGCCTCATATCTTAAATGTAATCATGAATAGTTTCTCACACACCAGCTACGTTGGATGGAGCTAAACAACATTTCCCTCTTCTCGTCTGCTTTAAATGCATGAATAATGTCCAACATGAAAAGTGGCTATACTGTACCTAACTGCTTTAAACATATGGAATATATATTCCCTTGGTTTCAATACTTAGTAATATGTGTTGTGAGGAGATTGGGTTGGACTACTGGTCAACTATAAGATCCTGTAAGCTTGTTCCGCTGCATTTACTGGAGACTGATCTGCTAAAATCTTACAATATATAAATATATACATAAAGTGCATACCCCGTTTGAAAAGATGTCAACACTATACTGATTATCTTTCACTTACATTTCTCTTCAAGCATTCCTTATTTTGTATGGATATTGATTTTCTGTGTTTTCTTTGCAAACTTATAGGCTTGATAACAGCTTTTGGCCTCTTTGGATAGTTGTTATCATCAAAATGCATAAATGCCCATAACTTGTGCTTTTTTCCCCCTCTCGTGTCTCGACATAAATCCATTCAAGTTAATCTTAAATTCTCTGCAACTTTTTGACTTGTGTACAAAAAGCAAACACATCACTATCTAAATGAGAGTTTTGCTCGTAGACAGCGTCTCCATTCCCCTTCTCCGTGTAAAAGAGAGGCGCCCCACTCCATCCCAACAGAACTTCGCTCCGCACATATTCAATTATTCATCTCCCTCTGTCAAGAATTCAGCCTTGCTAGCACTTGCCAGTATCCCCCACAACTTGGCAGGCAGGCTCATATCTGGCATATGGTGCAGAGCAGTGCTGCTTTTCCTTCTCTCTTCGGTTGGCCTGCTAGCACTCCCGAGGAGCACCCCGACACACACTGGCACGCACACTCACAAACACACTCACACACATACACACACACTAATGATGCACCGTGTCTGTCAGTTTTGTAACTGAGACCCCCTCCTATTGAGTTGCTGGGCATTCGTCCACAACCTCTTTGCAACAGGTTTCAGTGTTTTCAACAATAGCACTGTACATGCTGTAACAGCCAAATCAGCCACAGCCGGCAACTCACAGTACAGGAATACTCAAAAATACCTGATTTGGTATTAAAGGGATAGTTTGGGTGTTTTGAAGTGGGGTTGTATGAGGTACTTATCCATAGTAGGTGTATTACTTACAGTAGATGACGATTGGCGTGTCCCCAGCTTGGGGAAACAGACAGGAGTACCGACACCGGAGCAAAGCAATACAGTGCTGTGGACGGGGCTGGCAGAAAAACGTATTCTAGCCACCTAAAAGAAAGGCTCAACTAAACAAAAATCAATATCCAATCAAGAGTATGCTATATTTAGAATATTTTCACTGCTTTATCTTGCCGTCAGACAGCCCTTTCCTGCTCCTTTCCGACGGGGAAGTGAACTAAAAATGAAACTTATCTATGCTCTCTCCAAAGCCAGCAGACTCAGATGACAAAAACAGTATAGATACGTTTCACTTTCAGTTCAGTTCGCCATCGGAAAATATTCTAAATATATCCAGCTTAAAAGGATATCAGTTTTTTTTAGGTGAGCCTTTCTTTTAGGTGGCTAAAATACGTTTTGCTGCCGTCCCCGTCCACAGTACTGTATTGCTTTGCTTCGGTGTCGGTGCTCTTGTCGGTTTCTCGATGCTGGGGGGAAATTTCCTCACTGTGACATCCCTAATCAGAAGTCGAGGGGCGTGACAAAGCGGCGGTATTTGACCACCTGAACGGGCTGCACACCCTGTGCGCTGTTATTGGCTCAGGGTTACACCCCCACGTGGGGTCCAAAGGCTGTTTACAGACACACAGCAGCGTCCTGAGTAAAGCAAAATAAGAAGATAAGAGAAAATACAGGCAGAGGGCTGCAGGGTCTCTGCAGAAACAGACAGCGTCACACACTTCTACTGGGGCATAAGTGATGATTGAGAGGGATTAGTTTTACATCAATCTATACATTGTTTTTGAGGAAAGTCTTGCATATTATGCCTGTAATTACCAGGTGCGCTAGCTGATTGCTCACTTGTATCAATTAGATACAACGTCACTGGTCTAAACGTCAAGAATACTCTCGTCAACTGTTCCTATTCTTGTTCCCGATGGCATTTAGCTTTTAGGTTTGTTTGTTAAAGAGATTTTCAAGTAGGCCTTTTGTCACACACAAAGACACTGGTAGTGCTGGCAGTAATAACAACAAAACAGAAACAAAAACATCCTTGGCGAAATTGACCACATGGTGGGAAACTGGTCACCAAATACCCAGAGTTCAGTCTATCCAGTCTGGCACACAGCACAGAATTACTGTCTACCACTTCTGATTCCCTTTGTTGTACTTATTTACAGTTGGACTACAAGTATGCTTTATCATATGTATGTAAAGTAATCCTTTATGTCGACTGCACACACTTCATGTCATGTTCACAATCTTAAATGTGTTTTTTATCATTTCTGATAGCTAGCTAGTGCACTCCCTGGAGGCAGAAAGAAGAGAAGCAATTAAAGCATGCATATTCTTCCATCCATTGATGGAAGAATAATTGGGACAGACTCATCTGTTGCAGCTGGATAAACTGATACATAGAGCATTTGCGAGTATTGTATTGTAGATCATTTAGACTTGCCACCACAGTTTTAATTTTCAAGTCCTTACAAATTCCTCAGGAGTTGTGCAGCGACTAAAATAGGACACGGAGACAGATAAATAAAAACCATGTGAGTCCTCAAAAGACTTTTATTCTATCAATGTTCTTTTTATATTTAGAGAATATCAGCAGTGAAGCAGGCATGTGGCCTGTTACAGTGACGATGCTGCTACTGTCATCTTTGCTCTCCGGTGAACAAATTAAAATTTCAGACAAACGTCCTGCATTTTTGTTTGACCACACTATTCGTTTTCTAATAGTAGCGCATTTGATCCGGTTCTTTATAAAGATGCTGTGAAAAGAATCAGTCAAAGCAAGCGATGATGCAAACTCCCACATTATTACAAACTCACTCAAAAGGTCACAGTTTCTCATTTCCTTCATCAATGACATGAAGAAAACATTTTGAGCTCTCACGAAGCACCAAATTACATCCGCATTGTCTGTTTGATAACCTTCCTCTTCCACAGAAGCTTACGGCCATCAGCAGTCTTTATATTACAGTGAATGGTAGGTAGCCAAATGGCTTTGGTTCATGTACATATGGACCTAATAAAGATACTGAAACCATGCTTTAATTACTTACTTTCAAAATTGCTGTGAATAGGGCTGTCACGATCATGACATTTTAGTTGACGATTAATTGTCATACAAACAATTGCGATTAACAATTTAAATGTCTTTTTCTGTTCATTTTATGCCAAACAACGGTTTAAATAGCTTGTTCTCAAACAGTAGAGTAAGCCGACTTAATGTAATGAAAACGTGGTTCAAGACTGCAGCATTTAATCAGAAACAAACTGAAACCTACACTGTAAGTCTACTACCACATGACAACTTTATTGTTAATTTATTGTGTGATCTGAGCGCATCCACAGCCACTCCCTCGACCACACAATCCCTATACTCGCACTATGCACCAAGCTATTCCTGAAAGTACCAACACGCAACTATTATAACACTAACTTCCATCTAAACATTTTTATGTGAACCACCTAATTAGAAAAGCTGGATAGAAGCGACAAAGCCAGCATTAATTTCCCCAGAGCTGTAAAACGCACTGCTGCACCTGTAGGGGAGATTCCCCGCTATACATCAAGAGACCCGTTATTGATGTGAATTTATTTTATGAATTAATTTATTTGTATTTATTTATTTATTTCATTATTATTATTATTATTATTATTATTATTATTATTATTGTTATTATTATCAGTGCTATTTATTTTTTAGGTTTTTTTTAATTAGCATATATTTCCTTTATTTATTTTATTAATTTATTAATATATTTTATTATTTTTACTGTTTTATTATTAATATTATTAATTTGTATTTAATATTTAAACAATTACTTTATATTATTTTTATTTATTTCAATTTATTTATTAAATTATTTTATTATTATTACTGTTGTTGTTGTTGTTGTTATTATTATTATGATTATTATTTTTTTCCTCCTACGCTGTTTTTGAATACCTGACGTTATTGGCACCTCTCTGTCTTCATCTTGCCTCGGAAAGCAACAAATATGGTCTCATATGAGCTGAATCAGAAGAACCTGTCCAACAACAGTAAAGTCTAGACAGACATCTTCTTTTCCATGTTTTTTTCCTGACATTGGACTTGTGCTCAGCTGGACACTTTATTTACTCAGCTGATGGAAACACTCCTAATTCACTTTCTATTTGTTGCCACATTTCTAACACTGGCTTTAAATTCCCTTGATTGTAAAATCCAACGATTATGCAAAATGACTGCGGCCAGCTCAAACAATCCCGATCAGGCGAATATGTAATAATTGCGACAGGCCTTAGCTGTGAGTCTAGAAGGCATACACTAACACATGCTGAAAGGCAGTTAAAATGTTCACAACATCCGAGCAACGTGTTAAGTCACACGCACGCACGTACGCGCACGCTGCCACCTGCCATGTGACGAGTGCGTGTGGATTGATGCGAGCACGTCTGTTTGCATGCAGATGCGTCCTTATGCCAAATCTTCTTGTTGCCCTTGTGATGACTAATAACCGGAGAGCATTTTCAGCTAATAAATAATACATTTAAGAGTCTAATCAAATTGAACAAATGAGTATGTCTAGAAAACTATTAATCAGAGAGCAAACGTGTATTTACAAATATAACACTGGCACAAACAATCAATTATTCATAAAGTGAATGCTGGGTAAGTGGGCTTCTTCCCGGGTGAGATGCTGCCATAATTGGAGTGGGACTACAGGAGTGCCGGCTGGTGTGTGTGTATACGTGAGTGTATGTGTGGGTGCATGTGTGCCTATGTGTATCTGTGTGCTCTCTCTCTCTCTCTCTCTCTCTCTCTCTCACACACACACACACACACACTCATACACACTTCTCCCCATGCGCCAAACTTCCCCCAAACACGACAAGAGCAGGCAGAGTCGGCTCATTACTGCCTAATGAGTTGTCTGATTAGTGCCGAATATAAAAGCCTTATTGTCAAGCGCTGTATGTTTATTTTGATTAATTATTGTACTAAAGTGACTGGATGGAAGCACAATGACATGGAGCATTAACGTTTTGTGGTAATAGGGCCCTTGTGGAGTGAGCGATCGTATATTCAACCCTCAGTGCAACACATAAACCACGGCCACTGCCTGGAAAGCTTTTATATTAGACTAACAGATACGCATGTTTGAATTGTGTTCTTGGCTCCCAACATGCAGTTCGACCTTCAACACCATATGATAAGATTAGGAATGAGTGGAGAGGGTCAGTCCTTCTGTGTGCTCATCAGTGATTCTCCTGTGTCATTTCTCCCTCTCAATGAGATTCGTTCACAAAATAATAGAAAACACGCCTGATGGGATTCATGAAAGATGTGCAAAACTGTCAATTTGTGTGCATCGGATGAATACCACTTCCACTGAATGTGTGTGTGCCTGTTCATAGTGATTAGCATGTATGTATTCGTGATAGCCAAAGGTATTGTAGCTTGCTTACTTTATGGAAAGAAGAACATAGCAGAGGTGCTGAGGTCCTTTACTCTAGTAAGCAGTAATACCACAAGGTAGAGATGTCACGATACCAGAAATGTTGTAGTCAGTAGTGAAATTCCACGATTCTCGATACCCAATTCGATACCACCGTAAAAAAACAAAAGTAAAACCATAAAACCTGTTTGCATACTGTTTTTTGCAAATTTATTATCAATTCCTGATGATCCGCCTCAAGTTTCTTTTTACAAGATTACATTAGAACACATCATGATAACGTTATAATTTACCTCGCCCAACCTCGTTCAGTTTCACTGAATACAGCTTAAACGTATCATAATGTAACTCAATGTATCCTCCGTACATTAGCTGTTAGCTCCGTTATTTAACCAAGCAGGACTTTGCTGCTGCCCACCGGAAAATAAACCCCTTCAGGGTGATGCAAGACGCTTTGCCCTGAAGGGGATTCTTTCACAACAATGACCGGCTCGCTGTACATCATACCTTACAAATCACATTAGTGGATTACTATTCTTGCTGAATTAACATGTATATAGTATTTTAATGTTGTAGCTTGTCGAGGTGGAGCTCATTTCCGCTATTTTACACACTGTAGATTACATGTATATAATGTAGATTAACTGGATAACAATCATATTTATAAGCAGGTCATACATTTTGTTTGGTAAATCTTACTCTGTTACATTTTTTCCCCTGAATTTAGTAGTAGCATATTCCTCAGGAACAGTACAAGTACCTTCTAAAGTAAATTGTATGTTTTCCAACAGTGCTATTGAAAATGTGATGCATACAGAAGCTCTATAATCTAGTGTTGATTGTGAGAAAAGAAAATATAGTTTTGAAGGTGCGAGCCAGTGACGCGCCAGATGCACACTTGTCAAGAGTTTAGACTCTAGTCATCACAGACTAACAGAACATTTGTGAGTCAAACAGAAAAATGCTTTGCAAAGCTGCTGGTGACCACGCATCTTCCACTCCTGTGATATTTGGCATGCTGGCAAAATCTGCTGCGGAATATGGGATGATTAATGATGCCGGCCAGCACATTGGGGGATATATGACTTTCTCTCTTGACTGTCCTGATGACTAGGACAGTTTAGTACGAGTAAAAGAGCCTTTGTCAGGTCTGACGGCACTCTTGCGGGTATTTTTATTATAATTATTCACTTTGATCAATCATGTAAACATGTTTCCAGTTCACAAGAAATGCATACTTAGTTAAGTTTAGTGGTTTAAATGCTTTAAAGCACAATTTGCTGAGTTCGGCAACTACTTAGACTAATGCGGCATGAATAAACATGTACTGGACATACCGGTAGTCAAAATAGAGGGGTTTTCAGTGTATCTTCTCTAATGCGCGTCTCTAAACATGTCGAATTTTTATTGAACCAAAGACCAAATGCAGATAAAAAAGGGGATGAATGCCAAAATACTATTAATGGTAGAAAATGTGATTCTATGACTGTGAATGAAAGTCATTTTAAGTGCCGTAATTTGCCTCTTTCGCTCTCTCTGCGGCCCTCCTGTCCGTGAGCAGAATGCCATCGGTATCGTCAGACGAGGGACTGTATTGTCTGGCCTGCTGCTCTGTACACACTTTAAATCAGAGGTAATGGGCCACTTCAGGAGACCGCTGTTACACACACCAAACTGCCAATACACTGTAATCACTAAAGGCCCCCTTTTCTTCGGAGATAAGCGTCGCTTACGTGCGCTGCACTCAAAACTACAAGGCTGCACTGGGGAAGTATTGACGAGAACTTAGTGAACACAACTTAGTGATTTCATGTGTTTTGACATCACCGCCTTTGTTACAGACAAGCTGGGTGAGATTTCACCCTAATAACACTGTTCACACATCCCGTGGCCACTCACAATTCACGCGTCAAAACAGATCTTTGCCATATTGTCAACGGGAATAGGCTCCGAACAGCTTGAGAGGTTAATTCTGTTCCTCAAGAGATGCTAACTTCTAAATGTTCTCTATCAGAGAGCCTGTCAGGAGCTCATCCGCTAATTTCCCCAGCTGGGTTCGAGTTAAGACAAGAAGCCAGAGGGTCTCAGGCAAGGGTATCAATCCTGCCAATAACCTTTTCAACAAGCAAAGCTATCCAAATAGGCAGCGGCTAGTTAGCTGCTTTTCTGGCTCTCTCTCTAGGGTTGGAAAAATGTGAGCCCGAGACACGAGGATTACTTAACATGGTTGTTATTTAAAAGCATTCTTTGGGGCTCAGGAGGTAGAGCAGGTCGTCCACTAATCGGAAGATCAGCGGTTCGATCACCGGCTCCTCCGGTCCACATGTCCAAGTATCCTTGTGCAAGATACTGAACCCCTGATTGCTCCCGAAAAGCTGTGCCATCGGTGTGAATGAGCATTAGATTAGATCCTGATGAGCAGTTTGGCACCTTGTATGGCAGCCTCTGCCATCAGTGTATGACTGTGTGTGTGAATGGGGTAAATGTTGGCATGTAGTGAAAAGCGCTGTGACTGGTGGGAAGACTAGAAAGGCGCTATATAAATCCATTTACCATTTGTTTTTCACTTTCACTTTCAAGAATTGTCAATTTTATCAGCTCTTGCGTTCGGAGAAACCAAAGACAGTAACTCAATAAAATCGACAGTGGGAATACTAACAAGATGAGAAAACAGTTCTACAAGAGGTGGACGTAGTCACCGTGACATTAACCATTGGTTTCTGGACTGCCGTTTTGAAGCCTCAAGTTCGGAATTTTGGCCGTCGCCATCTTGTTTTTTTGCAACCAGAAGTGACAGGAGAAGGTGGCGTTAAGTACAACGACCAAAATGTTCTAATTAACTTTCATGAACTGAAAACACACTGCGAAAGGGTTGAAGTTGTAAGATGGAAACACGGAAAACACCCAGACCGGAAAACGCCGTGGTAGCGACCTGTCAATCACAAGGTAGCCACGCCCTAAAGCATACCCTGCTTTATGGTCTATCTGACTCTAAATGGGACCATAATTTACTAAATGAACATCATGCTGTATTGAAGAAGACTTGAAACTAGCGATTGAGACCATAAACTCATGTTTACAATGTTTACTGAGGTAATAAATCAAGTGAGAAGTAGGGTCATTTTCTCATAGACTTCTATACAATCAGACTTCTTTTTGCAACCAGAGTCGCCGCCCCTTGCTGGATACTAGAATGAATGCACGTTTAAGGCACTTCCTCATTGGCTTCACTTCTCAGACCAAGAGGTTGACCACTTGTGGCACCAATAATCACATATATGTCTAATTTGTTATGTTCATTTTTACTCAGAAAAGTAATAATATAGCTGAGTGAAACTAAACACTGAACATGACTCAATTTGATGGAAATGATTTCTCTCACAGCCTGGAGAAATACCACCAGTGTGAGAATTTAATGAATAGAGACTTCTTCCTTCTCTTCACAATGTCAAGGCGCCATACAGTAACTGTCTTAACCTTCATTGTTAACAACCGGATCGGCCCTGTTGTACAGAGTGCCTCCATTAATATACAGTATGCTGTTAGACCCTAAATATAAAATGGTTCCGGCTTGTTCCCAGCTATTTGTACTTTCTCTCAGCTAACATTAAAGCACTTTCCCTGGAGGCTGAACGCATTTAATAGGGTGACTCAACCTTAATGTTAATGCACTGTAGGTAGCAGCCGATTAATTGTTGTAGCCCCAGTAGGTGGTTTCATTTTCAGCATGTAAACATCTTGTGTGTAAGGACGTTTTGGCATTAGTGGGTGTGCGTTGGCATGTATTTATATCCTCGACACTCATGTTTGTCCGGTCAAAGCCAGCAAATTCAACCTCTGCTGCCTGATGATTAAATCCAAATGAATATTCATGCGCAACGCTCACTCATAAACACCCAACCGACATGAATCACAACATGCAATGCACAGAATTTTCTCTGAATGCCGCCTCCCAACATGCAGAGACAGACTTGGAGGCAAAAAAAGGGGGCGGTGGGTGGGTGGATGGGGGGGGGGGTCCCTGCTGTGATGAACTGGTGCTGACACAGCCAGATGTTTAGTTAAAATGCAGAGCCCCGATGTGGGATGGAGGGAGGAGTTGACAAGCGCTTCGGGGGCTTTAGGCAGCCTAGTGCTCCTCTGTAGCCGCCTCGTATCTCTGTAGGCAGGGGTGCGTGTCTTTGCTTTATCTCATGTGATTTGCATTCAGCTGAGTGTGCGTGTTTGTGTATGTGTGTGTGTGTGCAAGCACCTTGCAATTCAGAGTAAATGAAATAACAATCAATTGCATGTGTGCACATGCCCCCATGTCTGTGTGTGTGAAGAGTGGTAAATTGAACATATGTCTGAACCGAGGTCTCCTGTCGCATTTTCCTCTCTGTGAACTGTGTCAGAGCTGGAGGGGGATACACTGCACAACTCGCACAGAGTCAAGCAGAGCCCTCACACACACACACACACACACTGCTGACTCAATGCTTCCACGAGCATGCGGAGTAGTCTGACACTGCTCTTTGGTGGAGAGCAATATCCCAATGGCAAGAGCTTCTGCAAATATAATGAAGTAAGAGGCGGCGTTGGAGAAGCAATCAGCAACGTGTTGTGTGGATGCGATCACATTACCAACCGACGGCAACAACAGCCTGTCATCATCATCGTCATCACTACTATCATCATCTTCATTAACATCATCTCTTTCATCGCGCTCCTGCTGGCTCATTTGGACACGCTGCAGTGAGCCATGATGGTAGTCAGTGACAGAATGACAAGCAGTGGACTGTAATGCATTAAATGTGTTGTTTTAAAATGACATGAAGCTGCAGACGCAGACAGGAGGCCGGTGATGGGATAATACACACACACACACACACACACGCATCCTCGCTTTCTTTCTCCCTCTCGTTTCCTCTGGCTCCACTGTCTGCCCCCCCCCCCCACTGTCCTCCTCTATCGAAACTAATCTCATTTCCCAGTAGCCTGAATTAAATAAATGTCTGTCATTAAGACCAGTGAAGGATGGCGGAGGGCCCGGGGACATCAAGAGTCGGGTAGGCACGGGAGGACAGAAGGTGCTTAGTTAGACCCTGTGGGTCCACAGAGGCTGGGAGGGAGACGCTGAGGGTGAAAGGCAGAAGAGGACGCTGAAGAAGCCTCTCTCTGCTTTTTGGATGGACCGCAGAGGGCCAGCCCTACAAACGCAAAAGTCTGTCACTGAGTGAGTGAGTGGGTCCGCACCATTACCACACCGGCGTACGCCTGCGGTGCACCGAGTAGGCGGAGACTGCACACCATTTAAAAGGCGTATCAGCCGGCACATACGCCGGATGCCCCGCTCAATTCAAACGGCGAAAGCGGCGTGAACGCCTACCTCGATCACATGGCTGATACAAACACAACAGGGTAAATCTTGATGCCAAGCAACAATGCAATCTTACATTGATGAGTAAAGTCTGTATCGTACAGCAGAGCAGCCAGCAGGTGATTGCTGGTATCATTTTGTCTCTGTGGGATAGATATCCCGTCAACAATTAATGACACAATAAACCTCGATTGCTCTGATAGATCCATGTTTTGTTTAAAGTGACGCCTCCTCCCGCCGGCTAATGTCTTCCACTCCATTTAAGAGGTATGCTCCCCCCTCGCCACTCATCATCACCTCTTGATCGGATTGTTCCCCGCCTGTAGGAAAAGGAGCGCACCCGGTGACTGAGTGGTGAAGTTACACGATTGGTCGGCCGACTGTTAGAGTTGCCCACTGGCCGTTGCTCTTTCAAAATGAAAAGGGGGGGCGTGTCAGCAGTTCCACTCACCTGCGTGAGGGATCGCCACTAGACACAAGGCACTCAGCACCTGATTGGACGAACCCTTTCCCTCGTGGGTTGCTGCTCCCAGCTTTCAAACCGGAACCAAACATGGCGGCTCGTTTGGAAACTTTCTTCTCTAATATCACGAAAATATTTCACCGATACGTGTCTCTGAAAACATTTTATGCGAGAAATAAGGCATGCAGTCGCTAAATCTGTCTTTATTTTGGATCGACAACGGTTAATTTAAGAGTTTCTTGGGAGTTTCCAGAAGCGGCGAATCGCGCCGGACGCCCGTGATTAGCATAAAGTCGCCTAGACCTCAACTTTATGCATATGAGGAGCGGCCAACGTGACGCCCCGTCTCTTGAATCACGCCGCCACGCTACCAGAATACATTGCACGACTGCTTACGTAGACAATGAATGGGAAGCGTGAAAAGGATGGAGGCTGTGGACGTGTACCATTACTGGATGTAACATTATAGAAATGACCGCTGGCTATTTGTGTAACAATTTAGCCACAAATTCACGGACTGACCATACACGGTCCAGCCATATACTCGGAGTTTATCACCTCTCTCTCTCTTCCACTTTTATCACATGCTGCATGTACTGGAGAAGATTTGAGGGAAAAAAACGAGCGGAAATAGCAGCTAAACGGTTCTGATGAGAGAAGAGGAGAGACTGCACCTCTGCAGCAGCCAGGCAGTCTCTCTCCATTTGCTCTGTGTCAGCTTATCAGCCTCTCCACCACCCCTACCCCAGCTCCCTGCAACCCCATTTAACCATTAAGCCAACAAAGAGCACCTCCGCCTGCTCACCAGGCAACCGAACCACCTCAGCTCCCTCACATCCCCCCTGGTTTCTATTGACAACCAGCAGCTAACAGGTACTGTGAAGTATTTCACATCCACCAGGGACTCATCCTCGCAGTCATATCTGTCCAACATGTGACTATTAGGAGGCGGCTAAAGGCTGCCATCAATCCCTTAGGTGTCTATTTGATGATCCCCACATGGGAATACTTCACTGCAAGTCTTAGCTAACCTGCCGCGCTATTTTAACAATCTCCCCTGGGTCTGTTAGGGGCCTATTATGTGTCTGCTGGAGGAGCTGCGCGGTACATTATGAGATGCATGTCGACATGTAGACACTGCTTCTGCGTCCGTGTGCCTGTAGTGTGTTATGCAGCAGACACTGACTCCCAAGAAAAGTTAGCCAAAAAAAGGCCACAGGACCATCCAACTGACCCTGCAAGACATTAAATGAAGATAACAGACTGGGAGACTCGCTGCAAATAAATGGTTCTACAAATACATTGATGTTGTATTTATGGAACTAAATACTTTATCGTAATGAACATCTATAGAACGCATTCAACTGGGACTGAAGTTTTTTAGTTTATATATCAACAAACATGGATTACGACACCTTTATGAACGGACCTGTCAGCATTCGTAAAATAATTTCTTTGTGTCAAAAAACGTATTGAAAAAGACGTCTTCGGGACTGGTTATTACTTGATTGTGTAGCACTTAACTGCTGTTCTCAAATAGCCCGGACCCACACATGAAACCAGCAGAAATACAGCTTCAGTTTAGTTTCTGTACCTGTATGTGTTTCAAGTGGCTCAACATTGATTTCTGTGTTTGTGTTCGCTCCACTGTCATTGGTTGTAGTTCAAGTAAAATGGCAGCGGGCAAACCTGAGAGAGTGGGTCACATAAGAGGTGATGAGCTCAGTTCTGGGCGCTGAGACAGTGAGAAGGTCAAACGGAGCACTTAGATATGTGAAGGCACTAAATGGACAGATAACACACTTCAAACCTCTCTTGTGAGGGACTAAGGTAGCACTTAGGGGCCTTCACTTTTCAGCACTTTGTGTTGCCTTCCCAAATATTTCAAGTGTGTGCGTGTGTGTGTGTGTGTGTGTGTGTGAGAATTTACCTTCAGCCAATATTCATTTTTACTGAATAGAGCTGCAATGCATAATGTAGCTCTATGCAACCTCCGATAACATTAGCTGTTAGCTAACGAGGACTGTGCTGCCCACCGGCTGCTAACAGCTAACGTTAACTAGCTCTCCTGCCGATTTCAACACGGTTTTGTTGTTCACAATGGAGCATTCTCAGGGAAAAATAGGGTGCATCCCCTGGACGCGTGGATAGTGAGTTTACGGCGTCCTTTCAGATTTTAACGTGTCAGCCCTGGTAGCTACGGTACCAAAGATTTACATATACTGAATTGTTGACAGATGTAGGCACTATCGCCAAAACACATCAGTGACCATATGGGTGGCTAGCTCTCAAGGTCCTCCTAATACGTAAGGATCCATATCATTAACTAACTTCAATTTTAAAATATATCGCCCCTTTGCCTCTGTCAGCTTCTCTTTATATGCACATTTGTCTTTCGCACGCTTCCCTCCAAATATGGTGGCACCAGCCCAGAATGCTCCGCGATTCCCATTTCCTATACAGTAATATATACACAACGCAACATTTACTTTTATGTCTACAGTAGTATTTTGTGATCATTTCATCTGAGTAAACGTCTAATGCATGTTTACTAGTATCTAGAAACTGCTCTTAAAGCATTAATGTACATCTTAATGTGTGAGACAGTTGTCATGACTCCCTGAGGGCTGTTACTTCTGTTAGAGGGAGCATTGGTAAAGGTGTAACACCTACAGTACTGGAGTTACAGTAACTATCCTAGGCTCAAATCCTCTGAACAGTATGACAAAAGAAGAAATCTGAAACTTTTTCTCCCTAGGTGATATTTACGTTCACTGCAAGCTGCCAGATTCTGTGCTACTGGATGTGCTTCACAAGTTCCCAGTCATGTGTTTGTGCTGCTTCTTTTACCAAGAAGAGCTTTGCTGACTTGATACAATGTGAGGCGAGCTTCAGCTCAAAGAGGTTGTTCATTCTCGGGGGGTTTATTAAGTGCTGGATACACACACTCAGGGAATCCTTCCGCCGTGTTCATTCATCAACAATAAAAAAGCAATAAGCCTTCACCCAGTGTAAGTGATGTCATGCATGTCCATTTGATATACTGTATATTGTCTATTAGATTAATCCACAGATTTGTAATTCTGACCAAGGCCACTACTGTATGCTAAAGGCTCGGCTCTGGTTGCTTTCTACCTCTGGATTTATCGTCAGATTATGTGATTGTTTATTTTACATTTCATATTGGGAGATAAACCTTAAAGATATAAGGATTATCCTTGTAAACAAACTAGGGCTGTCAATCGGTTAAAATATTTAATCATTCATCGCATGATTGTCCATAGTTAGTCGCAAATTAATCGCACAGTTTTTATCTGTTGAAAATGTACCTTAAAGGGAGATTTGTCAAGTATTTAGTACTCTTATCAACATAGGAGTGGGAAAATATGCTTGCTTTATGCAAATATATGTACATATTTATTACTGGAAATCAATTAACAACACAAAACAATGGCAAATACTGTCCAGAAACCCTCACAGGTACTGCATTTAGCATAAAGTGGGCATGTCTGTAAAGGGGAGACTTGTGGGTACCCATAGAACCCATTTTCCAGGTCAAGGGACCCCTTTGAATATGGCCATGCTAGTTTTTCCTCACCAAAAGTAGTAGTATGATATGGTTGGTACCAATGGATTGCTTAGGTTTTCTAGTTTCATATGATACCAATATCTTCACTCAAGCTTTAAAACTGAGCCCGCTGCAGCCGAATGCGTTAAAGAAATGAGAGGCGTTAAAACGAATTTTGCGTTTATCGCGTTAACTTTGACAGCCCTAAAACAAACACAATTATTTTTACCTTCTGTATTTTTCACCTAAATGTGTGAATAAAGTTTCAGGGAAGGGGCTGCAAAGAAACGCACCAATAGGAAGTCTCTAAACAGTTTGTACATAAAACGCTCCTCTGGCATCCGACTTCCTTTCTCATCTCCTCATATTTCTGTCTCTCCTTCTCAAACTCTAAACCCTAATTTTCCTCCATTATTTAATCTCTCTCTCTCCCTTTGCTCTCAGTGCCTCACTTATGTTCCATATGTGCTGTATTTGCATTTTTATGAGATGACAATTGACTTGAACAACAAACACAATAAAAGCACTATGCAATTATGCCCTCTACTAAAGCCCACATAGGGAGCAGATGGTTGCATTCATATGTCATGCTGTCATCTGTCTGCATAACCTCAGCGAGAAGAGCTTTTCAATAAAAAAAACACCCTCTGTTGAGCAAATACAACTGTGCTGTATTATGAGTGGCGGGTAAACAGTAAAATTCCATCATCTCCCCAATTCAGTCTGGTATAGTACCTATAAACTACAATCTGATCTATTCCAGTGCAACTGTAGAAACTGGCTCAATATTGTGCCATTAGGAGAAATACAGTTGTCATGTGGCTCTGGAGAGACACTCAGATACAGATATAAAAGTCCTACTTTTTATTTGATGCACATCTTTATTTGATGCACACCATGCAGCACTGGCGCACCATTGTCGTGCCCCTCGGAGGATTAGTTGGAGAAATCCAACTTTTGCTTTCATTTCTGTGTTCAGGAGAGACAACAAAGATAGAAACCACCCAAGCGGATAAGAACAGGAGTTTGTCTGCTCCCATGTCTATTTACTTCTACTGTTCTACATTTCAGAAAACAGACTGCAGTGTAGCGGCGCCGCTGAATATTGCGGGGCTTCTTCAGTCGCGACAAGTGTCAAATCTTTTATTTATTCTTAGAAGTTTGAGCCGAGCAAACTTTAATCATCTGACTTAGTGTGTCTGGGAATGAATTACCAGTTGTGCAGGGTCGTGTATTTTCTTTAGATTGCCGGCTAGCCGTACACAGGCATTTATGCGTCAACACAGGACAAACTAAGGCAGACAAACAACAGCTCCAGCCCATCTAATAACAGTGGGGCTTATCAGCCGCCTCTGCCTCCTCTAATTTTCATCAGTTTTGACAAGCCCATTAAATGAATCTGGGACCAAAAATAAACATGTTTTTGTTGAGCCGAAGTGACAGGCAGTGATCACACCTCCCAATGTCGGAGGAAGAGATACGACGACTTTTAATTAAAAATACGGCCCCCGTGCACAACAGCCCATACATGATAAACAGGACTTCTGCCTCCAGCACAGAAACCCGTGCGAGGATACTGGGACAAGGTGTGATCCGAGACGCGGCACATTACTGGTGTCGATGATCATTAACACAGATGCTGGAATATTCTGCATGAGTGCTGGTAGAAGGATCACAGAGCAATCCGTCCTCTAATCCTCATCTCATAGTAATGAGTTTTATTATCCTTCTTCTTGAGTATATTAGTCGTGCGGTTACAAGGACTGAATTCATGATGAAAGGACAGTTTGACTTTTCTGTTTATTTTGCTTTCACGCTGCTCAGTCGTTCCACATCCCACACTCATCAGCAAATATGAAAAGCAGAACTGCATCTTTTCGCCACAGTAACATGTCACATCTCCAGCCGTGCAGTATGTTATCTTAAACCGGCCCTGTGGGAAGCGCTCTTCACATTCAAATAAAGTAGAGACACTCCAGAACAGCCTTTAGAATCCTCAGTTGACCGCAGGACAACGCGGCGTCGGCGGAGGCGAGTGACGGCCAAAACCTATTTTCCTCAGGATGACATCTCTATCGGCGGGCATTGTCATGCGGTGGAAAAACACAAAGAGACCACCCGCCTATCAGCAGTACAAAAATCTGTTTCCATGACAACGCCGGTCTCCAAACTTCAAAGTCATTTCTGTCACAGAGGCTGACATAAGGTGAGCTATCATTACTTTTCTTTCTTCCATCTCCATCTTGCTTCTGCTGCTTTTAGTTAGACTTTTCTGCCTCCCGTCGAGTTGTCTTTCACTATTACTTCCCCTATCATTCTCCCCCAGCTTTGTCTAATTTTCCTTTCTTTGATAGCCATTTATTTCCCAAAGCGGCACCCCAGAGATGGGAAACATAAGTGAAGAAATAGAGGCACTGACATCCAAAATGACTACAAGTTAAGTTTCTATTTTCCCAAAGGCGTGAAGCAGGTTCACGACTTGAGATTTTTTTTCCTCCGCATTACTGAGTGGGTAATGAATACAATGGCTGTTATGGAAACATTTGTTCTGCGCTACACTGGACTGGCTCCGGGCTCTGCATCCCTGAGATGTTTTGGAGAGGTCTATGAGATCATTTCTTTTCATCTGTTTGCCAGGGGTGCCTCCCACTCGTCGATGATGTGTAGAAGAAACATAATACCTGGGAAGTTAGAAGTGTGTGTGCGAAAAGATATGAAGAAGAAGAAGAAGAGGGGAGTTGAAGGTCCTTGGGCAAATATTCCTTTATTTTTTTTTTCTATCCTTATTTGCCCTGCTCTGAGTAAATGTCAGACTGTGCTTGGAGCTGGCAGGAACAGCTTATTATAAAAATCTCAACCTGAAGCATCTTGCCCCCTCCACTGTATGCCAAAATGCATCAAAAGTAAAATATGGAGAATAAGCTGCAGTGGGATGTGTATGTTGTGCCTTAAGTGCCTCTTCCTTCGCGATGACAGTCCACATGACCATGAGCAGGGCAGAGGCTGCTGCCCGGCACCAAACCTACAATTACAGCAGTCACTTGTGTCTTGTACGATGAAATGAATCATTACCACTGCAGCATGAAAGAACATAATCTGGCCCGCTCCCAGCTATTCCCCTATGGGGACTGATTTGTGATCGCGTCTGAAGATAGACTGTGCATTCAATCAACAATGCAGCTTTCGGCTTTCAGGCCACCCTGCTGAAAGGCTTGAGGGATACAAGAGATCAATAGAGATAAATTAATTACTACGCTGCCAAATGGGAATGCTGTGTGGCCAGAGTTACTATAGAAACACAAAAATGATATTAAAGCTAATATCTGCACTGCTACAAAACGGGGTCAAAGGGAGGTCATGGAGTCAAACGTGACACGCCGTGAACATTTGCTGCACTGCTGACATTAAAGAGGGGGTAGGCATAATGTTTTTGGCATCAATGGGCAAAAAATCCATAATAACCTTTCAGCATATTGTAATTCAAGTGTTCTGAGAGAAACTAGACTTCTGCAACTCCTCATGGCTCTGTTTTCAGGCTTTAGAAAATGTAGCCCGTGATGGGAGACTTTAGCCAATCACAGGTCATTTCAGAGAGAGAGCGTTCCTATTGGCTGTTCATTCAACAGAGGCAGCTGTCAATCACTCGCTGTAAAATGAGAAAGTTTGCTCCGGCTGGTAGGAGGTGCTTGGTATTTCCTCAACTGATCTCAACATGGCTGCCGGGTCACAAACTTTCTCATTTTACAGCTAAACAGTACACTACAAGATGTTTCTGAAAACATTTGAGGCGAGAAATGGGCATTACAGTAACAGAATATTGATTCATATTTGATCAGCGCTGCCTAGTTTGACCGTTTGATAAGAGTTTGTGAGTGATTGACAGCTGCTCAGAGACGGCGGGGCTCCAGCTCGGCTCTGATTGGTTGTTTTCCTCCGGTCTGTGAGATCTTAAAGATGCCATTAGGAGCACCGGAGGACACAGAGGCACATGATTTTTTTTAGATTAGCTGTCTCATGCAATACTGTCAGGATATACTGACTGAACTTTTTTTAATCAAATTTGCTCCAATCTGCCTACTGCTGCTTTAAGAAATACCCACTGGTTTGATGCAGAGGAGCAGCTGGTTGCAGATGACACATAAGTGAAGTGTTTGAGCAGCAACGCTTGGATATTGAAGCCAATCGAGCAAAAAACAATGCCGCCGCGTGTCTCATTAATGTGAGTGCAACGCATACAAATTCTCGATATGAAAGCAATTAAGACGAGAGGTAAGCGAGATGAAAACAAGGGAAGAAAGGGGCAGATACGATGAGCTGCTGTGGCACTTATCGCCAGCGTCCACTCCCCCTCTGCTTGTTCCACAGCGAGTCCACAGTGGGCTGTGGCCGGGGTGCAAATGCACTTCCTCCTGACACGCTCATCTATAAAGAGTAGCAGTGTGCCGGCCTCCCTGCCTGCCTGGGGGCTACATTTGCTACAACACTAATATCATACAGGCAACCAATGAATTCCTAAAGAGTACAATCAAGGGAGAAACAACCCCTGCCGCTAACATCGCCCTGGCACTTGCCTCCCTTCCTGCTACTTACACAAGCAATATTCCAAGTTGTTGTTTTGCTTCCATCAAATTTTCCATTAAAAGTGGCATTTCATCTAAATCAAGCCCTTGGGGTGGGAGCCAAGACAAAAAAACTACAGGGAGGTGAGGGATGTGGGGGGGGGGGGGGATTCTCACGTACAGTTACATGCACGAGTGCCGAGTCTGTGCACGCGGGCCTGTGTGTACGCCTCCAGCACCTAACTGACTCCATAATCACAGAGAGTGCCATTATTTGTAGCCATCAGCGCGACATCAAAGCAATTACATGTGTCTCTGCATCCAGTGTGGTTATTAAAGCAAACAGCACAGCCATTTATCTGAGATGTGTAAACATCACAGCTTTCTCTCCCTCTCTGTCTCCTCTTATGCTGCCGGCATCATGCCACTGAAATAAAATTCACAACTATCCAAAGCAAGGTGTGTGTGTGTGTGTGTGTGTGTGTATGTGTAGGGGGTGTTGTGGGATGTGTGGTGGCGGCGAGGAGAGGTGTGGGAACACTGGGTGACTTCAGTGGGGCTCGCAAGACGTGCGAAATAGTCTCCATTCTGCACTCGCTGCATATGAATCATTGTTCACTTGTCACATTGCCACTAGAGCGAGAGACTGGGAGAGACACCAAAGAGGAGAGGAAATGAGTGTACGCAAGGAGGTAGGGGAATAGAATGAGTAACAGCTCTTGACCAAACACTCGTCTTTTAGGAGGATTGAGTCTGGGAAATATTCGTCCCCTCAGGCATCCAGTCGCAGAGCTCGCTGGGACTTATCGCGGTGCGGGGTCTTTTAACAGTTGAGAACACGCCGAACTCCCCCGGAGACCTCACCGCATTTTACACCAGAACTGAAAAGACATATTATTGATACTGTACGGAGAGCCGCACGTTTCTAAAAAAAAGTGAAAAGCAGTCTTGCCTTGAAGCACAGCAGCTCCTGCTTTTTCCTCACGTTTGCCGAGTCCCTGCAATATCTGAACAACTGATGACACAGTTCAGGAGAGTGGTAGACGCACTCTCCTTAGAAAAAAAAAACACATTACTTTTTGACAAATGTGGCTTTGTGGCAATCAGCTTGACTCACTCACTGTCTATCCATGTTCTACTCCTTCTCAGGGTCACAAGAGTCTATCCCAGCATGCATTTGGCAAAGGACAACAAAACAATCTGTGCAGGTCGCCAGTCGAGCACAGAGAGACTGACTCATTTACACTCACATTCACACAAACGGACAATGTGTGGTTTCAAATTCACCAAATAATTTTTTGGGACTGTGAGAGGAAACAAAAGCACACATGGGAAACTCGTGTGGATACAAGCAGAGCACATAAACAGAAACTTGAACCTGCATTCATTCATTTTTGGCCTCTTGGGGGCAGCGGAGCAAGCTGTAAACACAATACTGACATAAACAGCAAACAGTTGCCTATTCACACATCCAGCAGACACAGATTCATTTAGAATATTCACAAACCAACGTCTGAGGAAATGTACAGTAGCTGCTAAATGCTGCACTATGTAGCATTAGCTAGTAGCTACCTTTGTCCGTCTGCTGTATAATAAATATTGATTAGTGCAGGTGCTAAATGCGATATTGGGAACATTTCTACACGGCTCTCAACATGGCACCGGCTGAGCTGGCGGCTCATAGCTAACGGTGCTAGTGTTGTCACGATACTGGAATTTCTAAATTCCATACAACACCCTGAAAAATATCGATATTCGCTACCATTTTCGATACCACGGGGAAAAATTGACACAACATTGAGGGGATAAAATATTAGATTTCTATTAAAAGATAAATAGCAGTATGTGTGTCAACTCGCTGTCGGAGAGAAGAGAGCAGAAAGCACAGCTGGTACCAGTGTATCAATACTGCGGAAAATGAGTACAGTGGAAACCGCTTACAGTGATCATGTCTGTCCGGGTCAAATTGATCACTATAAGCGGATGATTATTAGAACCAAATTTTTGTTGTTGTGCGTCATTTCTCATGCAGATTACCATCTAATTGACATTTGTATATTTATAACATGAATATAAAGTAACGAAACGGACAGCTTCACTATTTACTGGCTCGCTGCCAATTCTTCTGTCTTTTCCCTCACCGAGGGTGAGGCATTGCCGTTTTTGGCCGGCTCTGTAGCGAGAGCGTGCATGCAGATGAACGGCGTGCCAGTCTGCATGTGTGCAGCAGAGCCGGTTGAGGATCGGCAGAGTTTCACTTTGGGGGCATTACGTGACCAGGCATTATCAATCCACTTGACGAGGGTGCTTCCCAGTGTGCATTCGTTTTTTCATTCAGTGATGACTTTCCTTTTCCCGTCACGATATCAGTGTGCACGCAGCATCAGCCTCAGGTATCCAGCCGGAAAGCAAACTGTCCGCGAGGCAAAGTATCAAGGGTGTAAACAAAAATTCAATTAACGTCAGTCTGACGTGGTTTTAAAATGTTTCCATATGTTTTCATGTATGAAAAAAACCCAAATGAACACTGTAAGCGGACTACTGGATAACTATAAGTAAATTATTTAAACAGCGTTTGTATAGCAATGATTCTGTCCCAAGCTTTTTGATCCACACCGGAAGGTGGGCGCTATACTACCCCGACGACGCCGTCATTCAGGATAGCGTTATCAGCTGTAACCGCCGTATTAGCTCAGTGCAGCGGCGGCCGTGTGCTAGCCAGTGGGGCACGCTCACATGCACAAACATGCATTAAAAGCACTCGTGGCCGGCCTTGCTATGTCAACAAAGCACAGAGAAGCTCAGATTACAACTCACACAGAGGGAGAGTGACTTCATTCTCTGCTCAGGTAGACATTACACCTCTATATCTTTACATGGTAAATAGTTGTTTGCTGCTATGCTAATGCTCTGGATATTATATAGAGCACCTTTAAAGCAATTCTGACTTTATGTTGTCCGTGTTAACCTGAGCTGCCCAGCACTTATTTTTTAAGACATTGAAATAAAATAAATCCTAATAAAAATGGCTCTCAATGTTTCTACTCAACCTATAAAATGGAGAATATACTTTATATGAGCGAATCACTGAGTTGTGCAATCATAGCTGGGAGAGTACGGTAGGTGACAGCATTGCTTCATTCCCAGTCTTTGTGAAGTAACACAAAGTTTGGTTTACGTCATTGCAGTCAGCAGTCACCTGTGCATCTTTGAAACTATATAGAGACCGTGTTATAAGAACCAGTGGGGCGTTCATTTACACGTCTGCCGTGACCTTTACCTTCTACCTTAATGAGATTTCCATCGATTCACTTTCCTGGAGAAAATAAATCAATCGGAAACTCTATCAAAAATTGACACAACACACCTGAATGCATCAACGGTTATGTCTCCGACAAGTCAATTGCAGGTATAATGAAACATCTTATAAAACAGCCAGGTTGTTATGCTTGCCAAGCAATGTGTGTGTGTGTGTGTGTGTGTGTGTGTGTGTCTCCATTTGTGCTCTGCTGGGAGAGGATGTGTGTTTGAGAGGCGAGAGGGAGGCTGAACTCTTCACCTGCCATGGACCAATTAACCTAATCTTCACATGGTTCATTACAGATCAGGTTACAGGTGCAGGAGGAGGAGGAGGAGGAGGAGGATCAATAAGAGTTCAAGTTCATTTCGGTTATTAATTTAAACATGTATCACAAGTAAGTCTCAAAGAACTTCATGAAGGAAAAAAGGAACTTAGAAAAGAGTTGGAATTGAAAGAAAAGAGAGGAAAACAAACTAATTAACAAATTAAACACCAAGGAGGGGCACAATAATCTAATCTTCCCAGGGATATCCAGCACCGCAGAAACAGTCAGAGGAAATGGAGGTTTAGAGAGAAGAGGCTCTCTAATGCCCCTTTATTAATTAAAGGATGTGTCAGCATATTCACAGATGACAGCGGCTATAAAACAAAATGTCCTTCATCAATTACTCCACCTCCCACCAGAGCAGATGTACGTTTTCTCTCCTTTTAATATGTTCCACATTACATCTCAGATAGTGAACCAGTAGTGTGCAGCAGTGATTTGCCTGTATGTGTAGTATGTGGAAGTGCATCCACAGGAAGTCCAGGTGTACCGCGGTATCCAACTGTGTGTGTGCGAGCGTCTGATTAGACAAACAAAGGAATATTTTGGAAGGCAAACGAGTGGGAGCTCGGCAATTAGGTGTTTCAATTCCACTGATTGGGAATGACAGGGGCAACACACTGCGCTGAGCCTCACACAGTTACACACACACACGCACTCGCGCTCACACACACGGCAGAGAACACTTTGCTTCATTTACTGCAATCCCAAATTGGATCTGATAAGCAATTAATGGTGTAATTGGCCGTTGGAGAGGTTGCCTTCTCCCTGGAGTCTCGCTGGTTCCACTGGGCGGTCGAGTGGAGAGGGAAGGATGTGTTACTGATAGCGCTGGGTCAATAGAAAAAAAAAAAATCTGCAACTTGTTAGCAAGCAGAGAAGAATAATGACGCTGGGCAACTGAACTAACGGGATTTACATTGCAAATGAGAACAAATTTCCTTTTCTACTCTGGTCTATTCTTGTTCTGTTGGGCTCTTCATATGGTTTGTGATGACGACCTGTAGAGCAGTTTGCAGGTAGGGCAAGTGTTGTTGCCCTAGAAACAGCCAGAAAACCAAACTGGGAATAGGAGATTACCTCGTGCTACTGTGTAATGAAAGAAAGCAAAGCACTTTGTCACCTAAGGTAAAAAAACACTACTTAAGTGTAGTCCACTTACCATTTAAATGTATCCAGTTTGAAAATGTATTCAAATAGTCTAAACATGGGAAACTAGACTAATGTAATTTTCACATTGCCTTCATTAATAATGCACTATTTCTGTTAAGAAATAACTCTTGGTTTGTAGCAAAATGAAAATCAAATCAGGTAATAAAAGTTAAAGCAATCCTCTTGTTTTGTCATTCTGTTTTTTTTTTTTAACCAGGTATCACACCAAAGCGTGTTATATACCCTAGAGATGTTCTGATACAGAGTACTGATTCGATACCAGCGTGATAAAAAAATGTATAGTTATTATTATCATTATTATTTAATAGCTGTTTACTACTGACCATGTATGGATGTGATATGATTCCTATCTTTGTTGTATGGCCTGGCTCAGTTTAAACCCTTTGTAAAACATGAACAGATTTTCCACTGTGAAATACTGGCTGACATTTTCCTCGCTCTGACTACCGTTACACTCTCCACTCGCACCACACTGTTGTTGTTTGCTATCGTCATGTGACAAATTACCTGCAACTCAAATATAGCCGCCTGTCCACCAGAGGATAGCATGTCAGAGTGACGTTTTGCCTCGCCGAGGCGTGAATATTACACGTGTGTATGACGGTGCACACACGGTGCACTTAGTTTTTAGGAAAAACGACTTGGTTGGCCTTCAAATAAGTATGTAAACTAAGTACAATACGTACAGAAACAACGTAACATAAGTACGGAAAACACTTAAAAAATGTCACTAATGTAACTTACAAAACAAAACAGCGGTCTCCTGGTTGAAAGTTCATTGGACCCATTCACCTCCCCCTCCCACCTGCCATAAGTTGTCTTTCTCACTTTTTATTCTATTTATTCCTCTGCACATAGCATATTTACGCTGATGTGTTAACATTGCAGTCAGTACAGACTACTTGGGATACAAATGACACGCTAAAAGCAAGAACGGCATTCTTATTGCACACATTTGTCTTGCGAATTATCATATCAGTCAAAAACCCTCTACTTCATGTCCGCTTAGTGCTAGATACATGTACATGTGCACAGAAAATATATTTCCTGTACAATAGAATACCTGCAGCTTGCATCACTAGGTAACATATGGAGGAAGGAAAATGACACCCAGTGCAACCGTGAGGCTCACTGATGCATTTCTAATAGTTTTTGGACAACAATGGAGGAATAAGCTTTGGCTTTACAGGCAGCACGTGTTAGTAGGACACATTCATTGTTGGTTTTAAACGCTCCTTAACGCTAAGTTATGCTAAATTTTGGCAAGGAAAAACTGGCATGGCCATTTTCAAAGGGGTCCCTTGACCTCTGACCTCAAGATATGTGAATTAAAAACTCTGGGATGAACAGAGTGAAAACTGTATCTTATTAGATAAAACAGATGTTGACAACTGCATAATTTTAAGTTGAAAAAAGGTAATAAATCGCAATATATATCAGATCGTATAATGACATATATCGTATCTTAGGGCCTCTGCTGATTCCCACCCCTACTTAACAATATCTACAATAACACCGAAGTGTATTTTTTCCAAAGCTGTCAGTCACAGAAGTCCTTCAGAAATATGGCAATAATCAAATCATCTCCCCTCTGCTTCCTGTGTCATGGCCGAAACATAAGAGCTGGTGATTGATGAAAGGCGAGCCCCGACATGCCCAGCAGCACTGGGCCATACATTCACCCTGAGGCATTCTTAATGGAATTGACCTTGTAATAACCCCACTCCCTCCTTCCTATTTTTTCTTTTATTACTTCTGCCCCCCCTCCCTTCCTCTAATCCCCCAGAAAAAAACTGTCTTTTCGGAGTAAGAAAAAAAATAACAAATTACTGAAACCACAGATGTTGCCCCCTGCTGCAGCCGTACAGTGTTTCAATGAGTCAGCAGAATTATAAATGCACAGATCATTATTAAACTATCCAGAGTCCCAGGCGCTGTTCCAAACAGCAGAAATGTGTTTTTCTCTACAAACAGTGGAGCCATCAGGTTCTCACACGCTGCTTTTCTCTCTCTAAATGTAACGAGGTGCTCGGTGTCCTCGTCAGATATCTTACACACACAAACTTGGACATGTACGCTCACATAATATGAAGTATGGAACCATGTGGAGACGCACATGTAGCTGGACTTGTCAAATTCGATCTCTGGTGAGTGAAAAAGACAAAGATAGTAAATACAGTGCTAGAAGAATGAGTCCTAAGACCCGGAAAATGGGATAACATTTTAGCACTTCTGGTTCCTTCGTCTGGAAGTCAATGGCTTTTTAGTTAGATGCCTGAAATTAGGTCTGCGGTTAAAGTGGCAGTAGGCAGTACATTTTTGGCATCATTGGGCAAAAATTCCATAATAACCTTTCAGCATATTGTAATTCAAGTGTTCTGAGAGATAACTAGACTTCTGCACCTCCTCATGTCTCTGTTTTCAGGCTTTAAAAAATCTAGCCCGTGACGGGAGACTTTGACCAATCACAGGTCATTTCATTGAGAGAGCGTTCCTATTGGCTGTGCTCCGGTCATGTGACCGGAACTTGGCGTTCCTTCAACATATTTTACAATGGCGGCCGCGTAATCAATAATATTTGCTCCAATCTTGCTCGATTTTAACTTTTGGTTCTACGACATAAAATACATCAATAAATACCCACTTGTGAATTTTGAAGCCTCTATGTGTCTTAAAAAAGGCTGTTGCTAAGTGGCTAAATGAGACTACTGAACGTCATCACCTTTATAGACTCGTTGTGTATACTTGTGCTCATGCGATCGTGGTGTAGTTCGTTTATAGCCTAACGTTAGCTTTTTACTTCTGGCAATTGCAATCCCGCTTCAAAAATCATGAAAGTGGTGTTCATTTGTGAAGATTATCTTGCTGAACAAAACATGTGTTTGCCACATAGTTTATTTTCTATAATAATCCAAAAGCCAATGGAAAAATCCCATTGGCTTTTTGTTGAGGGAACCAGGGCGATGCTTACTTCCTGGTTGGCCGACAAAAATACGTCATCCCTGCAGCACTATATAGGTTGTTGTTTGGTCTGTGTGGGTGATATTTCAGAGGACTACATGAGCCTGTGTCTCATTGCTCTGTTAGTGTCGTCATCAGACATTTATTTTTCCAACAAAACCAGGGGCACAACAAATTGATCAGAGAGCTACTCATCCCGCTCAATCCAATAACCAGATGTGTGGAACGCTCTCGTTACCAAACTTCATCCCGGCGGTGTTTTCTAGACTTCCCACAGCTGTAACAGGGAGAGCGGCCACACCGTCTGCAATAAGTCTGTGCTTTTTCTGTCTGTTTCACATTGTCTGGAGGAGCTGTCCACAGAAACAGCAACATGATGCATACTTGATGTGCAGAACAAATTCCCTTTAGCCCGCGGCATGTCAACCGTATCTCCCTGGAGAAAAGAGGAGACGGAACGCCACAGTCTGGACTGGCAGACAGACAGAGAGAAGAAACAAGGGAGCAATAAAAGAGATAGAGAGAGAGAGAGAGAGAGTTGTAAGGTAAAGGTAGAGCTCTGCTTTCTAGCGTAGACATTTGACCACGTTGCTTTGATGTCCTCTATACAGCCTTTTTCTTTTTATAGAATTCCCTGCTGCATGTTTTCTGTAAGCTGAAACACCCACAGGTGCGCTGCCTGCATGTAAACCATGCACAATAGGATATCTTCAAAGCTCAGCTGAATTTGCCTTTCACATTTACAAAAATGTAACAAAATACGTCTCCCCGGGAGAACGTCTGTGAGCTTGTATTACACTACGAGCAACGGCAGAGAAGACGCCGAGCTAAGGAGCGGTAGAATACATTTGGAAATGTGATGTTTAATGGATGAATATGCGGCTGTTTTGTGTTGTTAAAAATCCTGAATATCCACGCCTGGGGAGTGAGCAGGGCTGGAAATGTGCCAAAACACAGGTGTAAAATCTGAGAAGGAACACAAATTTTGTTTGGGGATAGTCTTGCCCTGAACATGACCTGTTAGGCAGCCCTCAGCTCTACCAATCTAACTTTCAGGTTTTTAAATTAGTCTCAGTGGTTAAGTTTAGCTACCGGAGAGGCGTAACCCAGGGCAACAACTGCACTCGCAGAGTTTTGCCTGCCTTTAACACAGTTAGCAGAAAAGTTGAGTGACTTCAGGTCCTGTTGGTTTTCTCCTGGTTTCCGTTTCCTCTTTCCAGTTTCAAAAGTTTAACACAGATTTACAACTATTTCACCTGAGTACATCAGACGGTCTCCTTCGATATGATATCTGTGTGCTCTAAATATTCTACATAACATTTCACTTACACTCAATTTACACTGATTAATTAAGTAGAAAATATGAGGATACGTGCATGATATCACTTTAAGTATGTGTAGGAGACATTATCATTCAATCAGCCATGTAATCTACTAATAAGATGACAGTTATTAATTAGGGCTGTCAAAGTTAATGCGATAATGCGTTAGCGCAAATTCGTTTTAACGGCACTAATTTCTTTAACGCATTAACGCAATCGATCTTTTGGAGGCTGTAGTGGGCTTTTAAAGCTAGAATAAAGATACTGACATCATATAAAGCTAAACCTAAGGAATCCATTGGTACCAACCATATCATACTAGTTGTCGCGAAAGAGGTGAAATAAAGCTCCAAACTTACGCTACATTTTGGCGAGGAAAAACTGTGATGTCCATTTTCAAAGGGGTCCCTTGACCTCTGACCTCAATATATATGAATGAAAATGGGTTCTATGGGTACCCACAAGTCTCCCCTTTACAGACATGCCCACTTTATGATATGCACAAGCAGTTTTGTGCAAGTCATAGTCAAGTCAGGACACTGACACACTGACAGCTGTTGTTGCCTGTTGAGCTTGAGTTTACCATGTTGTGATTTGAGCATATTTTTTTATGCTAAATGCAGTACCTGTGAGGGTTTCTGGACAATATTTGTCATTGTTTTGTGTTGTTAATTGATTTCCAGTAATAAATATATACATACACATGCATAAAGCAAACATATTTACCCACTCCCATGTTGATAAGAGTATTAAATACTTGACAAATATCCCTTTAAGGTAATAAGGTATTCATTTGCAATTAATTGTGATTAACTGTGGACAATCATGAGATTAATCCCAATTAAATATTTTAATCGATTGACAGCCCTATTATTATTATGAGATTGATCCTATTTTAAGTACAACTGTCTTAGAAGGCGAACACCACCCAAATTAAGAATTCCAATATGTCATTTCCATGGCCTAGTGAAGTTCAATCAATTTTTGTGAACATGTTCTCCTCTCTCTCAAAGCCAGAAACCAGACAAGTGAGTCTCAAACTTGTGATGTCATAGGGTATAAAGTATAGAGCTGCTCCATAGACAACGAATGGGAGACTGATTTTGTGGACTCACAGAATGTTTTTTGTTTTTTTTATATATACCCAAAGGAGCTTTATAATATTGTAGTGTTCTCAGTTGTGAAACAGAAAATGTTCCCATGTACTCAGATCATTCCTCTGGGTGCTCTCAGTGTCATCTAGAACATCTCTCCCCATTCATTCTCTATGGAGCAGTTCCACACTTTATACTAGGGATGTGCATTCCAAGCAAAAATACTATTCGATAATCACTGGGAACTAGTCGATTATTTTTCGAAAATCGCAGCATACCCCCCAAACACCCCAATTAATTAACACCAATTTAATCACTATTCCAAAAATCTAAATCATGACCCATCCCTACTTTATACCCTATGACATCACAAGTTTGAGTTTCAGCACTCTAGTTTTTGGATTTGGGAGAGAGTTGTTCACGTTTACTAATATGTTTGGACTGTCTTAGACCGTGGGAATAACATGTATGACTTTTGAAAATGGCCGTAGTTCCCCTTTAAGCTGCCTTCACATGATAAGACGTTTGCTCTTCACTCACCGCGAGGTAGGGCGCAGAGCCTTGCCGAGGAAAACCGCAGCGCGGGTATAATATATAATTGGAAAGTGTGCAAGGAACGCCCTTCACTGTTTCTAGGCAACAACAACTTCTGTTATTTCATTGGTTGCGCTTTGGAAGGTCAGCTGCAACCGAGGTCAAAGTTGAAATAATTTGAACTTTGAACGTAGCATATGGTGGCAATTTCGAGCGGTGCGCTTCCGCCTAGTTGGGCTGCACTGGCTCTCCTCACAGGAAAACAACGACACAGCCAGCGCAGATCAATTTTCATGTTTTCATGATCATGTGTGGGCGGCTTCAGACTAACTATATGGAATGATGCTGTACACAAAATCAGTTTGCTCACTGATTTTCTAGATTGTATTCAGGGAAAAACTGACAGGAAGGATTTGAAGAAGATTCAAAGCTAGGATGTCAGGAGTACACAGCAAGCACTTAATCCCTCTGGGCAACCGGGTCCCTTCCTTCCTGCGCTCTGTGATAATAGTTAAATTTGAGGTAGGAATGCTGATGAGGTATCCCACTGAGGAGGATCTGAGGGCGAGCCTGCCACAGACACCACCTGCTTACATGGCACTGATGCCCAGCTTCCCTTCTTTTATCCTACATGTTCCCGTCTCTCTCTGTTCTCCTCCCTTTAAAGTCCTATCGTAGATTTGCAGCAGCCTCGCACTTTTGCACCATTCCTCTCTGTTCGCTCCCTCGCTCAATATATCTGTCTGCCTGTCTCTTACCCTGTCCATCTGCCCTTTCCTTTATTTCTCTCTCTCTGTCCTCGTTTTCCTTGTTTACCAGCTCCTCCCTCCTACCCGACATCTGAGCCAACAATCAATGCCATTTCATTCCGGTGAGGGAACAAATGGAATTCCAGCTGAGAGCGTGGCAGCAGGCGGCGAACAAAGGCTTTTCTGTGATGCCGACTACTCCTGCCTTCCTCCCTCCTCCTGCACCAGGTCCCTATCACCTCCTCACACATATAGACAGACACAGGCCCGTCGTACATGGAGGCACACCGTGACCTTTTTGCCATTTACAGAATGTGGAGCTGTACATGCTACGTAACAATGTGGAGCTGTACATGCCAGTTGACTGGAGAAGAATGGATGTGGTAGATGGAGAATGTACTCATTGTGTTGTCTATAATTACTTCTTCTCTGCGGATATATTTTTAGCACTATTTCAAATCACATGTGGCTCAGGTGGAAACTTCATTCTATGATTTATTTCTTGTATTTGTATAATGCCCTTGTGAAAAACACTATATAAATACATTTTACTTCATTTTACCTCCCATTCATTTTGAATGGAGTAAGTGCATTTGGGCTGCGGTGACCACAGGGGGTGGCAATAACGTCACCGGCAATCCAGAGCTGTACAACCCAGCCATGAGGGAACAAAAGACCTTAATAGTCACAGTCAATAGAGTTCTACAAGAATGAGTCCTAAAACCCGGAAATGAGTTAGCATGTTAACACTTCCGGTTCCCTCGTCTGGAAGTCAATGTGTTTTTTGAATGGGTTTTTAGTTAGATGCCTGAAATGAGGTCTGTGGTTAACACAAGCTGAAGAAATTTTAATGTTTTGTTCTACGACATAAAATACATCAATAAATACCCCACTTGTGAATTTTGAAGCTTTTATGTGTCTGCGGTTGCTAACGAGTGGCTGAATGAGACTAATAAACGTCATCACGGCGACTCGTCCGCCTTTACAGCCTCATACTTGCGCTCATGAGACCGTGGTGTAGTTCGTTTATAGCCTAACATTAGCTTTTCACTTCTGGCGATTGCATTCACACTTCATTCTTCATTTGTGAAGATTATCTTGCGGAACAAAACGTGTAAGTATCATAAACGTGTGTTAAACACAGAGCTTATTTTCTGCAATAATCCAAAACCCAATTGAAAAATCCAATTGGCTTTTTGTTGAGGGAACCCAGGGCGATGCTAACTTCCTGGTTGGCCTACAAAAATACATTTTTCTGCAGGGATGACAAAAGTCTTCCCTGCAGCACTCTATTGGCAATTAAATTGACTCTCCCACACCGCCTCACAACCCTGCGGCAAATGGCCGCAGCGCCTGATCTGGTGTGAATGCAGCCTTACTTACTTATTTCTCTCAGTTGTTACTTTGTCAACATAACTGAATATATATCTATATATATATATAAATATGCCACATTACCTTTAAGGGCCATTTGGCAACAATCAACTATTAATATAAACAACTGTGATTGACTCTAATGCTAAGTAATGACTGACGTTCTGTAATGCAATACTCATCACGATAACTTCAATGACAAATACATTGCATTTCCTGTAGCTGCTTCATGATAAAAGCAACAGCAACCTTCAACAGTATTTAATGTGAAGCAGCAGCAGTAGGAAATGTTGGGTTAGTTACCCAAGCCAAAAAAAGTGATACTACGGGCATTCTTGCATAGCCATATGGTCTCGTTGAGCCTTCAGAGGTCTGTGGGAAATAAAAAAACAGGGATGATGAGACCATTGATGTCCTGTAGCAATCGATTGGCAGTTAGCTTGAATAGCCCTCCTCTAGCGATAGCAACAGCATCAAATCGTGGCCTTTTTATTATCTCTGTGGCTTTATTGTCCTGTGCCAATAAGCAACATCAATTGCTTTGTTTATGAACTATGTGAATAAACCTGCCTCACCTTGTCGTGGTTTCCCTAATCTAACTTTATCGGTTTGAAGAATAGATCACTGCATTTTTTTTAATCCTGGAGCTCTGTGTTCTTGAGGAGAGGGAAGACTGAGAAGCAATTACACCATTGGACACACTGATCGTTTCTGAGAAGAGCCGTGTGGAAAGTAACCCAATGGCAATGAGCACTTAAAGATCAAATTATGTCAAACTGGGAAAAAATAAACAGGAAGTTGCAAATTACAACTTTCATGGAATCACAACTACCACTGCTTTTCACTGAAGCTGTAACTACTGCAATCCCTAGGAGAAAATGTACAATCACTATAAAACTATATTTGTATTTTAAAATGAATGTTTTAACAACATGGTTTAAATGTAATTTCTGCAGTGCAGGGATTTGGTATCGACTGCTCCTTGCTGCTCATGTCCACCTCTGGCTGCTGCTGTCAGTGTTAGTTTCTGCGAGTCAGTGCGATTGACTGGCCCGTTTCTCCGCCTGACAATGGAGGATCAGAATGGATAAAATAACATATTAATAGCTGCCTCCCTGACTCACAGCTCAAAGATGTGTTTCATTAAAACCAAACCGAGATGTGCCGACCAGAAATAGCACCAAATCGAAGCAGGAGAGGAGAAAACATGCCTGACGGAAACAGCATTGTTACAGCTCTCAGTGTGCTCACAAGAAATTATATGAGAAAATGGAGTCAATCTTCGGCAGCGGGTTTAGATTAACTGTCAAATAATATATCATTTCAAACTTCCACAGCGGGTTGATTATTCTATATAAACATACAACTTTAAAACAGGACTTCATACATAAATACTGATAGCTTCTTGGAAAACAACCCATTTTCTGATTTGGCATTCATACAGCATTGTTTGTCAGTGCCAAATGACTGTTAGAAAAATGATTCAAATCATTATATTCATTGGTAAATGTTAGAAAAGTTTAACTCTAAGCAAAATTCTTTGCTTATTCACTTTTATTTAAAGGTGCTAAAATTGATATCCAGAGCTTTAATATAGCAGCAAATAACTATTGTCTATGTAAAGATATAGTAATGTCTACCTGAGCAGAGAATGAAGTCGCTCTCCCTCTGTGTGTGTGCCGACCATGTGTGCTTTTAGTGCATGTTTGTGCATGTGAGCGTGCCCCACTGGCTAGCTCACGGCCGCCGCTCTGCATTGCGCTCATACGGCGGTTACAGCTGATAACGCCGCCCCGACCGATGGCGTCATCGCAGAAGCGTTGCAACCACCCTCCGGTTCCCCCTCAGGTAAACACTGTTATCTCTGTCAGCACTTTTGTTATTGTTTACACTGTTAGGGCTGTTAGATACAAGCCGCTGGCTCACCATCGACATGTTGAGGGCCGTTGAGAGGCAAAGAAATGCTCCCAATCCCACATTTAGCACTTTTAACCTCCTCTGTCAAAGTATAAACTGCTCCACAAAAGAGGAATGTTTGACAGTTAAAACAGGTCAGTGGCACAAAGTATCTTTTGAAACAACTTTATGAACTTATTGTCCAGTTAGCGACTAAGCTAAGAACTTGTTATCATTGATGTATTAAGAGAACTGGATACAGCGCTGGATGAAGCAACTGGAAAAGTACCCGGATCTTCCGGCGATCTTCCGCATCAATTGGGTCCATTGGACATGCGCAGTGGCGTCGGCTCAGTCCAATGTCTCGGTCACGGGGTCACAACCATCACGTTGTCGTCATGGCTTGCTAACTCCGCCTCCCAGCCCTCGCTCCAGCCTCGGTCTGGGTCTCATTCACATGAACGGAGGAAGGAAAATAACTCTGGATTCAGCTATTAGTGCATTTTACAACCTTTAGGACCTAATGACTTAAATAAGGGCTATTCAAGTGTTCATACTGGGAAGTTGATTCACCTAAAAAAAAATTATCCACTGAGTTACAGACGTCTCTTTCCCAATGTAAGTCTTTGGGAAAAAGTCTTTTCGGGCCCAATGGCATCACGTGACAGACACGGAAGTTGTAGTACCGCCGTTTGGCCACTACGAAAATTGGGATCAACGACTGGCGCTCTTCCTTGGGGCTTCCTTGTTATCAGTTAGCTAGAGCTTTTTCTCCCTCTTCAAAAACTCTTTATTGAATGGAAGGATGCCAAGAACAAAATGCCAGGGGGCAGTAAACAACACAGTACAGAGAAAATAGAAAGAAGTTAGTGTGACTGACTAGCGTGTTCCCTGCCAGCTAGCATGTAGGAGTTAGCTTGCCAGCTAGTTCACCAACTCGTCTGACACCTAGTCACTACGTTACCGAGCTTCTAACACCACATATTTTCACAACAACACACAGATATGTCCAATAACTGGTGAGACCAGGTCTTTAGTCATATTGTAAAACCATCAAAAACAAGAAATATAGGCCAGAAAACCCATCATGTTGTTTTTTCAAATCCACAGTACTCCATGAGTACCACGCACAGTCCGCACCCCCTCGCCTCACTCCAGCTTCCACTACTGCACCTCACTATCTGCCAGCTGCATGGGGCTCCCTCAGGCATAGCCCTGCCTGGATGTCTGGCCAGCTGTGGCCATCCCCATCAGCAAAAGAGAAAAAGTGGTGGAGAGATGGGGGAGAAAAAAGAGGCCGAGGGAGAAAGGGAGAGTGACTGACCAGCTGTGAGAAGCTATTTCCCCCTCTTGTAACACTGCACAATCTATCGAGAGTAAACCCATAAAATAAGAGGAAAGCAGTAAGAGGTTGGACACACCTGAACACACTGAATGTGCGCACTCACTCACATATAGCATTTACAGCACGGGAGAGTGCCATGTGATACAACAATTGAACAATTCCAAGATGCCCGATATGACTGAACAAGCACAGTGAGCACAGCGGTACTCTGTGGAATTATTAATGAATGCACTGACATTTCTTTTAATCGCCATGCCCTGTTAGATGCTGTCCAGCACCGTGGGAGGTGTGAGTGAGTGAGAGAGAAAAAAAAAACGTGGTAACAGATAATGAAAAACATAATGCATCAGCATACGGTGGATTGTGCAAAGGATGGCAGAAATAAGTCGGTGATCCCCGAGGGAAAATTCAGCCCCATGCTAGAGCAGCCCAGGAGGTCCAGCTAACATTAACACACATTATACGCTAGGCCAGACTTACAGCAGGACACCCATCACATGCTGTTAGCATCTCGGCTCCTTTTACTCTGTTAATTTGAATTTATAATCAGCTGGGCTGTGAGGTTCCATATGTATGGAACGAGCACATTTATTCACACAAGTTTCTCATAAACCGGAGTGTGATTCATGCAGCTGATGCATATGAATACATTTCAGACGGCATAAAAGAAATGTAAATCGCCATAGGCAGTGTTCCTGCAGGTTAGGCACATTTTCATTTCCCTCTACCTTCATATGACAGCCGGGTCCTGGAGATCCCATTAATAAAAGCATTTAATGGCATATGCTTCAAATATTTGCATAACATATTACAATGGCTGCAGATTACTCTGCTCCCTGATTTAAACTAGTCACATTCAGAGATTCAATTAAATCACCATCACTTTGCAAGTTGCATTAAGTGCAATCAACAAGGGGGATGGAAAATTATGTTTCCTTTAACAAAATTTGCATATTACATTGGCACTGGTAATGTGTTCAGCTCCTTGGCAAAGAATGTGCTTACTCGCTTCCAACTGCTAAAGACAGCGGAGGAAACTGTGCCTCTTCCTTTGTGTTTCTAATTGTGTTTTTTCTTGAGAATACATTATCCAAACTTCTTAGAAGGTATAGCATTAAGATAGAACAATTCTGTTTATAAATTGCGACATGTTCAATAGTTGAGACATATTAGCAAATGTTGCCACGTCATGTCTGAAAAATTCATGGTGTGATTTTGAGATCAAGTTGAGCCCTTTACACAAGCCCCCAGGAAGTGCGCGGGCTTTGAAGCAAATTTTCGTAATGGCCATACGGTGGAATTACAGTATAGAAGCAAGTATAGAAGCAAAGAGACGAAACTCCGTTGTTTTTTTAACAGCCGCTGCTTCCATTTATGACTGAACACACTTATTATATTTATAATATTTTATTGTTCAACACAGGCCATTTTGGTAGAATTTGACAATACAAGAGAAATAATTTTTTTTTACTTTTGTACGGCACTTTTTAGGCGGACGTTTTACTGGCGTCCGGTCGTCGCTTTCAGTCCAAAATGGCGAAAGCAAAGCTTTGCTGCTGGGCGCTGATGTTGCAATGGAACGAACAATTGAGTTTCACTTGTTGGCGATATACGTTCTTTGTTAGAACTTCCGTGTCCGTCACGGGATGTCATTGGGCCCAAAAAAGAATTTTTCCCATAGACTTACAAGCACTAATAACTGAAATGGGTTATTTCCCTTCCTCCGTTCATGTGAATGAGACCCAGACCGAGGCTGGACCGAGGGCTGGGAGGCGGGGTTTAAGGAAACGATACTGCGCCTGCTCTATGGGCCCAATGGATGCGGAAGATCGCCGGAAGATCCGGGTACTTTATCACTCGACAGTCGAGCCAACTTTTGCTTCATGCGCCACTGAGCAACTCTCATAGGAATGAACGGGCGCCCGCCTCCAACGCTGTATCCGATTCTCTTTATACATCCATGCCTTTACCACATTCACACATCCGTGTGCTAGGCGGGCACACAAAAAAACAAGTGTGCACCTGGAAGCACATCTGTGACTCGCATGTAAGTGATAGAGCAATGTGTTGTGCCTTCAAAAGCTCTGCACGTTTTCCATAAGCTTTTTAACACGCAATAATGGTGACAGGAAAGCAAAGAGGTTGTCATGTCTCTCTGTCACAACCAATTAAATCATTCCTTGAGTGCGCAGAATTTAGGCCGCGCATCCCCAATCACCACCGCCACACCTGTGAGTCTGATTTGCCTCTAAGCCGCACAGTCAGTTAAACTGCACCCATCACCACACAAAAACCTTCCTCCTCTCTTCTCACCTCTCCCTGTCAGCTGGAGTCCACTCTTCACTAACATCACCATCCACAAAGCCTGCTTCTCACTAGACTCCATAGACAGCCCAGCTGACATTAAGGCAGATGGATTTTCTCTCAATCCGCTTAAGACATCAGACGCTGAGTGACTTTGTTCCATTTTTTAAGAAGCATTTTAATACTGCTGCTTTCATGTCTGAGTGCCTCCCCACTGTTACAGATATTGAGTCGGTAGACTGCTGCCTGACAGGCAGTCGGACATTGTCGAACGAGAGCAATAAAGTGCTTCTAAACTCTGCCTACCTACTTTAGCTTGATAGTCCTAATGTTAAAATGACATCTGGTGATGGGTTTATATACAGGTGGGAAGTTGTATGTATATGTGTGCAGATGAAATCAATCTAATGAGGTCTAGAGTCTAATTTACGGTAGGGTTGTATTGGCAAGAATCTGGCGATACGATACGTATCATGATACAGGAGTTACGATTCAATATACTGTGATACTGTAAACCAGGCGATATATGGTGATTTTTTTTAATCTAACTTTAGGAAAACTGTCATCGTATAAAGAACACACCACCATATCCATAAAATCGGAGTAAAAAAAGCTAACTAGTTTCTTTTCAACCGTCCCAACACGGCTGTTTAGAGCGCCTGCATTTTTAATAAATATTGATATTTGGCACCAGTGTATCAATAACATATTGAAAGAGGAAGTAATAAAATATATTGCCGTATCAAGTTTTTGTCCCACCCCTAGCACAGAGACGTCAAACTGTCCAAAACAGAGAAAGAAAAGTGAAAAAAGGATTACAAATTTATGGAGCCGAACTTTGACCCTACTTCGTTAATCATGTCACAACCCCTCAGATTTATCATGTGACCCTTTTTGAGGTGGCCCAGCCCCAAGGTCGGGACCAACTAATCTAAACCACCCACCACCACATCCAGGTGCAGTAACCTACTCACTTATGGATGCTTTTCAAAATCCAATATTTGAATGGGGTTTGTATTCACCCGAGGGAACCATTCTGTATGTTAACTATGCTAAAAAGTTAATGGAAAAAAATTCTCCTCAAGCATTTTGTGGCGGTGTTCAAATTCACAAAAGGCTCCTCTTCACCCCTCGAACCTTATCTGTCCAGACAAAGGGACTTTCTCTTCTCTTCCAGAACTTGAATTTCTTCCAACCTCATTCCAACACAGAGGCTAGCAAATCCAAACTTGTCACTTTCTGACTGCTTTTTTTTTTTTTTTTCAAAGGAAGTAGGGGAGAGGAGGAGAAGAGATATGGGAGGCCGGGGACGAGGCAGTTTGTCTGAACTGAATGTGTTTTCTGTGTTATCGCTCTGAGTGGCTGAGTTCCTATGTTGGCCTGATAACACACTGCCTCTCTCCTGCTTTTCTCACTGTCTGCCATAATAGCCAAGTCATTTCGTGTCAACACAGCTCAGCTCCGGAGTGACCAAAAAGTCAGAAGCTGTCCACGCTGCACGGTCAGAGGTCATCACTCCCTCTCTCTACTGTGCCATCTTCTCTACGGCGGTCGTGCGGTGCAGACTTACGTTGGCAACACCTCAAGGTTATGACCACTGTGGAGAGCCAGTGTGAAATAAGCATATTGTTTCTATGTGAAAACTCAGCAATGTTTGCAAAGAGAAGGCACTTTTTTTCACACCACTCTCGCTCACCACTTGGCTTCATTCCAGATGGCCATGTCGCTGTGAAAATATCCGTGTATTGGAATGATCAGATGCCATGAAAAATGAGAAGAGCCTTCTGTGTTGACTTTACTCGTTGGCTTGCTTTCCTCGTTTCTCGCGTGCACTGATTCGTTTAAGCTGAACAGCCAATCACAGTGATTTCTCTCACCGACAGGCATTGCCACCGATGCAACATGCTGAATCCGCCAAAAAACTCTGACATGGGCAGACTAGAGCCGACGTTGCGGGACGCACCGGACGCTCATCGACGGACCAAAACTGTCCGACGGCCGACCGTCGGCTTGGTATGTCAGGGCCTTAAGACTGAGCCCGCTACAACCTCTGAAAGACAGAATAGCGGCTGTTAAGAGGTTAATAGTTTAAATAATAAAAGATCGGTACTTGACGTTCGTGTATCGATACAATATTGCCACGCAAAATATCGTGATACTATGCTGTATGGATTTTTTTCTCCCACCCCTAGTAGTTGCTAACTTCATTGATTAAAATAACCCCCCCCCCCCCCCCCGAGGGAAGGAGCAGAGCATGTTTTATACAACGACAGCTCTATTATTTCAATACATGGGCTTGAATCGGATAGAGAATGATGTATAACCATGCCCTGCAACATTCATCACTCTGCGCGACAGCTGCAAATCACACGCACGACTTAACCAAATCTGACCTTTACAGGTAATCATAATTTCTCAATATATAATAAAATATAAAGATGTGAAAAAAAAAAGGAAATAAAATGTTAAAGCCACAGGAAATGGTTAACTGTGTCTTTAGCCTTGTAGCTCCTCCTCGTAGTGAGAGCAAAAGATAAAATGCAGGGAATAATGCAGGGATTAGGCTCATAATCAATCAAATAGATTAGAACCAGTGACAACAGTGCAGGCAGCCGTTACCACATAGGGTCCGCAGTCAGTCCGCAGGAAGTGTTGAGTGTTTTGGCTGTGATTGGCTACAGAAGGGGGTCTGCAGGAGAGCAGCAGCACTGCAGTCAGTCCTACGTCGTAAATCATGCTCCCTGCTCCTTTAGATTGGTTTAAATCGAGCTTCTCTTTTGGGCCTTGACTGGGTCCCTGGGCTTATTAGAGCCTCACGCTGAGAGAATAACCAAGCTTGCTATTCATCAGATAGGCCTTAAAAAAGAAAGCCGGGCCAGGCCCATTCATTTGGATCACCCATTTAGGTGCATCTCCTTACACAACACGCTAGCATCTTAAAAAACAGTACACATTTGCAGCACTGCACGCTGGTTTGATACTGGAAAATCACTATTTCATTTCGAGGAAGAAACTTGTTGGATTTGCTTTAGATTTGCTGGTAAACATCATCCAAACTCTCACACTGTCAGACGAGACAAGTCAAAGATGTTCGAGTCTGAATTTCACACACAGATGTAGTCTTACACAATCTCAGCGCAAAACATTACAGCTTTATTTCAGCTTCATGTTAAGCCTTAGTTGTGTATTTTTGCTCTACAAAAGAAAAGCACGCAATCAATGAAGACTCCAACATAAACTGAAATTTGTGGCAAACAATTACTAAGCTAATAACAGCAGACAGACCCCGGCATGAAAAATGGTAGCGAGCAATTACTGCTTACACTACACCTACACGCATTCGCCGTGAAGTGCGAGTAACAACAAAAGATTGAGGCAGAACACAGAAGCTTAGAGGAATGCAACTATCTGCACTGTGAATAGCACGGACATTAAACCTCCACAAGCCCCAGCTTAAAAGAGATGGTATTCAAACCCAATCCTATTTGAATAGCTGCTCTTTTTTTTCAGATCAATACAGATGGTGCTCTAAACAAATCCAATGGCCACATAAAGACACAGTGGGGGACTCTTCAACTCTGGGCATTTCTTGAAAATGGTATTGGAGAGGCACATTAGCCGGTCCTAGCTGTTTATGATAGCTCCACACAGCTCAGAGATTACACTCTCAAGCCACTGGGACCATTATCTATCATGTCACACAGCCATTTTACATCTGATTACCCAACCACTCTGCTGCTTTTTTGTAATTCGTTCTAATTTCAGACCGTGTGGTGGTGGGATGTAGGCCGGTACGTTAAGCCATAAAGCTCGACAGGGTTTGACGGCAACGTGGAAAATTGCGGGCTTTTTATCGGCACTGAAATCCAATAGCCTCAGATATGCGATAGCTTATCATGTAGATGCAGCAACTTGCTTATCTGGGTGTAGAGGCCTTGTACATAAACACTGGCAGCCTTACATCAGTGATGGTGGCTTCGGCCTGATTCTGCCCAGTCAGCAAAGCCCAGAGGACTACAACATTACACCGTGGTGCTCTGCAGAGTCTCAGCAGCACTCAGAGAGGAAGAGAGAAAGAGACTCAGAGAAGAAAAGAGGGGACGTTGGTCAGAAGTGTCCATACGCCTATTTGCATGTGCTGTTGACCCTTCGCTAAGCCCCGCCCCCCCGCTGCTACTCTGTCAAGCCATCAGTCACGGACTGCACTCCCTGCATAAATACTATCTATTTTTTGAAAAAAAAAAAAAAAAAAAGCGATTTCAGAGAGAAGCAGACAGAAGGGTCTACACTATGCGTATTTGAATTCATCTTTTGTTATACGAACGTTTGTTTTACACGTCTAATAATTATTTCGCGTCCTTGCCTGAACCTGAGCGTTCACTATACCTTAATAAATTAAGGTTAATCGCCGCCATGTCCCTTCAATCTTCTCCCGTCCAACATAGTGGCCGGATATTGCTTATCCAGACATCTCTACATATCTGATTGAGTGTTGACTGTAAAAAAACAACGTGTTAATATAGACAACTGTTTGATCTATAGGCTGAGATTTAGTTGGAGACGACAGTCTGATGCTGCTATAACGTTAATGTATGACTGTATTACTGCAGCAGCCTCACACTCAAGCTAACGTTAGCTAGCCATGCTAGTCACCGTCACCAGCATTACTTAGCGATATCATATAGAACTGTGTGCCTCAAATCTCAGTGTGAAAGCCTTGGCTTTCCTCATTTTCTCTCCTGTGACAGCGAGTTTCTTTCCCCCCAAAGGGAGCGCAGCCTCGGCGATGACGCCATATTGGTCTGGTCTATAACTTGGAGCCATAAAGTCCCTCTATTATATCTTTTTAGGAAACGGCAGGGGAACAAATCGGAGATCAGCGTTTTTTGATTTATTGTTGGTGCAACCAACTACACAGCAACTTTTCGGCATAGAGTTATCACTATTAGCGGTTTGTTTAAAGTAGAAGTTTGGTGTAACTACGTCAGTCAGCAGTGTAACTACTGCCTGTCAATCCCTCTACTCGTCGGTCTGTCTACCTGCCTGTAATTATAAAATCTGTTATATTAACTTACTTATTTCCACCTTGATGAACTTTATTGTATACCGTATTGTATTTATTGTCCAATTCAGATTAGAAATATATAGCCAGGAGTGCTTATCACCACGTAGTACAGCACATCATATAGAACTGCCCCCAATAAACCCTCCCGATCAAATCCACTGATGACTAATGTTGACATGATTTTAACAAGCACACACTATCTGGTGAGATATTGTGCTGAATAAACCTGTTTCTTAAAGCGTGAGGGCCCATTGATGCAGCTCCCATTGATTTTTCCTGTCTATTTATTTCTCCCTCATGCAGAGTCTCCTCAAGCCGAACCTGCGCCGGCTGATAAACACAGGGCGTCGATGCAGAGTGAGGTGTTGGGATTAGACAGGAACATCCTTCAAATAGGTCCCTGTCTCGTTCACAGGGGAAGGGTCAACGGGAGCGCCGGGGACGGCCAGAGCTCGCCCTGAATGTGAGCCGAGGTGACAGGTGAGGAGTGGCAGGCGATAAGCCCACCCTGGGAAGGGCGACCGTGCCGCTGTGTTGTCAGAGATAATGAGTTCAAAGGCAGGCCAAAGGTCAAACAAGAGACATGCGTGTGCGTGGATGCAGTGCTAATCACAGTCACACAACACGACACGGTACACAGAATGGAAGCAGCAAGCTATACAGAGCTGTACACAACAGAAAAGGTCTCTTAAATGCATATAAAAACACACACAAAATGCATGTAGTGTAATCACACAAAGAGCATGATCATGCACACTTTTACATATAACATTTTACAGCAGGTAATTTAAAATAGCAGGTCAGCTTTCAGCACTAACTTGATTCCACTAGCAAGTGTAATGTGTGATCGAAATGTTGATACGTTTTCTACCAAGTATACTGAAAGAACAATATGTTCATACAGCTAATAAACATCTTTATACAGTTATCAGCATTGTTATGTTCATGTAAACATACCCCGATATGGCTGAAGAACTGATTGCAACCTGCTTAATCACTCAGTGCTGCAGGAATGAGTCCTAAAACCCGGACATGAGTTAGCATTTTAGCACTTCTGGTTCCCTCATCTCGAAGTTAGATGCCTGAAATTAGGTCTGTGGTTAACACAAGCTTAAGAGATTTTAACATTTGTTCTACGATCAAAAATATGTAAGTAAATATTTCAGTCGTGAATTTTGAAGCTTGTAAGCAACCCCTTGTTTTAAGACATGTAGTTTTAAAAAAGGCGGTTGCTAGCAAGTGGCTAAATGAGACTACTAAACGTCATCACACCGTGACCGTGGTCTAGTTCGTTTATAGTCTAACGTTAGCTTTTTACTTCTGGCGATTGCATTCACGCCTCAAAAATCGTAAAAGTGGTGTTCATTTGTGGAGATTATCTTGCTGAACAAAACATGTAAGTATCATAAATGTGTGTTTGCCACAGAGCTTATTTTCTGCAGTAATCCCAAAAATAATGGAAAAATCCCATTGTTTTTTTGTCAAGGGGAACCCCTGCTATTCTAACTTCCGGATTGGCCTACAAAAATACGTCATCCCTGGAGCTCTCTGTATACAGAACGATTTCAGCCCTTTAAAGGTCCAGTGTATAGGATCTGGCAGTATCTAGCGGTGAAGTGAGGAGATTGCAACCAACTGAAGCCTCTCCCGTGTGCCAAGAGTGTTGGAGAGAAAGAGCGGCGGCGGCGACGGGAGCGAGTAACATTATCTACTCCGGCCCAAGAAGGAAAAGTTAACAGAGTTTGTCCGTTCTGGGCTCCTGGAGAAACATGGCGGTGCAACATGGCGGACTCTGTGAAGAGGACCCACTCCCGATGTAAATATAAACAGCTCATTCTAAGGTAACGAAAACACAAGGATTCTTATTATCAGGTGATTATTCACTAAAGAAAACATTTCTGCCAATAGATCCCCCTAATTGTTACACAGTGGTCCTTTAATATAAATCTAAAAGTCATGAACAGCTACACTAAAATATTATTTTCAGGCCACTCGTGTGTGCGGGGAGTCAGCTGGCACAGCTGAACAAATACTCTCAGGCACGTGCTCTATGGGCCCAAATATGTGGAAGCCTGAGGAGCATTTCTGACACATTCATTGGAGTGAATGGTAACACGGTATCCAGTCCTGCTAATGCAACCATGGAGAATCCGTCACGGACATCCGTCCCATTAAGCTGATGTAACTGAGCTGATGTAACTGGCCATCCTTAAAGGCCACTCGACAGCGTGGTCTTAAATAACGCTGCCGATAATGTATTTCTCCTGTTCATAATGTATTCATCCTGCTCCAGCCTCTACTTTACATTATTCCATACAGCTCCAGGATGGCGCTCGTCTCTTTAGTCACCAAAATCTTAAAAATGAGTTTGCGCTTGTGCCCAGAGTAAGTAGAGTATACTGTATTTCAAAGAGAGCTTTTACAGACATAAGTGCAGGGGTTTAATGCAGTACTGTATGCCAATCTGCTGGTGTTTTTCAATTAAAGGACGTGGTACAGGCAGTGGGGCTGCCTGGTTGACAGACCAGTAATTATAGGTGCTTCGTTTGAGCTATCACTCTCAGGTAATGGCAGACCCGTCACACTCACAGCTCTGATGATATGCATTCATCTCCACAACTGTCTGGACGCTCCAACTTCACAGTACACACACACAACTTCGCAACCATCACAATGCAGCTGAACTATAACATACGGCAAAAGCCGTTTGAAGCTCCCGGAGACTCCGGATGTGACAAATCCATTTGCGTGTGCCAATTATCATCACACATCTGGACCCTATGGTTTGCAGTTAGTGACAGATGTCGGTTTCTCTGCGATCTCTTCCTCTAAACTTGATTTACACAGATGTGTTACACTTTATCTTAAATGTTTGAAATTAACCATGAAGATCGTTAACACCCAGCATGGGAAGTGTCAGAAAAAGATGAGAACCAGATGTTTCCTTCCACATCTATCACCGTGCTGCGAAATAAACAGGTCGTATGAATTATGATCACCATCTTACTAGGCTTGCCGCGGTAGTCGGTGTTACACAGTGTTACACGGCGGTCGGGCATACACCGATTACGTGACTTGCCAACCAACCCCACCGTTGTTTTGCTTTTTCTCTTATAGGAATAAAACCCATTTAGTTCACTTTGGCGTATCAGCGGCGTGTTATCAATACATAGTCGGATGACGGACGCTACAATATGAAAGTGAAAGTGTCTGCTCCGTACGGAGTCTCAGCACAGAGAAGCAGGAGTCAGATTTCACACACACAGGATGAGAGAGAGTTGACAGACAAGACGATGGCGGAGGATTTGGTGTAAAAGTAAAAAGCAAAAAACGCCTATTTGGCAATACTTCAGATTTAAACCCAATGCTATAAGGGAACCATAACGTTAATGAGGCAATCGCTGTGTGGAGGACGGAGCGGTCACAGCCGGTGTGCACGGCGCAGCGGCACCGGGTGGAAACCTGCAGCCACGCAGAGAACGCTCGACGGGAGAGGCCAGACACACATCAAAGTAAGCGCTCTACGTATATTGAGCGCCGTCTTTTCTTGTAAAATGTCCGGTGTAATCGGTAACACTGGTGTTAACCGTTGGGAAAATTTCCTCACAATCACATCCCTACATCTTCCCGTAGACTGCAGCACAAATATACTTCACTGGTTGAGAGTGAGTTTCTGCTGCAGCACAAAATCATTCATAAGATGAAAAAGCGGTTTCCACTGTTTAAGTGGTCCTAGCTTTTATGGGGTTATTCAGACAACAGTTTACATGTTGGGGTGGGTAATTGAGCCTTTGTCGAGTAACTGGAACAGAACAGAATAATGCATCATCCACTACAGTGTAGTAGCTCAAGCTGTGAGATGTGAATGGCACAAACACTGGATGTTGAACATGTGGTTTGATGGGGAAAAAAAGGAGAGAAAAAACAGTATTTTGGAAACGCATCGAGATAGCAAACGTTTTTTTTTCCCCCTCAGCAAAATGACTTCAGCAGAATGTGATGAATTCAGCGTAAGATGGATGTCTCCTCAGAACGAAGACTCCTCTGCACCGCTCCGCTCCGCTCCGCACCGCTTTGTTTTTCTTGAGCTGCACAACCAATATTCTAGCACCGCACAACTCTCTAACCCTAAAAATCAAAAAAGGAGGGGAAGGAGGAGGGGGGAGTTTGAAAAATGAAAAATCTGCGAGAGTCGGAGATGCTTGTCCCAGCGGAATCAGAGGCACTTTAACGCATCAAACAGAAGAGGTGATTCTCCCAGCCGGGCAATTTGAGAACAATCAGTGCGAATTGTCGAGGTGCTCCTTCTAGCAAGACAGAGGCGATGCTACCATTGTTCATGTCAGCGGCACTAAACTTTACACTGCTGAGATCTCCTAGGAGGGAAGGGAGGGGAGGAAGTGAATGCGTAGAGGGCTGATATGGATAAAGTATGATGGAGAACAGGTGGAGAGCGGTGAACAAGGTTGGATAACCCCCCCCCCCACACACAAAAAACTTTTGTCTCCATATTAAGCTTCTCACATTTAAATTGAGCACAGAGCTTTCGGTCGATCGCCTCAATGATCTCCTCTGTTGCTCGTGTTCTCAGCTCCTCTCAACGCTTCCACAGGCCTCCCCTCAAGTAATCCATCACGATCAATCAGGTCGCAAAATAGCTATCTGACGTCACACGCCGAAGCCAATAAGCTGCATTCAGCCACTTGTATAATACACGGAGGCTCCACATTTAGCAGCACAGTCTTTCAAAGATTTAGATCCGCGTCATCAAAAATCTCTATAATACCAAATGTACTGTTTTATTACAACCAAAGAGCTCATTTCCAGCATCAAATAGACCCTGAACTCATCACATGACTGGAAAGAAGGGGCCAAGGCCATGGGGAGCAGACAGAGAGGAAGCTTTCACTATCTCCCTGTACCTCATTTTGTACACTGACCAGGGCATTAGAAGCTGTCAGACTGAGTTTAACTTGGGCAGGTATCCATTCACGCAGCACAGGATACTTCATTTCATCCATGAGTGAAGGGGCACCAGCAGAAAAAAATACCCTACTGGCAGAGAGGTTGTGAGCTGGGGGAGGGGGAGGGGGGGGTGGAGCTCTGAGTGTGTGTGTGTGTGTGTGTGTGTGTGTGTGTGTGTGTGTGTGTGGGTGTGTGTGCATATGAGTGTGTAGGTGTATTTTTTTCAGTCAAAAGAGAGTCTTCAGCTTGAGGTTGGAGGTTAGCGGCTGGTCTTTGATTTGGATTCAGCTGTGGACCGGCGAGCTAAATGACAAAGTAAAGCCTGAGGCCGGCCTGCAGACATGATTGCATGTATATATACTGTATGTATGTATAAAACCACAGTATCCTCATGGCTCTGATCCCTGAATCCCTCTCCTTCTGAACACTCTTAAGTGCACAAAGGCTTCAGTAAGTAGGATTATATAACGAAGCAAGAAAAAAAAACTCCATTCACTAAATTTAAAACCTGCCTCATTTAAGGGCCTCAATTATAAATGTTATGCGACTACTGGGTAATCAAGATGAAAGACTGTATAAAAAATACATTATTGTAGAACTACACATCCGAATTCAACCAGCGCCTTAAGTCCCATCTATACCTGCAATATGAAATTTCCTTTTGAACCAATAAGGTTACAATTAGGGCTGTCAAAGTGAACGTGATAAGTAAGAGATAATGTACAGCGAGCCGGTCATTGTTGTGAAATAAACCCCAACTGGTCCTGCATTGCCCTGAAGGGGTTTATTTCACAACAGTGACCCGCTAGCTGTACATTATCCTGCTTATTACACAGCTACTTACTTAAGAATTCAATTATTTGACACAAAAACGGTCCAATATCAGAACTGCGCCAATAGCAATGGTCTGCTATAAAGAAATAACAGACCGTAGAACGCCGTGATTGACCAATCAGAATCGAGTATTCAATAAAGCCATGTAATAATAACAACGCATGAACCGAAATTCATTTTAACGCCACCAATTTCTTCAACGCCTTAATGCCTTAATTTTTTCTAGGTTGTAGCGGACTCAGTTTTAAAGCTAGAGTGAAGATACTGGCATCCTGTAAAACTAGAAAACCTGAGGAAACCATTGGTACCAACCATTTCATACTAACTTGTCGTGAAGAAGGTTAAATAACGCTCCAAACTTGCACTAAATTTAGGAAAAAGGAAAAACTGGTATGGCCATTTTCAAAGGGGTCCCTTGACCTCTGACCTCAAGATATGTGAATGAAAATGGGTTCTATGGGTACCCACGAGTCTCCCCTTTACAGACATGCCCACTTTATGATAATCACATGCAGTTTGGGGCAAGTCATAATCAAGTCAGCACACTGACACACTGACAGCTGTTGCTGCCTGTTGGGCTTCAGTTTGCCATGTTATGATTTGATATGCTAAATGCAGTACCTGTGAGGGTTTCTGGACAATATTTGTCATTGTTTTCTAATTGATTTCCAATAATAAATATATACATACATTTGCATAAAGCAGCATATTTGTCCACTCCCATATTGATAAGAGTATTAAATACTTGAAAAATCTCCCTGTAAGGTACATTTAAACAAAAAACTTTGTGATTAATTTGCGATTAACCTTGATCAACTATGGACAATCATGTGATTAATCAGGACAAATTATTTTAATCGACTGACAGCCCTTATTACAATGAACAGAAGCAGAGTGAGCTGATAAATTCTACATGTGTAAATGATTGGTAATTGTAAGGTAATACTGTAAAATATTATTTATAACTTGAGTTATAGTTCAGTCAGAGGACCATATGTGAATAAATGTTTCTCTAAAATGTATAATGGTGACCTTCAACTCTCAGAAAATAGAACAGAGTGATAATTATATGAAACTAATTAGAAAGGAAATTCACAGATATAAAGTTGGCTGTGATTTTATCTGCAATTAAATGTGTTAACAACACATCCTGTGAACATCCTCACAGGTTTACCACGACGGTGCCTCGAATAACATTATTAAAACAGCAGCTCATTATAAGTTTGATCTATATCATTAAGAGACATATATTTTCTTCCTGAGAACATTATAAAGTTACAGGGCACACGGTCACGCATGAGAGTTTACAAAACTTGGTTGTCACTTGAGGTTTATCTACAGTTAACCTTTATTTATAACGGTCATAATAGTGATAATAATGTATGTAAACATAAGCATGTATGGCGAGATTTCTCGCAGCTACTCCCACTTCCACATTTACAGTTTCACATCTTATATAAGCAGCCAGGAAACATCAGAGACATACGCTGGTTGGTTCCCCCGGTGATGCAAAAGCCGTTCCTCCTTTTGGATCTACTGATCACTGCGGCTTCACAATTTACATCTAAATTCTATCAATGCTAAACTCTGAAAAACTGCTCGGTCTCCTTTTTGAGTTTGCATCGGACATGAAGCTGCAGGTCCAACTGTGAACAGCTACTGTTAAGAAATAAGAAAGTTGTGGTTGTGGGATATTCCAGGACAGTCTAAAGTTAAATACTGAATGTCAGTATTTGCGTAACATGTGGTAGCAGGTGAATCACTGATGTGTTGCTTTATTCTCTGGTGGAGTCGAGCCCTGCTGCATTGTTAAGTGAGCTGTCGCCTGCGTAAAATTGTGTTTTGTTACAATAGTTTTATTGTCTGTGATTTGTATAGCATTGTGCTATGAGTATATGGCAGATATTGTAAACTGACCTGCTTCTTTTCGCTTTATTGTTGTTGATGTTGTTGTTGTTTGCGGACCTACTGTAAGTAGTGCAAGCCTTCATCATAGCAGAATGTGTACGTGCATTTTTGGTTTTGGAACAGAAAAAAAGACACCGCCCTCCAATGACTTAAAATACTGAGTTTCTCTCCTACTACAGCCCCATGTACACCGCTTCAATAAATCCAAAGCTCGACAGGCCTGCTGTGCCTAGTTACAGTTGCTAAGCTATGATTGGTCAAACGCTGTTAGGGGGGAGGGGTTTACCAAATGATGCAGTAGTCATGCTCTTTTATGTGTTACTGCAGTGGTCAACCTCTGGGTCTGAAAAGTGAGGCCAATGCGGAAGTGCCTTAAACTTGCATTCTTTCTTATAACCAGCAGGGGGCGACTCCTCTGGTTGCTAAAAAAAGTCTGATTGTATAGAAGTCTATGAGAAAATGACCCTACTTCTCACTTGATTTATTACCTCAGTAAACATTGTAAACATGAGTTTATGGTCTCAATCGCTAGTTTCAAGTCTTTTCAATACAGCATGATGTTCATTTAGTAAATTATGGTCCCATTTAGAGTGAAATAGACCATAAAGCAGGGTATGCTTTAGGGCGGGGCTACCTTGTGATTGACAGGTCACTACCACGGCATTGTCCGGTATGGGAGTTGTCCGTGTTTTCGTCTTACAACTTTAACCCTTTCACAGTGTGTTTTCAGTTCATGGAAGTTAATTATAACGTTTTTGGTCGTCTAAAAATGTCTTATTCAGCGTTTGGTTGTACTTAGCTCAACCTTCTTGTGTCACTTCTGAAACAAGATAGCGACGGCTAAAAACCAAGATGGCGTCGGGTGGGTGATGCCACGGTAACTACGCACACTTCTTATATACAGTTTCTGGTTTAATGATTGCAGCATATGCGTTTTTAAAGTGATGACTAAAATAAATTCTTGTTAAATTCTGTCTGTACGTGCGTACGCATTTTTATTTTAATAAATGTTGAATTCTTTGTGGAACTTTGTGTCTCTGCTCTTCTTCTCTGCTGGCTGATTTACATTATGTATTATAATTGGAGAATCTGGGGGGATTTAACTTGTTTTAGATTGTTTCTTAAATTGTAATATTATAGGATCATTGACAAAACCAAACAATAAAAGATCAATCTACGGCTTCACCACTACAGGTCCCTCATCCGTGCTTCATATTACATATGTTATTGTATCATGGAGTCATGATTGATGTTTCCTTTGATATGTTGATACTGTCTGCTCCTTGTGCGTATATAATACAGTCGGGTGGTTTAGTCTTTTTATGGTCATGGTCCTCGGTAGGGATGTGCATTCCAAGCAAAAATACTATTCGAAAATCACTGGGAATTATTCACAGACACAGGGGGGGGGGAGACGAGACATGTAGCGTCTGCACATATTCCCATCTAACGCTGTGGATGAAGAGGTTTTTTTCAACCAAAATGTTGGAACAGTGGAGGAGGCCGGTGGAAAGACAAACCAAGACGGTTTTGGTGAGTTTTATCTAGTTTCTGTCGGGTTTGAATGATATGCTCCGCTGCTGGAACAGCTGATCTACCTGCTGAAACTACTAGGAGCGCGGCGCCGCTTGCACGCCGACACGAAGTCGGGGTGCGTTCGCGGCGGTGCGGGGGGGGTCTGCCCGGGGAGGGCGGTCCCGTGCCAACGGGCCTGGCCCCCCATTCGGAACCTTAAACCAAGTGCGTGAACGTATCTCGGATGTCTTTTATCACGCTGATCCAAATGTTTGGCGCTCAACAAGCCTCCAAGTTGAAGGGTCAACGGAGGTATCTCCATGTGTTTAAATGAAGTTCTGTCTAGATCGGAGCAACCTCTTCTGTCTCTTCATGTGTGCTAACATGTGTCAGAGAGCCTGTGTTATTTACTTACTCAAAGCTCTGGGAGGACAACCAACGCCCCATGCATTTGATGCATTCACTGACATCCAGGTGGGTCTGGTGTAAACCAAAGCTACCCACCACAGCGTTTCACCTGAACACACGGCCTCCTCTGGTGCAGCCAATACTCCTGCCAACACCGTGTGGCATCTCATTCATCATCAATCACTTCAAGTAAATGTCTCCTAACTCATCAGACTCTCGCATCTCCCTGCAGGGATTTTTTGCCCACTTCTCTCCACTGAAGGGCTCTCTTGCATGACCAGGCCGCTCATGCCACAGCTTCTCAGTTGAATTTAGGGCAGGACTTTGACTCGGCTAATCCAGAACACTAAGTGTCTTCTTCCTAAGCCCTTTTTAGTAGATTTGCTTGAATACTGAGGATCATTGTCTTGTTTGAACACATTCAGCCCTGCTTTACTTCTTAGTGAAATGGGCAGTTATTTTGTTCAAGAGTCTTCGTGTATTCAGATCCACAGAGAGGAAAAGGAAAAACTGTCTCTCACACAACTGTGGCTGACTGTTGGTATATAGACATTCTGTACGGGGGGGGGGAAGCAGTGTGGGATTTTTGCCAAATATGTCACTTTTGAGCGTAACCACACAGTTTAATATTGGACTGATCTCCCCCCAGAGCAGGTCTGCACAAATCCTCGTGTCTGTCCAGGTGCTCTAAGGCAGATGTTTTTGGCCAAATGTGTTCTCCTTCAGTAAAAGTCCTCCCTGGCTACCCTCGCGTGAATGTCATTTCTATTCAGCGTTCTGTTTATTATTGATGGATGCACAATGACATCAGATGCACCGGTGGAGGCTGAAGGATCTCTCAATCTTCTTCTTTTTTTTATTCGTTCGCTGCTTTTAATATTTTTTGCTTTTGGCTCTTCGTGATATTCTATTTCCATTTGTGTATTATTTGTCTCAGTGGACTGTAAGAGCCCAAAACTTTTTTTAATATGACTTTATAATCTTTAACAGATGTATTCTCACCTGTGGTGATCTTAAAGCATGTTTTTTCCTTTAAACTGCATAAGAAACACCAAACTCGATAGATTTCTCATCTGTATTCATAGGACTGTCACACAAACTGCTCCCCAATAACATCATTACATGATATGATAACTTCTCAGCCATTTTACCCTTCCTGATTACATTTCTTTGCTTTCACCTGTGCAACGCATAAGATGTTGGTGTCATCTGGTCTCACATTTAGCTGAATAAATTCATAAGTGAGAATAAATGGTTTGCAAGCCATTTATTTCTTATAAATAACAATATTATGGAAGTGAGGATAAAAACTGACAGTTTTGACACATAACTGCTAAAGATGTTTTTTTGTTTTTTTTTAAATCAATTCTTTAAAGGGGCTAGATGTAGGAATCAGAAATTGCTTGTTAACAGTGAGACCTGTGGCCGTTAAATCAACGACAGTCAGCGTCCTGTTGCTTGTGCTTGCGCTCGCACTACGTAGACGCGAGCGAGCATCGGTCAAAACAGTGAGGCGACACAAACGAGACTGAACATGATTGACAGGCATCATGCTGATTAACGTTAGCAACATTAGCCAGCTAAAACCACAATATCACTATATATTTCACATGCTTGGCAGTAATGTTAGCTGACCAAACGAAGTTCCCTCCATGAATCGAAGGCCAAGCCGATGTTGGTCCTAGTTTTCCCCCCCCCCCGACGTCAGTCACATTCCTGTTTTGCCAGACGGGCTTCAATAGATATAACTTTGGATATTAGATTTTTTTTTTTTGTGCTTCCCTTGAGTTTGTGTTGGAGTCTTAGTTGTGGTGGGGGTTGGTCGTATTTTGAAGTTAGCAGACTCCATTTCTCACCGAACGTTAGCTGCAGTTGCACCCTGTTAGCCCTGTAGCGAAGCTGAAGATAAAGGCACTCGCGAGCGCACATGACGCCACATACGTTGGATTTTCCCAGAATAAAACATCCCGTATTCTTCACATTAAAAGCAGTCTACAGGCTGATAGAGGTTACAACCTGTTCACACATTACTTTAAAAAACGTTAATACTAGGACTGTCAAGGTTAAGGCAATAATAACGCGTTAACGCAAATTCGTTTTAACACCAATAATTTCTTTAACGCATTAACGCAATTTGCGATTTTTAGGTTGTAAAGGGCTCAGTTCTAAAGCTAGAGTGAAGATGCTGGCATCATATGAAACGAGAAAAGAATCCATTAGTACCAACCATGTCATACTAGCTTGTCGTGTAGGAATAAACGGCTAAATAACACTTCAAACTTATACAAAATTTCGGCGTTTGAGCATATTTTTTTTATACTAAATGCAGTGCCTGTGAGGGTTTCTGGACAATATTTGTTATTGTTTTGTGTTGATAATTGTTTTCCAATAATAAATATATACATACATTTGCATAAAGCAAGCATATTTGCCCACTCCCAAGTTGATAAGAGTATTAAATACTTGACAAATCTCCCTTTAAGGTACATTTTGAACAAATAAAAAATGTGTGATTAACTTGTGAATAATCGCGATTAAATATTTTAATCCAGTGACAGCCCTAGTTAATACATGTAAAAAACTTAAATACAGTACCTTTAAAGAAACATTAGGCTTCATGATCCACAATTGTATTATTCTACACTATAATCATAAAGCTGCTTATTTCAAATGTCAAAATTTCTCTATGTTTATCATCAATGACTCAAAATACACCAAACACTGAAAAAAAACCATGTCAATCACAACAGCTACAGGTGGCATTTTCATTCCTGTCTTGATTTGCTGATTTCCCTGACCAGTGTGGTGTGTCCTCCTCCTCCTCCTCCTCCTCCTCCTCCTAGTCCGCCACAGACATCAACATGACAGCCACTTAAACTATAACCTATCCTGCCTCTGCCAGGGAAGATACAGGCAGGTCACACCCAGGTGATACTGCAGATCTTGGTGGTCTGATTCTCTTTTCATTTTTCTGCCTGTGTGAGTTTCCCATTCACTGACCTTCCCAGTCCATCCCTTCTGGCCTCAGAGTCTGCTTTGCAAATGCGGTGCGGGGAAACGACCGTGTCTAACTAGATCAGCAAATGCTGCAACACAAAACCTCCCATAGTTTGACTGCCTTCCTAATCACTGATCAGGGGCAGAAGATTATGTTCTTAAAATGTTAACATTCTACATCATGCATAAACTACACTGCAGTAAAATCTCTTTTTTCACCACTTAGTTTTATTTTTTCATTTTGTTGTTAGCTTGTTTTTTAGAAGCTGTAGGGTATTAATGTCAGTTGGTCTGTCCACTACTTTAATCCAGGCAGAAATAGCTCAACGTTTATTGGATGGATTGTCACGAAGTCAAGAAGCTATTAAAGAACGTGTATAATCTGGAGGATGGTTCTATTTTTCTGAACTATAAAAATGTCCAGTAGTTGGTAGCCTTGATCCTACACAAGAGTGGAAATTGGTCTGTTAGAACTAGGGATGACACGATACCGATAAATCGGTGAATCCCTACTTCAAACAACTGGATTTATTCAAGTTTCTTGCCAAAAAAAACATTTTACAAGATTACATTTGAACACATCATGACAACAAATCAATTTACGATTGCCCAATTTTACTGAACAGAGCCTGAACGCATCATGATGTAAATCAATGGCACCTCCAATGTTGAAATCGGCAGAAGGAGAGCTAGTTAACGTTAGCTTGTCCTGTACGGAGTTAACAGCTAATGTTAAGCTAATTCAACACTGATTTGTTCGCAATGTAGCATTATCAGCAAAAAAAAAAAGGGTGCGTCCCCTGTGTTTAGTGTGTTTACTGCATCCCAAACACATTTTCTATTCTCGAGCCCTGACGGTACCTGCGGTACAGTAGAAAAACAAGTACCGTCAGAATTTTTTTTTTTCTCAGAATTTTGGCATTGACTTAGCACCAAAGTATTGTTTCTCGTGACATCTCTAGTTACAACATGTTTCTTCTTTCTTTCTCTCTTTTGCAGGCCTACAACTCATCTGAGGGGAATATGTGACCGTTAATGACAAAGACCCACAGGAAATAAATGTCTGTACAGTATGTCGCTGGAGAGAACGGAGCAGAACAAACAGGTGAACTGAGGGGAAAAACAACCAGGTCAGACGTGTGAGTACTGGTCCGCTACTTCTCAGCAGCCAGCCAGCCAACGGCAGGCTAACGTGATCTGCATCTCAACCGGGCGCAACACAGCACTTGTCCTCTGGCACACTGGCAGCTCACAACCTCCTTCAGACCGAGCTTCCAGGAGAAAGAATGAGCCTCTAAAGCGTCAAGGTCAGATATAAGGTCTAGATGGGGAATAATAAACATGTTTAAATTGGCAGCCTTGAGCCTGGCCTGGACAACCATTCAATTACAGACTGACAGTGTGCTAATTCAATACTAGATCTGAGTGGCTGATTGAGTTTGAATTGTTGCTGCTTGTGGGATTATGAAACATGACAGGCTTTTTATAAGGTGTAATTAACGCTCTGATTTTAATGGGGACATGACAGGTATTAAATTGGTTTCAGATCTCAGTGTCGAGGCTGACTGTTGGGGATGCTGTTTGGTGTGAGCGTGTGTGTGCGCGCCATAAATGTTAGGTTGCATTTATGAGCATTATGTTATGACACAGCATTTAGAAACCTGTCATCATTTTCAGCTTATTTGCGAAACAACATTTTGACAAATGCCTTTTGATTTTTAAAAAAATGCCTTACGTTTTAGATCCAACAATTAAAGGTAACTTTGGAAACATGAGTCGTTTATGCTCAGTAAATCCCTGAGCGGGTTTCTCGTAGTTAAGAGACACTTCAGTAAAAGCAACAAGCATGTACTATTCCAAGCTGCTGAAACTTAAATACACTCCTCCTCAGCCATAATGATGCCTCTCGAGTTACTCCACCTAACTTTTCTATTCATGTTCAGCTGAACAGCTTGCAACAGGGCCTGACCATATGGCTCAAATACAAAATCGGCTTCAACAAAAATTCACAACGAAAAGCGAAAAACCGGGTCTGTTTTTTTCTGGCATTGGAGGAAGAAAAATACATTCTAATGAGCACCGACTGTAAATACAATTCTGTACACATCAATATTAAAACCAAAGATAGCCCAGCTGAAAACTACATCCAGAGGTTTTGTATGATCCATAAAAACGACAATGACCGCATGCTGGAAATGTCATATTGAACTGCATCATCCCATCTGTCTATCATCTTCTGTCTCTCTCTTCCAACGGGAACCCCTGCTGATCCACTCCACTGTAATTCTAAGGCAACACCTGAAACAGCACTTATGTGCAATCTTCCGAGACACATAGCCCTCTTGTCCCATCTCTGTGAGCACCAGCTGTAGCTCTCTCTCTGCCTTTCTCTGCCATAAATACCGGCAAATGGAGTGTACAATAGCCAGTAAAAACCAACAATTAGTAAACCCATCTCCCTGAGGGACCGGCTGTCAGAGGTATTCAGGCCCATCGACCAGATCTTTCTCAGCACTTTGATTTTGCAGACAGAGGCGAGTGGGAATACCGATGTACAATATGTGTTATTGTGTCTGTATGTATCACATAAGGCCGGATAGAAGGAGACCCTATCAGGCTCTTGGAAGCAGACTATGGGACCACGGCAAAAATTTCTCTGACTGCATTTTTCTTTTTGTGCTGTCAATCTTCTACCATGACACGAGGTGACACTGTTCCTCGGCCACTTGACAGATGACATTGTCTCAGTTCATTGTGGGGGCACAGAAGTGTGGAGACACCTTTCACTTTTCTCTAGTTTCTACCTGACTATCACTGCTGGAAATGAAACATGAGCCGTCAGATGATACGGGTTAAACTGGAGTTACGAGACACTTCTGGGTACGAATAACTCCAGCGGACACACAGCAGATGGACTGATAGAAATTTGGTAGACTAGCAACACTACGGCTAAAAACAGCCTAGAATAATGAAGAACTAGAATAACTGCCTCATGGTTATATGCCTCCGCCAACCAGACAGGTTGCAGTTTACATCCATATCTGTAAATGTCATCACTTCATCATTTTATCCTAAGAGACGTGTGTGAAATTGTCAAAATTAGCATATGAATTCTTGAGTTATGGCCAAAAACGTGTATTGTGAATAGGGCTGTGTATTGGCAAGAATCTGGCGATACGATACGTATCATAATACTGGGGTAACGATTCAATATATTGCGATACTGTAAGCAAGGCAATATTGCGATTTTTTTAATTCAATTCTAGGAAAACTGTCGCATATTATAAAGAACACAACAGAAATACATCATTTTAGAATAGGAAAAAATAACACATTTATACTGCATGCAAAAAACGGCATGGTTTTTGCCCCAAACTGCATGTGATTATCATAAAGTGGGCATGTCTGTAAAGGGTAGACTCGTGGGTACCCATGGAACCCATTTTCATTTACATATCTTGAGGTCAGAGGTCAAGGGACCCCTGTGAAAATGGCCATGCCAGGTTTTCTAGTTTCATATGATGCCAGTAACTGTGATCTGGCGAAAGATCAAATAGCGGCCGGGCCCGATGGCAGGTCGTCGGATTTTTAAGAGGTTAATTAAACAAGACTCGGTCAAAACCGAGTATATGGCTGGACCGTATGGTCAAGTCTTTGAATTTGTAGCTAAATTCTTACACAAATAGTCAGTGGCCATATCTATAATATTTTGTGAACAGTTTTTTTCACTTATATCTTAATGTTTGAATGAAAGCCAACTTATAATGAAGCAAATGGCATTCAGTAATGTAAATGGTAACATTTACTAGTCAGTATATTATACATTGTATACAAGGTGAAAAGGTATTATCATGACATACATTATGCAAGGTTAAAAGTATTTCAGATTTTTATGAAAGCATGTGTATCAAAAGCATTTATCATATAAGTGATGTGTAACAATATATACAAACGTTGCAAAAGTTTATCAGCGTTGAGATATTCCAGCTGTCATCACTGACGTTGTTGTTGCTGTATTTATTCCTAGATGGAGTGTTAATGGAGCAGCTGTAATGTTATCATAACCTGCCACTGATCGATCCGAACTCCATTCAGAAAACAAGCATTTTAAAAGTTGTTTGCCTGTCGTCATGGTAACAGACCCGACAAAGCATGAATTCAGACTTTTTACTAATCCGCATCATTATGTAGTTATTTCGGCACACTTTGATCCGTTTACAACAACGTCGCTGCCGTATTTATGCCTAGATGACGTTATGTTGAGTGGTGATGGAGCAGCTGGTGTTATCACAGCATGGCGTTGATCGATCCGAACTCCGTTCAGAAAACAAGCATTTTAAAAGTTGTTTGCTTGTTGTGTTGCGGACAGACTTGACAAAGATGGAATTCGGTCTTTTTACAAATCGATATATTTATGTTGTTATTTCGGCATTATTTTGACCCGTTTATTTTAATTAAATCACAGCACAGTCTGTTTATTTTGGGTTCATACCACAGTAGTGACGTGTGGCTGCTAGATAGTCAGTTCATGGCGGAAATGGAGGAAAGCGAGGCGAAAATTTGCGAACATAACGTATCTTAAACGAGCATAAACAATAACACATGCACAACAACAGCGCTATGTAATGTTACATTGAACCAATGACACGTAAAACATAAAAACAGAACTGTTCTCCGCCTTTTCATTTTGAAAGAGCAACGACCAATGAGGAAGCTCCAGCAACTCCAGCCGACCAATCCTGTAACTCTATCACTCACTCACTCACTCAGTCACTCAGTGACAGACTTTTGCGTCTGTAGGGCTGGCCCTCTGCGGTCCAGCCAAAAACGATACAGTGTTTTGGAGAATCGATACAGTATCGCACAACATAACATAGGGATACTCATGTGTATCGATATTTTCTTACACCCCAAATTGTGAGGTCACAGTAACCTTGACCTCTGACCTCCAAAATCGAATCAGTTAATCCTTGAGTCAAGGTGGACGTTTGTACCAAATTTGAAGAAATTCCCTCAAGGCGTTCCTGAGATATCAAGAGAATGGGATGGACATAAGGTCACAGTAACCTTGACCTCTGACCTCCAAAATCGAATCAGTTAATCCTTGAGTCCAAGTGGACGTTTGTACCAAATTTAAAGAAATTCCCTCACAACGTTTCTGAGATATCGCATTCACGAGAATGGGATGGATGTGAGGTCACAGTGACCTTTGACCTCAAAAATCTAATCAATTCATCCTTGAGTCCAAGTGGACGTTTGTGCCAAATTTGAAGAGATCCTGTTCACGAGAATGGACCGTGCGGACAAACCGATGACATAATGTCTCCGGCCACGGTTGTCATCTGCACGGAGGCATAAAAACTCTTAAAAAAAAAAAAGAAGAAGTTGTCTCTGAATTTTCCTGTTTAATAAAGTGTAAATGCAGCAAAAATAACATTTGAAAAATGTCTAACCTCTCAAAGATTAGAAAAATGGATATTCATAAAGGTCACCTGTTAAATACCGTTTTACACCGTTGCCCTCACAGCGTGGTGTGATAGTGAGGAAAATTGTTTTATTCACAGGAACAGTCCTGACAATTTATTTACTCCACTGCATCTGTCTAATGCATAAACATGTCAAAGAAATTATAGGTCATTTTCCAATTTGTTCCTTGTGAATCAGACATCTCCACACTGCCAACTAAATGATCAAGTTGATACCTGAGAGTGCCGTTTTAAAACTGTCTGAATCTGTTGGCCTCCTGGATCGGCAAAGAAAACTAAATTCCAAAGCACTTTGAATTTGAATCCCAGCCATGACTTATCATCTTTCCTTCTTTACAAAATTCTTCTCACAATCCAACTGTCTAACTAAGTGCGAAGTCTTTAGAAGGCTTTCTCAAATCTAAAATGTCAGCTAATTCCCTGCCATGTCATGACAACGTAACTGATCTGATGCCGTATTAGATCACACACTCGGCGAAAAGAAGCTCATCTGCATCCTTTTGATGGGCCCTCAGAGTAACTTTAATACCAGCCCACAGGAATGTAAGGAGGAGGCCATCTCGCCGGGCGCCCTAACCCTCCGCCTCCACCAACGTTGCATCCTTTTTCTCTCCGGAGGGTTCATGGCTGCGGGGCTGTGGCTTGTCAAAAACAATTACATCCCTTGGTCTCTGGGAGGGCCTCCTCTTAATTTGAACTGATAAGCATCTCCTTGCATATTAGCAGCGAGGCCCAGCGGTCATCCTGCTCCCCGCAGATAATGGACTGGGCTGGCAAACAGCATTTGTCAGGGACAGCCACTTACCTGGGTCGTGCACGACATGCTGAGCACTGCTAATAATAGCCACTCAGCCAGACTAGCAGTTAGCAGGCCGCGAACCCCAACCCTGTGGCTGGCCAATCAATAGTCATTTACTCTCACTCTGCTTTCTACCCAACAGAGAAAAAGATGTATTACTGAGCCCGCATTCTGTCGCTTTAAGGCTGGGCGGTGAAAAAACACGTTTAAGTCCCCTCTGCTGGATCAAGTTGCTCAACTGTTGTTGCTTTTCTCAAGCACGAATGTTGATCTGAAACTTGCATGTTTGCTAATCATTCCACGGCATACAGTGGAAATCCAATATAAGTTTACAGGAGCATGATGAGAGTAAAATTGCATAAAGAGCTTGAGGGAGATTTGATAATAAAACATTGCATTTCTCTTCATGTGGTGGCAGTTTATTTGTATGCCACGGGCGGCCCAAGGCTTGTAATATCCTGGCAAAGTAACTAACGTCCATCTCTAATACAGCTGAAGTGTTTTCACCTCCCCGCCCCATGCCCTGACTACAAGGCACAACATTATTACATGGAAACAGTAGATAATGCTGATGGATGGACAGATAGACAGATTAGTGGACAAGAACGGAAGAAATTATGGAGGAAGGCAGAACTAATGGCGTGATGGAGATCCAGCCAGAGAGATGGCGATGGTGATGATGAGCGCGGTGAACGTCAAAACAAGGAGGGCGCGAGAGACGGACAGAGACAGAAGGAGAAGCCCAAGAAACAAACACAAAAGTCTGGAGGAAAAGACAGCGTGATTAATTCCCGCTCATCATCTCCACTCATGCAGCACACAAGCAATAACGGCGTTCATTTGGCTGGCAAGTCCGCCTGAGTGGGACGTCGCTTCCTTATGGCCGCTGGTTGGCATTAGCCCAGCGCACTTATATCATTAAATCACTCATTAGTGGCAGAGTAAACGACATAATTCGATTTACAGAGCCAGTATCACTCCCCCAGCAAACAGGTGAGTTGCACAAATACAATTACATGGCAACAATGGCTTCAGGGTGGCGGAAATAAAATTATCGAAGGAACCCGCCGGCTCTCCTCGTGCATAAATGCACATTGACATTTACAAGAAGATCCAACTCTCTTATGTGTGTGATGTGGGACTTCATTGTGAACAAGGATACAGCTGTCTTCATTGATCTGTATACTGTTTCATTCACATGTACTGTTAGGATGACCAAAGTTAACCCTTTGGCTGCTATTCTGTCTTTCAGAGGCTGTAGCATCCATTGGTACCAACTATGTCACGCCAGCTTGAGGCTAACTAATGCTACGAAGTTAAGATCAATTTTAGTGAGGAAAAACTGGCATGGCCATTTTCAAAGGGGTCCCTTGACCTCTGACCTCAAGATATGTGATTGGGTTCTATGAGTACCCACGAGTCTCCCCTTTACAGACATGCCCACTTTATGATAATCACATGCAGTTTGGGGCAAAAACTATTACATTTTTTGCATGTAGTACAAATATGTTATTTTTGCCTATTCTAAAAATGGTGTATTTGAATATTTCTGCATACTGGGGTCCCTAAACAGTCTTGGAATTACATAAATGGTGTATCACTGTAAAGCTGAGACTCTTGTGGATCCAATGAACCCAGTAGTATTCATGTTTGATGATGTTAGTCGCCAGGGTAGCCATTTCATTGTAGTGAGGCCATTTTTTGAAATTTGACCTCACTGTATAAAATGACCTGTGGTGACCTCTAGGATAATCACAGCCTCATGAAACTTTACAGCCACAAACTAGAAGACATAGAGCATTCAGAGGATGGATGACTTTCCTAAGTAGATTGAAAATAAGGGGGTTTCTGAGCAGTTTCCAGAAAATAAGCGCTCGCCATCCAATCGCCGAAAAATGCAATTCTTGCAGAAATCTCCAAATATCAAAAGTTTTTGATACCAAATCACAGCATGGCTTTTTTGGTGTCTGAAACTTTTCATTAAATTTTTCATTAATTTGTCTTGGTGTCTTAATGTGTTACTCTGGGGGGATTATTGATAATTTTTATCAATTCTTGAGTGGTAAAAAAAGGTTCAATTTAGCACCAAATCTGTGTAACAAATGGTATCAACCCAAAAATTGCTGCAACAACTTATGAGACATAATAGAGCATGCAGCAACGGCAATCACAAACTTTTATCATCATGTTCTACGCTCTTACACACTTTCAAATTTATTCTAATTCATTCATTCATTTATTGATTATTTTTTATTTCTGATTTATGACTAAAACAACTTCAACTTGTGCTGAGCTGCATCTCAAATTAATCTGCAGGTTCCCAGCTTTCAGATGATGTACACCACTTCTATGTAGCATCTCCTGTTGACTACTTATCTCCCCCTGAAAATCCCCTGTCCTCCATCCCTACCCCTCTCAAAACAGAGGGCAGAATGGTTAAGGGGTTAAAATATTCCCAATATGTACAACATGAATGATGAATCAAAACGACTGCAAAGGTTACAAAGGCCAACTGCTTGTCGGCAGAGACGTGTTGACAGAATAAAAAAAAAGTACAAGCTGGCCGTATGTGTGTCTGTGTGACTCCCTGACAGTTCCGTTCTCATAAATGTGTTAAATTTCACTGCCGTGCCTCAGAAAAAGCCATTTGCCAGAGAGGGTTAGATCAAAGCAAACAGCGTTGATGTCATAAGCAGTTAGAGCAGCGATACAACAGACAGTCCGTGAGCTATTACTTCTTTAAAAGAAAGAAAAAAAACAGACAGAGACAAAGAAGTGGAGAAGAAGAAGGACACAGCGGCTGGATTCGGTGTTTGCACGCTGCTAAGCGTCTTAAATGGAATGTGTTTTTGTCATTCTGTTTGTCCTCAGCTAAAAGCATGCGTATCTAAATATGTCACCGAGAACGAATAATGCGCCCATACTGCTGCCTTTGTGCAGTCCAATATTACTCCAGCAAAGTATAATACTTGGGTTAGAATATATATTGAAACTAAGTGATTCAGGAATCCAGTGTAATGCGAGGGAGGGGGGGAAGGGGGGGTTGGATACATACCAAACAGCCTTTACTCATTTGCATCTGAATGGTCACCGCCATTAGTATGGTAAATATGCTGTAACACGCGATAAGCACATTTAAGAGGGAACATGCACCAAATTAGGATCGAAGAATAGTTGCGCAAAGTGTAACACAAAAGAAAGTTGCTCTCTCCCACGCGAGCGAAGCAGACACACCAACCGAGTCGAGCTCGCGGAAGCCTTTTGTACCTGTATTTCATCGCGGTCCTGAGGGGCGTTCGCCTCCCCTCTGTGTAAGCAAAACTGACATCCTTTATAAAAGATTTATGAGCCGAAGATGCAAACGATAGAGCGTGAACTCCCTTGGGTGCAGCCTCTTCCATCTGTGAAGGATCACCTGTTCTTAGGTGGGCTAAAGCGCTTGTTCCCTGCCAGTGTACTAAGAGGCGTCCAGGCCGCAGGGAGCAGGCGGGGGGGCTGCAGCAGGATGCTGTGTGAGAGTCGAGCCTCCTGGCAGTGGCTGCGGCCGGGCTGAGTGATGCAGCCACGGCAGCAGATATTATGGAGTTCTCAAGCAGCTGACAGAGCCTTCTACTGTCTGTGGCGTTGCTTAAACACATGGCCAGAGGCGACTGGAAGATAAAAATCTGCCTTTCATGTGAGCGCACTCGAAGAGAATAATTCAGCAGTCTTCACCTGGGTTTTTAGCTGCACACTGACCCGCGAATCAGCGCCGCTTTCAGGATTCTTTGTGAGGGATTTTCAAAGAAACGCTACAAATCAGCAAAATGAGATCATCCGATAAAAGGTGGAACCACAAGGGAGTGCAATACATGTTAACGTCTTTAATGTCTCTAATATTAGCACAAGCAGGTTCATGTTGAAAGTTAAAAAAAAAAACACAGATTCACCGGTACCAAAAACAGTGTAAAGAAGAAGGAGTGGAAGTAGGACAGCTCCTCCTGTGCTGCTGCCAGCTCTATGTAGGAAGTGTGGAAGGCCAAGGAGACGCCAGCCAAAGCCAAGAGGCTAAAACAATTTGCAACTTCAACAGGATCTACAGTGGAGGATGAGTACAGAGGAAAGCTTTTACATCGAATCCCAGGGAGCCCCAACAGGATTACAGCTCCACGCCTCTTTATAGCCCCACAACTGGTCTGAGTAAGATCAACACCACTGGTTGGACTGGTGGCCCAGCAGTGGCACATGTCCAGTCATACTTGCCAACCTCGAGACCTCAAAAATAGGGAGGATTTAAAAACCAAAGCGGGGAGTCTGGGAGTCCTCCCCCAGAAAAATATGAGTTTGTTTCCTGCATTCTGGTGACTTTTAAAGAATGAAAATAACAAAATAATAAGTACACTGCAACAGCATTTTTTGTTAAATAGGCCTACTTTTAATTTCACTTTTAATTTTCAGGAAGAAAACTGAATAATTCGCTCCTAAAAAAGTTTACTTCTTTATTGCACTCAGAACAGAGGGATCTGCATTTACATTGATCACACTCCCTTTGACACCATAGAATGTAAACTATTAATAAAAAAATCGATAAAGTGTTTTTGAGAATCAATACCGTATCACAAAACATATATATTGTGATATTCAATATTTTCGATATTTTCTTACACCCCTACGGTAGAGTGCCAGAAACATGTTGAGATAACGAGAAGGAAAAAAAGACATGAACATGTGTTATAAATTGGGAGAAATACGGAGGAGAAATAAGGCCCCGGGAGGAGACCGGGAGAGGGCAATGGAAAACGGGAGTCTCCTTGGAAAATCGGGACGGTTGGCAAGTGTGTGTCCAGTACAGGGTAACGGTTACATTTTTCTTGTCGGAGTATTAATCTGAGTCTGTGTACAGACACTGTTTCCCCACCTGCACTCATTTCGCTTCGTTCTCTGCCTCATTCCACTTGTTATTCAGATAAATGAATAGCTAAGCACTGTTGCCTTGACTGAGTTGTGCTCCTGGAGAGGCTCATTCAGCCAAGTCTCCCACAGGAGAGGGGGGCCACTAAAATAATGGTGTGCTTTGTGTGGCGATTCTGCTTCATCCCCCTCCCTCCCTGCCTCCCTCTCTCTCTCTCGTGGCCTCCCGGGGCACCTCTCCGCACCTTCTCCCATCAGTCTGAGAGATAAACGCGCCCCGGTATAAAGAGGGGTCACACTTGTTGCTTTTATCAGAATTTCTATTCATCCCCTGTATAAACGTGATACTCCTCACCCTGACCAACCCACCCCCTTCCCCCCCCCCCCCCCCCCAGGGCTGCTGCGAGCTTAAACAATGAGAGCGGCTTGTCTCCCAGAGCGACTTGCTAATACGGAGGGAGTGCGTTTAGTTCAGACACATTTAATTGCCGACCTTGTTTGCGCGCCACGCCCCTGGTGCTGTTTTGTCCCTGGTTTATCACGTTTGTTCTCAGCGAGGAAAACAAGAAATGCCGAGGCGGTTACAAAACACTGACCTGAAATACAAGATGCCTCATCAGATGGTGGTTTAGGCCACGTCAACAATATTACAGCTTAACATTGTTTACATGTGAGTACTGATTGGGTCTTCACTAGTATTTTCAGGTCACTTTCGAAAATCTCTGTTCACACTGACACACAAAAACAAATAAATGTATTTTATTCCCTCTCTATAGAGTGCTCCAGGGATGACGTATTTTTGTAGGCCAACCAGGAAGTTAGCATCGCCCTGGTTCCCTAAAACAAAAAGCCAATGGGATTTTTCCATTTGGTTTTGGATTATTGCAGAAAATAAACTCTGTGGCAAACAAGCATTTATGATACTACAAGATAATCTCCACAAATGAACACCACTTTTATGATTTTTGAAGCATAAATGCAATCGGCATAAGTAAAAAGCCAACGTTAGGCTATAAACGAATACACCACGGTCGCATGACTTCACATCACCATCGCTAAGCTAAGGGGCCATACCACACATGGAAAACGTCAGCTGTACCGTTTTTTCTTTCTCTCCGATGTGCTTGGGAGGTTAAACTCCTGCCGCGCCTGCCGTTACTAAGCAACCAAAATCTGCGTGCTGCGATGACGCATTGCTGCGTTCCAAAAATTGGTCACTCTCACAAAAGTGCAGAAATGTTAACTCAGTTCCGGGTTTCAGGACTCATTCCTTCACCGCGCTATTGTGACAAAGCCGTGCAGTACAGCCAAGGCCCGGTCAGACGTGTGACAGACAGCTCAGTCACTCTCCTGAGTCTCAGCAGGTTAAACCTCCTTCCTGTCACCTCCTGCTCTCCATGGGCTTACATTGTGTTTCAGTGGAGCTGATGCAACCTGTATTGCGTGATTCTGGCAATTCTCACAATGAGCGATCACATGCTGTAGAGAGTTGGAGGTGTCAGAGAAGTTCGCTCCCCAACATTTCTGCCACACAGCACCTGAACCGGAGCCGTTAAGACATACGTCATCAGGTGGGTTTTATTTTCTCCAACCACACTATATGATATTTTCAGTTTCATCCCCGCTGTAAAGTGTTGAAATGGTGCTTTAGGGTGCGAAAAACACCATCTTCGTGTGGATGACAGAGGAAATGATGTGTTTTAAAATGCAGTCAGCTTAGTGTGACCATGGTCTTAAATCATTCCCCATTAGAAGACATTTTTACCTTGAGGAGACATTGTGAGGCACAGACAAAAAAGGGAGCTCAGGCCTGATAAAAGAGAGAAAATTGGCCAAATGGTCATTATCATGCTAGACAGCTGAAAGAAATTCCCACTGTGGCCTGAATGAAACGAGTGTCATTACCGCGCTTTGCTTTGCAAAGCCATCAGATCAGGAGGAAGGTGGGAGGTGGGAGCCATTATCCATTTGTTAATTGTGCCGGCTATTCATTACTCATCCACCTTTGACCTTATAGGTTTCTAGAGGAATTTACTGTCAGTCTGTGACAGGCAGAATTAGTTTGAGCTGAGAACTAATGCAGTCAATACAGCTATTCAAACCAATCGTTTCCCCATGATCCTCCCATTCGTTTGCTTTCTTTTTAATCACCACCTTTATTCCCATCCTTCCCTCCTGTTTCCTCTCTCTAACACTGACCGTTTCTTTAAGGGGCCCTCCACCAGTTTCACACAGTACGATTCAGTTTATTCATCACAAAAAATAATTTAAAGACCATAAATCTAAAACTGAAAGCCAGCGTAACAACTGGAGGGGTGGAGTTTGAAACACATGGGTGTTTGTTAGGCAGAAAGGAGCTAATGAAAGATGCTATCAAGTTGCATAATGGATAATGTAGGATCTGGTGTTTTTGAATCTTGAAGGCCTTTACACACCGGGGGCGTGATGAATAAATGACACGAAAATGCAAAGTAGTCACAAATATTATATGTGTAGGGCTCTTAATGTGAAAGATAAGAATGGAAGGAGTTGATCTGGTCTGCGCTGCCTTTTTCAAGGTTGGAAGTAGTAATAAAGTTTGCCGTCCTGGTTCGGACTACGGTGCCTCCGTGTTGTCGTTTCATAAACACAGGCGCAACTCAACCTGTTCTTCACAACGTGATTGGTTGATGCCTTTACTAGCTCAAAAAAATCAACCTTGATTAAAAAAAAAAAGAGTATGTCGCTTTTTCACTGTGTAATATTTGCGCTCTGTGTGAAAATATTCATGACAGTTCGAAAAAATATATATTTATGTGCGAATTAATTGCACGAAAACAAACACCGCCAGTGTTAAATGGCCTTAACCCATACAAGGGACTAAAAGTCAGGATATCTCTGCCTCTGCTGCACATATTTTGACCATTCTTTTTTAAATCTAATGTAATAAAACCGCAACACTAACTCACTGGAATACCCCTTTAAAGGCCGTGCTGAATCACTGGTCTCGCCTTTATCCACTCCTTCTGCCTTGAAAACTCCCTTTTCTCTCTTCCCCTAATCTACCTCTCCCTCGCACTACAACAGCTGCATGTAATCTGACTAGGAGCAAGGAAAGCCAAAAGGTTTATAGCTGAGAGAAATAGCAACTCTGGTGAGTAATGCCTAAGATAATGAAACATCATCTCTCAGCTCAACCCCGTTCTCACTCACTAGTCTCGCTCTCTTTCCTCTCTTTCCTTTCCCTGGAGGGGGGGGGGGCTCCTGACTCAACAACCAGTCCACCAAAGTCCCAGGCTGTCTGTGCTGCACTTCTTCAGAAATGCCAAATTAGGGTGTCACCATGCATCAGAGGGGCCCTTGAGTGAAAAGCTTTCTCACACCCTCACACATATTTGTATAAATGCCACACACACACACACACACACACACACACACACACACACACAAACACACACATATAAACACACACACACACACTGCTCCACATCTCATCAGAGATGCAGAGCCCTTTAAAGGGCAGCCGACGGTCCTGTTATATCTTTTCTTCAAAGAATAAAGCTTGCACATGTCTGTGTCATGTTTGCGTGCATGTGTGTGCAGGTATAAGAAGAATATGCATGTGATACGGTTCATCACACTGCTGGTTGATAAACCATGTCTCCACTAAGCCGCCCTCTTTATCATGCAACAACGGGATACATATCAGATTAGCCACATTAAATACTTGTGTCCTTTGCTATTTGCGTTGCTTTTGGGTTGCCCCGACATTCCCATTCATTCTCGTTCTGATCCCATTTAATGACTCGTCTGATTTAATGAGTCAAATCTCAACTTTATGAATCTCATTTAACTTAAAAGAATAAATTGTGCCCCTGAGGCCTTGACGCCACCTATGAGCGAATGTGATAGCGAGTGTTGCATTGTGGGCAGAGGAGACATGCAGCGGGGGGAACAGGTGCTACAGGGTAATTACAAACACAGCAAGCTTTTAATTATGCTCTCTAGTATGAACTGTTAATGAATGTGAACCTCATGCAAATAGCGATGTGTTCCCACTGTGTCTGCACACATGTGCAATCACCCGCGCTCACACACGCGCGCACGCACATATGCACACATCAAGTGTTAAGGAGGGGGATTGGCAACAGATAGCTCCAGTGCAGTGCCTCCTCATGGCTCGGAGCAAAGATGACTCTCCTCTCAATCCCCACTCTTGTTCCACTAATAACAGAAACACTGACAGCTGGAAACTTGCTGGGCTTAGCCTGGGCTCTTTCACCTGGCAACATCAAAGGAGGCAACGCGGTGCAACATAACAGGACGTAAACAGGTTTTAAAGGGACTGTATGTAACTTTTTACAGGTATAAATCGTTTTTATTGCCAATGTGCGAGCAGGTTGTAACCTTCTGGGTTTCCTCTACTAGCCTGTAGACTGCTTTTAATATGTTCCGGGAAAATCAAATAGATGTGATGTCATGCGCGCTCGCGAGTGCCTTAGCCATAGCTAACGCTCACTTAGAAGCTCAATGGAGTTATATCCAGTGAAGCCCGTCTTGCAAAACAGGAATGTGACCGACGTCGGGCGAAAACTAGTGTTGTGGGAGTGTGTGTGCATGTGGGATGTGAGTGGTGAAGCAAGAGAGAGAGAGCGGCGGCTGAGTGTGTGAGAAAACGAGCGAGCAGCGGAGCAGAAGAGAGTTAGTTTAGCTTCGAGAATATCAAGGGGATGTACAGTGGAAGTTGCAGTTTGTGCAGAAATGTTTCACTGCTGCTGAGCGGAGCGACGGGGTTAACTCCGGAGCGAGTAACGTTATCGACTCCGGCACAGGAGACCAAAACTAGGGTGTCTCTCCTGTGCCTTCTGACCACGGTCGGGAGGCTGGAGGAGGGAAAGTTAACACTAGGATCAACATCGGCCGGGCCTTCGATTCATGGAGGGACTTTCGTTTGGTAAGCTAACGTTACTGCCAAGCATTTAGGTTTTAGCTGGCTAATGTTGCAAATGTTATTCAACATGATGCCTGTCAATTCCGTTCAGTCTCGTGTGTGTTGGCAGTGCGAGCATAAGCGCGAGCAACAGGACGCTGACTGTCGTTGACTCAACGGCCACAGGTGTCTCTGTTAACAAGCAATGTCTGATTCTTACAGAGAGTCCCTTTAAGGTGTCGCAGTTTGTTGGAACAGCCTCTACAAAATAAGCCAGCACGTTATTTATGGTCCACGGCTTTTTGTCCTAAAACCCTGACCTGTCTAAAAACTCTCCCTTTGGTTATCTTCTTTCTTTTGTGGCCATCCTGTTCCTCCCGCTCCTCCTCGCTGTGGGCTCTAATCCCTGCAACCTCCCACCCTTTCGGTTCACCTCGTAGCGCGATCCTGCCAGACACGGATGGAAGCACTGATAATTGATTCACCGTGAAATCCCCTCATATGATTTGTGTGTAATCTTTCCCCCCTCTCTGTTTCTCTGTTTGTGTGCGTTTCTGTGTTTGCCGTGTGTGCTATTGTCTGTTGGCATGTGTTCCATTTTTCATACGAGCGGTGGATAAATTATTGCTATTCAGGTTAAGCTCAGTCTGGGAGAAAAACAGCAGCAGTGGAGAGATGGTGTCGACTACTGTATGCAGTGACTGCGTGTCCTCCCGTCTACATGCTGGTTTGTCTCTCTCGCTCGGCGAGGCTGCCTCGCTGCGTTACATTCTGTCCCTCCACGTCTTCATCCCTGTTCTTCTATCTCTCTGCTCCACTTTCTCTCCCTGTCCTCATGTCATCTCTGTCTCTGAGGTAAAAAAAAAAAAAGGCTAGCCAAGCCAAGCTGCAGACATTTAAGGCGTTTATAAGGCATACAAATACGCTGCAAATTGGATTAGGGCAAAGGGGAGGGAGCTTTTTCTATTGAAAATCCATTTTGTGATAGGGTGGACATTCTATGTACAATGACAGGCAGGACATACACTTGTCTCCAACAGTGTGAGGGTGACAAGCAAAGAGAATGCCACCAATCTGCATAACAAGAGAAAGCTTTCATATTGAATGCCACAGTGGATGATGCTGCATTTGATGTTCGCACTGAGGAATTCTTCGTGGTCTGCTGTTATTATCCAAAAGAACGAGCCAGAGAGAGGGAGATGAATGTGACTAAATTTATACACTATGAGTAACACAATATAACGTATTTACTGCAGCAGGAATGTGTATGTGCGACTGACTGATCATAAACTATAGTGCCCACGTTTATGGTAATGAAGGAACATGTCATCCAGTGCAGCGGTGTGGCTCATTGATTTGTTTTTAATAGATTCTGGACAACATTGGAACTGAGGAACAAGCTACTGTATTTCAGGCTTTGGCTACACAGACAATACATTCGGTGTTGGTTTTGGTCTTTTAATTGCATCTGTTGATGATAAGGAAAATATAGAATAACACCACTTATCTTTAAAGGGATAGTTCGGGTGTTTTGAAGTGGGGTTGTATGAGATACTTATCCATCGTCAGTGGATTACTTACAGTAAATACACAGCTTGGAGAAACAGACAAGCTGGAGTAAGGCAAAAGCGATGTACTGTTGTGGACGGGGGCAGCAGCAACACATATTTCAGCCACCTAAAAACGCTATATTTAGAATATTTTCAACGGTTTACCTTGCCGTCAGATAGCCCTATCCGACGGGGAACTGAAGCCGTTATCTATGCTCTCTTCAAAGCCACCGGACTCCTTTGAAAAAAAACGTCACTTTACCTCACAGAACGCAGGAGTTCCTGGCCTACCGCTGCCTCGATCGGTTACTTTGTGTTACTGTGTGACTTTGGTGTTTTAAAGGGTTAGTTCGGATTCACCAAAGTCACACAATATGACAAACAAACTAACCGATCGCAGCAGCGGTAGGCCAACAACTCCCGTGTTCTGCGAGGTAAAATTAATGTTTTTCTCAAAGGAGTCTGGTGGCTTTGAAGAGAGCATAGATGGATATAACGGCTTCAGTTACCCGTCGGAAAAGGCAGTCTGATGGCAAGGTAAAGCTGTAAAAATATTCAAAATAGAGCGTACATTTAAACTGATATTGATTTTTTTCTTTTAGGTGGCTAAATTATGTTTTGCTGCTGCCTTCGTCCACAGCAGTACATTGCTTGGCTTCCGTGTCAGTATTCTTGTCCGTTTCTCCAAACTGAGAGCATACCTCAGGGCGTACCTCATGCAAACACCTGAACTATCCCTTTAAGACCTTACCCTATCTAGAAAACCTCTTATATTCAGTCTTCAGAGGATGCACGTGCAACCACAGCTAGTGGTGTGTTGGTGTGCACCTCTCTTGGCTGTACACAACATGTGACACAGTGGCCTGCTGAGATACATATTTTCTACGAAGACAGGCACAGGAGGGTATGAATGGACCCCTGTAGTCTCCATTTCTAGTGTCCTCTTTTGTTTCTGGCTATCCTTTGGCCATTAATGTCTGTTCGTGCTAACAGAGCAGGAAAGAGGCAATATATCAGCCTTCAAAGCACACACTGTTACTTGACGCAATGCAGCCCATTATCGCCACGGCATTATTGCTAGCAGCGGAGAACACAGAAGCCTGCATTCAGAGTATTACATAAAATGTAATTATGCGTGGTATTTCAGAATGTGTTGTACTGCATAAAATGTCAATGGATCATGTGTACAAAGAACAAGCACATTGCAGAGAATCTAAGCGCAAAACAGGAAGCCTGCGACTTGTCAAAAGTTCCCGAATGCAGACAGTTGATATTTCGGTTGCTGGCTGAGATGCTCCAGTGCTCCGCTGAAGCTGAGCAGGCTCCAGTTGATAATCATCTGCTTTGTGGCGGGGGAAGCAAGGGGAGATGGAGCAGATGGCACTAGTTTTATTTTGCCGCGGATGCTTTCTCTGAATAAGGAACGCTCTGCTGAATGCCAAGCTCTGTGGGAGAGGAGAGGCAAATTGAAGCCCTCCTGCACCGCGCTCCTCATCGGGGAAAGGGCTATTGTTGTGTTAGTGCTCCAATTCCAGAGTGACGGGCGAGTTCTGCTCATTCATTAACGTGCCGAGCTCGGGGATGGACAAGCCACGCGGGAATTTCGTGACCTCACTCGCTCATCCATTCTGCTCCCCCCCCACTTCCTCAGTAACTCTCGCCGACAAGCTTACGTTGATGAGAAACGATTCTGTTGGTCCAGCAAATAACGAGGAAAAACAACTCCAGTTCAGTTAAAGAGTAATGACTTAGTGTTTCAGTCACCGATGAAAGGAATTGGCATTCCACTCCCAGTATCACCTTGACTCAACGCTTCCTGAAGAGATAGTGGACCTCATATGTACACCGAGAACAAGTTTAATCATGTAAAATCCAAACCGTTTTTTTTTTACAGAAATGAAACGGAGCCTCGGATGATCTAAATGTCACATTTGGTGGCATTTCAGTGAACAACGATAATGAGAAACCAGAGGGAATTCATATCGTCTAGCAGTAAGAGCCCCCCATAGCCCATTTGAATGTAATTATGAAAAAAATTTGGCAGAAGTTTAATTCAAGTTCAACACAGTTGACCTTAACGGGCTGCCTGAGAGTTCTCTGAGTGAAGTAACTTACTGTTAATGGAGTATGTTTATGCAGGAAAGAGGCCAGTGGGGCGAAAGGTCAAAGGGCATCAGTGAACAATAGAAAATAGAGCAGAGGCAGGCGAGTATGAAGGGAAACGGATGAGAAATGATGAGAGAGAGAGAGAGAGAGAGAGAGAAACAGAGAGAGAAACAGAGAGAGAGAGAGAGGGTTGGAGTAAAATCTAGAGAGAGCAGCTTCTGATAAACAGATCTCAGGACAGTTTGTGCACCTCTGACTCTCTACCTCAATGTCTTCCTCTCTTCACCCCCACATGGTTCCTTCTCATTGCCCACTGCTGTCTCACATGCATGACGACACAATGACATGTTCTCATCCTAACTCATCACATACCGTCGCTTTGTCACGCTCTTTTCGCTCTTTAAACTACGTCACCAGTCATTCACGCCGCGGTTTCTCTGAGAGTTTACTGTTGTCGCTGATGGGTTTACATTGTCGTTAATGTAAAGCCCAGTGCATCTCATAAAGGGTGCCTTGTGCGGGGGTATTCCAAGCCGATGGCCGTGACATTTATCTCTGTATTTGACGCCCTGGAAATGAGAACAGGCTGGCATGGCACACAATCCTTCTACTGTATTAGGGCTGCAACTAACAACTAACGATTACTGTCATTGTCGATAATCTGTCAATTATTTTTTTAGTTGTTTAGTTTATAAAATGTCGGAAAATGGTGAAAAATTACAATCAGCGTTTCCCAAAGCCCAAGATGACGTCCTCAAATGTCTTGTTCTACAGACCTCAAGGATATTCAGTTTACTGTCATAGAGGAGTTAAGAAACCAGAAAATATTCACATTTTAAGAAGCTGGAATCAGAGAATTTTGACTTTTTTTCTTAAAAAAAAACCCTGATTAATCGATTATCTAAATAGCTGGCAAATAATTTAATAGTTGACAACTAATCGGTTAATCGTCACAGCTCTAGTCTGTATGTACACACTCCTCAGTATAGCGCTCACTCTGAATGCAACACGTCACAGTGATCTGTGTAATCTGTTACTCAGACATCCTTCTGAGATCTCGCTGTTATCGTCTGTTATCAATGGAGCCCTCTGTGTAAATGGAAGCAGACGGTGGTGCAGTTTGGATTCCATTTCACACATGTAGCAATCAAACCCAAGTAGCTGAGGCAGTTTCATCTTTTGTAATGGCGCTGAAAGAGCTTGATGAATCAACATCGTCTGATTTAGAGAGTCGCAAAAAACCGCATAGACGATGTTAACGGCGTCCTACGTCGCACTATGTGTGATTTATACGACGCTGTGTGCCGATTTATCCAAATGCAGCGAGGCCATCTGAGGGGCAGGCTGCCACCCCCTGCCCATGTGCCATCTTTCTGTGCTGGACATGGACACTGGCACCGGCCAGCATAAATGATTGAGTTGGATGTCAGAAGTAGAACTCTTGCCAAGGGGCCACAGCATCCATGCTAATGGGCTGATGGAGCCTAATCTAAATAAGTGTGAATAAAAGGGCTTTTACTCTGAGTGCTCGCATCTAAAGCAGAGAAACGTGCTGGAAATTGCTTCATCTTAATCAAGACCGAAATTCAATTCATTTAACTTTCACCGTTTAGCTTTTACCTCGACGTCAACCATCGCTGGGAAAAGTATGTCGGTGTGGGCGAGCCGTTTCGCGCGCATCTTGTGTTTGTTTGTCCTGTAAGTCCTTACTCTCCCGAAGCCCGTCTGAGATCAATCACTAGGCCGAGCATGATGGAGAGGCCTGTCAGAGCTCACTGTTGTGGCCTTGATTCAGTAAAACAAATAAAATAGGCAGAGGCATTACAGAAAGGTTCAACACAAGCTAGACAAGAGACCACACCAAAGAGCGTTCGGAGAAAAGGGGTGAATAATGAGGAGGGGGGATAAGTGTCAAAGAGCAGGGCAGGAAGAAAGATGATGATGTGGGCGAGATAGAGAAAGGCAAATGTATACTAAACTGTGACAGAGGCGGAGATGCAGAAAGCAGCAGGCGCAGCGCCGGTGTCTGCCTACGTTAGCCCAGCTCAGCTCTTCACCCTGTTTCTACTCGACAGCATGTCATCAGTGCAGCCCTCCTCTGTTTAACACCCCGCTGTGGATGGTGCAGTGCATGGCCACGTGATGAAAGGGAGGGGCCCTGAGAGATATTTAATGCAACTTCCCTTCCCACATCCTTTATGTTCTATTATGTCAGAGCGCATCAGCATAGTGCCAGCCTGAATAATACCTTTTCTCCGATGTTTATGTCGGCCATGTAACCCGAGCACTGCAGCACTCAGCTCGACTCTGTTGGATTTGATTCAGCAGCATTTACAAGACTACATATGACAACGCAGCACAGCTCTTTCCAGCCATTATACACCCCTGTCTGCACTTAACCTTCCCCCAGCACTTCAAAGAGACATTCAGGAGTGGGTAGCTCGGATGTGAGGCCCCCCTGGGAGCCCCCTGCCAGACCCCAGACCTGGCGCTCAGCACCGGCAGATCTAGCACCGAGCTCACACATCAAACTGCTTTCCTGCGGTTCCACTCTACTTCATACTGTACATGTGGAGGCGATGATGGCACGCGCCCTGTTGGCCTGACTGGTCAGAGAGCTGTAGAGGTCAGAGGTCTGCTTTGCACCAGCTGCATGAGACTCAGATGAAACGTATTCCTTTTCTCCGACACAGTGCATGGGCAGAGGAAAGTTCAAGAAGCTTTGGTCAAACTGCTACAGCGGTGTATTTCTGCCGTCAGGAGAGAAAATAATCTGCTCGCTTTCTCACTTATTAGAACAAGAAACTTTTCTCCGTCCTTATAACGACGTTCAAACCTATCGTGCTGCAACAAGGAACTTTCCTTTTATAAAATAAGTTAGTATGTCGTAATAAGAATCTTTCATACTGTTCTCCTTTTAACAAGAACAAGATCGAGTCAAAGCCTCATGAAAGGACATTGTTGATTATGGACATCAGAGAATGACAATGACGGATCTAAATAATTCAGATGTGTGCTTGGTGTGAAGCACAGCAAGATTCTGCCATTATAGAGCACAGTAGATGTCACTATATGAATCCATAAAGCCCAGCTCAGCTCTGAATGAATGTTAACAACAGACCTTTTAAAAGCTTTCACCTGTTAAAAGTTCAACATTCTGTTAATGTAATTAAATGTAAACAAAGCCTTTAACAGTATCTTATTTAAAGTTTCTCTATATGATATCCAGAGCATTAATATAGCATCATACAACCTTTTGCTATGTAAAGATATAGAGGAGTAATGTCTACCTGAGAAGAGAATGAAGTCACTCTCCCTCTGTGTGTGTTTTAATCCGAGCTTCTATGTGCTTTGTTGACATCGCCGGGCCGGCCGTGCATGCTTTTAGTGCATGTGAGCGTGCCCCACTGGCTAGCTCACGGCCGCCGCTCTGCCCTGCGTTATGTACAGCGGTTACGACTGATATCACCGTCCCTACCGACGGCGTTGTCGCGGAAGCGTAGTGCCCACCCTACGGTTCCCCCCAAGTTAACACTGTTGGCACTGTTAGCACCGTTAGCTACGAGCCGCCGACTCAGCCGTCGCCATGTTGAGAGCCGTGTGGAGGCAATCCCTCAATCATAGATGTGCTCTGAATTTTTGGATTTAGCACCTTTAACAGTATTTTCTCCGCTAACACAATAACCACAACTACCTGCAATCAGTTCTTCTTCGCTGCTCTAAAACAGTAGTTGCCAGTGGCAGCCATGATACATCCAGGGAGACAGCACAGTGAAGGCTACTGTTTTGGTGCGGCGAAGAAGAAATGATATCCGGTTAAACAAGTGGATTTTTTTTCTGGGTTAATAAATTATGGTATCGGATCGGTGCGTACACTGGCGTACTCGCAGATACCTGATCCCGAATTTTGGGCAGTATTGGACGCATTTCCGATACTGGTATAGGTATCAGAGCAACTCTAGAAATAATAGATTTCCAATGACTACTATGTCTTCATATTGTCCTTTGACTGGACCATGTGAATGTTTCTTGTGACCGCATTATACTAACTTATCTTTTTGGAGTCACAATGTCTTGTTATAACGAGATGTTGGTGTGACATTTTAATGAGAGAAGTTTCTCCATATTATCTGTTGGTGTCATAATAATGGGGAAAAACACATCATGAAAGTATCTAATGACAAAAAAATCTCATTAAAAGCAGAAAACTTCTCATTATAAATGAGAAGAAGCAGATTGTATTTGTCATGGTGGCAGCCGTGTGCTGCCGTACAGCTGCAGCTGTACACAAGTTCGCTTCTTCCTTTGTGTGGGAGGGCATCTTTGACTTTTTGCCTTTCTGCTCCCTCTGAAAATTGGTTTCTGGGTTCACATCCAAATGAAAGCAATTTGCGCTCGACTTTTCATCTTAAAATTTCGCATATCTTTTTACAGCAAAATCGACTTCTGATCTTGCATTTAAAATCTGACTTTCGGATCGCGATTTTGACAAGTGAAAGATTGTTTGAAAATTCTTTGCTGTGAGCATATTTCACAAGCATGTATTTGTATCTCCAATAAATAGATGTACTATACAGTGCAGAATGTGAATAAATACATATTCAAATCAAATGCTGCCCAGGTAACTGTAAAGACTCACAGAGCCACAGAAATGTGTTTTCCTCCAGTGTTTGAAATATGTGTCTGTATGTAGATAAGCAGTTTCTACAGCACTCCTTCAGTGAAACTGACAAAGAGTTCCTCAATAATCGTAAATCCTGGTAGAAGACAAGGTGCCTGCGCCTGGCTGGCAGTATTTACAGGGAAAGCCTGAATAACACACCACCATTTATGTGCATTTATTAGCCCTGAGGGGTCCATTCATTAACTGATTCAGCCCAGATACAAAACACTCTATCAGGCACATGTTGCACCCCTGGCAGTAATATCAGGAGGATCCTGCTGTAATCTAACTGCCCTCCAGCTGCATCCTCCATCACTGCAGTGTTAGTCTTGCTGATGTCTCTGACCCACACTCACACATTCCTTATCACACTGGATGAATGGCAACGTAAAGAAACCTGCGCAGGTCGGCTCAGACGGCAGGAATGGAGGTGTCATCTCATTTCCCTTGATTTACATTTCATCTGTGCGCTATTTGCATAGGTCACACACTCCGCGCTTCACTTACACGTGGGCTGTTTGCCATTTATTAAGGTGCCATGTTTGATGTGTGCTGTGCCGTTAATGATCCAAGGCAGGCTTTTATAAATACATAATGATGTTTACCATGCGATTGGTAAGATTTTCTCATTTAAACTTCATAATAAAAACCAAGGTTGTTGGCTCGGGAGCCTTAGATTGATATTTAATCATGGCACAATATCTCTTAATGGAAACTGCTACAGAATTACAGTGCGTATCAACATATAGCGGCACATAAAGTCTGACAGACACGTCGACGGTGGGAGCATGTCGTCGCCCCGCCATGAAGCGCTCCATGTGAATGGATGGAGGTTTGGCTCATCTGCAGTGCGCCGGAGTCTCACTGGCTGGCAGGGCTCCAGTCCTCTGCTCGCTTATTCATCTCTTTCTCCCACTGCCAACACAGTCTGACACACACACACACACACACACACACACACACACACACATACATTTGGCACATCCTCACCCACCAGAACAACGCCAGTTGATTCACACAATGTGATTAATCTAAAACAAACCGAAATTCAGAGGCGCCACACGATGGCCACAAAAATAAATATGCTAATTGACATTTCAAAATCAATCATGAAGATAAGCGCAGTGCAAAGTACAATCAAAGTCCATTAGAATAATAGTACTACAAAATTCAACGTCCACTGGGCTGATTCCCAAAGGTGCACGGGGGAATAGACTAAACTCGACATCCTGAAGAAAATATTCAGCCATGAGAGTAAATTATGCATACAAATGTGCCACAGGTTCGAAAAAATGCTATGTAGATTTGCCAGTTAGGTGGTTCAGGGTGCGGAGGAAGTAAATAAATAATCCTGTTTAATAATTCATTGAAATTCATGTTGCTTTGCCTCCAGCCTTGAGAGTATTTAGAATGCAGCCTGCAAGGGCCCTGCTTCTGACTTGTGGTGGTGTGTGGTAAGATTATGGAAAACGGGGGGGGGGGGGAGCTCAAGCATGCGTGTACAAACCTATCCAACCTATCCGCCACGCAGACATACATATATATGTATCATATGTTCTGTAAAATAGTGAAAAAGGATGTCCACTGTCAACATCTTATCCCCCGTTTGCTCCATTTCTCCCTGGAACGACAGATACAATCTCCAGTGTGTGAAGAGAAGTTCACACGGCGCTTCAGGCTGGTGAATACACTGAAGTCGAGAAAGATGGTAACGCAGGCACAGAGAGGACTGCAAATTGGATCTTAAAGTCTTCCAAGAGGGAAGAAAGGGAGAAAATAAAAACAGAGAGGGGAGGGGGAGAGGAGAGGAGAGGTGAGGAGAGGAGAGGAGAGGAGAGGAGAGGAGAGGAGAGGAGAGGAGAGGAGAGGAGAGGAGAGGAGAGGAGAGGAGAGGAGAGGAGAGGAGAGGAGAGGAGAGGAGAGGAGAGGAGAGGAGAGGAGAAGAGAAGAGAGGAGAGGAGAGGAGAGGAGAGGAGAGGAGAGGAGAGGAGAGGAGAGGAGAGGAGAGGAGAGGAGAGGAGAGGAGAGGAGAGGAGAGGAGGCTTAGTGATCCATGTGTGGTCAATTACTGATGTCTGTGCTTGATAGAATTATACCGGTAAATAAAATGATCTCGTCTCTCTCTGCCAGTCTCGGTATGTGTGTGTGTGTGTGTGTGTGTGTGTGAGAGCAGATTTAGTGTAGATGGTCACTCCTATTCACTAAAGTCTTTACGGTCTTTAATGCAAGAATTCGTCTGCATATCTGTAACGATCCTGATTCGTTTTTTTGGACGCGGTTCATACAGTAAAAGTGTTGTGCCAAGAGTATCTGCTGCATATTAAATATGTGAATAACTGGAGGGGGGTTGATGATTAAGAGAATACTTTGAAAACAGCATCTTCAAGTACTCGCAGGGTGCAGCTTACATTTTGGCGCCGCCAGTCTCTGTTAACGCCTATTAACGAGACAAAGTTAGCGATTCTTTTGCATTTTACACTCTGTTGGCAGCTCTGAAAATGAATGCTAAGATTTGATTAAATTAGAATGACAAACACACGCTGTGAATTAGGAGTGAAGTGCAAGTATTCTCATGTTTTTACTGGGATTAATTAAGTAAGTATTTTTGGCATGTGTGTGTCTGTGTGCTGCCTTCTCCAAACTGCATTACAACAGCTGACATAAACACTGAAGCATGGCTTTAAAATGCATTAATTTATTAATTGGCTCAACTTTGCAGCTTGCAGCAGTTCCTTTTAATTACTTTTCCTGTTAAAATGGCAGCTCACTCTTTACCTGTGAGATAAACATTTTGGCAGGTGAAATGTGAGTGAGGCAGAGAGCAAAATCTGTTGACTACACACAACATATTCAGTATTCAGGTTGTTCAACAAGTGGCTTCATCAGACATGCAAAACTCAATCCCCAAAACCACAGTGCAGAGGCAATTAACAGGAGCAGACAGTTCTCACCACGTTACAACTAAATGTCCTAAAGCAGCGCTCATATCACCAAACCACTAGAGCAACTGAACAATTTATGAATAATTATCTTCAGATCTGTGTTTAAAAAGTTCTATTTCTATTATATATAATTCTATGTAAAGTAATCCCAGTTTCAAAGGAAAGTTAGTGACAAGGTTATGCTAGTGCTATCGCTAACAGACCTGCTATCAAGCCTAGGGGCTAAGCTATCTAGAGAACCCATGACATCTAAGGTAAAGTTAGCAGAGAGAAGCTGTTCTAACTGATAGACACCTCTCTCTAAAAGAGATCTGGTTAACATTTAACACAAACCATCGCACTATAGTGAGCAAGGCTGCGTTACGCCTGGGCAACACCGCCTGCGTCAGCTACCTCGCTGAACTGTTGCATCTCTCACGTGTGTGGTGTCCACACAGACAGTGTTGCTGCTGCTGCGCTGCTCCTGCAAGCCCTTTCTTTCCACATAGAGTTTGCCTTTCATAAAGGCCACGTCATTTCATCATTAATGTCATTTATATTTATTTTAGACAGAAAAAAGTTCAGAAGCGAGTGCTCATTTGTAAATAATAATAATAATAATAATCCACAATTACAAGCCTTTACTCTATTAATTTATGGAACTGTGCAAGTCGCTGCATTTTCTACAACACTGTCCTGCAAATATTTCAGAATAAAAGACTTATGTTAACAAATGAAGAGATTCTGTCCATGGAAAAACACTGGAGGGCTTTTATTTTGAAATAGAAACGGGTGTTGAGTTAAAAATAACTCTATGTCTGTGACATATTCTACAGATATAGAGATTGAAACTGTAGTAATGTTGCTGGTATGATGTCAATATACGGTCAGAAGATCATTTTCAGATTCAGATTCAGATTCAGACAACTTTATTGATCCAAAGAAGGGCAATTCATTTCCAGCTTACCCCATCACAAACACACAAACAACATCCAAAATGTTACATGTCAAGTACAGTGAGAGAACTGTCGATAAAAATCTCACTCTCATTTTCACTGTCACTTTGCTGGAAAAAATAGGTGAGACCTCAAATCTCAGCGACGCAGGCGAGCCGTGCCTGAGCCGTGCTGCTCACGCAGGCTGTGTGGCAGGGCGTTAACTGTGGGTGACTGAAGGCTAAACTAGTAAGCAAGGCTATAAGCTAAGCTACCATGGCAGCAGCAAAGGCCTGCCCCTAACACTAACATAATTTTAAAAGTGAAAGGTAGTAAATCCAATATGAGTTGGACTAAACACAGAGAGAATAGCGGTGAAGCAGAATCACTAGCGTGAATGTGCAAGCAGGGAACAAGCGAGTATCCCACCCACAGCTGTGATTCATCCATTTAGTCCCACTGTGGACGATATAGAGACGAACTGTAATAATAAAACATCCACCAGAGATTAAGACTTCAGTATTCCAACTCAGTTCATTCAGCCATTAAGTGTTCAATAAAACAACTTAATGTTTTACACACTTCACGTAAAGAAACTTCGATCAACACACTGATCTGACCTTAACATCTTTGCAGTGACTCAACATCACAGATAGTACTGGATTGCCATGGAAATGAACTCTGTACACACCAAACATCCCAGGGCCATGTACACGTTTAACCCTCTGAAACCCGCCGGCGCTCCCTACCGACTTTACTGTCTTTCAGAGGCTGTGGCAGGCTCAGTTTTAGAGCTAATTCATGTGTATTTTCCAATTTATTTAGTAGAACAACTTGACACACAGCGCTGAGCTGCATCTCAAATTAATCTTCAGGTTCCCAGCTTGCAGATGATGTACATTACTTCTATGTGACATATACTGTTGACCTGTCCCCCCTTAAAATGACAAAAACAGGTCTCAGAGGGTTAATGCATTTGTAACTGTCCCACAGTTTAAGGTCATTCTTTACTCTTTAGCATACACCGTTATGCAGCTTGCTATTGATCACACACACTGCACCGATGCTCGGGCCTTCCTCCAACTCCTCCTCGTGTTTTATCTAACATGCTGCAGGGCCCGAAGGTGGAAGAGGGTCTTGTATTGTTGCCAACATCCACCCTAGCTCTACGATAATGAGCTCTACGGGGCCCGAACCTGACCCGAGCAGGAAAAGCTACCGGTTAAAAATAACAGGCAGAACCATCGCTGTGGTCAAAGCATCACGTGGCATTTCGGCGGCTTAACATAATCTTGGAACGGCATAACAAACATGCAAATCAAGCTGTGAATCACCACATGAAATCACCAGATATCTACGGATGGCGGATGTTTATTCATGACAGGTGAGTTATACACATTCGGCCCATGGCCCCGCAGGGCATCACAGCTTATTCAACCACGATGTTAAACTCTCGGCTTCATGATACTTTTAGTGGGCTGATCAAAGCCTTCCACGTCCTCTGGTTAGAGCTCTGCTACATTAGAAATGACTGCAGCATGTTCAGCCAGTAAACCTGTGGGCTACAAATCAAAAGCCTACATGCTTAGGTACAGACGTGAGCTATTGTATGCAAATTCCATCAGCATAACAATCCCTCTGCTATTAACAGACGCAGGCACCGGCGATAAATGAGCACCGAGCCGGCGTCGAACATCTCTCATTTATCTGTGGCAGCTCTGACGCGTCATCGTTTGGGTTAGCCTTGATGCTAGATTGGTTTACACAGCTATAAATTTGACGCTGCATTTAAATAGGTGCCAGGATGTAACAGCCATCACTCACTTCGCCACAGCCCTGTGGTGGTTGTAATCATGATGACACAGTTATATGGCTATCCGTTTTTTTTTTTCTTTTACCCAGGCTAAATTGCTGTTTATGGCAATAAGACGGCTTCTATTCCCAGAGGCCACAGTTAGTCAGACTGGCTCTTATTGTCTTACTGCTGGGTTGTGGTGCAGAGCGCAAACACTGTCACCAACACCACCACCACCCCTCCTCCTCATCCTCCTCCTCCTCTATGCCTCTCTGTTGGTTCTCAGAGCTATTATTTTTATCTGAAAACCTATACGAGGCAACGGAGAGAAAAAGAGACAAGAGAAAGAGATGGGGAGGGGAGGGGAGGCACACAGAGAGACAGAGTGCAGCAGGGGAGGAAAACTGTGATTCTTCTGAAGCTGTGATCGATGCTACCAGCATGTGTCTGCGTTGCACATTGCCAGCGAGGAGGGCTCTATTGATTTGCTCCCGTATTTCAATCAAAAAAAGTGGGTTCTCAACCCCATATTTTCCTCTGTACTTCTATGAATTACCAGCGTCTCACTAAATAAAGACGCCAAACCGTCGAGCTTAAGCATATTTGAAAAAAAAAATCCATCTTGTTATGCAGAGACAACAAAAGACACGTTTGAGAGTGCAACTGGGACATCTTTGGCATGGTAATGATGTTTCATGTGGATTCCTGTCTGTTGCTGGCCGATGGCTATAATCTTCTCACGGGTGTTTACAGTGTGCCTCTATCCAATTCACGTACAAATATGTCAGGAAGTGAAGAGAGCGGTAAAAAAAGAACAATCAGATTTAAAATAATCTTTTTTTTCCTCCCCGGTGGTTTAACTGAGAGCACGTTCCCCAGCAGAGATCACAAATGTACAGGTCTGCAGGTGGGTTATTAAAATGTAGACCGAACCCATCAGGAGGTCAGAGCTAATAGTATAATGGCACATTTTAACATTTGTGCGGATACCTACAGGGGACTCTGCTACTATGAATTAACATCTGCGGTAAGTGTGTGTACGTGCATGTGCTCGGGATACAAGTTGTGTATGTGACCTGCTCTCGTGTGAGTGCAGCTCTAAATATAAATCAGACAAGTAGTAAGTCGTGCTTCGTTTGGTGTCTTAGTTTTTGAGGAAATGGATTCATAAGGGAGGGAGTCAGAGGTTGCATGATGAGCTCCCGCAGGTTTTGAGAGAGAGAAGCAGACAGACAGACAGACAGACGGCTGAGATAATGTGCTCATGGTAAGAAAGCAAAGTCAGTAATAAAAACATAAAAAGATTACCGACATTAGAGCTGGCGATGAGAGGGAACAGGAAACAGGACGGATTAAGTCGTATTACAATTCTACGGCAGAATATCTTCTGTTCATTCTGGTCAGCAAAGCATATTTTGCAGATTTGTCGGCCTCCCACAGACAAATCTGCATCACAACAGGATGGAGCACGGTCCCATATTGTGTTTTCCAAATCAGCCATCTGAATCCTGGCCAGAATGAGCTCTTTCAAACAGACAGTCTGCAGAGAGTGTGACTGAGATCCCTCTGCTGTAGTAGCAATCGGATTTATTTCAACAAAGCAAGCCAAGTCATTGCTCAAGAGGTAGCACACATTTAGCAGAAACACACCTAGAAACCTCGTCTATAACATGACAAGATTAAAAGAAACGGCTTCCTCTAATTGGAAAGAGAATGGTGAGTTTCAAATTAAATGAGATGAATAAGAAACAGTTCCCAGCAAGTGGGCATCCCCAAGTGCACGAGCAAATAAGCCTGCACAAACAGCCAGCTTTTTAGATCAAAATAGACAGCAAATTGATACAATCAAATCCAAAAAGCGCCACCGCCCTAGGAGATGCAATTTCCCTCCTTTTTTCCATGATGGAATCAGGATTTGTGTTTCTATTTTCTCTTTATGGTGCCATCGTTTCCCAAACTGTTTCTTTTATGTGCCTCAGAGCCTGGTGAAAAATGACAGAGAAGCTGTATATCTTTCAACACCAACGCTAATCTGCAGCGCACACGCACACAGTTTATATGTCGCCGTGTACGTCATTGTAGTCGCACTCATTCATTTGCTATTTAAAACGGTGAATAGCAGCGACAGTGAAACAAGCCCCCGAATAAACTCCGGTAGCGCTTGGTGCATGAGTTTTTACTAGTAAGAGGTACAATAACAATTTCAATCCTTAAAATGGATTCTAATGCACGGAGTCACGCTCCAGTGAATATCCTAATGCACTTTAATGTACTCAAGCCAAGCAGCTGAGTGGCGTGACGACGTTTGCTTTTTCTAGCAGCCAGTTTGTGAGCATGGAGCCGAGTCGCAATCAAGAGTGCAAATAATCTGATTTTGAAAAGAAATTATGAGAAATATTAAATGCTCCTGTTGCTTTCATTCAGTGTACTAACACAGAAATATGCAATTTAATAAACATCATCTTTTTCACAATTCAGCAGTACGTGGAAAATTTAATTTTACAGTTAAAGAGGCAGTAGGCAGAATGTCTTTGGCATCATTGGGCAAGAAATCCATTATACCTTTCAGCATATTGTAATTCAAGTGCTCTGAGAGAAAACTAGACTTCTGCTCCTCCTCATGGCTCTGTTTTCAGGCTTCAAAAAATCTAGCCTGTGACTGGAGACCTTGGCCAATCACAGGTCATTTCAGAGAGAGAGCGTTCCTATTGGCTGTTCATTCACCTGTCAATCACTCGCGAACTCCGATCTAACTGTCAAACTAGGCGGTGCTGATCAAATATGAATTAATATTCTGTTACTGTAATGCCTATTTCTCTCCTCAAATGTTTTCAGAAACATCTTGTAGTGTACTGCTTAGCTGTAAAATGAGAAAGCTTGTGACCCGGCAGCCATGTTGAGATCTGCTAAGGAGAACCAAGCACCGCCCACCAGCCGGAGCAGACCATTTGATCAGAGTTCACATGTGAACTCACAACTGCTCAGAGACGGCAGGCTCCAGCTCGGCTCTGATTGGTTGTTTTCCTCCGGTCTGTGAAATCTTGCAGACGCCGTTAGGAGCACCGGAGGACACAGAGGCACATGATTTTTTTCAGATTACCTGTCTCATGCCCTACTGTCAGGATATAGTGACCGTTTTATAAAAATAACTTTTTTAATCAGATTTGCTCCAATCCTACCTACTGCTGCTTTAAATCTCAGTGAAAATATTTCTTTAACTGTGGGGCATTTCATCTCTGCTGCTGAGGTGAAATTGGGCCTCTTTTTTAGTAAAGAAAGTTGTTAATTAATATGTGAATACAGAAAACATTCCTTCCTATTTGATTGACAAGTTTACAGCTTTACCACTGTAAACAGGTATGCCTCTCTCTCTCTCTCTCTCTCTCTCTCTCTCTCTCTCTCTCTCAGTGTGCTGTACATCTCTCTCTCTCTCTCTCTCTCTCTCTCTCTCTCTCTCTCTCTCTCTCTCAGTGTGCTGTACATCTCCCTCTCTCTCTCTCTCTCTCTTCCTCATCCCTCTCCTTTGCTTACTAATGAGCCGTGAGATTGACAGCTGGATTACTGGGCTGGTTTGTAATCCTTTAATTTCTCCATTTAAGATAATCACTCTCTGGATGGAGCGCTGCCTACAAACACGTTCACACACAAACACACACAAAGCACAAAATATACTGTGTTCGTATATAAATAAACAAGTGTGCTCACGCACTAAACGAAAATGAACAAGAAAATGTGGTGAAAACAAGAGCACGCAGGCGCCCTGATCAAATATAGATTCCAGGCTGAATTAATCCAAAGGACAAAGTAGAGCACAAGCTGCTCTCTGGCGAGGGACCTTTTTGATATTGGAGTTTGCAGAACAAAAGGCATCTCGACAGTGTAGTCTTTTAATTAAGGCGATAGAATAGCAAAAGCCCCGTGGCTTCAGAAATGGCTGTACAGTAGAATACAGAGCGGCCCTCTGGAGATGCATTCAGCAGCTTAGAAGGATCTATGTGTTGAGTCGAGCCCAACGTAAATCATTTTGATTGGGCCGTTTTTTTTCCATCTCCTCCACTGCCGCAGACTGAGGATATGAGTGTTTGAGAACATGAGAGGTCAAGAGGCAACACAAGGTCAAACCGCTTGGCCGTAATTCATCAATAAAGTGAGAGGCTATCTGTCACTTTGAGCCCCTGACTCAGGAGTGGAGAGGGGGTGGGGAGGAGAAAAACAAAAAGGTACAGCTGAGCAAGAGGGCAGATAAGGTAGGTGGAGATTCTCATAGATTGTTACAGCTCAACACTTAATGTAAAACATGCACATGATGATCAGCTTGTTCACTGTCTTAGCAGGAGTTTGATGGAGAGTTGATACAACCCGATATCATTCCGAAGCGTGTAACAGTCCACCAGAGGACAGCGTGTCAGGATAACGTTTTGCCTCGTCGAGGCGTGAATATTACACGCCTGTATGAAGGTGCAGTACCAGCAGGGGGCAACAAAACCACTCACTTAGGTTTAGGCAACAAAAACACTTAGTTATGGTTAGGAAAAACGTCACGGTTGGCCTTAAAATAAGTACGTAGTAAACTTACAATACGCAGTGAAACAACGTAACATCAGTACGGAAAACACGTCAAAAACGTCACCACTGTTGGAGAAATTATTTAATAAACAGTCTCTGTTCATTCAGTTAAGAAACATTACAATTTATTCAGTAAATGCATTTGGGTCCATACAGCAAACAAAGCCAGCGTAAAAGAGAGGGAGCTCCCTCACTACAGCTTTATAACCTTGATTTAGCCTTTAACCTTCCCCCCCCTTGTGGCCCACACCTTCCACCCTGCTTGAGTGAGAAAGCATTGTCTATTCATACAAGGGAGTTACTTGTGATTAGCTACTTTTAGCAGAGTGCAGGTGCGAGGGGGGTAAGAAATGTAACTACACATTAGGACAGTCTGTGCTCTCCCGGAACATTCAGATTTATCTGAGTACGCGAATGCTACATACACATTACAAGGGACATGGTGTTTTTCTCTCACACCAAAAAAACGTCAAAAATGTCACTAAAAACACGTCACTAATGTAAATTACACAACATAACACCAGTCTTGAACACTGGTCTACTGGTTAAAAATCCTGTTGGCCTTAAAATAAGTATGTAAACTACGTACAACACGTACAGAAACAACGTAACGTCAGTACCGAAAACACGTCACCAAAAACACGTCAAAAACATCACTAAAACATGTCACAACGTCACTAAAAACACGACAAAAACGTACCTTACAAAACAAAACACCGGTCTCAAACACTGTCCTGTGTTTGTTGGACCCATCGACCTCCCCTCCCGCCATAAGCAGTCCTTCTCCCTTTTTATTCTACATCACTAGCTCTGAGCGTAGCATATTCTGCTATCTACATGACGAAGTGTCCGAGCGAATTTCATGTATGTACCTGTATGTATATGATGAATGTAATAAAGTTTAAGTGTCATTCGCACCTATTCGTGCGACCGGTCTGGTTAATATCAGTTTGGCCTCTGTGCGTTCAGTGGACAGACTGCTGTGGTACGTGTTAGCGTGGCACAGGTGATGGAGGTGTTAGCGTGTAACAAAAGAGGAGAAATGCCACTCGGTAACAAGAAAAGCGGCATCAAGTAATTTGCTAACTTTAGCCACGGTTAAGCCCACATTTAAGATTCGAGATTCAATACTTTATTTCCATATCAACATGATTGATTGGAATTTGACTTAGTGAGCTCCCTTAAACAAAGACAGAGAAAGACACAAAACAGTAAAGCCACACACTCATAAAGTACGTAATACATTAAACAAAGTATAAAACAGGTAATATCCATACCCATAAAATAATCATAAAAGCATAAAACAAATGGGTAAAATAAAATCACATAAGAACAGCATAGATAAAACACCAGCACCTGTAGGGAACATCAAACGACCCACTAGATAAAGTGCTTCAAGTGCATTAAAAACGTCTGCCCTATTGCACGATTATTTAACCTGCCGAGTGGCCCGCAGTCCCAGATTTGTAGTTTTAAGGTGGCGGATAGCTTCAGGATATGTGTCGCATTAAGGAATCACCTAGTTTCGCTAAGAGTTGGATATGTGATGGTGTGTGAACCCTACGGCTTTACAGTGAGGGCGCGATTTCTGGAGTTTCTGTTCCAAATTGTAGGGCTGCTTGTTAAACTACAATATCTCCTTTTCTACTTCTACACGTTAATGCTAGGGCTGTCAATCGATTAAAATATTTAATCCGGATTAATCGCATGATTGTCCATAGTTAATCGCGATTAATCGTAAATTAACAACACTTTTTTTTTCTGTTCACAATGAACCTTGAAGGGAGATTTGTCAAGTATTTAATCCTCTTATCAACATGGGAGTGGGCAAATATGCTGCTTTATGCAAATGTATGTATATATCTATTGTTAGAAATCAATTAACAACACAAAACAATGACAAATATTGTCCAGAAACCCTCACAGGTACTGCATTTAGCATAAAAAATATGCTCAAATCATAACATGGCAAACTGCAGCCCAACAGGCAACAACAGCTGTCAGTGTGTCAGTGTGCTGACTTGACTATGACTTGCCCCAAAACTGCATTTGATTATCATAAAGTGGGCATGTCTGTAAAGGGGAGACTCGTGGGTACCCATAGAACCCATTTTCATTGACATATTTTGAGGTCAGAGGTCAATGGACCCCTTTGAAAATGCCAATGCCAGTGTTTCCTTGCCAAAATGTATTTCATTACTTAGCGTTATTTAGCCTCCTTCGCGACAAGTGAGTATGACATGGTTGGTACCAATGGATTCTTTAGGTTTTCTAGTTTTGTATGATGCCAGTATCTTCACTCTAGCTTTAAAACTGAGCCCTCTACAACCTAAAAATCGCAAGTTGTGTTAATGCGCGAAAGAAATTAGTGGTGATAAAACTAATTTACATTAACGCGTTATCATCGCGTTAACTTTACAGCCCTAGTTAATACAAAAGATGAGACGAGTGGGTTTGGAAGCGTGTTTAAAGGAACATTTGACGGATCTGGGCTGAGTACAAAAGTAACAAATAATCTAACACATTACGTGTGCTGCTGAGTAATTAATGAGTAATGTGTAGTGAGTGATTGATTACAGTTTTCAAGTAATTTGTCAAACGCTGGTGATCCCTACAGAGGGCAGGTGGAGGGAGGGGAGTTGTAGACTGAGGACAGGATTAGACGGTGTCCAGGAGGAGGACTGGATGGATCTGAGGACTTGTGGATCCTCTCCAACTGCCTGAGTCAAGAGAGAGAGATCCACTTCATACCCACAAGTGGCACACACGGCCGGGCTTGATGGAGGTCTACTAGAGAAACTAGCTGGACACATTCTTATCATGCTGATGTACAGTATGGTCACGTGTTGATTTTTCTGATAAGTTTGGTTCTAATTAGTTATTTGATGCCGTAAAAAGGGGGTGAGACGTCATGATTGGCAGCTGTGATTCTCTCTCGCTATCAAGCTGCGGCCGTGCTCGGCTCGCAATTGGTTCGGGCGGGTGTGTGGGCGGCTCCACCGCCCGATCACTACTGCGCAAGATGGCAGCGCCCGTATCTGGGATATTTTGGCTTCACTTCTGTACAGCAGGGACGCGTCGTCCATCTTTATTTACAGTCTATGGTCTATCCAGTGTGTCAGTTCTTGCTTTTTATTTCCCAACGTACTTTATTTCTTGGAGGAAGAAAGCTTGGCATGACTCAAAGCCAATCGCAGCTTTGAAAAGCCACAATTTCAGACTGATGATAACGGAAATGGAAAATTGGTTCAAACTGAGCTTTTCCACATTATTTTCTGACAGGCGAGCTTCGCGCTGAGCTCTTACTCTCCTCTTTTCACTTTCTTTTGCAGGGTTACCGTAGATAAAGCCCTATCTTTTTTCCTATTAATTGTAATAATAATTAACCATCCAATAATCCACCTAAATGACACTGACGTGTGCATTGTCACGACAATACAAACAAGGAGGATAACATGCAAGTGAATAATTTGAGCTGAAGAAACACCACTTCAGTACTGAAGGCCTGATTTGTATTCAGACGCATGTAAATCCTTCAAGCCTAGAGGAGGAGGAGGAGGAGGAGGAGGAGGAGGAGGAGGAGGAGGAGGGTGGGGGTGGGGGGGGTTACACATGCAGCTAAAAGGTGAAGCAGAGGTCTCCCTGGTGGGAAAATTGTTCATTTCTGCATTGCAACAAAAAAAGCCAAGAGTCTTAATCAAGGCCGACGATCGTTAAAGGACATCGGGATGCAAAGCGTTAACACACATTGATTGTGAAGGAGGGCGGGCAATTAAAAAAAGGTTTTCGATAACAAATGCAAATAGGATTCACAGAATACAAGGTCATTAATGGTGTTTAACCATAATTTGCAGACAGTTTCTAAGAAATATGAAAGAAACTTCAAATTTTGTCCATGCATCCTTTTTTTTTTTTTTTTTTTAAATAAATTTGCCCTTGTCTCAACTTCAGAAATACAGTAGCAAGTCTCTAGTTCCTCCTCCAACAGTCTCTTTCTTATCCGCTAATCCCTTGCCAAGGACTCTCTTTTTTGGCTAACACCATCAGAAGTGCCTGCTTTCTTCTTTTTCCCCTCATAATAACTCCATGATTTAACCCAGAAGCCGCCAGCTCTCGCAGATGCAATCAGAGGTGTAATGATATCGCGGTTAGCTCCGTTTTGAAGGTCAGAATTCGGGGCACAATTAGCTCACCACTGTTTTGTCAGAGGATGTAGATCTTATGCATAACTTCACCCGGTAGAGTGCAAACAGAGGCCGCGGACGGCGCTTTTAAAATGCTGCGTGAAGTCTCAGGCGCGGGGTTCGTCTCCGACAGCTTCTCACGTCTGCGTGCCAGGAGGTGGAGATGAATCATCACCTGTCTCTCAGTGGGCACCAGATGCGGAAAGCTATGAAACTATCTGGGTTGTAATGAAACGCCATGAGAGCGTATGCCACGACCCAGCGACCAACCATCAGACTAAAGCTAATACCGGCACACAGAGAGGGGAGCTCAGAGGAGATCAGTGCACTAGAACTAATAAAATTCACATGGAAGACCTCACAAGAGGCAATAATATTTCTGCTGACAGCCGGTTTCCCATCTATCGAAACCCCTTTTTTACTTACTACCCCCACTGAGGAAATGACTACAAAACAGGATGAAAAGGATTGTGCCGTGGCATGTACTCTATCTTGGGTGGCTTGCTTGATGGAATTGGCTCAGCATGTATGTCATGTTGTGGGGAGTTTGAGGGATATAGGAGCGTAGCGTAGGTTCGGTAAGAAGGCAGGTGAGATAAAGAGAAATGATGTGGCTCATCTTCTGTACCTGTATTCTATCAGCTCTCCACAGACTGCAGGTCCTGGCTGCAGAGATGAAAGACTCTCTGGAGGACAAGAGAGACGTTCGTGAGTCAGAGGGAAAATGGCATCCCGCTTATCAAATGCCTGGGAACGTAATCCCACCCCCCCCTCAGTTCTTGGGCCTGGACGTACTTATGAAAGCCCTGTCACTTTGGATAGTAGGTTAGGAGTCAGGAGTTCTCCACAGCGCTGCGAACGCCGAGCTGGCTGTTTCAAAGCAGATATGGCTCCTTGCCAGATAGTCTAATTGGGGTCATGTTACAAGTCATTTTGTATGTGTAACTTTTAGAGATGGAGTTAAACAATAGGAAATCCAACGCCGAGAGCGTATAGCTGATGGAGGCATGATCCTCCTTAAATTAATCTTTTAGATTAAAGTACAGTGTGTGCAATTTTTTAACTGCAATAGAAAAAGACCCGATTTTAAATTAAAAGCCCTGGGATGAAGGAAGCGAGGGAAAGACTTTGTGCATTATTTTTTTTCATAGCGCGAGTTCATCTTCTGTGATTCAAGAAGAGACAACGGAGGGACTGAAAATGAAAACAAGCCCGTTCTCTCTTAGAAAGGAGTCGAGGTGGCAGAGGACAGTCTTTATGAAAAGATATTGTATGCTTGGTTAAGGAGTACACACATCTAGTGATGCCGTCTGCCAGAAAACATTTAGGTATCATCAGTATTTTTTTTATCTCATTTGCCAGCAACAAAGTGGTCCTCTGCTGCATTTCTAAAGCCTGACATTGAAAAAATGAGAATCGATTGCTCTCCAAAAACAAGCTTTCTCCATTCCAGTGAATCCATCAAAAGTCCTTTTCTTTGCCACATAATCTTGGCGACATAAAGCAAAATATGCAGTGAGACAGGCGTCTAAATCACACGGGGCAGTGTCGCACACCGTCTCTCAGGACTGGCGAGGGGCAAAGGGTGAAACTCATCACTGCTGTCTTTTCAAACATGCGTTGACGGTGACTTAAAGAGACACTATCCTGACTGAACTGTATTTCAAATCAATTTTCTTTTGTGCCGAGGCCACGTCCCCTTGTCCGTGTTCCTAGGTGTCTGTTCCGGCTCTCGGAGCGAGGTGATGGTTTACACAGCGATGTGCAATCGCTGGAATATTTCTTTTCATGGCTTATCTGCCCACAGCGGGAATCTGCACGGACCGCGACTCAAAGCCCGGCTGTCTGCTTGCCTGTGTGCCACAGCCTCCCCCTCCAATCCTGACCCAGCTCTCAGACAAACATGTCCACGGGAGCATGGGATGATTTATTCAGCACAACTTAGCGGCAGCGCGGAGATTTGTCAGTTAGTTAAGCAAAGGTCTTTTATGGTCAACCACAAAGCAATAACAGCCTGTTTAACCTATAAATACTGACCGAAGGGGGGGCACTGAATGATGCATCACGATTCAAAAATGACCTTTCAAGTCTTGACCAGACACCTCACGTTACCTACAGGGGACACTATAGAAAAGAAGCAAGCATATGTAGTGTATTAAAACCTATTTACTCATTTAAATCACTGCAGACTGTTTTCAAAGTCATGCTGTTGTGTTTTAGATTTTTGAGTGTTTCCCTACCTTCTGGCATTGGAAGTGGTTTCCATTCATTTCCATTTTGTCACTGTCCAGTAAAAATCATCCATCTCCAAGTTTATGTTTTCAGATAGCTTAAAGCAGTTGTTCCCAACGTGGGCGTTGGGACTCATAACGGGTTACAATATGCATATATATGGGTCAGGGACTACAGATGTAAATTAGCTTATAGCTAACTCTGGTACAGCTAAGAAGCTGTGCACTGTACCTGTCAAATAAACAAATAAAAAAATGAAAAGGCAACATCACACTGTGGTTAATATCTATAAACAGATTGTGCATTCATATGAAGAATCAACAAGAGCAACGGGACAAGATTTTGTTATCGGAAGTGTTCTGGTTTCGTGGTTTCCGAGTAGTATTGACCAATCACAGCTTTGCAAGCTTTGGTTGAATGCAGGTTAAGCTTAGCTTTTTGTTGGTTGGAAATTAGCTTGTAAACCGGCTACTTGTGAAACAATCCGGTCGTACACGTCGTTTCTCAACTCCGACTCCAGTCTCGCATCTCAAGTTGCTAATCGGACTGTAAACAACGGGCCTTTCTCAAACCGCCCCCTGCACCCTCTCCCTACCTACTTCTACTATATTTGCGCATTTGCCATATTAAGTGCCATCCCAAACCAATTAGCGGAGAGTGGAAGTGGGTTATAACAGCAAGCCTGCATCGATGCCGACTTATTGGCCGCGTGCAACAGCGTTTTGTGTTCGTCATGGAACACGCTCCGTACAAATGTAGCTCCGTGCAACTACCCGTACAAACGTAAAATGCTCGTAAGATAGACATTTAATATTGTCGTACAGACGTTAATAACTTATGGTTACATTGTATTTAGGATCAAATCTACCCTCGCCTAGTCTAGAAAACGGTAAACGTGTTCATTTGATTGTAAAGTGTTGTATATTTACAGGGACTGTTGCAAAAACCAAGCAGATAAACATCAGAGTTAAAAAAAACAAGAAGATGTTTACAAAAAAAAAAGAAGAAATGCCACCACAGAAGCATGGGAGTAAGTTTTATATTTTATTTTTAGTTTCTCTGTATATTGCATATTCTTTTTACTCTTAACACTGTGAACCTTTGTACATCCCCTACGCTTGATATGAAACTTTACGACAGTTTCCATAGGAGAGAGGGAAGTTTGTTCCAAAGCTTGCCGCTGTATTTATACCCTACACCTTACACCTTACAGAAAGGTGCTTCATTCAGCTGTGAGTGTGAAACAAACAGACTTCACTACTACAAACTACAAACAGAGTTCACTCCGTCATGGAGTGGGAGAGGGGAGGGTCCGGTTTGAGAAAGGCCCAATGAGCAGCGCACGGAAGAGAAAGTCTTGGCCCGGATATCTGCTGGCTTCACCGGAAACCCAGAAATATAGCCCCTTGCCCCCAGAGGCTCATCCATCGTCAGACTGATAGCCGATGGGTTCAGAGATTGCACTCTCGTTGAACTGCTGAGTGGACAATTTTTGGCTATAAAGGGTCACAAGCCAAAAATGTGTGGAATCTCATAGGCTCCAAACCCATGTAAAGATATAATGATTTTAGTAATGCAGAAGGTAAGCATGCCCTATAGAGGTTGAAGGCGTCGACCATGAACTGCAACATCCCCGGTTTGCGTCTGCAGGGAACCTACTCTATTCCTCATTTCCTGTCATCTCGCTACCGTCAACTCTATCATTTTTCCCACGGTGCTTACTTGAAAGTAACACATTCAAACATTAAAAAACGCTCTAGTTTGCCTTGGAAAAAGGTCTGCAATAATGGAAAGCGCAATAAAACACCAGTGTGGTCCTTGAAGCACACACGATGGTGCATAAGGCGAATGTAGCTCGAGCATCCGCAGACATGTTCTAACACAGCCAATGAACTCAGGCTGGTGTAATTGAGCACCCACACATGATCTAAACAATAAAATAGAGGAAAAACAACTCCCCCTTCCTCATCATCATGAAAAGAGCTGCGGTCCACACATTGTTCAGCGACTGGAAACAGAGACCCGGTTCACACTGCACCTGCTGGGCCACGGCTCTTTAGTCCTTCCCCCATCGCTCACTGTCTCTCTCTCCTGGGAGACAACAGCCTCGGCCCACAGCGGTCCAGCAGCCCCCTAGCCAGCTCCGGAGCATCCCAGACCCTCCCTCGTCTCATCCCCGGCCCATTCGTTTTCTTGGAAAGTGACAGTTTCAGGTTATACATATTGTGGAGTTAGTATTAAAGGCTTCCCGCCGCTTTGTATCCCACTGTATAGAAAACAGACCTTCAGTGCGGCTAGCCCCCGCACATTCATCATTGCTTGAGGACTTACTGTGAGCTGCTGCAGCTCCGATCCCTTTGAGTGGTCAGATGGGAGGACAGCACGGCTTTCAGATTGATTTTCACGAAGAACAAACACAGACAAAATGAAAGCAAAGAGACTGGAAGCAAAGCCGGAGCTGATGTAGCACATAAGGTAAATCAAATTGATGCGGTTGAGCCTTTTTTTTTTTTGTTGTTAGCAGCTAATATGTGCACCAGGACATGTCACGTGTGTGCAACAAGCCCCCCCCCCATGAGAGAGAGACGTGCATATAACACACAGAAACACACACATACGTTATCTGTCTAGACACATCACTTTCTGTTAACATTGTTTAGGTCACTAAGGACGCCTCAGCTCATTTCCAAACAGGCAGAAGCCTTGAGCCCCGAGCCCCTTCAGGCAAACTCGCTCCCCACTGACCAGCTGCACTGTCCTTGTCAGCCTCCTAAATAACAAAATAACCTCCAGAATAAGCCAATTGTTTTGCCTGCAGCCGGAAAACACTCAAACAGCTGCTACAATGAGAATGCCATTTCCTCCTGGCAAAGAGCTTTTCACGTAATAATGGACAAATATTTAGCTATAAAAGCCGAGCTTATTGTACACTGTGTTGTTGAGATGTTGCCCGCAAGTGTGAGTGTAGAATAGGTTAGAGGAAAGAAAAAGGAGGAACTAAATAGCGTGCCCATATTACTAAAACCGAGTTATGAAAATCTGCAAAATGCTGAAGCACTCCTCATCCTGGGGGTCACCTCCTCATTGAGGATTCGATATAACATGTTATAGAAGCACATCCAGTTAATGTCAAAGGTTTTGTTTATCTGTCAATTATGCAAATTGGGACCCTAGGGTGTGAATGAGAGGGATTTTCTTTTTTCCCATTATGGCAAAGATTCACCAGCAAATAGAGGAGACACGCTGAGGAAACTCCAGCATAATTTCAAATGGCAGGAGATGAACCTCGCAAGTAGATTCAGCACACTGAAAAGAAATGGAGCGGATGAAAACAGAATTGAATCCCTCCGAAAAACAGAAAGAATAAAAGGGCTGGAACATGTATTACACCGAACAGTGGGAATAAAATGAAAAGTTTTGGGGCTTCCAGCTGCAAACATGCAGAGTAGGGAACAGGCCATTTAAATTAGTCAGCAGCCTGCTGCTTAGTCAATCAAAAAAAAGAAGAAATGTATTTTTTTTTTTTTACTGCAATCAGTGTAATTTAGGTGTTCATTCATCAATGAAACTCCATATCAAATGACAACTCTTGAACAGGATGCATTACACACCGGCTGTCACGTCTCATCACAACTGGATCTCTCTGCTTAACCATATGCATGTCTGTGCTCAAGATGAGCTGCTTATGTTGCGCGGCCACAACCTGAGTGTGTTCTGACCTTCTTTAGGAGTGATGGAGAGCCACGCGCCATAATATATGACCCCCCCCCCCCCCCAAAACTCACGTGTAGACACACACTTACTCACTCCATCACACTATGAGGTTTGGGGACAAGAGAAAATATCACCAGTCAATAAATGAGCAGCGGCAGGCTCACCTTTGAGGATGCTCTGGCCGTGCAGCACGTCTCTGGAGACGATCACCGTGTAGAAGTTCTGGGAGAAGCCGGGTCGGCACGGGGGTTTGAGGGCCTGGCCTGCCTTACTCCCCTGAGGAATGAAACAAGACGGGGCTGTTAAGCATTGGCAAATTGACTCGCAGCAACGGGGTCACGAGCTGATCTCGCAGCCTTTTCAGACCGATATTGAACCTCACAGTGTCTCTGGATGCGGTGAGTGATTGGCTCCAGACGACAGCACGCTGCACTTGGACCTTCGCGGTGTGTAATAATCATCATCATTATCACCGTTACAGATGTTGCCATCACGATGATCACATGTTGAGCGAAATAAAAACGATAATGATGACCATCGTAAAGATGATGGCTGTGGCTAGCAGGAAATGTTTAACCCTAAACATCCATGCAGCATGCTGGCTGGAGTGTGAGAGAGCACAGGGAGTGTGTGCATGTGTGAAAGAGACCAAATGCATTGAATTATGCTGTTGATTTATAAGCATATTGCAGGCACACAGTTCTTCCAGCAGGCATTTCATCCTCCACAGAATGCACTTACAGCGATACACCTCATTCATCACTTATGTTTATATAAAGGAAATATGTGTTGCATTATACAAGCAACCCACTATTCCCCTGACTGCACATCAACACAGCTCAACAAACTATACTGCAGCCATTCAGCTGATTTTAGAGCATTATTTGCCTAAGTTTGAAAAAAAAGTAATCCATTCATAATTCCTGATTTGTTCCTTTAAAGGATCCTTCTTAAATAAGCACTAAACCAAACAACCAAGTCGTCAACAGAGCCATTAATCCGAGGAAAATGATGTGCGTAAACGAAGTTGATGCAGCCAACAGAAGGAGAAGCCCCTCCAGAGCACACTGTCCTCTGCAATAATGCACTGCAGTTTATTTAGGCGAGAGGATGGGGAGTTGTCAGTGACTTTTCTTCCACCGCACTTAGACAAAAATATTCTTGACCTTAAACGTCGCCGATCTAAGCTCGATTACACGCATCATGTTGCCTTTAGCGCAACGCTGCGGGGGGAAAGTGAGCCTCTCACACACAGACACTTTGAGGCTCATGCAGCGCGCTGCAAAGCCAAAACCAAGTACAAGCACTACAGCAGTGCAGCACTTCCACTGTACTGTACTGTTAGCCGGAGAGACGTGTAGAAATTAACTCATCTTACCGAGGAAGCGCCCACAAGTAAGGTGCACGCCAGGATGACGCAGCCAACGTTCATCTTCGCAAAATCGCGTGTTGGAGGGGGGGGAAAAAAGGAAGGAAAGAGATGAGTCTTCTTCGCCAAAATAGACCTCAGTAATTCCCGGAGCCCTGTTTCTTCTCCTCGGGTGCTCAGTGAACGACCGTCCCTACTTGTCTGGCGCAAAAGTGCCGCTGAGACAGAGATGCTGCGCTCCGTCCGGAGGAAGCCGGTGCCCATTGGATAGCAGCGTCACTACAACCCCTCCTACCGCACCAAGGAGCAGGCATGGCAGTGCGCGCACACACACACACACACACACACACACACACACACACACACACACACACACACACACACACAGACTATCTATCTGCGCTTCAAACGACTCCCTGGCTGTGATGATGATGCCCCGCACACTTCTGGGATCTATTGGTAGAAAAATGCATTTTCCAGTCTATTTAGATTCATATTTTCACTTCAGATGGAGCAAAGGCGGGTCCGGCAGTGTGAGTGACAACCAACCATCCGAGTCTTCTCATGTGTCCATCAGCTAACTGGAGTCTATTTCACACCCCAGTTCCCCCCTCTGCCCCTGATCCGCGCTCTAAGTACGGCAAGAGACCGCAGACTTATTAGCTTTTTATTAAAGCTGCTATGATAGACCACTGCGGGATAAGAATGAAAGGAAAAGGTCCAAGAATCGGTAGCCTGTCTGGTGATCTACAGGATATATGCCAATTTGGTCAAATCATTTGGTTTAATATCATATCGTTTTAATAAAACAGGTGATTATTACATTTATTGTTATATGTGAGGAACTTTCTGCCAGTATCTTAATGCCTATTCATATCAAAGAAGAATGTCGAACCAGGATAAAATGCTTTTTTGACAGTTTTTATTATTATTATTATTATTATTATTATTATTATTATTAAAAAAAGAAATACAATTTGAGACTTACTATGCGTTCCAATACCAATACTACCATACTATTTAGGATGCCAGAACGAGATTTAATATGTCCCAATACATAGTATGTCAAATGCAGTATGCCAAAAATACCAGGATGTCCCTCTACATCAAGTCACATTTTACAGTATGCAAGCCAGCATGCTTTTCTCTCTATTCTGACCCACAATCCTCTGCACAGCGCATACTGTATGTGAGCAAAAGGGTCAAAGTTCAAGGCGCAATGTTATGAAGACGTAGTATGTTCCAATAGTATGCATACTGTACTGCATGAAACAATATGTACTTTGTAAGGGCAGCTGCAGTACGTACTAAAAAAAAAAAAAAAGTATGCAGACATAGCCTTAGGATTAAACCTTATAAAAATAAATTATTTATATCTATCATTTATATATATATATATATATATATATATATATATATATGCTCGAGGCCTCCCCCCTCTTAGTCGATTACTTAGTCAATTAGTCGACTAATCGGTCGTTTTGGTCTAGATTGACTGAGATTTCTGCAGTCAATTATTAATTTTTTATGCTTTTTTCATGCTGAACGACTTATTTCCAAGAAACTTATGAGCACATCTCTGGTAAACACAAGATTTAAAGTGGTGCTTTTGTGTGATTTAGTTTTACAGATCTGTCGATCTGTCGATCTGTCGATCTAATCAACTAATCGATTAGTCGAGTAGTTATGTGTGGTAGTTGACTAAGAATTTCTTTGGTCGAGGACAGCCCTAGTAGGCTCATAAATGTACAGTTTCTGTGCAGTGGTGTGAAATAAAGCCTGGGAAAAGTGTGAACTGTGCCTTTAACTGGTCTCACAATTTAATAATGTTGACATTTCCAAAGCCTTAGATCAGTGGCTTAATTTCCATATCTGAGAGGTCATGACAATTTAATCCCATCAAAAGGAATATGACAGCATGGCAGTGTCAATCAACACAGCCCAGTGTCTGCCCCTGTCACCGCCATTCACTCTGCTGCTTTATTTTCACCACCAACTCCTACAATATTGAAAAACTGTCTCTGAACTGTTCAGTTTCTTTCCTTTAAAACAGTATCTTCAAAATAAACTGCTCGAGGCTGATAATTAAGAAGTACTCCTAATCTAGCTGACTACAGCTCAGTGGGTGTTTCTGTCCAGAGGGCAGGATTTTTTTTTTTTAAGGTCAGAGATATCAGAAATACACTCCACTCATCTCCCTTCAGGACATTGTGCTTTTGCTTTTATTATCCCCTGGAAAAACTTGGCAGAGGAACTGTATGACGAGGATTTAAAATGCACGTCTTGTACAATAAACAATGACTCTAATAACGTCACATCTTTGTATCAGTCACTGTCATTTCCCCACATGGGACCAGCTGCTGACAGGAAGGAGGGTTAAGAAGGAAAAGAGCTCCAGTGAGAAATTGTCTGCTGAATACGGCGCGTCCTCAAGTGAAAAATACTCTGCACCAGCAGTGCTACCATATTTCCCTGCATCCAGAAGTTAGATAAGGCCATGTTCATGCTGTTTTAACTGTACACCTAATTAGTAACAACAGTACAGGGCATAAAGTGACCGTGGCCGGTTGCCCCCCCGCCGTCTGCCTCCACCGCACAATGATATTCATGAAATTATTGTTTTGCTGAATTAGTACCCTGAAGAACGGCCCGGACGATTCTCTGCTCAGTAAATTCCGCGTGGCTCGAAGGTACCCTGCCAGTTTCGGAACGCAAGTAAATTATTCCTCTCAAGTATCGAGCATTTGCCTAATAAAAACACCATCTGGGCACTTGAAGTGAATTGGTTTAAGGCCGTGCTGAATTATTAAACAAATGTTACAAAATAGGTCCCAGTTCTCTTTTTATAAGGGGGAAAGACGTTACCGTAGGAACACCTTACCATCGACCGACAAATCCTACTTTCCATTTGTTGAATTGCTTTGTCTCTTCTGGTGCAGTCATTTCTGAAGAGGTACCTCTATATGTTACTCTCAAGCATCTCTTGGGTTTTCTCTCTGATACTAAATGTATTCAGTGGCAATACTTTCATTCATAAATTTTGTTTGGAGAACTGCAGATTTACAACATCGCTGTTTTTTTTGTGTTGCATTTATCACCAAGGCACAACACATGTAAGGGCTCATTGGGAGTTTAATGATCCTGTTTGCATAAATTAGGGCCAACCAGTAGTTGATCACTTAGGTCTGATACCAGCATGATCAGGGAAGACATTTAACTTACTAAAGATTTATATTCATGATATACGCTCAGCTTTAACCCAGCGATCAGTCCCAGCATGCACGCTGGCGTTCCACCCACTGTTTAAGCTCATGAACTGATGATAGTGGTTATCTTCCTATCACTCAACACATCAACGGCTCTGATCCCGATGAGCAAAATGAATTATCACATTTGGTTCCAAGCAACATGTGCACATCAATTATAGTTGTGTCTCATTTTAATAATGGGGGAAGAGGCTGTAAATTGCAAATGTTAATTACTGGTTGTGATGCTTTTGTATACTATTCACTTTGTAGGCGTTGACCTTTCACCCTTATGAAGTCAGACCGATCAGGGACATGGTTTGACTTGAGTAAATGTTAATAAATCCTCCAAATAAATGACAAAATACGTTGTTTGTCCATGGCCCCTGGAGCGTTTTCTGATCTTAAAATAAGTACTTTGTTAAGGTTGGTGTCACTTTAGGTTCAGGCAACAAAACTACTTAGTCAGGTTTAGGAAAAACCTACATGGTTGGGCTCAAAACTACTACGTTTGTAAAGTGAAAATGAAACTGAACGTTGTGAACACGGGACAAGAACCACCAGCTGATTGTAAAGTGAAAGTGAAACTTAACCCACAGGACACGAACAGCGGTCTCCTGGATAAAAGCCCCTGTGTTTGTTGGATACTGCTGTGGGCGATATATTCTAATGAGCCCATATGTGACATAGGAAGGGGAGACAAATCTGAATGGCTTGTTGAATCACGTTTTCTGATCTAGGCAGCCCACAAAAAACTGACTGAGTGGTCTTATTTCACAGTTTATGGGTTTGTAGGCACTCCAGATATCCAAACGTATGTGCATAAGCACTGAAAAAAGTGAGTTTTTCATGATATGTCCCCTTTAAGGGACCTTCGTCGTCATGGTCACAGTAATTACCACGTGGTTAAGGTTTGGGAATGATTGTGATTATTTCTAAAGAAACCAACGTTAACTGATGGTAGGAAACAGAAAAAAACAAACGGCGGTCTCCATTGTTAAAGTCACATCTTTGTTGACCCATCCATCCACCCCGACCTCCTTCCTGTGGACTTTTTCACTCTATGATAACATGACTTCCTCCTTTGTTCCCATCAGAATTACTGTGGCTGCTAGAGGGCTTTGTCACTTGAACATTAACATACCGGTATGTTGTTTCGGGCCACTTGCTGAAATGACCGATTCTGTAGTTTTTTCTTGGGAATTTTTTTTTGTCACGCAGTCAATTTTCACCAAAGTGATTTATTGGTTATGACCATAGACTGTATATAAGAAGTGGATGTAGTCACCGTCACATCACCAATTGGTTTGTGGACTGCCGTTTTGAAGCCTTGAGTTCGGCATTTTGGCCGTCGCCATCTTGTTTTTCTGCAACCAGAAGTGACACAAGAGGGTGGAGCTAAGTACAACCGAACACTGAATAAGACATTTTTAGGCGACCAAAAAGGTTATAATTAACTTTCATGAACTGAAAACACTGTGAAAGGGATAAAGTTATAAGACGAAAACATGGACAACTCCCAGACCGGACAATCCCGTGGTAGCGACCTGTCAATCACAAAGTAGCCTCGCCCTAAAGCATACCCTGCTTTATGGTCTATTTGACTCTAAATGGGACCATAATTTACTAAATGAACATCATGCTGTATTGAAGAAGAGTTGAAACTAGAGATTGAGACCATAAACTCATGTTTACCATGTTTACTGAGGTAATAAATCAAGTGAGAAGTTGGATCATTTTCTCATAGACTTCTATACAATCAGACTTCTTTTTGCAACCAGAGGAGTCGCCCCCTGCTACAATGAGCTATCATACTTTACACCTTCAGAATTCAAAAAAAAAAAAAAAGTTAATTATCATGGTAATTTTCAAGGCCAACCTTATGTATAATCCATCATAAATCTTGAATGCAATTATTGGCATCAAATGTTTCTTCATTTTCAAACAGCCCTGGTTATCCTGACAAATAATACATGCAGAGATTTTGAGAGGCAGATAAATGGAAGTAGTACAAAAACACAGCTGAGGACTGGGAGATGATGATAATATAATAATAATATGATATTTCTAGGGCTGTCATTTTCAAAGGGGTCCCTTGACCTCTTACCTCAAGATATGTGAATGAAAATGGGTTCTATGGGTACCCACGAGTCTCCCCTTTACAGACATGCCCACTTTATGATAATCACATGCACTTTGGGGCAAGTCATAGTCAAGTCAGCACACTGACACACTGACAGCTGTTGTTGCCTGTTGGGCTGCAGTTTGCCATGTTATGATTTGAGCATAGTTTTTATGCTAAATGCAGTACCTGTGAGGGTTTCTGGATAATATTTTTGTCATTGTTTTGTGTTGTTAATTGATTTCCAATAATAAATCTTTACATACATTTGTATATTGCAATCATACTTGCCCACTCCCATGTTGATAAGAAAAATGTGCAATTCATTTGCAATAAATCGTGATTAACTATTTTAATTGATTGACAGCCCTAATATAATCCATCATAAATCTTGAAGGCAATTATTGGCATCTAATGTTTCTTCATTTTCAAACACCCCTGGTTATCCTGACAAAAAACATGCAGAGATTTTGAGAGACAGATAAATGGAAGTAGTACAAAAACGCAGCTGAGGACTGAGAGGATGATAATATAATAATAATATAATATTTCTATTTCCTCGCTGGACCAAAGTCGTAAAGCAGATCTCAATTTTATAAGCTTATAGGTGTCAAATATTTTTATCTCAGTACCATCAAAGAGCCAGATGCACTCCAGTCAGTCAGTGTTCACTGTTCTGTGTCTTTGTGTTATCAAACAGGTTCATATTCACTGAGGATGATCTAATTAGTAAAAGGAAGTTGTTAATTTTCATTTGTGAATCTCTACACCTTCAATGTAAATTCACTCAGGAAATGTTACCTCTTCATTGTTGGTATTTTTAAAGCCTGTGTATGTAGATCATTTGTTATCAGCCTGCCAGCTCACTCCTCATTACTCTTATTAAGTCTGCCAAGCAGATGAATGTAGCTCATCAAATGAGAAACCCCAAAAATTGATATCACGCTGGAACAGATAATTATCAGGTCCACCGTACACATCGTGTCATCTCCATGAGGAATGCACAATGGGACAGAATCTGTACTTTGCTTTGAACAGGCGTATTCACAAGGTGTAAGAGCCACACAGAGTTCACCGCCACAGCGCTCACAGCGATGCCACTGATGATGCAACTATTGCACGCTGTCAACTGTGCGGGGAATAGCACGACTTGCCGCCGATGTGAAACTTTCCTCACTGCTGACCAAGGAGAAAACTTCACACACATTTCCAGAGTGATGTGACAACACCAAAGTAAATCAACCAAACTCTCCGGAGTAATTTACTCTCGCAGACAGAGAGAGAGTAGCATTTCAAATGTGTCAGAGTACAAAGAATTTCTGAAATATTTTGGCGGGTTTTTCAATGATACAGGTGATTCAAAGGAAAACAATGTTGCAGCCGCTGGCACTAGATCTAATAAATGCCTCTTAAGTGATTTTATTGACCATATATATAAAGAGAGTTTTTCTTTTTTTCTACAACTGTGCTAGAATCATGTTTTTCTGTGTGCAATCCACATCATATCAGTGGAGTATACTATATCATGGCAACACCACCAGTGCATTAAGTATTGAAAGGCCAACTTCAGTACTACTTACCACATATTGTTTGGTCTTTTACAAAAACCATCTTCCATATAGCGAGTGGCATGCTGTAACAATAATTTATGAGTGTTTTTTCCCTGAACATTCGGGTTGACGCAGTTGTCAGTGTCTGAATATCAAATTGCTGCACATCGAGAAACTGAAAAGAAGCAAAGGAAGGTAAGCTCCATTAAACTGCAACACAAACTCTGCACAATTCTCTCAGACTCTCAGGATCTGCTGTTTTGTTTTTACCTGCTCCTCCTGAATGAATGAAATATTGATATGTGCATGACAGAGATGCCTGAAGACCACAGGAAGCAACTGGTCTTGAGTAAAAGACCAAAGTAAACATTTACTCAACACCTTCAGAGGAGCAAAGGATGTGAAACAAATATAAAGCAATTTCACCCAACATCTGTTTTTTTTTTAATTTAGCTAGGATTAGATAATATTTCTGTTCCAGTGAGCTTCAAACTAGGGCTGTCAACGTTAATGCCATAATAACGCGTTAACGCAAAATCGTTTTTAACGCCACTAATTTCTTTAATTTCAGTTTAAATCTAAAATCTAATTATTATTAATCTTTAATCTAAAACATAAGGAATCCATTGGTACCAACCATGTCATACTAGCTTGTCGAGAAGGAGGTTAAATAACACTCCAAACTTACCCTAAATTTTGGCGAGGAAAAACTGGCATGGCCATTTTCAAAGGGGTCTCTTGACCTCTGACCTCAAGATATGTGAATGAAAATGGGTTCTATGGGTACCCACGAGTCTCCCCTTTACAGACATGCCCATTTTATGATAACCACATGCAGTTTGGGGCAAGTCAAAGTCAAGACAGCAGACTGACACACTGACAGCTGTTGTTGCCTGTTGGCTTGAGTTTGCCATGTTATGATTTGAGCATATTTTTTATGCTAAATGCAGTACCTGTGAGGGTTTCTGGACAATATCTGTCATTGTTTTGTGTTGTTAATTGATTTCCAGTAAGTAGATACATTTGCATAAAGCAGCATATTTGCCCACTCCCATGTTGATAAGAGTATTAAATACTTAACAGACCTCCCTTTAAGGTACATTTTGAACAGATAAAGAATGTGCGATTAATCGCGATTAAATATTTTAATCGATTGACAGCCCTACTTCAAACATATTTCGGCAGTACAGTGCCGCAGATCCTTCTGTTTCCACAGAGAGCGGACTGTAGAAACCAGATAACAGGAGAAAAAACAATAGGCAACGGGTCACTTTTTATCAGAGACTATATGACTGTAACGGTCCCACAGTAATGACACGAGGCTCGGGGCTGTTCTCCATATTTAACAGAGAGGGATGAGCCCCCACAGATGCCTGTATCCCTAACCTTTTGACTGCCATTTCAATAGACCATGATTGCCTGATAGGTGCACGGAGAGCGGCTCGACGGTGATGGATGACGGTGGATGTCATTTGATTTTCATTTGAACCAGAACATCAGAATCTACTGTGCCTAATTAACCCCTCTGTCTGTTTCCACTTGGCAGACTTCCACAGCCATGTGGAGAGGAATAAAGCTCTCAAGCAGCTCATCCTCAGCATATTTCACACACAATTTATATTCTACGTAAGCATTTGTCACATATATAGATTTGTTAAGAAATATTCTCAGAGACAAAGCACGCTGCATGGTACCAACTCCTCTAGAATTACATTTATATACTAGTCATTTGCTTTTCCAATAACAGTTTTGTCGAGAAACGTAATGTTGCCTGGAAACTTTTTTTCAAGAGTAAGAATCACGTAATTTATGAACCGCAGCCTTATGGTAGGATGGATGTTTGGCATACCAAGTGCAGGACTTTGACACCACAAAACTGAGGTTAGCATCCTGAGTCCAGCATGGTATGTTTATGAAACAGGAACATGGGTTACGGTTAGGGTCAACATGTACATCATAACTCTCAGAAGACTGTGTTGATGGTTCACTGTTGGAGGTCTTTGAATCAACTGAGACCGTCCAAGTGAAACAGAAGTTAGAGCGTCTTTAGCTTCTGTACTGTGAGGTATTCCCCAGTGAAACAGGATATTTGAGCAGTGTACAGTTACAAGAGGGATTTGATCAAATCCTTCGCATTTGATTGGACCGGTAAAAAGTGAGAGTTTAGCGTAATAGGGATCTACAGAGGACTGTTGACTCCACACACACTTCCCTCACCTGTTGTTAGATTCGGAGGAGGACGAGGGAGAGATGAAAGGTAAACTTTGCAGATTTTCAACCGTCTCTTTGTCACTGCAGCGTGGGCAGTACATGCAGATAAACGGCGCCTGGCCTTCCTCCATGCCGCCAGCACCCGAGCTCCACGTTCACCCACCGCCAAAACTCTGCCGATCGTTTTGCGTCATCCACCGGACATTCATCTACATGAAAAAGTTTTTGCCCACTGATATGCAAAAACACATCTCTTCCTATCTCTCTCCATATTGCTCTGTTAACTACTACTACGATCCACAAACTGTGAAGGTTTTATATGACTGGTGTGGCTAGATAGTCGACCAAAGTCTCATTTGATTGGATGATTTTTTTGTAAACTCCCTTGAGTGAAGGATGAGACATTTCAGACCGTTTTACAGAAGAAAAAAGACATGGCTTTAGGGATTTTTATGTATGTGTATAGAAGTCTATGAGAAAATGAGCCTACTTCTCACTTGATTTATTACCTCAGTAAACATTGTAAATATGAGTTTTATGGTCTCAATTGCTAGTTTCAAGTCTTCTTCAATACAGCATGATGTTCATTTAGTAAATTATGGTCCTATTTAGAGTCAAACAGACCATAAAGCAGGGTAGGCTTGTGATTGACAGGTCGCTACCACGGCGTTGTCTGGTCTGGGAGTTGTTTGTGTTTTTGTCTTACAACTTTAACCCCAGAGTGTTTTCAGTTCATGACAGTTAATTATAACCTCTTGGTCGCCTAAAAATGTCCTAGTCAGTGTTCGGGTGAGCTTAGCGACGGCCAAAAGCCAAGATGGCAACGGCCAAAATGCCGAACTCGAGGCTTCAAAACAGCAGTCCACAAACCAATGGGTGACGTTACGGTAACTAAGTCCATTTCTTATAACAAGATAAATGAACAATTAACAGAGGGACACAGGATTAAAACTGGGGAAATGTATTTTTCATTTCACTGGATCTTTAAGGCTTTTTTTTTTTGTTTTTTACAAACTAAGGTGAAACTATATCGACCGTTTAACTGAGACTGTTGCCCTCCTATAACATTGTCTGACTCATGATGGACAGTTTAAAAAAATAAAAGGATCAAAATCGATGCAGCAGAACCAGAGATGTCCTCTGTTTTACTTCACACCTTCTTCGTCCTTGTCAAAACCTGGCGCCTAAATTACCCACAATGCAACTCGACCGCCAACAGTTCAGTCAGAGATTCGGGTGTGTTATGGTAATACCGGCTAATGTAGACTCAAGCAGAGATGAGGAGCAACAGAGGTCTGGTAAGCTCACAACTTTCTAACTCCACACCTCCAGATTTTCTTTTTTTGTGGTCTTAAGCCCCAATCGACACTGACTCAAGTGACATCACTTGAGGTAATTTATCAGATTTCATGCAGCTCCCCCTGGAGCCGCAAAAGCTTTTATAAAACTTTACAGACTGTGATGTGTAAAATCTGTATTGTTCTCCTCCAAGTGAGAAACTAAAGGGTAGACTATACAGTATACAGATGCACTGTAGGTTGTTTGGTGTCTGTGTGCACTGATATTTCAATGTTTAGAAAATATTCTTAGAAAGCTGACGTACTCTCTAAAGGCTCTATAATTACTCTTATTACACACTGTGTAGTTGCATTAGGCAAATTCATACTTGCTTAAGCAAAGAAATGCCAACACAGCTTTTACATGACTGCATTGTGTAGCATTGCATGGGGGGGCGAGGGGGCTTAATTAATAAAAGAAGCAATCTTAAGGGAATTTCTATTCAATAACAGCAGCCCCACAAGTTCTAACTGTTTCCGAGGGAAAAAAAAAAAAATGCAATAACACACAAAACTGTTGTGTGAATAATTTAGAAGGGGAATGCATAAATAGTGGATTAGGCTTGATTTAATTATGTCTGTGTGAAAGCAGAGCCTGGCGTTAAACAAACAAACCCAGGCAACCGGAATGAAGCAGTTCAGCACCCAAGTGGCAAGGCCTTGCAAAGGAGCCAAAAGCAGGCTTCTGTCGAGATCAAACGTAACCGGCAGCATTTAACTAGGGCCAGACAGAAAGACAGGTACAATAGACTCAGCTCCTCTCTTTATTGTTGCGTAGAGAATTGGATGTGATTCTCTCACAGGAGCGCATCCAAAATCATTTTCATGGGAAGATCATTGTATTGTTTACTTCATAACAATATCCTCCGCATTGTCATTTGCACGCATCGGGCGATATTTATTTCACTTTGACAGTTTATGCAATGCTAGTCTTATGATGGAGCTCTGTCTCCCTGAATACTTCTATAATGTCAAATCTGCGCCCGTTGCAGAGTTGGATGTATGTACGCTTGCTGCATACATTTCTTTATCTGGTGCAGAATGCAGTCAGCACATTGGCCTTTATTGATTTGCTGTAAGCAAATATTAGAAATGGCATATGAATGGCTGCATTACCATAGAAATAAGTCTGCATGGGGGAATATGGTCCCGACATTAACATCTTCATGGGCACTCGTGATTCTCGAGCTAAAATTGATCACATCACATCATTCGGAGCTACTATATTTCCACCCTGATAAGACTGCAGTTCATTTGCGAGTGGCAGAGGCCTGAATGCGAGCAGATGTAGCCAACCTGAGAGGGATATGTGGAGAAATGTGAACTGATTGCAGAGTTATTCTCTGGGCAACGGAAACCAATGCGAGGAGCCAACAGTAAGCTCCGTCTACATGGGCTGAATGGCTGATTGAGTTCAGGTGGAAGAATGGGACCTGGCAGCGAGGAAGGGAACACCCCTTTCATCCGCAGCCATCCACTTTCATTACAACACACCTTTGAAACCAGCAGCACATAATCACACCTGAAACCTGATCAGAGGGGGGAAAATTGCGGCCATTCACAGGTTGCATTATTCAAAACTTCCAGCCATGTCCGCATTATGCGCATTCAAAGATGTAAAAGTTTGACAATTTGATTTATGCTAATGCAGCTTCACTTTTATTGTTGTCCTTGCATTCAATTTCCACTTTCCATAGTGCAAGCATCTTTTTTAGAAACCATGTTCTATTTGCAAATGTTGAAATTAATGGATTCCACATGTCAGGAGCCGTCAGCCACATGTAGCATCTCCCATTTGCGAGGCAGTTAAAACTGTGTGTGGGTGTCATACATCTTACCCTATTTGAATTTGCACTGCCCTCTGTGTCTCCTTCCAGGTAGAGCTATGAAATATTGACTGTTCTCGTCTGGGCCTGCAGAACCCCCACCCTCCATTAAACCAGCACCCCCAGCGACTATGCTATCAAAGTGCTGGCACAGCAAAGTGGAGGGAGGAAAGAGTGGAGCATGAGGCAGATATATGGGGAGTGGAAGGGGGGGGGGGGGTTAGCAGAAAGGGAAAGGCACGCATGAGAAAAAATATGTAAATCAGTATGGGAGGGAGAGGAGCAGCCGCAAATTATGTGTAAACAAAAAGGTGCTATTCAATCAATAAGACCTGTAATAATTGAGAGAATAGGAAAATGTGGATTGAAATAGAAAGCAAATGCCAAGAAAGGAAGACAAATCTGTGAATGAATGTCAATGTGAATGTGAAGCGTTCTGGCACTGAGGGTGTGACAAGACAGCTGATTGTGCAGTAAGTGGTAATTATACACCCCAGTCTACGGTCTACTGCTGAGTGACAAATACTCTTCTTGCTGTGCACTTGCCTATCTTACCATCTCTGAAGCACAGGAGGGAAGCAGCAGTGGTGAGGCTGCGGCTGTACGGCCATTCTGGGTAAAAAAAAAACACACACACTGTCTGTCATTAAGCTGTTCTCAGTACAGCAAATTCAGCAGCAGGGACAAAGGCAGTTGTTAGCAGGATAGCCAATTATCTATACCCAGGATTTGTTTCCGTTTGAAAATTAAAGGGGACAAAGGTATAGCTTCTGTGGCATGCCCAATGATGATGATGACAGGGTATTCCGCATAAAAAGCAGCTCGGTGCACAAATAGATGAACTTGAATCTAGTACAAAAAGAAAAGTTGGAATAAATGAGACACATCTTGGGAAAGAATGAAAGAAACAGAAGTGAGAAAAGCACCGTGAGAGTTAAAACTATGAATTAGGATTCAATTTTAGCTGAAATTCCAAACAACACCAGTCTTATCTGGGCGGAACTCAGACACATGTGGCATTTTCCAGCATTTATGAAATTACTGGCTGCTGTAATTGGGTTGCTATTAAATCAAATGTCAAAAATGTTATTGAGAAATTTGGAGGCAACACTGCCCTTCTTGCTGGCCTTGTTATATTTATCTTTCAATGAAAATGAAAAATGTCATACCCTCAATGGTGGTTAAATTTTTCCCTGTGGTAACAAAAATGGAATCGAATATCAACATTTTTCAAGGTATTATATCAAAGTTAGAAATTACAGTATCATGACAACGCTAATACTGATACTGATATATGTTAATAGTTAAAGGTAGAGCTCCTGTTGCATGCCGAATGATGATGACAGGATATTACGCATAAAAAGCAGCTCGGTGCACTAACAGATGAACTTGAATCGAGCAGAAAAAGAAAAGTTGGAATAAATGAGACACATATTCCTGGGAAAGAAACAGTAGAAGCGAGAAAAGCACAGAGTTTGCAAGACTTTCCTGAACGGTGGCTTCACTTCTGTGTCAGACTTTTTTAGGTTTAATACATTCATCCCTTATTTTCTCATCATGATGAAACCACGGAGAGTAAAAACTATGAATTAGGATTCAATTTTAGATGAAATCCCAAACATCACCAGTCTTATCTGGGCGGAACTCAAAGTAATGTGGCATTTTCCAGCATTTATGAAATTACCGACTGCTGTAATTGGGTTGCTATTAAATCAAATGTCAAAATTTGATTTTTCAGCAGAGCACCGGTCTGATTATTGAGAAATTTGGAGGAAAGACTGCCCTTGTGTCTGATCAACCAAAGGGTTTATTTCTGCCTCATGGCTCTAAGACACGAGTCAACTGACAACTATTGTTCTGCATCAGGGCCATGTAAGACAAATAATATTTTATCATGAATAACAACTATTTGCACGGCCACAATGTTTTCGAAAATCGTCTGCACCAGCATGTGTTGAACACTGTTTGCTTCTGTAAATGTGTTTATCATTAATTCAGCAGATGAACACTTCATCACTAGTGGAGTCTGAATTATATTTATACTGTGGTATGAATTCAAGCTGTTATGTATCAAGATTATTAAGAGAGAAATTGATTTATTTAATAAAACAATATATGTCTTTGAATGGACTAATGTTTTTTAAGACACGTGTGTGTATATGTGTGTGTATGCCTGCATCACGGTACATCCTTAAAGTCTATAAATACTTATATGTACATTAACCATTAACAGAATTAGCGACACCCATTTATAGAAAAAGACTTGTTGAAGAGAATGCAATAATGTAATGTTAATCAAATATATATTTAATATCTTTTGAAGGCGCTGCAAACCCACAAGCGTGTTTTCCGTTTGTATGGCTGATTTGAAGTATGGCGGCGCTATGATAGAAATTACAGTTCATGGGGTCATCAAACTCAATGCACCAATAATGACAAAGATGCAGGGAAGTCACTTATTCTAGAAGTCAACTTCAAAGTATTAAGAACTAACACGTAACTTGTTCAAATAATTTCAAACCCAACCCATGTATCCTAATCCTAAAGTAGTGCGTTGTAGAACTGTCGTTGTTCTGTTCACTTGAGTGGCAAGTTAACAAGACCTCCGCGTAAGAAAATAACCCTGAGCCAGCATAGTCCTGAAAAGAGGTCTTATCAAGTCTATTCGGCTAAGTGAAAGGTGGACAATTATGCCACATTTCCACTACATGGTACGGCACGGCTCTAGTCAACTCGTCTCGCTCCTTTTTTGGTTTTCCATTTGCAAAAGTAGTGAATAGTACCTGGTACTTTTTTTGGTACCACCTCGGTCGAGGTTCCGAGCGAGCTGAGCCGATACTAGAAAGTGGAGTTAAAACACTGCAGACCACTGATTAGTCAGAGAGAATCAACCCTAGCGTGACACGGGACATCCTGAGCCAAGTCAAGCTACGGCAATATTTTATTCACTCGACCCAGATTTTACAGCAGCCAGCAAAACTACGCTGTAAAGTACAGCGTATAGTTGTTGAAGTGCTGACGTTCCTCTGTTTGGTTGCCAATGAAAGGATTCAGCAAGTGTGGCGTTGAAGATGATGTCACGGCAGTTTCACACGGCATCGCAATGGCGATCAGCTGAGAATCCCATCTACACTGAGGGGGGTCCTATCCGCAGTGGAAAACCAAATAGAGAAATGGACTTGGTAGCAAACGTGAGTCGAGTTGAGTCGAACCATGCGGTGGCTGAAATGAGGCTTTAGTTGGTCTACCGAAAAAAAAATACAGTAGATTAATAAAAGTGAAATAAACCACCAAAAATAAAAACATTTTAACATTTTTACATCTCAAAAGCTTACCAGAGCTTTCATCTGAGTAATGGCTAGGCTAATGTTGGCCCTGTTGCTAGCAATCCATACTTTGGCAGTGTTTCAGGTTTTGGCTTTGTACTACTCTTCCTTGGAGTTGGGGAAGTTTACCGGAGATGCATTTCACAAACTCAACAGTTAGCACTCATCCTTGAAGCCCTTTCTCTTTGAAGTTATATAAAATACTTGAAAGAATCTCATCCATATAGCTTGTTCAAGTATGTTTTCAAGTGCTGCGGTAGCATTCCTGGCTTCATTCTCTTTCATTCTTCAGTCACGTACTCTCACACTCTCCTGTCAAGTTCTTGGAAGCATTCACTTCTAACAGAAAAAGAAAGACCTTTTGTGCTTAGGCATTGTATGTCATCTTAGCCTCTTGACAGAGGACTCTGTCCATTTTTGCGGTAAACACGTAAGAAGAGTCTTTCCACTTGTTTCCTTTCTAAGTCTCTTCGGCTGACTAACTCTAGCACACACACAGACTGTATATATAACTGGACGACACGTCTCCACTTCCTCCAACTGTACAAAAATGAAGCCAAATGCCATCTGCCATCTTGCGCATTTTGAGCCGGAGTCTGTGCAGTAGTGATCGGAGGGTGGATCCGTGGTATCGAGGTTCCACCCATACACCCTCCCTAGCCAGTTGCCAGCTGTTTGGCTAGAAAGACGCAATAACTAACCATCAGGGGTGTAACGATCCATCGATCTGGATCTATATATATATAGATTGAATGATCAACGATCCAATATCATCGACGCAAAGTGAAAGCATCGATACATATCATCATCTTTAAGAAATGCCTTTATTTTGAAATTTCCATGGCACGTCTGTTTCACCATTTCCGTCCAAGTGCAGCACATTCCTAAATATCCAAGCAGTGTTGGCGGCGATGAGCTTCGGTTATGCTTTTCGCAAGGACGGCCGCACGGACATGAGCTGACGGTCATGTCTATACTCGCCCTGACAAAAGATCAAAGAACGATAAAACGATATGACATGAGTGCAGCATAAATGGAATGCAGCCATTGTTAATGTTATTAATTACACCTGTGACTGACTATCACAGTGTCTGTCCTGAAAAAAAAACATCTGCTGTTGTTAATATGTCAGTTTCTAGTCTTAGTATATAAGACAAAACCACTCTTACAAACATAATTTCAAGCCTTAACTAAAAACATTGTTGTCTATTCAGGCCAATATGATATTTTGTTTTCTATTTTGTGTGACATATTCATCCAGAACTTAATATGTGTATCTGTGATGTTGAATGGGTCTGGGTTGTTAGCGTCCAGCACACACTCTGCTCGTTAGTATGTGAGGTTGCAGGTGCAGCAGTAGGCAGGGCTGTCCTAATTTGGGAGGATTGCTTCGCGTGCTGGCACAACAATGTGGCTTTAATAAGGAACTGGAAGTATTATCCTGCTCTGTGCAGCCAGAACTCAGCCAGAACTGGCCGTCTTCATATCCAAGCTGGTTTGACCCACTGTCAGGTGTTTATAGAGACATCACTTCATTAGCTGTGGATGATGCCGGACACACATAAGGGCCCACCATCTGCTCCCCGAGCCTCGCCAAGGTTAAATATCCTCTTGGCGAGATGGAGAGGAAGGTGGCGGTGAAATGTGTAAGCAACAATGGATGGAAAAGGTTGAGTTAGAGAACACTGTAATGGAAGAGGGGGGAGAAAAGGCAATATTTCATATGCCCTTTAATGGACTGAGGGCTACTGAATAATAAAGTTCTGCTAAAGAAGGAAAAGCATTAATGCTGTAGCCACTCACTGGAGGAGAAGTTAGAAAACACTAAAGAGAAGGATGACTTCGTTTTTCATACAAATTTGACACATACATACACAAGTTTTGTGTGTGCATGAATGAGTATGTGAGCAGACTAGTAACCGGAATGCATTAAAAAGATGCTATTAATTTATCTGCCAAAGCTTTAATGTTGTTTAATGCATCCGGATGTCATGACATCTACCTTGATCTCAAGCAAGGCGTTACATAATTGCTGCGGAGATTCTCTGCACATCAAACGCTCACCCCGACACCGGGGTCACCTTAGAGATGAGGGGATTGGTTAATTCGGCTAATTACCCTGGCAGATACTGATGAGTTCTTCCATTAGCAGGGTCACCCTCTCTTCCCTGGAGTCCCAATGTAAAAATGCAATTAGAGAAAGCTCTGAAATCAAATTCTGTACGTCTTCCCTCTGACATGTCTTATTTTGGTGGATGCACTGAAAAATAATGGCTCACTGGAAACGGCGTGGGAGGGGGTTGAGCTCTACATTAGGGGCTGTTATTTTATATTGCTGAAATATGGAGACATTGAGAAAAGGTGCTTTCAAAACAGATATATCTGAATAGTGCTTTGGGGGAGAAAAAGACATCTCTCCTCCTCTGAGGAGCCAACTGCACCACATCCATCTTGTTCATGGCCGTGTGAATGTTCCCGCTAACAGCACACCTTTGTGCAGACTGAGCCGTCCAGAGACTCTCATCCTGCTCTGAATGGACGGGATCGCATATTCAAGGCCATTATGTTTTAGGGGTGAGGAAGATCAAACATCAAATTACTGTAAGGCTGATTTAGAGCCATTTAACTGTCGCTCTCGGACACAAAGGAGCCAACTCGGGGTTTTTTTTCTCTCTTTGAGATGGAACAATTTCCTGGGACCTCAACTGTGATGCATTATAATGTCTGAATTTCAACTGTCGTCTCAGCCCTCATTAGGAAGACTTCCATGGCAACCGTCTAATCGTGCACTGGTAAATGTGTGTATAAATGTGTGTGTGTGAAGGAGACACACTGTCTCTTTGTTTGCAGGTATGTGTGTGTGTGTATTTGCGAGTCTGAGGAAAAGCATGCAGAGGTAATCTGCTGATCTCCTGACCGATATCAATTTACATGAAAACCAATTACAGCCGAGGCCGAGGGAAGCGTCTCGTTCCAGAGCAGAAAAACAAAAGAGAGCAGAGGAACGTATCGCAATGAAAAGGCAGAATTGAATGGATGAGTACTGAGATGCAGCACAGTGGATGATCTGAGGGTCTGTGTGCTTTGATAAGACTAACAGTTCCCTCTAAGACAAACCACAGCTCCTGCCTCAGAAGACTCTCTCCCGCTGGGAGAGATCTCGGTTTGAAAATGGAACTCAGTCTGTAACGTATCTTCACCTCACTCATAATGATTTTGCTGCAAATGAGTAATGCTTAAACAAGTAATTCTTCTTTTACTTATTGCAGCAAAGAATGTGCAGATTTCCATTTTTCATGAAAGTTTCCAAGCAGACGGTAAAGAAGGCAGTTAATAATCTTGTAAAAAGAGCACCACCTTGACGACGTCAGGATGCGAGAAATGGCATTCAGTCCGGCTCAATTCATCACAAATATATTCTTTATAAAAGCAACGAGAGGCACTGGTGAGACATTTTCCTCTCTGCCTGCTCTTGAACATGAAAAAGCACCTTTTATCCTTTACACCTTGAGAGATTTATTCCTTAATTCAATCTTCACCTTCGGCACAAACACCTACATTAAGACAAAACCAGACAGTGGGGAGGAAAGCCTTCGTTTTAACAGTATAAAAAAAAAAAAAGGAAGCCTCCATGTTTGGCATGACGTCCCCCCAGCAGGAAGGTGGGTGGAGTTGGCTGAGGTTTGGAGCGGTGGGGTTCAGGTCAGGGGGAGCAGAAAGGAGGAAATGAGTGGAGACAGCCAGTGCTCTCTGCGGTGAGCCTGTGACACTGCCTGGTCACCTGTCAGGCTCGGTTTGCTGGCTGTCAGGCAGCAGCCGGGGATGGGACGGGCGGGGGGGGGGGGGCTCAAACATGGAGACGAGGGCTGGGGAGGGTGAGGACGATGTATGAGGGACGGATGAACTGGTGTATGCAGATCTATGTCAGGTCAGGAGGACGCGATTACTGGGACTTCAGAGGACACATGATTAAACAGAATGTAGCAGCTGGTGTTGACGACAGTTAGTGGAAGAATATGCAGAATATCTTACTGGATTTACAACAAAAGGTTTTTGTTCTGAACAGCGATGAAGGGGTTAATGAAAACATGTATGAGCTATGACCTCTAGCAGGTGATAATTACACCGCGCCACAACCAGCAATAAAAACAACTATGTGTTACTGTATAGTTTTTCTGTTTATCTAATTATAAAGAAAGGAATCTCTGTCTGTCCGTCTGTCTGTGTGTGGGCTTGTCCTTCGCATGGCGGGTGAATTGCTGGGGACCCAAGGACGCACGGTGTCAAAGTTGGTGCAATTTGGACACGCGACACGTTCAATATTAATAAACAATATTGAATCTATATTGAATAAACAAGCAAACAGCGCTCTGTGTCCAATAAAAAGCATGATCCTCAGATTGCTAAATTTGGTGGAATTAGCAGACGTAAAAGAAGATAAAACCCTATTCTACAAATGAAAGTCAAGTTCTTTATTTTACTGCACATTTCAAGGAAAAGAAAGTTCAATATTCTAATAGTACACATGGAGAAATAAAGACTGGGGCTGCAACAAACCATTATTTTCATTACCAATTAATATGCTAAAATATAAAGATAAATTGATAATTTTTTTGGTCTATAAAACTTAAGTAAATAATAAATCCAAGATGACAATTTGCTTGTTTTGTACAAAACATAAAAACCAAAGATATTCAATTTACTCACATAAAATAACGATTAAAAAAAGAAAAAGCTGTACTGTCTTTTCTAAAATAATTTAGATTAACTGTTTAAGTATTTAAAGGTGCTGAATGCGAGATTGGGAGCATTTTTATTGCCTCCGTAGGGCTCTCAACATGGCGACGACTGAGCCGGCGGCTCGCAGCTAACGGCGCTAACAGTGAAAACTACGGCAATACTGCTGACAGAGATAACAGTGTTTACCTGAGGGGGAACCAGAGCTTGGGCGCGGTCGGTCAGGATAGCATCATCAGCTGTAACCGCCGTATGAGAGCAGTGCAAAGTTAGCTAGGCAGTGGGGCACGCTCGCATGCACAAACATGCACTAAAAGCACGCCCAGCCGGCCCGGCGATGTCAACAAAGCACGGAGAAGCTCTGATTACAACACACACACAGGAGGGAGAGGGACTTCATTCTCTGCTCAGGTAGACATTACTCCTCCATATCTTTACATAGCAAATAGTTGTTTGCTGCTATATTAATGCTCTGGATATCATGTAGAGCACATTTAAAAAAAAACATTGTTGAAAGTGTGATTATTTCTCTTACTGCTTCATGCAATCACATTAGGTGCAGAAAGGGAAATCTGTTAAAAAGCTCGCCATGTGTTTGAGTGAACTGCAGCAGTGTGATTCCAGTCCTCTTTTTGGTTTAGGGTCAATACATTCACTCCCCTTCATGAAAATCATCCCATCTGGTCACCGGGGGGGGAGAGATGGTGTGAAAATCTGACATGTTGTATTCTGTTTGAGGATTACATCAATCCCCAAGTCATCCTCGAGTCGGTCTTCTCCACATACAGAGGATAAATATTGAACAGTCGAGCAACACGGAGCAGGGAAGAGGGAAGCGTACACACACGTACTGTACACTCACACACACATGTAAAAACACACAGAAAAGAACAAACTTATTACACCTCAGTGGGCACACACACACACTCCTCACACACTTGTACCATGGATGAAAGCTGATATCAGGCCCTGTTTGCAGCAAGGTGAGGTAGGGGACATACTGTCGGAGTTCTTTAACACCACAGACCTGACAACACCACGGGCTGAGAAGGTAGACAGCTTCTCCCCATACACGCTTCAGCTCCTTTTCTCTCCTCCTTGCACACTACTCCACACACACACACACACACACACACACACACACAATCCGTGACCTCTGTGGTGTGAAATGGAGGGATGGGGAGGGAAGGTGGGGGTGCAAAGTAAAGCGAGAGAGCTGTCAGAAGAATGCATCCAACACACACTTGACAGGACGGAAGTTCAGATGTGAAGCCCTCATCATGCAGAAGGAGCACTACGTCTCAATTCAAGCGATTCAGCGAGCAAAGCACAAATCAAGGCACGTTCGCCATATGTCCGCTGTCTGAACTCAGACTGCTGCTAAATCTGTAAACATGAAAACACGCCCATCAGTGGTGATGGTGGAATATTCTGACATTTGCTATGATCCCTTTTAAGTGTGAGAACATTTTCTGAAAGAGTACATGAAGTTAAAGCAGCAGTGGGTAGAAATGGAGCAAATATGATTAAAAGAAGTTATTTTTATAAAACGGTCACTATATCCTGACTGTAGGTCATGAGACAGGTAATCTGAAAAAAAGCATGTGCCTCTTTGTCCTCCGGTGCTCCCAATGTCATCTGCAAGATATCACAGACCGGAGGAAAACAACCAATCACAGCTGAGCTGGAGCCTGCCGTCTCTGAACAGCTGTCAATCACTCGCCAACTCCGATCACCAGTCAAACTAGGCAGCGCTATTTTTCTCCTCAAATGTTTGCAGAAACATCTTGTAGTGTACTGTTTAGCTGTAAAATGAGAAGTTTGTGACCCGGCAGCCATGTTGAGATCAGTTGAGGAAATACCAAGCTACGCCCACCAGGCGGAGCACAGCCAATAGGAATGCTCAATAGGAACGCTCTCTACCTCTCCCGTTATTATGGAATTTTTGCCCAATGATGCCATAAACCTTTCTGCCTACTGAAGATTTAGCTCCTCTAAATACTCGGTTGTGAGGTTTCTTTGTGCATAAACATCGAAGACTACTGCAACGATGGACCGTTTAGTCATGATTAATGGTACCCAATCAGGTTTTTGTGCAGTAGCCTCTCACCACCCAAGGGTGTCTATGGAAATCATTTTCATATTTTGAAATTGATACCCACTCTCTTCTCTGCCCGCCTTCCCCTGGACATCTCGACCTAATCAACTATACAAGATGAATATGGGCCGGTCATGTGACTGGGTCTTGATCGTGTTTACGCTGTCTCTTTGTGCATCGCAAACGATTGCTAATCGGCAGTGAGTTATGGCAATAATAACCAAGCTTCCTTATAATAAGGTAATCAATTCAATCTACTGTCAATTGGCCCAGATTAATGCTCCATCTTTGTTCCCCACAGGGGGGCCATAATTGAAGGTTTCTGCGACTATTGACTTACGTTGAGTAAACATCTGTTCTTTAATATTCTTTGTTGAGTGCATCCATTAATTATAATTGTACCCAATTAACGGCGTACACATTCAGAGGAATATATCGGGATTAAGTTTGTTCTCTGATGAATGAGGTGCCAGCTTCCCCCTCTACATCAATCGCAATTACTTTTTATATCCGACTGCACTGCTTCCCACCAGCACTTGTTAATATTCTTCAGTGGTAGTATTCAGTATAACCCCTCTGAAGCAAGTGAACTCTGCTCTTCCAGCAAAGGATGCTATTTTATTACTAAAACAATCGCACAAACCAGCTTTGCACAACATGATGCCATTTGTTAAGCCCAAAGGAAACTCTGGGTGTTGGATTTCCATTGAACACCCACGTGCTTGGCCTTTTCTCTCGGTGGAAATGCTGCAACACTGCCCCTTCAGAGACCCTCTGTGGTTCCGTGGGTAAGGGTTGCAAATAATTTGTGAGAGAGAGAGGAAGGAGAGCGAGCAGAGCTTCTTTCCTTCCTTTCAGAGTAATGCGTCTCTCCCTGAGGGGAAGAAATCAGAGGATGGGGTCAAGCAAGGATACTGAACAGGGCCTTCAGACAAGTCTGAATTTCAGGATATCAATGCTGACATGAAACCACCAAATCAAATTCAGTGCAATTGAATCCCCCTTTTCTCTGCTTCTCTTTCAAAGCAGGCAGAGAGGAAAAATCAATAGTGTATGTATTGATATTAATGTTCAGCATTATGCGTCTAAATGAAATCATAGCAGCAGAGAGGAGCATAAGGCCTTTATTAACAACATGTGCTGAAATCAAATTAGCGTCTAGTTCTGTCTCTCAGGTGGCTTTCCTCCAGGTAAACCAAACTGCTGCCACCTTGTATTGTTTACCTCGCTCACAACTGGGCTTTTCTGGAAAGAAGAGCCTGCTGCACCAAACTTGTCGAAGTGGGAGTTAGCAGATGGAAAAGCAAAATCCTCCTCATTGTTTCACATATTCATGTCCTTCTGGCTCCTGGTTTGAATAACAATCCCACAATGCTATGGGGTAGTCTGCATGAGGACAGCGGAATGAAGCGAGGAGCCAAACAGCCTCCTGGTTGTACTTTTAGTGAGGTAGTCACTGCGGGTGGAACGGTACACAGAGGTCACGGCAGTGCTGCACTGGAAAAAAAAACAAGTGCCAGTACTCCCCATACTCACATGTTGGTGTGTGTGTATCAGCAAATCATTTTCACATTCTGATATTCACAGCTTATATTTATGGGGAGCTGGAAGTAGGGCGCCAAACACACACACACACACAAACACTTAACATCCCCGTCTTGTATTGCAAACGAGAGTAGATGAAGAAAATAACTTGTAAAATGCCACACTACGCGCAGGCTTTGATGCTCACAGTAGGCGTACTACCGAGTGAAAATGGCCAAGGCCGGGTTTAAGTGCAATCCATATGCTTACATATCACGTTGTTGGTATAAGAGTAGCTTAATGTGTGCTTATAGTGAGTGTGTGGTTGAGCAACAGATAAACACCAGCAGCTGTAGTGAGAAGTGGCAGTGTGCAAGAAAAAGTCACGGTACACCAAAGAGTAAAATGTAGAAGAGCCGGTACTGCGTACTAGTGAGTACCGGCCCACTTCGAGCACTGGATCACGGTTCAATTCATACCCCGGTTTAGCAATCACTGTTTGGTGCGAGTTCGCTACAACAGGAAAAAAAAAACATGAAAGCAATCTATCTTTCGGAGGCATTACCTGAAACCAGAAAACATAAGGAATCCATTGGAACCAACCGTGTCATACTAGCTTGTCGTGAAGGAGGCTAAATAACGCTCCAAACTTGAGCTAAATTTTGGTGAAGAAAAACTGCCATGGCCATTTTCAAAGGGGTCCCTTGACCTCTGACCTCAAGATATGTGAATAAAAATGGGTTCTATGGGTACCCACGGGTCTCCCCTTTACGGACATGCCCACTTTATGATAATCACATGCGGTTTGGGGCAAGTCATAGTCAAGTCAGCACACTGACACACTGACAGCCGTTGTTGCCTGTTGGGCTGCAGTTTGCCATGTTATGATTTGAGAATATTTTTTTATACTAAATGCAGTACCTGTGAGAAGTTTCTGGACAATATTAATCATCGTTTTGTGTTGTTAATTGATTTCCAATAATACATTTATACATACATTTGCATAGAGGAAGCATATTTGTCCACTCCAATGTTGATGAGAGTATTAAATACTTGACAAATCTCCCTTTAAGGTACATTTTGAACAGATAAAAAATGTGCGATTAATCGCGATTAAATATTTAAAGTGATTGACAGCCCTATACTTCAGGAGAGGGAACCTGATGAAGACCTATGTTGGCCGCAACGCGTTGGTCATTTTAAACAATTATTGCCATGTAAAATAAAGGCATTTTAATTTGTTTCAAACACTACAGTGTGCCTTGTATTATTTTTGAGGGAGACTTGCATTTTGTACTTTTTTGAGACCATATTCCACCCATGCAATGAGTCCTTCACAAGACTGAATGAGCCCAAGATCCAAAGAGCACCTGTATGTGATTACCACAAAGACCCAGCAGCGCTTCTACTCCATTGTCTAAAAGCCCTATACTTTTATTTATTTTGAAAAGACAGTAGTGCAAATGTCAAAGACAGACACAAACCTCTTGCTGGGGACTGAGGTAGCATTTTGCCCACTCGCAACTTTGGAAATTATACTATTTTCATTATCATACAGGATGCTTTTTCCTCGTCCCAGTGATCGGCACATCTGGGTGATGCCGTCGAATGTGCGTAAGCATGTTGAATGTGTTTCCATTTACATACCGTACAACAGTGGCACAACGCCCACACAACGTCCTTGTCTTATACACAACTCTCTCTCCGTTGCTGTACCGGGAATGTGCAAGCGGGTCTTCAACCTCAGCATATGTTGCAAACGGCGTACAGCTAAAAGTTTACAGGCAGAATTCATGTTTGTGAACTTTGGTTCTGCATTACGTGCATCAATCTACATGCCGTGTGGCTGCGTGCACCGAGACACGGCGGTTCAGCACTAACACACAAACTGTTACAGCCCTACAGTAGTAGTGACAGTATATGCAAAGTAGCACTGACAGCGTGGCCACAATGCAGAATCAACAGATTAAGTCACATAACACCATATGGAGGACAAATTGTGCCTCTATTTCACATGATCCTCATGCATTTTCAAACATAACATGCTCATCATATTCAGTTGCTTATTGAATTAGTGTACTTCAGCCCGAAGCAAATTCTTCTTTGTATATTTTTTGCTCAACAAATATGACAAAATGAATCTTTTTACAGCACTTAAACTGCAAATGGAGATGACAAAACATGCAATGCAAATGTAGCTTTTAGATTACAGCTGCAGCTCTCCGTGAAGTGCCACTGGTGCACACGCTGCCAGTTTTGCAAAAAGCCTGACAGGAGCTAAGAAGGTGTATTTAGTTAAAAGGGGATGAAAGGGAGGAACATTTAAATAAATGGTAATTTAGGCAAAACAAAAAAGCTTGGAAGCATACATGATGTCACTTGACATGCACTGGAACACAGTAGGTTGGAGTAGTTACACATCGCCGTAAATAAAATGACACACATTCTCAAATAATTCAGACAATCTCCAACTTCCCTGTTAACATCCAAAGTCAATATATTCAGTACCAGAATTTATTATCTGTTTACTTATTTTCACTTCTTAATGTTTATTTTGATTTTATTTTTTTTTTCCTTGAGGAGGTATTAAGGCTAGAAGAGAGGTATACTAGGGGTCATGTTTGCTTGACTGACAGCTGTCACAACCTATCAAACTCAGCTGTGAAGGCTGCCACCGGCTCAGCTCGGGCCTTTCTCAAACCGCCCCATACACCCTCTCCCTACCTACTTCCTCTCCGTTTGCGCGTTCGCTATATTAAGTGCCATCCCAAACCAATTAGCGGGGTGGAAGTGGGTTATAAACAACAGCGAGCCTGCATTGATTCCGACTTACTGGCTATGTGCAACAGTGTTTTGTGTTTGTCATGGAACACGCTCCGTATAAACTGCTGAAACTAAGATGCACATTTAATATTGTGATACAGACGTTAACAACTTAAGGTTACATTGTGTTTAGGATCAAATCTACCCTTGTCTAGTCTAGGGATGTGACGGTGAGGAAATTTTCCCACCTTTGCACATCCCCTCCGCTTGATACGAAACCATGGTTACAAAACATTATGACAGTTTCCATCAGAGAGAGGGAAGTTCATCCGAAATCTTGCCCCTGTATTTATACCCTACCTACACCTTAAAGAAAGGTGCTTCAAATTCTGCAAATATATTCGGCGAACCTAATAAAATCTCCTGACTGCTCTACAGGACATATTTATCATGTCTCTTTACAATATCACTATCTTAAAAACACAGTTTTGGACCAATAAGTTTGTGTAAATTGAAATCTCAGTTTGAGCTGAAAGGATTAGTTAATCAATTAGTTGATCAACAGAACATTTATAGAATTTTCAGAATTGATTAAGCCTTTAATTAATTTAAGAAGGAAAATGCCAAATAGTCTGTAGTTTCAGCTTTTCCAATGTGATGGTTTGCTACTTTTCTCCCTTTTATATCATTGTGAACTGAATTTCTTTGGATGTTGGACTACTGGTCAGACAAAACAAGACATATGAATATGTGAATTTGGACTCTGAGAAACGTGAGGGGCATTTTTCACTGTTTTGACATTTTAGTTTCAAATTATTTATTATCAAATGCACAACAATTACCGAAGCAGTTGTCAGGGAAAATCTTGGGTCCCAAGGCTGTATAATTAAACTAAAATGGGATATAATTAACAAAGCCTTTAAGAAGCAAAAACTGGATCTTGATTAAAAATGTTAAGATGAACCCAAGTGATTGATGTGGTGGAGGATGAAGAGGCCTCATATTACAATGCGGGCATGCGCGATCATCCATTAGACCTTCTTCAGACCAGTATTTGGTGCTTATGAAGCAGGGGTTTTCAATATTTATAATCAAATCTGAATAAAAGCATGAACTTGTCAGGCCTGGATGCATTTAAATATTGAGTAGCCTTCCATCATTTCTTTCCCGGGGCCAGCTCTTGAGATGAAAGGTAAGAGAGTGGAGAGGCCAGGCCTGGTCAAGCGATTTAAAAGTGCTGATATCTGCATCCCTTTGAAAATCAAATGCATTGCCTTTGTCATCCTGGGCTTCGTCTTTGATATTTCTTTCTTTTTGTCACCATGATGCCCAGCCTTCTGTTGTGTTATGGGTAAAACGGCTCCAATATTAATGGTAACTGACTATATTTTCACATCCATTTGATCCTAAGAGACAGATGCCAGACAGATACAGACTCATTCTGTGCTTCTACAGGACAGACTAGACTGAAGGAAGCAACATCTACTACAGTATGTGACAAGTGAGTGTGACAGTCAGTGTACTAACTGGTGATGGCTGTGGGATTTACACTACATCCCCAAGCTCTCAAGAGCAACCATGTCAACAAAGACAACAGAATGTACACAATATATATTTGTTTAAATAATTAGATAATTTACTTACACTCCCAAAATAAGACTAATGCTTTCAGTAATATAAACACTATAGACAAATGACAAACCATTCAGAAGCCCATCATTTCCTGTGTGGAGGCAGCTGCATTCATTATGTTTCTCAACTCATTAATTCAGGTTTTTCCTTCAATTTGCAGCCCGTCTGTACATCTAGTGGTTACTCACTTTGCAACAGAAGTAGAGTTGGGTACTGGCCAATCATAAACTTGCTCCAGACTCCTGCTAATGAATGCTAGCCAGACCTACCAGTCTTAAAAGATCAAACCACTTTTTTTTCCATGTTTTAGCTTGTCATTGCTAATGATGTACACTTTACAAGCTGAATACTTTTCAAACTTTACTTAATTGTCGTACTTAATTTCAGTTAACTTACTAACTAACTTACAAGAACATGAAACATGCTGGATAATCAGGATAAGTTTGCAGCCATGTTCTGTGTGTCGTTCTAAAGGGTCATTACAATATGCAACATTAGATTAGATTTAGATTCAACTTTATTGCCATTTCACAGAGGACAGGTACTGAGACAACAAAATATAGTTTAGCATCTAACCAGAAGTACAAAAAGCAGTAAAGTGCAGAGTAATGTACAGAGTATATACAGGAAAGGGGAAAGCTGTGAATATGCTGAGATATATACAGTATGAACAGTATGAAACGTGTAGCAATTACAGTAGCAGTATAAGTAAAAAAATATATATAGTGCGGGGGTAAGTACAAGAAATGCTAATGGTAAAATGGTAAATGATAAATGGACTTTCATTTATATAGCGCCTTTCTAGTCTTCCAACCACTCAAAGCGCTTTAAACTACATGTCAACATTCACCCATTCACATACACATTCACACACTGATGGCAGAGGCTGCCACGCAAGGTGCCAAACTGCCCATCAGGATCTAATCTAATGCTCATTCACACCGATGGCACAGCTTTCGGGGGCAATTTGGGGTTAAGTATCTTGCCACTTCGACATGTGAGCTGGAGGAGCCGGGGAATCGAACCACCAATCTTCCGATTGGTGGACTACCCGCTCTACCTCTGATGTATGTATGCATGTATGAAGTTGCGGTTCCAGCAGGGGGCAAGAAAACCACTCACTTAGGTTTAGGAAAAACATCACGGTTGGCCTTAAAATAAGTATGTAAACTAGTACAATACGTACAGAAACAACACAGCATAACTACGGAAAATATGTCACTAAAAACACGTCAATAACGTAACTTACAAAACAAAACACCGGCCTCCTGGGTGAAAGTCCTGTGTTTATTGGACCCGTCCACCTCCCCTCTCGCCCGCCATAAGCAGTCTTTCTCACTTTTTATTCTACGTCACTAGCTCTGAGTGTAGCGTATTTATGCGGATGCGTTTACATTGCAGTCAGTACAGACTACATGGCGTACAAATGACACGCCTAAAGCAAGAACGGCGTTCTAATTACACACTTTTGCCTTGCGCATTATCGAGTCATTCAAATGCATTTTCGTGCGACCGATAACAATACGGTGTGTACACACATGGCACATCTTTGGTTCTATTTACAGCTGTTTGACAAAAGGTGTCAAAAGATGGTGTCATATCAGACCAAAACCCATCCCTTTCATTTACAGGCCAAAGAAAACATTGTGTATTTTGTTAAGAAGCATTTTGCCCAGATGTGAAGTACTGACTCAAAAGTGGTTCAACAAATTCCTCTTCTATTTATTCCAACCAATTCCTGTGTAGCTCCGGTACAGCGGGGATTACTAAACCGCAGCATTGCTGTGGGCTGTTGTCAGGACTCAAACAAGTCAGATCCACTTGGGGGGGGGGAGCATTTAAAAACATATCTCATTCTGTGGCTGCTTTTAGAAAATGAATGACAACCTGGATGACCACAAAACACTGACAGGCCATCTCTTGTGTGTAGAAACAACTGGAGAAGTTGATCTGGGATTTTAAATCTTTTAACCGACCGAGGTCTCCTGCTGCCAGAGCGTTATTTTAGGATGGCCTGGACTACTGCTGTAGACGAGGCTCCAGCTCATCCAGAGTGACTGGCTGCTCCATAATCAGAGGGCTTGCCAGCAATCCTAACACGCCATCTGGGGTCTGGGTGCAATGATTTCCTTAATAACGACCTCAGCGTGGGGATGAATAGGCTAACAGGGACAAGAAGCAACGGGTCTCCCTGCCAGGACTCTGGTCCACAGGAGGTCTCCCCATCTAGACCCATCAAATCCAGTGAATAACGCTGGGGAGCTGCCCGTGGCCATTCTCCTGGCTGGGGTGAATTATGTGTGAAAAAGTGTCTTTGTGTGTGTGTCTATGTGTCATAGCAGGTGTGAATGCGGTCTGCATATGAGTATTTGGAGTGAGGAGTGGTTAATTGGCGCCTCGAGTGACACTGGACACTGAGACATATTGTCAAAGCTGTGAATCCTCACTGGAGCTGACAAGACAGCAGCTATTCTGAGCCGTCAAGTTGGACATGTCGTGACTGACCGTGCCACCGGGACCGGTCCAACGCCGAGAAGACGCATCTCGGGGGCCCAGCGTGGGCCGGCTCTCACCGGGGCCGTTTCCTCTCTGGCGGTATATACCGATGCTCGCCATCAAAACAGCTATTCCTTCTGAGCACAAGATTTGGCAGATCACACTCCCCACGGCGCTCCATGATCCACACTCGCTTTGTCAAACCTCCTGCGCTTCAGACACACTGTGACAATGTGTGAGCTTTGCACCTGCTTTAGTGAAGTCGATAATCCGATTTAGAGTGAGTTTAAGTGCGTTTGAATGTGGTTTCCTATATCAATTCAAACGTAAAAGATTGACTGAATTTTCTATTCACTTGAAAAACCCATTTGTGTTTTGCGGGACTTCAAGACCTTGAAATTTAATCAGCTGCTTCTAAGACTCATTAAGCGAGTTTCAAGAATTGTGAGTATGTGTGGGCAGTGAAACCCAGTAAAAAATTATCAAAGAAAGATAACTTTCTTCCCATAGCTAATGTGTTTGGAGTTTTCATAAATATATGTCCTTCAAAGGGTGTGTAGATCATACTGTAAAGCTGTAATACGCTGCATTATAGTGTATGAAAACCACTATATTGTAAATTGACATTTTAGAACAGTAATAAGTGCAGCCACACAACGTCAACACTGGATATTTACATTGTGTATCTTGTATCTAAGTGCTCATAATAGACAAGATGATTTTTTTCATTTAATTACAGTCAGTGAGGTAGTATAGGAGCCAGAAGGGTGGAACGTGCAAAACAAGGTCGAGTCTAGAAGGTAACCCGCAAAAACGTGCAAAAACTGTCACAAGTACAATATTTGCCTCAAAAATGTAGTAGAGTAGAAGTATAAAGTAGCATAAAATGGAAATACTCAAGTACCTCAAAATTGTACTTAAAGCTGCAGTGGGTAGAAATGGAGCAAATATGATGTAAAAAAAGTTATTTTTATAAAACCGTCACTATATCCTGACAGTAGTGCATGAGACAGGGAATCTGTCATGTAAAATCATATTCTGTAAATACTTCTCAGGTACTTATTCACTAACAACCTAACATTTATTTGGCACTCAATCAGTGTGATTAACATTGTTTTATCAGTGCGTAACATCGTGCATTAGTAAACAACCAGTTCCGCCCCGGCTTTCTAACAGAATGGCTGGTAGATGATTCACTCTCATCGGTGATATTATGGACTGATTTTGCAGGACGTGAACACGGTATCGATAAATTACAGCACCCTCGTTCTCACCAGCCTCCCCGTGCCATTCCGTGCGTCAGCTCATCCATTTTTTTTTTCAACTCATGTCTCGTGAGGCCCCCCTTCGTGTTCGGGGCCCGGGGCTTCAGCTCTGGTAAGCCTGTGTATTAAGGCACTATTTTATACCCTCGTATGGCCCAACCCCAGTACTGCGTAATAACAGCTGTTCTGGCGCAATTGAAGAAGCTCGCAGATGCGACAGTCTGTAAAATTGCACAGAAAGAATGCGTATGCATAATTCTGTCTCTGTGAATACACACACTTTTAGTCGTGAATCTACACGAGTTATATCCATCTTGCCCTTGCTCTTTAAATTGGAGTCTTTATAGATTTTTGCTCATTTTAAAAATGTGATCCTATTCTTTGAATCTCTTTCCCAGTTGTCCTCCTTCCCATTCACAAGTTTCTAAAACCGTCCCTGAATGTAGCTTGTCTCATTATGGCGATCTTTAATTCATCAAAATCCTCAAGTAAAGCGAACATAATAATTTGTATTCAAACCAGAAGAAAACAAAAAGGTTTCCAGGGACTGCTATGCATGCCGCCAACATTACCACCACTCTGACTCCATTTTCAGGAGGTATAAAGTGACTCTACATTCTCTCCCAAAGGTATTGAAAGCCTGCATAAAAACGCTCTGTTACAGTGCTGGCTGCCAACAGTGATCTGAGCTTTCTCTCTCCCCTGGTGCAGCCTGCAGTTGCCACAATAACTCTGGTGTTACAGCGAAAGCTGGGACAGCCGCAAGCCCTGGTGCACACCCTGCTAATTCACCATTTGTTTTTTCCCTGGCAGGGATACATTCAGTACACAGCGCACTCCAGCCGAATGAGGAAAGAATCGATATGTTGTTGGCTCCGCGAACAGGATTTAGCTCCAATTAGATTCAATTTACAGGTGTCATGCTCGAGATTATTTTGTTTTGACAGAGTTGGGGAGGGAGAAGGTAACAAGCAGAAATGTTAAATGAAGGAGCCGGACAACGCTGAGCACAGCCTCGGGATTATCACTCACAGTAACTGGGTTGGGAAATTTGAGATGGTTGACATTGATTTCCTCCTCTGGGGAAAAGTTCAAAGAGGGGACGAGTTTTCTTTTCTTTTAAGCTAAACCACAGTGTTTGAGGGAAATGGTGGTGTCTGCGCAAGTGCCTCTCTTAAGCAAACTATTTGCACTGACAGCTGATGATTTTATGTCTACTCCGTACTCCACTCCGTACCCACCTCTCACTCCCTCCCTCCCTCCCTCTCTATTACCTTTCCTCTCTCGGGGGCACTTTGGCTTTCACTCGCTATCGCCAGCGCAGAAACGGCAGACCACAATCATTCAATTTTTTTTCCTCTTTTTTTTTTTGCCTTGAGTGAACACTCCAATTCCCCGTATGGATGGTGACCATTACAGATCAGACAGCGCGCGGGGGAATGTGTCACGCCGGATCGTCAGCCCGGAGAGTCACAGGTGGACACGTGACAGGTCGTTAAGTCTCGGCGCTGTCCCCGTGTAGGAGGGGACTGCCCTGGGTCAAACGGAGACAGTGACTGTAGAAGTGTAGCGGAGACAGACAGCGATCATAACAGGTCTAATGGGCAGGACTAATGGTGCAATGGGCTCCAATTACAGGCCTTTCTGACAGCTGCTCACCCACCACTCCGGCTTCACCTGCACTGGGAGCACCCAGCAACCGATGGCCGGCCAGTTGAGGACGTTGTTAGCTTGCATAGAGTTATCTCCCCGGACTCCCTGAAGGAAACAACGGTCCACTGCGCACGATTTAAGGGCCTCGCTGTGCATGGAGGTGGGGGGCTGTATTTCTTATCTGTGAGAGAAGTTGAGGTAATATTGGGTCCCAAGTTTTTTTAGTTTGTTATGAGAGAGGATTGTGTTGTTTCCTGTCCTTTCTGATATGATTATTGAGCAACGTTGAATTGAGAGACACGTCATCATTTAGTTTATCACGAATGTCAATACGTCTGGAGAAAGCAGAGTTTGGAGCCATCAGTTGACAGCGGCGATACATCAATGGATATTATTTTCCCAGAGTTCTAATCCAAATATTAATTGTGCTGCCGGACTGGGCTTCGCCGCTTCAATCCATCTGCGAGGAGTAAATTAAATAAAGAGTAGGTCCTCCCTCGGAAAACCCCGCCCGCTCCTGTTCCCCGGCATTATGCACACACATTTGTCTTCAAGGAGGGCAGCTTGTCCTGCCAGTGAATTACTCTCCAGCGCTTAAAGAATATTCATTCACTTACTGCCGGAGCAACCTGTCTGCTTCCTGCCCTTCTAAATGGCTCCGGATCATTATCAGTGATAGAGGGTTTTTTTTTTTTTTCCTCTCTGTGTGTTGGCAACAGCTTTGTTTACAGTATGTGTTCCACTAAACACCCGAGCTCAGCATTTGTGTTGATGGATTAAAGCTTGTTACGATGGCAGAAGCATTTTGGGCCATCAGTGAGGCACGCCACTCTTCAGCGCATTAATCATTTATTTTGGTGAGAGGCAGAATTGCTAAAAGGAAAATTACTGTTTATTACAACTTGGGGGGGGGGAAGCAAAGTCAGACGAGGCAAGAAAGATGAACATTATCTAAACCACTTCATATGGAGGGAAATGAGCGCATCGTAAATGTCAATGATCCTTGCACCTCCTGATGTTGAGCAATATATGCCATACGGGCACTGAACTCAGAATGACTGCAACAGGGAACACTTGTTATTTTATAAGATGTGCTCTCTTTTATTATTTATATAACCTGTTGCTACCTGCCCATTGCAATACTCTGACTGCGCTCCTCATGCAGACAATCGCTCCGCGAGTAAAAGCCAGGCGCTATGCGTGGCAACCATGGAAACGGCATCTGTGCACTACTGTAGGCTATGTATCCCTGCCGGTACAACTGTGTCGTGTATGAAATATCCCGAATCACAGTTCGATTTGTTGACACACGTAGCAAAGCTGTTCCACTTTCACTTTAACATCGCGAGATAGGGCATTTGTGTTGCATTCACGTAAGAATACGAGTTCCCGGCAGGTAAAATTCATGTGAATACCCCCAGTCGCAACTATTTTGATGTGACAGCTTATACAATATCAGTATATAAGTTGTCACTGCTACAGTTATTGTGACTGCACATGTAACATAACATAACTTATAAGGGAATGTAATCTCTCATCCATGTCTGTCGCCGTCACGTCCCCTTGACCGCAATCCTCTCTGCTCAAAAGCTGCCCCGGGATCAGTGGATCAGTGTTACAAACAGAAATGCAGTGTGGAATGTGTATTGCACGTGCATGTGCCTGTCTGTGCACAAGTAATAACAAAACAGGCACTCACTCATAACGCTGCTGGTGGTCAAAAACCAAGGGCTTAGGTTTGGTCTCAACATTGGTAGGGACACCAATGGTGTCTGGGTCCTTTTGTATGTTGCACTTGCATGACTGATTTTAAAATTTGGACATATTTGTTTGCAGAATGAGCAGTTTAAGAGATGTTGGTAGCTGCAGACAATCAGGAGACACTCCTAAGCACCGGTACATATTTGAGTTTAGTCAGTTGTAATCCGTCCCTCACACAATCAAACACGAGTTACTATTACTACACAAAACAACCAGCCACTATCCATCTGCAGCAGTCTATATTTCTACTAGGGGAAGTTGGCAACGCTGCACACACATTTAGCAAGAAAAACAGTCATCAGCAGTCATTGTGTGCAGCCGGGACCAGGAGAGGATGCACAGAAAGCTGCCGGGGCCGGGAGGAAACCGAGTGGTAGTTGGGAGCATCATCTCTTGCTGCATTCACTTGCACTCTGACATCGGAGTTTCGCTCTTGTGAAATGAGTTTAATGAGTTGATTTGTTTTGTTTCACTTTACAACGTTAACCACGTGTTTAGATCTGTTTAAAACTGTTTAAAACTGTTTAAAACTGTGTAAAACTGATATCGTAATCCGGGAGAAAATATGTTTCCCTCGAAACATAATTGATAATGCAGTTTAGCTGTATGTGAACGTAATTTTGTGGGAGACAGGGTTGATCTGTTGTGTATGCTATGATCAGATCTCACAAATGTGCACCTATACACGCATGAACAGGTAGCATTCATCCGGTTGAAACAAGCAATTTACAGCAAGTTTGTGCAGTTAGGAGAGTTTGACGAATCCAGCAAGCCTCACAGAATAAAGTAGGAGACATATAGAAATATAAAAATATTCTTGCATGAGGTCCAACGTCATTATAACTGGTAGAAATGAGGGCCAAAGCTGCGAGAATAAGATCCTCTCAATGGTAAATCTGTGTGCGTTGACCCGACACTTCCAGCTCAGCATTCCTCACCGCAAACTGGACCTCTGCATGCCAATTACTCAACAGATAATATCTGTGGCGACTATGTGACTGGAAGGTCCATTACCACATTGAACCTGAACCAGCATTAGCCTCTCCCAAGTAAGGTTATATACATACTCAATATTGCATTTCAATAGGCTGACCTCAGCAGTTGCGGTTTAACATGCCAACTCTCAGAGCTCCGCAGAAGACTTCACAGCTCTATTATAAAAGTCAGTGGGTCACACTCTGAACAGACATTATTCTCATATTAAACAGTGATCCGCTCCCCCGTACCGTCTCACTCAGACTATTTGTTATTCCACAGGCAACCGCACGCTCAACACGGGCCAGTCTGGAGAATAAGGCCGCACTTTCTTCATTCATTGTTTTTCGTCCTTAAATTTCATTCGCAATCCTGTGTGGCCGCGCTGGTGTGGAATTCAGATAGATAGAGCCGCATGCAGCGCAAAATTAAATCCCCATTGTGCTGTAATAGTGCGGATGACTATTTTTGTAAGTACCTATGTTACCACATATTTGAATGTGTTATATAAACACTCGGAACTGAAAATGAACTAAAATGAGCTCATAGTTTGTGTTATTTTTGCCTCTGAAATAATGTTTGTACTACAGGCCTGTTGTGCTCTATATGTTTTTTGTTTTGGCTCTTTTACTGTCCATGGTGTCAGTCATCAGGTCCAAAACAACACTGGACTTATTCCCTGAAGAGGACGTGGAAAAGAAGCTGAGAAAAAAAAAAACTCTGTTTCGCAGTCCTCATTCCCTTTTAAAACTAGTGTTTGCTACATGAGGGACCTCGCCTCCCTCGTTGCATAGCTTTGGTCTGATATAGAGGGAAATAGACAAGTAAGTCTATTCCTCTCTCCTCCAAGCTGTGTCTGTTTTATAGGGAGTCTCCAGAACTCAATTTCCATGCCATTTAAGGCCCAGGGACGAGTGGTAGACAGAGGTGTAAAATTTGCCCTTTTCTACCCTCTACACACACAGAAACACACACACACACACACACACACTTATCTCCTGACATCTTTACAACACGCAGTGCAGTAATTTACTGCAAATCAGCTCATAATGTTGACACACTGTATTTAAAAATTAAAAGGGCTGTCAATCGATTAAAATCACATGATTGTCCATGATTAATCGCAAATTAATGGCACATTTTTTATCTGTTAAAATGTACCTCAAAGGGAGATTTGTCAAGTATTTGATACTCATCAACATGGGAGAGGGCAAATATGCTTGCTTTATGCAAATGTAAGTATACATTTATTACTGGAAATCAATTAACAACACAAAACAATGACATTTAGCATAAGAAATATGCTCAAATCATAACATGGCAAACTGCAGCCCAACAGGCAACAACAGCTGTCAGTGTGTCAGTATGCTGACTTGACTATGACTTACCCCAAACTGCATTTGATTATCATAAAGTGGGCATGTCTGTAAAGGGGAGACTCGTGGGTATCCATAGAACCCATTTTCATTCACATATCTTGAGGTCAGAGGTCAAGGGACCTCTTTGAAAATGGCCATGACAGTTTCTCCTCGCCAAAATTTAGCGCACGTTTGGAGCGTTATTTAACCTCCTTCGCAATAGTTTCATATAATGCCAGTATCTTCACTCTAGCTTTAAAACTGAGCCCGCTACAACCTCCGAAAGATCGATTGAAGAAATTGGTGGCGTTAAAACGAATTTGCGTTAACGCGTTATTATCGCGTAAACTTTGACAGTCCTGAAAAATATAAATCAGAAAAAGATCGTCTAAGGTTGTTTGTTTAACCATAGAATTTGATTGAACATGTGTATTTGTGGAAACAAGGATGAATACTGTTAGACACTAGAAAATTATGAAGTTATTATTGGAGCAAAACGACTGAGCACCTGTGAGAGTGGAATTTGTAGTTGTAGAAAATAGTCACACATGTGTATCAGTAGTCAGTACATTTGAAGTCACAAGTTGCAAACTTGTAGAATTGTTTCTCTCCCACAAACACAACAGTAACACCTTCTCAAATTCTTTATTGCAGGTGCACAAATCCTGTTCTACAAATCACGAATTCAGAAACTCACACGCTCACACTTTTGCGACAGTAGCAGCAGTGAATATGGTGCAAAACATGTTCAAAAAATGTTTGTAAGTCGTGGACTAAATTTGCACATCTGCAAATCAGTATGTGAATTCATGCAATGAGAGTTACACACCTGTATAATATTTTTTTCTTGGATATTTTTCTAGCACAAACACAAGTCAATCACTACAACTGCTTGAATCTGCTGCTACGAGCCTCAAAAGTTGTTTTGCTCAAGTTCTGCACGTTCTCCCTTTTGCACCACATATCAGTGAAATGTGGAGTAAAAGTGATTTGTGTACCTGTAGAGCCAGGGCCGGGCACTCATGACTTGTGTGGGCAGTTTTTTTTCAGGTGCATCCCCATTGGCTAATGAGTTTTTGAGTGACATGTGAGCTGCAGCAAACTGTAGCAAAAATGTGAGCGTGTGAGTTTCTTAATTTGTGATTTGCTAAACAGGATTTGTGCACCTGCAATGAAGCATTTGAGATGGTGTTACTGTTGTGTTGTGTTTGTGGGAGAGAAAAATATTCTACAAGTTTGCAACTTCATAGATAACGTCATTTTAGGCCAGGTAATGGCAGCATACCTGGAGGTACTGCTTGTGTTTTATACACAGCTGCACGTCCGCCAATGAGTGGCACAATGCACCCAGAATTCTTGAACATAAAAATATTTCCATATTTCCTTTCCATTTACTGATACAAGTATAGAAACACAGAGACACAGAGTGAGCTTTATCTCCCGTCTGTGCAGCTAGAGTGATTTTTATGTATAGACTGTCTACCATATTTGTTTTTGGACATGTTATACAGCTCCCATTTCTTTCCTCTGTTGCCACTAAATATTTGACAACCACTTGCTCACAACACCAGAGCCAATGTTAAACAGCTGTTCACTGCACCTCTCCCCTTATCCCCTTACACTGCAACAGCACCACATGCTGAATGTTACGCTTTATTTTAACTCTCTCTATTTAGCATTTATAAGAAGTATATAAACACTTTATGCTAAATATATTGTTTAGAACACAACATAATGCACTATATTTTAGTTGTAAGCAGATATAAGGGCATTTTGAATGAATTGTTAATAACATGTTGGGAAATACACTTATTCACCTTCTAACCGAAAGCTAGATGAAAAGATTGATTATATATTGTGTTAGTTGGTTATACACCAGTTACAGATGCTTCACAGAAGTAATAGTTACACACTGTTCCTTTAAGTGTTTATACTGTTTAATGCAAATTAGGGGGATTAAGTGTTTTTCTTTGTCCTGGACGTGTAAATGAGCACATACATTATATGTATGCCAACCTGTCCATTAGTTTTGGTTTAAACTGAAGGTTTGGCAAGGTGACAGCACTATACAGGAAAGGTAATTGTGTCACCAAAATGAATACAGTTGTATTGTAGGAAGGTTTCTTCCTGTTTGCAGGGTGGAAAGTGCACTGTGTATTTCATGTACATACACGACAGCAATCACAACCGCCCATCCTTGGCAGAGTTATCTAGGCATAATGTGTTGTACTGTTGGATTTAATAGAAGAATGATATACTTAAAGATAGAGTCGACGATGTTGGAGAGCTAGCATAATTTGAAAGTAGCATCGCCTCAGGAGCTCCGTCTAAATCCACCCCCTCCCCTCGGGGCTCCTTCCAAGGCAACGCCCCCCACACACAGGCACGAGCACCGCCGCATCGTAACTACTTCACAGACACAGAGCGGAGAGAGGACCTCAACTCAACAACACTACCTCATGACAAGTAACCGTGGCAGTGCTACTGCAGGACTGAGTTTTCTCTTCAATTCTCCAGTAAACGAGCGGCGGCGACGCGCTTTGAGTTCAGGCTGGTAAACGCCAAGGGTAGACTATGAGCAGGGAGGCATCTGATTGGTTCTTTCCAAGCGGACCTCGAGGCAGTGATTGGTAGACGTTTTTACAGGATTACAGCAGCTACAGATGACGACTCTTTTCCGGTCCTTTTTCAGAGCGCATAAGTAATGGATCGCTGTCGGGCTGTAAAGACCATTTCACCCAATATAACAAATAGCGTATACTGGATAACATCGTCAACCCTGCCTTTAACTAGTTTACGTGATTAAACAGACTGCTGTTCATATAATGCTGGCTACGAAGAGCAAGCATCCCTTACACACATTCATCCACCTCTCTCATTTCCACCTACAAATCACCCAGAACTCATCACTAACATCTTTACTTACTGTCACAGTTAAGGTGTGACTGTGAGAGCTGTGTTTTCTAATGGGTGTAATTTCCCTGCACACACTGTGTCACATCATTCTGTGTGCTATGCAAGGGTGTAGAATTTGGACATGTCCCTACAAATACTCAGCAACTGCTGAATTGCCCCAAGCAATAATTTTAATCAAAATATAACCATTGTTGCATCAAATCGCGTCTCGTATTGATTCAGTATGGGACAGTGCATTTTCTTTTTCAATACAGGTCAATCCCGTATTACATAGGCTACTGCAGCGTATAGTTACTTTGACTTGTAAAAGGTTTGGACTGCAGTGTGGCATCTTTTCTCTGACCGGTAGCTCTGTGTTGCTGTCTCTACGTCCCCCTCGCTTATAGACACCTTCGCTCTGTTTGGGACTGTCTCTCTACTCCAGGATGCTTTCCGCTGAAAAGCATTGGGGAAGCGGCTGTGAGCCGCACTTTACTGGAGGTGGTGAAGTTAACATTTGTGTAGACAATAAGACACACAATGGTGAGATTTACGCCTGATCTGAAGTGTTTTCAGTGAATTTTGGTTCTCCACCTCTGATGAAGAACTGCGCACAGCTGCTTCTGACTCTAAACTTCCCATTTAGAGTCAAATAGACCATAAAGCAGGGGAAGCTTTACAGATCGCTACCGAGGCGTTGTCCCGTCTGGGTGTTGTCCATGTTTTTAAATTTAACCCTTTCATAGTGTGTTATCAGTTCATGAAATTTAATTATGAAATTTTCGTCGCCTAAAAATGTCTGTTCGGTTGTAGCTCTACCCTCTCGTGTCACTTCTGGTTGCAAAAAACCAAGATGGCGACGACCAAAAACAAAGATGGCAACAGTCAAAATGCCGAACTCGAGGCTTCAAAACCGTAGTCCTAAAAATGTCTTATTCAGCGTTCGGTTATACTTAGCTCCATCCTCTCGTGTCACTTCAGGTCCCAAAAAAACAAGATGGCAACGACCAAAAAAACAAACTCGAGGCAGTCCACAAACCAATGGATGATATATTGTACAGTCTATGGTGCAGAGCAATAAAGTAATCATAACGGTAGACTGTAGGACAGGTAGATTTTTTTCTTAAAATATAATGACTTTGTTCTCATTAAATTACGACTTTATTCTCGTAATATTACTTTCTCCTCAAAATATTAAGATTTCTCAGACGACGCAGATATGTAGGATGTGTTTTGACTCTGCAGAAAGTTTTTGAACATGAGCAGAAGGTTATTTCCTTCTGCTCAAGAAAGGAAAGAGGTTATTTCCCCAAACAAAAGACACCAAAGACAAGGGGAAGAGTAAATCATGCCTACGTGTGCGTTGACTCAGTAGAGATAACATTTAATGAAAGAAGTTGATCTATAGGAGAATAAATATTTGAAAGCAATACAGAACGCCTGAGCGCCATACTGCATTATATTACATTATATTTTGAATAGTCTCCTGGCGCATGAATTTTGTGTTTCCCTTTACATAAATAAATCCATTTCTGCCATAAATTGGTGCATAAAAATCCCCCAGAATGCAGTAAATAAAGTGTTTGTGTCTATGATGTAGAACACAGTGTTCTCATTATGATCACTGGAAATAATCAGAGCATCCATTCACTCATTTGTCCATTTTCTAAAATCACCTGTTCCTACACTCACAGTCACTGCGGGGCTTTTGAGTGCACTGAGTGAAAGGCAAGGAAAAGCAATAACAACACGGGGCTGTGTCGATTTTGGCATAGTTGCCCTTGGACTTTTTGCCACACACATCCATAACTAAGATAAACGCTGCAAAGAACATTTCCAAAAAGGCACTCACATTCAAAAATGTGTCTTTGAAACTCCGAAGTTTAAAGCAACCAAGAGTCAAGATCGTTTTTGTCATTCATGCGTGCCTACAGTCAGCCAGAGGAAGAGACTAATAGGAAGTGGGAGTAAGTTTTAAAGTGAGCAGCTTTAACGGAGATAATGAGCCACCATGTTTGAATAACTTTGAAAAACGGCCACGAGGGACACGTCTCATGCCGCATTCACGTCATATCAGAGTTATTCTAATTAAATAGTGTTCACGTCAACATCCAGGTTGCAATTACATCTGTGTAACTGTTACTGTGTATATGAATTTCTATGGAGAAAACATTGTGGCAACTCATAATAACTGCTCATGATGTCATAATTAAAAATTAATAAAAGCTCATAATGTAATAATCAGCACATAATTAAAACCATGAGCGCATAACATAATAACCGTATTGTGCATAATGTAATAAGTTATTACATTATGAGAACATTATTACATTATAAACTAAGCACAGAAAAGTTGAATACTGGAATAAATTCAGCACATAGTGTAATGATTTATATTAAAAAAAAAAATGTTTTAAAAAAAAGAGTACTCTCCTTGTCTTCTTAAAGCAGAGGAACCCTTCTAGTTTTACATGACACAAGTGGAGTCCTTCATTTAAAGCAACTGGACTTCTCTGTTTGTCTGTTTGGTCTATGGCAGTGGTTCTCAACCTGGGGGTCCAGAGATCATTTCTGGGGGTCGCCATATGGTTGAGGAGAAAAAAAATAAAATAACATATCAAAAATAAAATAACATATTTTAGTCTGGGTAGTGGTTTTTACATTACATCGCCTTACACATCCATTTTTAATGTCCTAAGGCGTTCGTAGGTGTTAAGACGACCTTGTTAACACATTTTTAACATCTTCACGTCTGCACGAGAGGGACCGAATTTCTATGCGAGAGAGGATGAACTGCCGTTTTGTGGGTGAGAAAGGATGAGTTACTGCGTTAGAGAGACGGAGTTATACTGGTCGAGAGAAGACAAAATACTATTACTATTATTACCATTAGTAGTTGCTGTTTTTTTAAAGCAACTTTATTTATAACACATAGAAAATAAGTACAGTTACAAATTCAATGCTGTTGTTCAGAATGAACAGTCGCTTCTCAACACGTTCTCATCCCATCTCGCTTTGTCACACTCCTTGGCGTCACTTTAGGATTAGGCAACAAAACCATTATAGTTTAGGTTTAGGAAAGAACCATAGTTTAGGCTTCAAACTATTACTTTTTTACAGTGAAAATGACACTGAACGTTGTGAACACGGGACACGAATGAACAGCTGATAACCTCCTCACAGGACGCCGATTTGTCCTTGCTCTGGCTTGCCGGACACAAACGCATTACTTGAAGACTAACAAGATGGATTTTCGTGCGATATGTGATCCTGGGCATCTTGAGTGATCTTGTGACATCGCGATAATCCAGCTGACGTGCAATGTAAAGAGGCTTTCATCAATTTGGAACTGATTGATGAAAATGTCCTCTAGACTAAAAAGACAAAGCCCAGTTGCTTTAAATGAAGGACTCCACTTGTGTCATGTAAAACTAGAAGGGTTCCTGTGCTTTAAGATGACAAGGAGAGCACTTGATTTAAAAATTATTACACTATGTGCTGAATTTATTACATATTCAACTTTTTTGTGCTTAGTTTATAATGTAATAATGTTCTTATAATGTAATAACTTATTACATTATGCACAAAACGGTTATTAAGTTATGCGCTCATGGTTTTCTTACATTATGTGCTGATTATTACATTATGAGCTTTTATTACATTTAAATGATTACATTATGCACAGTTATTACGTTATGCCTGCCAAACCTGCGTTAAGAACTGGGGATGTGGAGATTAAAAGATACAAGCATTTACCAGGTAGGCATGGTTTAACAAAAAAAATGCTGCCATGAGGCATTATGGGAAATTTAGGATCCAGGCGTTTTTCGGAGCTTGACCCATTCTAGGGACTAAAAGTCAGGATATCTCTGCCTCTGCTGCATTGATTTTGACCATTCTCTTTTAGATCTATCTTTTGTGAGTTCCCTGACTTTATGGAAGTGCAATACTAAATCACCGGAGTAACCCTTTAAAAGGAGAATTTACCTGCGTCAAATGTACCTGCATTTTCAGATGTTTAGGTCTGTGTCATTACACAGAAGAAAAAGGAAAAAGAGATGCATGTGGCAGACATGCTGAGCTGCAGTGATGGATACTGGTAATTACGTATAGTGATCTCATTTAACCCTACACACGCACATGTTTAATTGCCTGGAACGGAAAAACACAAATCGAGTTAATCTGGTGTAAGGGGATCTCGTGTGGAGAGAAACCTGAAGAGTGATTGGAGCGGGGCGGCGCTTCATCTCTGCAGACAGGGCGTGGCTGTGGACTCCTAGAGATTCTCCAGGGAGAGAAGATTAGTACGACTCTGATCTCAATCCCGCAGAAGGTATCATCTCGGTTAGGGAGCCACAGCTTGTGCACTATCTATGTGTGTGTGGGTGGGTGTTGGAGAGAGTTTTGATTAATCTTACACCGTTAGAGCAGCAGTAATAAATAAGTACCAAAATACAGCCAAAGCTGAAAGTATAAACATATTTCCCTTCTGTCCCCTTTGCACTATAGTGATTTAACGCAAAGCTACTATCAGTCTCTGTTTATGCCACCAGAAAATATCTGTGGATTTGTTCTGGAAGTAGGTGTGGCATTAAAATGTTTTCTTTTATTTATACATTTCCTACATATTATGTTTAATTTTAGCTGCCAACAAAATAACACAACATTTTAGCCACGTACCTGAATTTATTGGATAACTAAACATGATTTGTATTTGGACACCACCTTCGAAAAAAGTAGGGGTGCACCGATACAGATACTGGATCGGATATCGGGCCGATACCGACGCAAATAGCTGGATCGGATATCAGTGAGAATGGGGCCAATCTAATTAATTCAATTCTATGTTTATATACATTATATGCTGGAATTTTAATTCCTGTTTAAGTTTTGACCAATTTGTTGCTGCAATAAAAAGGTTTACACTTAAATTGTAATTCCTGTTAATTTTGAAGATGTTTTACCAAGTTGCTGGTGTACAATTTATTATTTTAATAATAAATAACAATCCAGTACATTTATTTATTTGTTACATTTTGTTTTACAAAGTTAGGAAAGCGATGTTGAAGTCAAGCCTGATGTTGCCTTACACATAAAAGAATGATCCCAGTCACTTCCACACAGTGAGGCATACAGCTTATTAAATAAACACTGGTATCGGATCGGTACTCGGTATCGGCTGATACCCAAAGTCCAGGGAAAGTCCAGGTATCGCTATCGGGACTGAAAAAGTCTGATCGGTGCATCCCTAAAAAAATGGGGGGGAAAGTAAGTTTAAACTGAGTCTAAATAAAAGCTGTGTAACTGTGTGTTAATGGTCTGGGTGGAAATAAATCGTGGAAGTACAGCAGGTTTTAAAAGTGGGAAAATACAAGTCAGAATTTAATTGGACGACAACGCATGACTTTTTTTAATAACTGGCGGTTGTGTATATAATTGGTGGAGGTCCAGATGAGAATAAAGCTGGTCTTAATTGCCTATGAAAAAAAATAGAAAACTATTGACTAAAGTATGCATTCAAAATCTCTTGTCCATTTTGCATGCACTTTTGAGACGGTCCCTAAATTCAGCTCGTCAGATTCTTGTCGAGTTGAGAAATGTGCAGCCTTCAATATCAGATCATGAGGTAAAAATAACACCTGCATCAGTCGAGCTTAATTGTTATTGAGGATCGCTGAATGTTTGAATTTGAATTCTGTATTTGTAGCCTCATTTAGACAAATCTGCATCATAGAAAACCACTCTGCTTCGGCTACAACCGAGTTACATTTGATACAGAAGAAATCTGTGTGAATCGGATGATTATTAGCAAAGATCTTAGGAGCTCTTTTTATATGATTTAAGAATGGTTACCCTCGATCGTGAATCTTGACACCACCATTAAGAGTGTATCTCACACTCTGTATGAAGTGTGTGTATAATAATAATAATAATGATAATACATTTTATTTGTAACGCACTTTACATTTGAAACAAATCTCAAAGTGCTACAAGGTAAAAGCAACTAAAATCATCAATATAAAAACAGATAAAAAGCTAACATCATAAAAATAGGAGCGTAAAAGCAGCAACCAGCAAGGTTAATTAAAAGTCGTAGCTTCTGCTAAAAAGGAAGGTTTTAAGTCCTTTTTTAAAACTGTCAGTAGTCTGTGGAGCCCTCAGATGGTCAGGGAGGGAGTTCCACAGACGGGGGGCCGCGGAACAGAAGGCCCGATCACCCATGGTGCTGAGCTTAGTCCTGGGGGGGAGGAGGCGGTTTGAGTTTTTAGAGCGGAGGGATTGTGTTGAGGTTAGAGGGGTGATGAGTTCTTTCAGATAGGGGGGGGCATTGCCATAGATACACTGGTGAGTGAGGAGGGAGACCTTGAATTCAATCCTGGCGGAGACGGGGAGCCAGTGAAGTGAGTGGAGGATGGGCGTGATATGTTCATATTTTCGCACTCTCATCAGGATCCTTGCAGCGCTGTTTTGAACATACTGCAGTATGATGTGTGTTTGGATTTGACTAATGTCTTTGAGAAGAAGTGCTGTGATGTTTGTGGCAAATTGTGTCTGTCAGACAAATATTACTGCAAAAATTCAGATGCTGTTCATATCTGAATAATGTATTCTTTTTTATCCCACTATTTTTGGAGTGACATTTTATATTAAATGAGTCACTTTTTTAAATTACTTAAATTGACTCTTTTAGTGTCTGACTGTTTAATTTTGTCAGCGTCTGCAACAGATGAAGCCGCCCACTCACCTGTGATCAGTGTAATCGATTTACATACATACTCTCTGCAGCACGTGTTGCTCCATATTGTATCTGTCTAATGAATGATCAACTCTGTTGTCTATAAACCTGTCTTTGTTGTTATGGCCATTCATTTCTAACATCTAATCAATTATTGATCAATGAACATGCAATCCCGTTACGCATAAATAGAGCAATTTGTACTCAGCGCTGTATATCAATAGCCCATATGACAAACATGACACGGACGTCTCAGGATAGCTGAGATTCATCAATAGTTCATGAATGGACAAACATTGGTGGCCAGTCTGATTGTATCTCTGTGATGAGTGATGGCATCTCTCACAGCACAGGAAATTAAGAGAAACAAGAATCAGATGGAGATTCCCATCAAGTCTGTTTTAATTCCAGTGTGTGAAGGTTAACAAGGACTCATCGGCTTCTCGGGTGGAATTCTTGTTCGCCGAACAGCTTTCGACATACCTCGTTATTAAAGGTGAGCATAAAGGACAAATATTTACTTTTACTTCCCTTTTGATAAACTCAAAAAACTATGTAAAGTTAAATCAGACAGGCTTAGGCAGTGAAACTGTTTTACAAAGATAGGGACACATTTGAAGGTTTCTGACAGCCAATTTAGAGCTAGTGAGAAAGATTTCTTTTTAAACCTTACAACCCGGCCACAGACTGGACAGGGAAATTTCGGTTCTTTGATAAGCTTCATCCCTTTCCTCTGCAGTCACTACTTTTATTTATTTCATCACTTCTCTTCAGCGTCTCTGTTTTCTTCCTTTTTGTGTTATTTCAGGCTCTCGATAGTCTCCCAGCCATAAGAGTTGCATGCAATAACCACAATTTTCCCCTTGAGATGCTGTATAGAGGTAGTATGATGATTAAAATGCCTTTATGAATTCACATAAAGTGGAATATCTAATTCTTTAAGCTTGTTGGCATCATTTAATTGGGGGGGGTATTCTGCTATTATCAAATCTAACAGCCACCGCTAATTTATCTACATTCGGATAAACAAACTTTCATCTCCTCAAACAAAGAAAGAAATCATTTCAAGCGGATCAAATGTGCCTTTTGGACTGGGAAAATGGCATAACCTACACTCAGCTGCGTTTATTCCTTCAGGTCCATTACAACCAGGGAAGGGTTCATCAGCAATAAAGAAATGAGAGAACCTGACATTTTCCAAATGTTTCTGCATCCATAAGCATCGTTGGAAAGGTCTGTAATAATGCATATTTAATTATATTCCTCAAATCATGAAGGTCACTGCTGGTGAACTCTTCCCATAGATCAATATGTCTGCATGATCTGGCAAGTTAATGTGATCGCAGCGCCACTACTGAATTTCTCATTGAGCGCTGATCGCCATGATTTCTGACGATTCTCTTTCATTATCATTCATCTGCTGCTAATAAAACTATCACACAGCTCGCAGACTTCTGCAGGGAAAGACACCTTTTTCCTCTAACAGAGATGGACTGCGGATGAAACGTGGATGGAACTTTGATTGAAGTTGTCAGATTTAATGATTTTTTTTCTACATCTGCACGATCTATGCATTCATAGCTAGAAGTACTTTGCTGTGATGTGGACACTTCACTGACACAGATCGACCTATAGAGTGCTGCAGGAATGATGAAGTTTTCTAGGCACCCCAGGAAGTTAGAATCGCCCTGGTTACCTCGACAAATAGCCAATGGGATTTTTCCATTGAGTTTTGGATTATTGCAGAAAATAAGCTCTGTGGCAAACAAACATTTATAATACTTAAAGACAGCTTTAAAATTAACTAGTGGGATATTTACTGACGTATTTTATTTTTTGTATGTTTTTTAACCCAATCGATCTTTCTGAGGTTGTAGCGGGCACAGTTTTGAAGCTAGAGAGAAGATACTGGTATCAGATGAATCTACAAAAAAACCTAAGGAAGCCATTGGTACCAACAATGTCATACTAGCTTGTCGTGAAGGAGGTCAAATACGCTCAAAAACTAACATCTGACCTCGAGATATGTGAATAAAAATGGGTTCTATGGGTACCCACGAGTCTCCCCTTTACAGACATGCCCACTTTATGATAATCACATGCAGTTTGGGGCAAGTCATGGTCAAGTCAGCACACTGACACACTGACAGCTGTTGTTGCCTGTTGGGATTGAGTTTGCCGTGTTATAATTTGAGCATATTTTTATGCTAAATGCAGTACCTGTGAGGGTTTCTGGACAATATTTTTCATTGTTTTGTGTTGTTAATTGATTTCCAACAACAAATATATACATACATTTGCATAAAGCAAGCATATTTGGCCACTCCCATTTTGATATGAGTTTTAAATACTTGACAAATCTCCTTTTAAGTTACAAAAATGTGCGCTTTGCAATTAATCGCGATTAAATATTTAATCGATTGACAGCCCTACTAAAAACTCATTCAAGAGAACTATTGACTTCGAGACTACAGGAACCGGAAGTGTTGAAATGCTAACTCATTTCCCGGTTTTAGGACTCCTTCCTGCAGCACTTTATTGCAGTGCTTCCTGCAAACATCTCAGAAATACATTTGCATAGCTCTTCCTCTGTAGACCTTAGGTGCACAGTGCGACTGCCATCACTCACGGGCCGGCTCATTTTCTTTGCTGCAGGCTAAAAATGACCTGACTGCTCTGTTATGAGAGGTGGTAGTTGTTCCTCCTTTCATTGCAGTGATGTACGATTCCTGCGCAGAGTGGGCATGTGTTACCTATAGACTATAGGGGGGATCAATACTGCAGCTAGCGGAGCTCGCATCCAAAGTATAAATCTCTGAGACATCTGAAGAATGGAGCAGCAGCACTCTAACTCCCTCCTCATGATTCTCTAGCTTCCCCCCGCCTCATCTCCCCCCCCCCCAACACACACACACACACCCCACCATGATCACCGCTCCCATCACACCACCTTACTTTGACACGGACTGAGAAATAAGATCCAGTGCACTCCCAAGGTCACCGACACAGTCTCTCAGGCTCCTGTGATGATACGATACACTTCACACTGTCTCGGAGAGTTAAATGAATCTTCAAGTGCAGACGTACAAGGGAGGGATCCAGCGATGTTCCAGACTTGACAATAAACAACATATCAGATGGTGAAAGAAGTCGAAGATATTGATAGCCCTGTCTGCTGAGGCTATGTGCTGGAGCTGCTGGAGGGAGCCTGCCAGTTTTCACATTCCCAACAGCACGCCGGGTGCTTTTAAACCCAAAGTAAACTTTGGAGTTTTTAATGTCAACAGTGTTCAGCGAGGCCTCGAGGATGAGCGTCAGCCAACCTCAAACTAAATTATGAACCAGCGAAGAGGGGGGAAAGCGTCTGCTCGAAGAAAATGTTTAAAAGAACACCAGCGCAGACTGGTTTCCATGAATATTTGATGCCTCGGTCCTTGAGTGCAAAGTGCAGCACATTATTTAGTCCCTAATGGTGTCAACTCCTTCTCTGCTGACGTGAATGTGAGCCGCTCGTGTAGCTAAATCTCTGAAATCTCTCTCTCTCTCTGTATTGAACTGTACAACCATTGTCTCTTTGTTAGTTTCCTCCAGGAATTACGGCGCTTTCAAAAAGCACATTTCTCAACTTTAGTTAGAGGTGTCTTATTTCCCGAGCACACTTCTTCTTCTTTTAATTAAAACATTTGGTGCGGCGGCAGGTTGGAATGGCTTCTGAAAGAGCGGAGGCATACGTCACAGGGAGGATTATGAGAATCTAACACGGGAGAGGAAAAGGTGCTTAACGGTGGAATTACAGCTGAAATGAGTTTTTAATCGTGCAGTTAATGTTGGGGAAATGTGAAGCCCAGAGACACTGCAAATTGCCTCCATGAGGGATAAGACACCATCAAGGGAGCCAAGTGGACAGATTACTTTACATCAGATTGCATCTTAGTAGAAACAATAGAATCAAGTGTCTTTGTAGATACTTTCACCTCCACTATTTCCTCACATAATTGGTATTTGAAGCATTTAATGTGCATAATAAATGTATTAGGGCTGTCAATCGATTCAAATATTTACTCGTGATTAATCACATGATTGTCCATAATTAATCGCAATTAATCACACATTTTTTATCTGTTCAAAATGGACCTTAAAGGGAGATTTGTCAAATATTTAATACTCTTGGGAGTAACATGGGAGTGGGTAAATATGCTTGTTTTATGTTTTCATGTCAATGTATGTCTATATTTACTATGGGAAATCAATTAACAACACAAAACAATGACAAGTATTGTCCAGAAACCCTCACAGGTACTGCATTTAGCATAGAAAATATGATCAAATCATAACATGGCGAACTCAAACCCAACAGACAACAACAGCTGACTTGACTATGACTTGCCCCTAAACTGCATGTGATTATCATAAAGTGGGCGTGTCTGTAAAGAAGAGACTCGTGGGTACCCATAGAACCTAGTTTATTTTCTGCAATAATCCAAAACCCAATGGAAAAGTCCCATTGGTTTTTTGTCGAGGGAACCAGGGCGATTCTAACTTCCTGGTTGGCCTACAAAACTTCATCATTCCTGCAGCACTCTATAGGTCGATCTGTGTCAGTGAAGTGTCCACACCACAGCAAAGTACTTCTAGCTATGAATGCACAGATCGTGCAGATGTAGAAAAAAAATCATTAAATCTGACAACTTCGATCAAAGTTCCAACCACGTTTCATCCGCAGTACATCTCTGTTAGAGGAAAAAGGTGTCTTTCCCTGCAGAAGGCTGCGAGCTGTGTGATAGTTTTATTAGCAGCAGATGAATGATAATGAAAGAGAATCGTCAGAAATCATGGCGATCAGCGCTCAATGAGAAATTCAGCAGTGCGATCACATTAACAGCTGTCAGTGTGTCAGTGTGCTGACTTGACCATGACTTGCCCCAAACTGCATGTGATTATCATAAAGTGGGCATGTCTGTAAAGGGGAGACTCATGGGTACCCAAAGAACCCATTTTCTTTCACATATCTTGAGGTTTTTTCCTCGTCAAAAAGTCGCACAAGTTTGGAGCGTTATTTGACCTCCTTCACGACAAGCTAGTCATGGTTGCTACCAATGGATTCCTTAGGTTTTGTAGTTTCATATGAGGCCAGTATATTCACTCAAGTTTTAAAACTGAGCCTGCTTCAATCTTAAATTCGCAAGTTGCGTTAATGCGTTGAAGAAATTGTGTTAAAACAAATTTGCGTTAATGCGGTACTATTGCATTAACTTTGACAGCCCTAAAAATGTATTAATTAGGTTTGCAAGTTAGCAGTCTCAAACTGGAGACCTTAAGTTGCAACTTCTACTTTTTGAAGAATATGAAAGCCAAAGGTCACATGGACTCATTAGCCACAGCTAATCCTATTTTAGCCTTTAATGCTTGCATGGCTTCATTGCAACATAAACCGACTCCCCCTTATTTTTTCGCCCTGACTGGAAGAGCAGGAGAACTGAATGTGCTCCTGTTAATGAGATACTGGTTATCTCTGTAGCACACTGCCTCCCACCCTCTCCCAGCATTGCATTATTGTGCATCAGAGAGGAACTCTCAGTGTCATTAGTGTTGAAAGAGGGTAATGGAGCAGAGCCTACCAAGTTTCATGAGGGGTTACCATGACCCAGCAGGAGTAATAGGCCAGGATGGAGAGGTCTGATTATGTGGGATCTAGTATTTAAAAAACGATGGCACTTGTCGTCCCTCACAGGTTGTTCTGGGGCTTCGTGCCCTGTTTTATCCATCTACTAAATTAATGGATCACGTTGAGCGATTACAAAAAAATGACCCCCCTTTAGGGCTGCACAATTAACCGAATATTAATCGCAATCACGATTTTGGCTTCCCACAATTTAATGAACATAATCGCCTGTGATATTGATGTTTAAAATGCGTGCTCCGCTCATAGAAAACTCTGCTGCATATCAAATCTAAACTCCTAATCTCCTAAACTAGCAGCCAGCAGGCAGCCGCCGATCCAGATGTTTTGGCTTCACTTTTGGGGAGCCGTCATGCCGCTGCACGTGCACCCTACAGCGGCGGCCTGTGAAAAACTTTCCTGAATGTTGCGGCTGCAGTCCAGAGTAGAAGAGTAATAAACTGTATTTCTTGCCCGTCTGCCCGGGGGATTCAACACGGTCAGACTGTCCTCAGCGCGTGCATGCGGTGATGTCGGCAACACACACCTGGCCCGTCTTGAATCACAGAGCCCGTCTCATTAACCATTCATATCTATACAACCAATGTGTTAAAGATCAAATGTAAACGCAATCGATCTTCCGGAGGTTAAAGTGGGCTCAGTTTTAAAGCTAGAGTGAAGATACTGGCATCATATGAAACTAAAACACCTAAAGAATCCATTGGTACCAACCATGTCATAGCTCATAACTCGTCGGGAAGGAGGTTAAATAATGCTCAAAACTTGCGCTAAATTTTAGCGAGGAAAAACTAGCATGGCCATTTTCAAAGGGGTTCCTTGACCTCTGACCTCAAGAATTTGTGAATGAAAATGGGTTTAATGGGTACCCACGAGTCTCCCCTTTACAGACATGCCCACTTTATGATAATAACATGCAGTTTTGGGCAAGTCATAGTCAAGTCAGAACACTGATAGGTGTTGTTGCCTGTTGGGCTTGAGTTTGCCATGTTATGATTTGAGCATATCTGGACAATATTTGTCTTTGTTTTGTGTTGTTAATTGATTTCCAATAATAAATATATACATACATTTGTATAAGGCAAGTATTTTTGCCCACTCCCAAGTTGATAAGAGTATTAAATACTTGACAAATCTCCCTTTAAGGTACATTTTGAACAGATAAAAATGTGATTAATTTGCGATTAATCACCATTAATCACGGACAATGATGCGATTAATACCGATTAAATATTTTAAGCGATTGACAGCCCTTGTTTATTTTAATGTGAAAGTGCAATAAAAAATATGTTGACGCTAAAATCAATGAATAATCAAGATAAATAATCGGGATCTCAATATTGATCATTTTGGCCATAATCCTACAGCCCTACCCCCCTTGTGGCTTTGGAAAATTTTGCAAAAAAGTTCTCAACGTGAGAAATTTTAAAGGATTACATGCGGCATAATTTCTCCATTGATTAGAGATTCATCTTGCCTCTCTCTGGCCATAGACACCAAAGTTCCCGAGAGCAACAAGTCAAATGGTTTGTGTAATCTTCAGCATGGAGGGCTTGTTTCCTTTTTAATTCAGGCGGAGAGAGCCAGAGAGAGGAGCCCGGTGAATGTAATTCCCCAAAGCATTTCATTATTTCAGTCTGTGTGATAACATCTTTAATTCCATTTTAAATAGGTTTATATGTCCATCATAAAATACTCCCTCGTGGGTTTAATTATTGCTGTAAGATAAGAGGCGCTATGGGAAGAGAGCAGGGACAAAAAGAGAGAGAAAGTCATTTCTAAAGATGGAGACACAAATTATGTAGCTCGGTGTCTGATGGTGTCCTTGTTATTGCTTATCGCTTGTGACATCACTTCCTGTAGCTTTCATTTGTTTGGCTTTATCTTGTCATCTATTCAGCACAGACAATGGGACTGCAGCATCTGCTATGAGCCTGACACAAAGAGGCTTATTATGGCAAGATTAAGTGTAATCTAAAATTCTCCTGATTCAAGGGGCTTTTGACACAGTCACAACACTGTAGATGTTACCAGCACTTCATTAACTATGAATACATTCACATATGCTTACTTTGTCCATGGTGCTTTTGTACATCCTACACTGTGAGCATGACTATTCCCAGTGGTTATAGATGGAGAGCTGCTCTTTTCAGTCCTGTGCACATGTACACACAATTGCTTTTACCCGTGTACTCTCACTTTCCTTTTCACTAGGGGTGGGAATCACCAGAGGCCCCAAAATACGATATTATCACAATACTTAAATCGGCAGTAAGTAGAATATTTTTGGCATCATTGGCAAAAATTCCATAATAACCTTTCAGTATATTGTAATTCAAGTGTTTTGAGAGAAAACTAGACTTCTGCACCTCCTCCTGTTACTGTAATGACTATATCCCGTGTAAAATGTTTTCAGAAACATCTTGTAGTGTACTGTTTAGCTGTAAAATGAGAAAGTTTGCTCCGGCTGGTGGGCGGTGCTTGGTATTTCCTCAACTGATCTCAACATGGCTGCCGGGTCACAAACTTTCTCATTTTACAGCTAAACAGTACACTACAAGAAGTTTCTGAAAACATTTGAGGCAAGAAATAGGCATTACAGTAACAGAATATCGATTCATATTTAATCAGCGCTGCCTAGTTTGACCGTTTGATCGGAGTTTGTGAGTGATTGACAGCTGCTCAGAGACGACAGACTCTAGCTCGGCTGTGATTGGTTGATTTTCTCTGGTCGGTGAAATCTTGCAGATGCCATTAGGAGCACCGGAGGACACGACACCGGAGGACACCGGAGGACACCGGAGGACATCGGAGGACATCGGAGGACATCGGAGGACACAGAGGCACTTGATTTTTTTCAGATTACCTGTCTCATGCACTGCTGTCAGGATATAGTGACCGTTTTATAAAAATAACTTTTTTATTAATCATACTGGCTCCAATTATATCCACTGCTGCTTTAAGTCACATAATGATCTAATTGCAATATGATGCAGTATTGCGATAAGATATATTGTTATTTATTACCTTTTTTCAACTGCAAATTATGCAGTTTGTCAACATCTGCTTTATCTAATAAGTTACAGTTTTCACTCTGTTCATCTCAGAGTTTTCATTCACATATCTTGAGGTCAGAGGTCAAGCGACGCCTTTTGAAAATGGCCAACTTTTCCTCGCCAAAATTTTGGCGCAACTTTGGAGCGTTCTTCCCGACAAGCTAAAATGACCCTGTTGGTACTAATCAATTCTATAGGTTTTCTAGATTCATACCAGATTGGATTGTTAAGACTGTTAAGAGGTTAATAGTTTATGAAATAAAAGATCGATACTTGAAGTCTGTGTATCAATACAATATTGGCATGCAAAATATGGCGATACTATGCTGTGCCGATTTTTTCCCCCACCCCTACTTTTCACCCTGTTTTTCCTGCTGTCACCCAAGAAAAACACACACACACACACACACACACAAACACTGATACATATTTGACACACACTCACCTACACACACACACACACACACATAAATCCAGACATGACCGACAGCGGATCCTCTGAAGCCTCTTTCTCTGTCTCTGAGGCGCTGTCACCTTCAGACCAGATACTCGCTGCCTAAAAATTGCTATGTCAACCATAAAATTACCTTCAATTCAAATTCACTTCAGCTGCTTGGAAATTCTATTCTGCCTAGCACAGACGTATTTCGGTGATAGAGCTCAATTCTGTATTTTTATCATTTTAACTTCCTCTCTAATAAAAAAGTGAAACAACTGGTGGTTTGAAGCCCGAAGAATGTGTTGCGTGGTAAAACGGTTAATCTGTTAATCTGTCTTCTTTTTATGCGCCCATGGTGTTTTTCTGAACTATTCTCTCGCGGTAACCTCCATCACTCCCACGTACAGTTGGTTAAGTTGCGTTTACCACTTCATCTGCTGCAGGAAATCATCACCTCTGAGAGTCTGCCCGAGGAGACTCAGCTAAGATACTTATTAAACTTCACCGCCACACTAAGCTCCTGTTCTTAGAATAAAAGACAAAGAAGTCGGTGAGCACAGTTCTTCTGTGAAACAATACCTGCGGTGACTTGTTCCTCCTGTCTGACGATCTTAATTGGCACCCCATGAAGTTTAAACCAGATGGAGATGTGGAGAGTAGGAGTGATTCACTCACTGGTAGAAAGTCTCCACAACTAAATAACTATACTGTATATCGGTGCTTTTCTGTACTTGAAAAAGGTTACAATTAACAGCGAATATCCTGTGAAGTTTGAATTCCCCTGACTGTATTGATTAGGTGTCAGTTGAAGTCAACAATACTGATGGGAGATTTATTACTCCACTTAATGAATGATGTTTTATTAATGGCCGTGTAATAAGATTGCCTTTATCTCAATGAAAGCCATCCATCTTTGCCCCCTGCTGTGCAGCGCTGTGAACACTCATTAAGCTCCGTATAGATCTCGCTCTCTAAACCTATAGGAGGACCTACAGAGCGCTGTAACCTGCATGAACACAGAGCAGTTCATTTACTGATATCTAATTTAAAGATTAAACCAGAGATTAGCAAATCATTATAAATGAATAAATGTAGTTATTTATCAATCAATAAAAAGCAAATGATTAAATCAATTAATATGCACATAAAAAGTGAAATGTGTTGGGAGTTTCTTATTGTGTTTTGATTCAATTGTTTCCCCCTTAAATTCATTTACTGACTCTATCAGTGATTCTTTTTTAATGACTCTTAAAGCAGCAGTGGGTAGAAATGGAGCAAATATAATTAAAAAAGTAATATTCATAAAACGGTCACTATATCCTGACAGTAGTGCATGAGACAGGTAATCTGAAAAAAAACATCATGTGCCTCTGTGTCCTCCGGTGCTCCTAATGGCATCTGCAAGATTTCACAGACCGGAGGAAAACAACCAATCAGAGCCGAGCTGGAGTCTGCCGTCTCTGAGCAGCTGTCAATCACTCGCGAACTCTGATCAAACGGTCAAATGAGAAATTTTGTGACCCGGCAGCCATGTTGAGATCAGTTGAGGAAATGCCAAGCACCTCCCACCAGCTGGAGCAAACGTTCTCATTTTACAGCTAAACAGTACACTACAAGATGCTTCTGAAAACATTTTACCCGGGAAATAGGCATTACAGTAACAGAATATGAATTCATATTTGATCAGCGCTGTCAGTTTTGTGGACTGGAAAACAAATAAAAAATCGGTGTGTTTATTTGGGTGAAAAAGGGTCAAAACAGTATTCTCCCCTGTCATGAAACACTGTGGGGACATCAACTAAATATAAGTTTTAATCATCATCATCATCATCAACATCATCATTATTCTACTTTTGGGGCTAAAACTATTTCAAATGTAAATAATACATTTGGTGTCTGAATGATACTATTTTTAATCTCTGTTTAAATAGCCATTATTGAAGGAAAAGCATCAATATAGCAGGTGATTACAAACTTTTGAACAGTTGTGTGAACAGTGTATGTTACATGGTATATTGTATGTGTTTCTTTTCAGGCCGTGTAATGAAGAAAACTAATCTGCCATAATTATACCACATTATATTAACAATACTCATTTATTTGTAACACTTTCAGATTGCACTTTCCTGATACTTAATGTGCATTTCGCTGATAAAATATTATTAGATATCTGAATATCTTGGTGCCCCATATGTTATGAAGGCGTATTTCCACATAATGCTCTACAGGTTTCATAAGACTACACCTCAGTGTCACAAAGTGTATTTCTGTTTAGGGACAACATGTTTGTGCATTTTATACCTTACAGGCTTTCTGAAAAGGGCAATGTTCTAGTTTCATGAGCAGAGATTAAGACAGCTAAAGATTTTAAAGCTGTAGTTTCCCTCGTTATAATTTTATAGCAACAATTTGATCAGAGTAAGTGGCGTGGGCTTTTATAACACAATGCTCCCTGTTGAGTGATATACTGGACGGTTTACAGGGGTCGGGTCAATACAAACAATTTAGCTTGATCAAATGCCATGTGACCATAAAACCAGTATATTTGCTACACGGTAGACATTACAGCCTCTGCTGCGCCAGATCAAACTAAATCATTTGTGAGATTTGGTTTCAGGTTACCACAAATATATTGACTGGTTGCTCCATCATGACCTTTAACCTGCACGGAAACATTCAGGTCTCACTGGTGTGTTTTCATCGACGGTAAGAAAATATGTTCCTAAATCCTCCGGGTATCGGGGGGCCAGCCTCTGATTGGTTGAAAGGTGGTTCGGCTGACAGCTCTGCTGAGGTTTGTTTTCTGCGTCCAGCTTCGCTGTGCTTCGGCGGTGTGCTGCACAGTGGCGGCCAGCGGACTCGGTCTCTGAGGTAAAACCATCTGAAACAACGACAGCCCCTCCCCCTCTCCCCTCATCTATCAGAGGCTTGACACAGGTCGGAGAGATTGATCTCTATTTCACGTGGTCCTGACACAGCCGAGCTCTGGCAAGGCTTGTTTAACAAACGCCATCCTCTCTGCCAATAAAAAGCACCTTTTTCCCCCTTAAGGCATCTCACGCGGCAGCACTCGGCGTATATATTAGCCATAACTTTTTTTTAAATGCGGGATTTATAGACCCCACAGCGGGGATATATGACAGACTGTGGTGAATTAATTATTCCAAAACAATTTGATATATCTGATTATTAATTCTGGGACACGAGCTCGCTTAGAGCAGAGACTGCTTGTAAAGGTTGGATTTATCATGTTGACATTTTGCTACAGCCAATGCTCTCTCTCTCTTTCTCTCTCTCCTTCTCTCTCTCTGTCTCTCTCTCTCCCTCCCTCTCTCTTTCTCTCTCTCTCTCTCACAATGCAGTTGTTCAAAGCTCTGCCCTACAGTTTTTTTCCACTGCACAAAGTGGCAGAACACAAATATGCCCTTTTCATCTGTCTTCTGCCTCTTTCTCAATGAGAAAGCTACGGATGTTTTAGTAAGAGATTACAGCGAGCACACGAACATATTGTTCGCACACACCGGATGTTGACAAGCGTTCTCTCGACTGGTGCGCCATGCATGGCGGAGCACGCAAATGAAAGGTCAGGCCCATCAACATCCATCTCCCCCTCAAACGGCAGAGACACCAGCCTAATCCAGCTGTACGAACAAACAACAAAGACGCGAGAACGGGAGAACTCCAGTAGATGCATCAATCTGAAAGCATTTAGAGAAGGTTAAGCCCCTCCGTTTGTTCAGCGAGCACTCGACAGTAGCTATATGCAATCCCGGCTAAAATGCATGCAACTGAACAAAGGAAATTGTTATCGTTCAGGTTGCATACTGCAGTGAGAGCATTGTTGTGGTAACCTTATGGGAGTGCATATTAACCTGCTGAGCCATCAAAAATGAAGAGTTGATCTCACCAATCTTGTTGGAAAGAGCTCAAATAAAAGTGTGGATGCCCCACTCATGTTTTTGTATTGTTTGTTTTTGTTTCTGATTGATATTGAGTCTTTTATTATTGAATATCTGCCAACCTAATTTACCAATTTACCAACTATGGATGGGAGTCAAGACAGCATTTCCTCATCTCCAGAGTGAACAAAATACTGAAGTTCAGGTGCCGTTTTTGAATCAACAGCAGAACCTGAGAGAATGGCTCACCTTCAAAAAGTCACTGAAAGAGAAAGCAACAAAAAGACACGACAATGATTTGTAGAGAAACACAAAGAGATGCAAAACAACTACAGAGAGATGCAAACTGGCTCCAAAGACTCAAAACAACTACAAAGAGATGCAAAATGACAACAAAATGACTACAAATGATGCAGATGCATCTTTTTCAGTCTGGGTGTCTTGCTCCTATGTAGGACGGGTGGGGGACTAGAGGTGTGAATCTTCACTGGCCTCACGATTCGATTACAATTCACCTGACAACGATTCGAATGCACAACAATTCTGGATGCATCTCCATACATCTCAATGTATAGCATCCTCAATTTCTATATTACTGCACATGGCTACTTTTTAATCAATTAATACAAGCAGTCGGCCGTTTTTGCTTCTTTTTATAGAAATAAAACCCATTTAGTTCATTTGTGCAGAGTCTCAGAACAGAGAAAAGCGTCTCAGAACAAAGAAAAGCGTCATCTTTTCTTTAAAATGTCAGGTGTAATCTGTAACACCGGTGTTGTCACAAGTTTATTAACCGGTGGGAAAAATTCCTCACCGTGACATCCCTAGACTACAACAGTTTATAATAGAAAAAGCTGCAACTTTTCAATACCAGTATCTGTGTGACCCACCTCAGTATGTAAGCATTACAAATACAAAACCTAATCCCTTCTGCAGTTCATAACAAGTGTGCTTTAACCTACAAAAATAAGGTTTTCACATAGCAGCTCTAAGACAGGGCAATTCCTGAATGCCTGTGGCATTTTACACTGCATGAATTAGCCTAGCGGCTAGCAGGCTTTTCGTTACTCATAGTTCTTCTACTCTTACTTGGTTTAACGTTAACTGTATCTCCCGACAGAACAACCACGGTTGATTTTCAGCTTACCTGCACACATTTTCAGCCCAACATTGTTGAAACAGAGCAGCTAATATTGGTAGCAAAGTGTATAGAAGCTAAGAGATGAAACTTGAACTGAGCTTTTTTGACAACAGCCGCTGGATGGCGCTGCGGTAATGCTGCCGCCATTTTGGACTGAAAATGCCAATGAGTCCGTTGCCATGGAAGTATAAAGAGACGTCTGTAAATCAGAGGTTAATTTTTATGAGGTAAATCAACTTCCCTGTATGAACACTTAAATAGCCCTCATTTAAATCATTATGTCCTAAAAGTTGTCAAATGAACTAATAGCTGAATCCAGAGTTCTTATGAATGTGCATCAGACTCACAGGACTGCACCGACGTGCACGCTCATATGACACATCCGCTTCTGCCAGCTTCTGGCCTTCCAAGGCCACAGTGTTACCTACACAGACACTTTCCAACATTACAAGTGACCTTGAAAATGAATTTCTACTAGGACATCATTAAAGCAAGCCAAAATACACACAATAGCCATTTCCCCAAGCTCTGAGTTTCATTACACTTTGGTTTCCTCAGCTCTATATTGGCAGGCTCTGTACTGTATGTGCCCTTGATGTGATGAGAAATGTGAATTTCTACACATATATCATATATTACTGTGCTGCCCTCTCCGACACACTGCCTCATAGTCATAATTTACATCCCACCTGAAACATTCCTCTCTGTCCACTCTGCAGCTTGATTTTCCACACACTCCTTTGCACATGAGCAGACTAAAAGCACTATCATTACTCCATCCCGCTCTTAAAGCTGTGTATCTGACCCATTAGAGTGGGCTGGTGGGAGTAGGGCTGTGAAATAATGATCACTAAGAATTCTATAAAAAGAAAGCGGTTGCGAGCATTTGTTAGTCACAGCGGAGGAGCTATTAAGGCAGACTGATTGAAAGCGTCCCGTGTGAGCGGACGTGTCAGACGGCGAGAAAGTTTTTGCGATCGGCGTAATGGGCCAAATATCTGCTCCGCTTGGCTCCTCTCTCTCCTCCACTCCACAACGCTCTGCTCAATTAATCCAGAGCCTCTAAATGACCCTCGAAGGTGACTCGCTAGATAAGTGCAATTACACTGGAAACAAGGGTGCTGCCAATTAGTCCTCAAGTCTCCCTCCATCTTTGCGGCGGAGGCTGTGCACGTCCCACCGGGTCGGCCTGTTTGTGACTTCATTAGCAGGCTTCTAAAAGGGGAAAATGAACGCCTGGCCTAGATCACACTTCCGTGCGCAGGGATCAACACCGCATGTGTTTGTCCTGAGATGTTCAGGAATGACAGAAGAGGCACGGGGACGTAGACATAAACCTTGGAAACATTTCAACATCTCAAACTGCCCACATAAATTAGTGATATTTCTCCACGGTGGCAGCAGTTTACTAACCTGACACGCCAGATGGTTTGTAACACAGAACCATCTGAGAAGCCGTCATTGGAAACTGTTTGGGAAAAGGGCAGGCACTTTCAGAAAATACTTGGCAGGTGATTGGATGAACCATCTGTCAATCAATCTTTTGCCCAAGCAAGTCGGAATTAGGGCCGTCACAACAACCGCAATATTGCAATACGGTGCTATTGACAAGCCAACCGCAGGAGATGGCAAGCAACCGCCAAAACCGCTATGTTCACGTTTTTTCTTTTTTGAATTCTTTGTAATGGGAGTGCTGCATATTTACACTATGCTACAAATGTCAGCAGCATGACGAGGCGCTGAGCATCTATTCTGTGCTGAGTGCTGCACATATGGACATGCACATATACACATTTTTTTCCTGGTCGCACAGAGTTAAAAATGTTAAACTTGGGTAAAACGCTGCGCTCGTCACTGTCACTTTTCATCCATCCAATCACAATGGAGGAGGAGCGGGACTAATACCACAAAGACCAACTGTCACATCCTACATGTACAAGTGCTGAACAACAACAATGGAGGAGAAATTAATAAACATAGATCGGCGGGTCCGTCCTCTCTCCCTACGTGCTTCAGCGTTCCCTTCATCCAGAGCAAGTACTCTACCTTGTGCCGATATTTTTACTTCTGCGGATATTCCGTATCATAGCAACCAGACACAACCAAAGCATCTCAACTGAAAAAAAACGCTGCGCCTCATTGTAGGGCTGCACGATTATGGCCAAAATGACAATCACAATTATTTTGATCAATATTGAGATCACGATTAATGATCACAATTATTCATTGATTTTAGAGACAAAATATTTATATTTCACTTTCACATTTAAATAAACATAGCACTGCTTAAAATTGTACCTAAACTTTATACCCCAAATTAAATCAACAGAGCACTGCTTTCAATTTCATGTTGTGCTACATTCCTGCAGGTTAACAAATTTTGCATCAAGATAAGACAGCATGACAGCTCCCCAAAAGTGAAGCCAAAACATCCCGATCGCCCCCCCACTGCTTTTAGTTTAGGAAGTAATTGATTTGATATGCAGTGGCGTTTTCTATGAGCTCAATTGTGGGAAGCCAAAATTGTGATCGCGATTAATATTCGCTTGATTGTGCAGCCCTACCTCATTGCCCTTCTGTGTTCTATTTAATTAGCTTTAAAACTTTCACCTTTGTCATTTAAAAAGTAACAATATATGTAATAACAATAAAGCTTATTTATATAGCACTAAAATCTGGAAAAATTAAGTAATTTAGAAAAAAAAAAAAAAGGCAATAATATCGCATATCGCGCTGCAGAGCGAATCATTGTCACCACAGGGGGAAATCCTCAACCACAACAGCCCTTGTCGGAAAGCCAAAACATCGCCTTTAGTGCTGTACTTTTTGTTCTCTTTCAATAAAGAAATAGTCTCCAGTTCTGATATAACTGATGGTATTGCAGCATCTACGCCAACCTCTTCAGGAGCCGCCGTTTTTGTTTAGAACGAACGGTCGCTTCGTGTCGTCTCACACTAAGCCACGCCCGTAGCTGCCAGTAGCTCCTCATAGGACGCTGATTGGTCCGTACTCTGGCTTGCCGGATACAAACGCATTACTTGAAGCCTGAAAAGATGTTTCTTCATGTGATATGAGATCTCGTGACATCGCGAGAATCCCGCTGCCGTGTAAGGTAAGCAGTTTACATGCTTTTGGTTATTTTACGCAGAAAGACTCCGGGGAAGCCAAACAAATGTGCCGTCATGCCAAGGAGTGATGATGATGATGATGATGATGATGATGCATCCCGTGACAGCAGAGAGGAGGTCTCACTCCTCATCCTTCCTCTCTCTCTCTCTCTCTCTCTCTCTAATGCGTCTTCGCTCGTCTCTAATTGCTCCCCCATTGTTCCTTCCTGAGCAAATTGTTAATGAGAATCTCCTGCTATGTAGACGTCAGGGGCACAGTCACTTGTTGTCTGCCAGCGCAGAGTCTGTGAGTAATGGGTGTGACTAATGCTGCTTGGCAGCTTCCACTCTCGTCCCTCCCTGCCATCTGTCCCCTGCCACCCCTCTGGGTGCACCGGGGTGCTCTCAGCAGGTCTCAGTAATCACACACACGCAAACACACACACACACACTCACACGCACAAGCCATTCCAGACATTTGACAACATCCAAAGATTGTAGAAATGATGCTTTCCGAATCTGTGAGTTTCACACACACTGTGCACTCTGCATCATAGGAGTCACCTTCACAAGTTACATTTAACAGCCACTTGTTTTCTTTTAAATACACTGCGTTCACTAGAACCTATTTGTGGATTGAGCGTGTGCACGTTTTAGGACTACAGAATATCTATTTAAAATGCATCAAAGAAGAACAGACCACTCACTCTCCGTTAGAATAGCAGCTAGAGTAATACTAATGATAACTAACAATTCTACTTTCTCTCTTGGAGGACGCGCGTTCGCACCGACACAATTTAACGAGAATATTTGTTGGCATTCCTGTTTAACTGCTTTCCATTTGCGAAGAAACGCACCATCCATGTAGCGACACAATGGCAAATGAGATGTGTGAGTGAGTGTGGAGGATAAATGTATCCAGGATGTCAGAGCTGGCTTTAGATAGCGGAGAAGCAGCATGAATCTCATTACAAGGGCCCCTGGACTTACCCCTGCAGCCAAGTGAATCATTCTGAGTGACTTTAAATTGGTGTCCAATGAAGTAGGAATTGATCCTTGGCCCTGTTCTGGTTCTCTGAGGCAGTTCGGACTGTAATCTTCAGAAGCTGCGGCTTTGATAGACATGTGGAATCTGTTTAGTTTCCATACAGCTGAGGTCATTTTATAATTGGAAAGCAATTCATCTGCAGAGGAAAATATGTCTCTCTTGTGACTCTAGAGGTGTTAAACTTGACTGATTATTCCTTTAATGCTATTGCTTATGTTTATGTAGCAAAATACAGGGAAATGTGAGACCTGAGGGGTGTACCACGAAGCGAGATTAGTGGGTTAGCGAGGTGTGTGGAGCCTAAAGCCAGAGTTTTCAATGTCAAGAAGGTGGCTTTCTTTTAACCTGCAGTTTATGTTCAGAGTTCCTGATTAATTGGCTATAAAAAGTGTGTTTAGAGATCAAATAGATCTGTTGGTGATTCTCTATGAGCGATACAGATTCTCAGCTGAGGGAATATTTTATATAGGCAAACTTGTTTTTGAGCAGTTCGTTAGAAGTGCCACAGAACAAAGCTGTGCAATTACAGTAGCACAAACTGTACGCATCCCCAGGGGAACTTAGATGCATTCAGTTGGTTATGCAGAAAATAGGAGCAAGAATACTTTTTTATTTTACTCGCATTGGGGTGTTCTTGCGCTCACTGAACTACTGAATATGTTTGCAGTGTTTTCTGGCCATTTGTCCACGCTGGCTCTAAAAAAAAGCCTTCTAAAAAAAAACTTGCAGGTAAGATTCATTAATAGTTCACTATATTATCAATCAGTATGGCGTTTATTTGCATATGAAATGCGGTATAATTCCTTCAATCCATACCATAATGTTACCACTGTGGATTTTGTTTTTATGCTTGGTCTTGATTTGCTATAGTCCGTTTTACACTGCAGCTAGTAGAACACCGATTAGAAAATGGCCAGTATGTTCTGCGTCTGCGGGAGAGGAAATAACTCTCCCTACCAGCAGGCGGCGTCTCTATTCGTCATTCAAAAAGGGGAAACCGGAAGACCGAGTACGGCAGATATACAAGCCGTTGTTATGATACATACATGAAACAAATAGCGTCTGTCAACCATTTTCACACCTCTCTCACTCACTACTTAGCTTCATTCCAGATGGCCATGTTGCTGTGAAAATATCCGTGTATTGGAATGATCAGATGAGATGGAGATGAAAAATGAGAAGAGCCCTCTGTGTTTTTCCTCTTGACTTTACTTGTTTGCTTGCTTTCCTCACTTCAGTTTCTCTTCTCGTGCACTGATTCGCTGAAGCTGAACGGGCGCCGCCGCCGATTCAACATGCTGACACAGCTGAAAAAACTACGACACGGGCAGACTAGAGCCGACGGTGCGGGACAAACCGCAAAAACTAGGCCGACATGATCATCATGTACAACATTATGAGTAGAAGATCAAGGGCTTGACACAGCAATCTAGGCACTTAAGTAGCAGAGGTATCACACTGGTCATGGTATGGCAGGAGTGTTTTACTCTCTGAATAGCCAGAGGCATAGTCACTCTCATTATGCCTGTCAGTCATTAAATGAAAGCAGTTTTGGCAGGGAGACTGTCGCCCCAAAAACTTACCTTTCAGCTGTTCTATGTGCTTTTTTAAGTAGAATAGTTCTCCCTTTATACTGCACAAAAAAAATCTTTCCAAGCCTGATAACTGGCTGTTAGTGAAGGTATTATGGTAACCTGTAAAATGTTCTTAAATGTTCTGTAAGCTACTATGTGTATATTTACAGAGTGGAAAGTGGTTAATTATTTAACTCAGCACCTAACCACCAGAATAGATAACAGCTGCTAAAGCCAGTCAGTTTAAACAAACAAGGTCGACTCTATTGGGTTTCAATAGGGTATTGATATCAGGTAGAGACTTTGTTGAACCGTACTGAATGCAGTCACCAATCTGTGACATCCCATGATGCACTGCTGCAAGCCAGATGAAAAAAAACTAACAATAGCGCCTAAAATACAAAAGAAGAAACATCACACAAAGAAGGGATTACGTGATGTACTGTATGAACCTGTAATCTTAAAACGTTCTCCTTCGTTGTCGCTGAAATCCTCACACAATGAAATACACATAGACCGCTTTTACGCTCCACCTTATGAGCAATACACACAGACTCTGCCATTCATCAAGAAATGGATTTGCTATGGATATTTTCAGGGTCACTCCGTTGGTCCATAATCTCATTTGGAGTGAATAAAATAAACATATCCGTGGGAATTGGACACAGTTAATTCTGAAGGGTGCAAATTGATTTTCTGTAGAGCTGGGTATGGAGAGCAGTTGTGCAGCATGAAGACACTCCAGTGATGAAAACCTCTATATGGGGGTTTTCTTTATCAGCCAGCTTTTACTGTAGGGAATGGCAGAAATATTAGTTCTAGCAAGAACTGGATGAATGCTCCCTTTCTGCTTTCGACTTTATGAGTTGAAAGAGCGACAAAGTTTGAAATTCGTCATTACATTTTGAAGTAATGAAGTAATTTATTTTACTACTGATCTTGGCACCAGCCTCGCACTAATGCAATAAAATGTCAGTAAAGAATATCCTGTTCTCATTTTCTTTAAAGGACATTTGTTTTTTATAGTTACTTTTAAGAATATCCTGTACTTGTGCAGCCGCTGAAGGGAACAAATCAATGTGACCAAATCAAATATGCTGTTGCTGAAAAGGCTCCACACTAAAAGCAAATCCAGTTTAATGACTGTGTTTGATCTGTCGCATTAAAATCTGCTCTGTGAGACTTTTTCAAAAGGGATGGCTCTCATGTTCAGTCTCAACAACCTGCCATTGAAAATTCCACCATGCCCACATACTTTATCTGCGGAGCAGCGACCGATCTGTTCATTGCACTTCCCTCGACAATATGAAGATGCATTCCCTCACCATCAGCTCTGCATTTCAAACTTATCAGCCATTATTAGACTCATTGAAGGTAGGCTGCTATGGCAACTGGTCCAGTAGAAATGCCCCTCTCTCATCACAAAGGCAATACTTTCATGCTGCTTTACCTGCATAACGTAGTTTCTCTGTTAAGACGTAGATGTGTACGGCAAAATGTGAGGTACAGTTTCTTTGTTTTTTTAATTACAAGATTTAATGCATCAACCTATCTATTAGGGCCGGGACGATACGCATATCTCATGATTCGATACTATCACGATACTTAGGTGCCTATTCGATGTGTATTGCGATTTTTAAGTATTCTACAAGTATTGCGATTCGATACTGTGATTTATTGCGATTTTTGTTAAAGGTGCTATTGATAACATTGATAACATTCAGCCAATAGATGTCACATTCTCCTTCCCCTATTCCATTGCATTTACCTCACAACAAGTCGTTGTCAGGCACTTTATCAGCCATTTATCTGTTTTCTCCACACTAACTGACGACCCAGATACACCACGTGATACCAACGTTGTTTTACTATTGGCTCACAAGCCTTGTTAGAAGTGGGAATTGAACGTCAGATATCTTCCACACAGATAAACAAAACATTTATTTTGGACCCGCCAAAATTTTTCAAATGATTAATTCACAATCATAATTTTTTTCTGAAAAAGCCATACTTTTATTCGGCATCTTTCTAAAAGCTCTGTGGATGTATTATTTTTAAAATAATATTTGACAACGTAAAAATGTTATCAATATAACCTTTAACTTTTCTAACACTAGACCATGGGAAAAAAGTTGAATTATACACTTATAGGGACTTTTACTTTGGAAAATCTTTAAATTGATACAGTAAAGAGTTTGATGATTTTCAGCATGTCTGTAGTCAGAGATGTCGTGAAGTCAAATATATCAGTCATTGTAAGGAATTATTATTTTTTTTCCCATCCATCCATCTATCGATCTATTTTCTTCCGCTTATCCAGGGCCGGATCACGGAGTTTCAGCAACCTCAAAAATCAAAGAATAAAGACATTTCCCTCACCAATAAGTGGTATTTTCTTTTTCATTCATAAAGGGACCCTCCGCCGTTTTCTGCTATCTTGTTTCGGCTCGCTGCGGCTTTGCTTTGGGTTTGGTTTTCAAAACAGATATATAAATCAAGTTACTCAGTCTGTAACAATAAAAGCGGTAACTTCCTTCTACCTCTGCATAGACCCAAATGAAGCAATTATATCCATTCTGGCAATAAAAAAATCTATTTAAAAATCGTAAAAAAAAAAAAAAAAAAATCGCGATACATAAGTGAATCGATTATTTTTCCCACCCCTACTATCAATCTGTTCATCTGTCTCTGTTACCATATACGCTATTAAACTTCTCCCATTCATCTTTTTTTTAGCTTAATCATCTCTTCATAAAATGGTCGATGAATAGCTTTATGTACACATTAAGCTTTTAAAGTCTGCTGATTGTGAAGCTGAAAAAACACAAACGATCACTTTATGACTTTATAATCTCTCTATGTACACAATCCTGCAGAGAAGAGCTTAGGCTGGTTCCTAAGTTGCTGCAATCAATAGTAATTCAGCAGAAGCCAGAGGGAAGAGAGTTAATTATCTCGAGGTTCTCTGGTATAATTGAACAGATGTGTTTTGAAATTGGTCACCTCGCTATTGCAATGCCAGTGGTAAAATCCTCCCACACCGGCATGGTCTGCAATGCAGAAACCAAGAGAGAGAGAGGAGAGAAAGGGAGACAGAATTACTGTAAGGGCTTCATGAAATACAATTCAGCTACAGCACACAACAGTCCACCCCAGAGACTGCTGGAAAGGCAATTAACCTTTGACCTCTCTGAAACACTAGCCATACGCTGCCTTAGACTCGCTAGTTTAAAACTTTTAACCTTACAGGACCTTGATTCGCAGCAGTTTGAGCCGGTTTTGAATTGAGTTAGCTCAGAACCTGTCATACATCATTCATACCCTGAGCGCGCTTTGGTGGATACCCTGTGGTCTCAGCACCACCACAGTTCTCATCCATGTGGGGCCCTCCAGCCACAGGCTGCTGCTGGTGATAAGAAGATGGCAGGGCCGGACCTGACGAGTGGCATCTTCCCACCATCACTTCTCCCATTTCATTTCCCTGCTTTAAAGAGGAGACATCAGGATGCGCTGGCCTCAGGCGGCATCCTCCACTCTGCTTCCATGATTCACTCTCTTCTCAGGCCAGTTTCTCCCTCTGTCTCTCCTTTTTCTTTCTTAGCCTCTCTCCAAAACGAAACTGCTCAGGAATCTCCAGGCTTATATGAACTCCTCTTACGTCACTCAAATACTCACAACACCTACCTAATAAAAACTCAATCAATAAGGCAGCCCACAGGTCACACAATACCAAGAGACATTCCGAGCACCATGACTAGTTATTTTCATTCTGAAATAGTTTGGGTTTACTTCGGATTCTTCCACAGTGGAAATTGTGGTCGTCCATTATCCGCAAGGTTGGCGATCCCCGTTCCTACTGTCATGTACTGTATGTACCTGTATGTATATGCTGATTACAGTTGTTCCAGTATTAGAAATGCGTCCGATTATGCCTAAAATTCTGGATCGTGTATCGGCGAGTACGCCAGTCTATGCGCCGTTCCAATACCATAATTCATTTACCCAGAAAAAAAATCCACTTGTTTAACCGGAAATCAATTCTTCTTCGCCGCTCCAAGACAGTAGCCTTCACTGTGCTGTCGCCCTGGATGTATCATGGCTGCCACTGGCAACTACTGTTTTAGAGCAGCGAAGAAGAACTGATTGCATGTAACAATTGCAGAAAACAACATTAAGGTGCTAGTGGAGTGTGTAACGGTAACGAAAATGTCAGCCATTTGGCAATATTTCACATTGGAAAATGCAACAAGTAAAACGGCGATTTGTACAGTATGTAAGTGTGTGAATATTTCACCCTGAAGGACAAATTAGCACACAGGCTGTCCACTGAGGAGACAGCTAAGAGAATACAGAATTGTTATTTATTACGAGCTTCATTTATTTATGACATTACTGACAAACTGAATAATAAAAGAAAGTTCTACTGCATTTATTCTCTGTATGTATTTGTTCATGTTTTACAAAGGGTTTAACCTGAGCCAGGCCATACATTAAAGATAGTAATCATATCACATCACACCGTAGTTCTCCTACATACTTGTGAAACTGCGGTAACGTGAGTCGCAGAGTGCAAAACTGTGGTATCACCACGTGTGATTATGGTAAGGATGGCCTCTGAGCGAGGTAAACGGTGGTACCACAGTTTTGCACTCAGCAGCTCACGTTACTGCAGTCTTGGAAAAGGAGGAGTGAGTGCAGGGGTACTCAGTTGGTTGCAATCTGCAACCAAACCACTAGATCCAAATCCTACACACTGTACTTTTAACTTCAGTACATAAAAGAAATTCAAAATGTATAGAAACATAAATAAATAAGATCATTGCTATACACTGCATTTATATTCTGCACTGGAGTGGAGTTTGGATTGCTGGGTTGCCTGAAAGCTAAATTCCAATTATATTATGCTGAAAAGGAAAATCACTTATGATTAAAATTTCCAGATGACGCTGTTTGTTTGTTTTTTCAGAACTACTTTTGAATTACCTCACATTATGGTAATTACCTCACATTATGGTCACAGCAATTCACTGCAGCTACAGTCAGTGCTTGGCCTTGCACAAGTCACATTTTCACTTATCCTTCTAAAATCTTTGATTTTTTTTGTAGATGAAGACAGAAAAAAAGCTCTCATGAACCCACTGTACACTTCCTGCCCAGCACAAAACAGCAGACAGAGAAAGTTTGCAAATAGCTAGTGAACACAATGGAGCGTTTAGCAGCTAAGGAGCCGGATATTTCCCTCAGGAGATGGCGGAGAGCAAAACAGCTAGAGGGAGAGTAAACACTGGACCCATCAGGAGGCCAGTAACACGACTCCAAAATGAAAGTGAATATTGCTCTGTATTTGCTGAATGTGTAAATAAACTTTATAAAGTGATAATAAGTACAGTAAAGCTTGCTTCCGCTGCCCCAAGGTGGCCAAAAGAATCACTTAATGCAGGTTTAAATAAAGTAGAGGATGGTTATTTCAGTAGTTGATGAGACATTTAACTATTTTCTATGTTGTAATTAGAGTGTAATTACCCCGTCATGACAAAGATCCAGAGCAGTCTTCCCTAAATTCACCCTGTCACCCTGTGCTCCATGCCACCTCCACACGTAAATGAAGGCAGCCAGCTGCCTAACCATATGCCTTTGCCTTTCCACCCAAATGGAAACGAAGCTGAATTACTCCCTAGTCGAGTGTGCCACTGTGTGTACTTAAGACGGCTTTTGTAATTTGAAAGTGAAGCATCTTCTCCACTTTATCCTCTTCTACAACACCTGTCTAAAGTGCACACTCCTCCTCATGGTCTTTGTGTTCCATCCATTTGAAGCTATTCTTGAAATTGTCTACCTAGGTTTTTCAACCTGTGTGCAATTCTAAATGCTTCATTACTCTTTTTGACCTGCACTCAATCCAGCATATGCCTCACTATTCAACTTCCAACATGTAACATAAAGCATTTGTATGTAGCATACTGAGGAGGAGGAGGGGGAGGAGGAGGAGGAGGAGGAGGAGGAGGAGGAGGAGGAGAAGGAGTTTGTTTTGATCTCCGGTTTTAAAAGTGAGGGCATCAGTCCCCCTTCCTTCCAAAACCACAAAGTCCCTCTCCACCGCTGCTACTTTCACCTTCCTCAGGATCAAGTGGCATTGATAAAAGCTTTCAGAGAACTAACTGGGGATGTGTGGGCTGAGTGCAGAGCATGAGTTGATGCACAGCTAATGTACGTTCACATGTTTGAATGCACAGCGCTTACAGTGGAGAACATTCGAAAGTCAGCCCTCAAGGTCATCGCATCTTTAAGGCATCTTTTGTAAAAAAAAAAAGATATGTTCAGTTGGAAGTCATGTGTGTCTTCAGCTTTCATGAGCTGGTTTGCTCCTTCAAATCCTGCTTCGCTTTTATCATTTCGATCTCTGTAAGATACTTTCATACTCCGTAATACTCATTAGAGATCATTTGGCCCAATTAATTCTCAATGACCATGGCGACCTGTGCAGCGGAGTGAGGTGACATATTGTGTTAAGCACAGTAATTTAATAATTACTTTGTGTGTGCTTTTCATGTTTCAGCCACAAGGGACCTTTTAACAGCAGAGTTCTCTTCGTTGTTTTTTACTCTTTCTTCTTTTATCTGTGTCCAATCCAACGCTATAGGGTAAAAGTCTGAGCTGGAACTAGCGTAATTATCAGAGGCTTCTCGTGTATCAGTTGCTTTCCTCTGTTAATTGCTGATACACAACAAAATCAAACAGAATCCACAAGATGCATTCAGGGTATCCTATATCCAGACAAAAAAATACGACCACAAGCAGCAGAGTAAAAAAAATTCTTCTCTCTGTTTTTCTTCTTTCTCTGTCTCTCCCTCTCTTGGTTGCTAATAAGTGTGATCAGAGCTGAATGGCCCAACAGCCTGACCCTCATTATAACCAAAGTAATAAGGATAAGACACCAGTGAACCAGGCCTCATTAGGCCAATATCTGGAATACTCGTCGAGGGTCATCACCCTAGACGTCTTGCACTGCTCACGACTGCTTTCACACTGTCTCACAACTACCCAGAAACCATTGCTCTCCAGTCAACAGCATCTCAATTATACGGAAGGAATTACTCAAGACCTCTGTGTTTGTGTTATCCTCTGCTCTTCACTGCTATTGATATGCTATTAATATGCTATTTTTCTTCTACCCCATGTACAGCCTGCTGGACCATGCACCATTTTAAAAATGTGTGATGCATTGCTGATGTTTTCTGTATTTTCTGCCATGCATTGCTCACTGCAAAGCCCTGAATCCATTGATTTGAACCGTGTTGTCCATGAGCAATGATAAGCAGACGTGCGTGTCTATTAGACAGGTGACGGTTCTCTGCTTCACGGTAATACATTCAATAAGTAGTTGAGTTCGGCATTTTTGCCGTCGCCATCTTGTTTTTTTGCAACCAGAATTGACACGAGAGGGTGGAGCTAAGTACAACCAAATGCTGAATAAGAAATTTTTTGGCGACCAAAAAAGATTATAATTAACTTTCATGAACTGAAAACACTGTGAAAGGGTTAAAGTTCTAGGACAAAAACATGGACAGCTCCCAGACCGGACAATGCCGTGGTAGCAACCTGTCAATCACAAGGTAGCCTCGCCCTAAAGCATACCCTGCTTTATGGTTTATTTGACTCTAAATGGGACCATAATTTACTAAATGAACATCATGCTGTATTGAAGAAGACTTGAAACTAGAGATTGAGACTATAAACTCATGTTTACAACGTTTGCTGAGGTAATAAATCAAGTGAGAAGTAGGCTCATTTTCTCATAGACTTCTTTTTGCAACCAGAGGAGTCGCCCCCTGCTGGATATTAGAAAGAATGCACGTTTAAGGCACTTTGCTTCAATTCTCAGTCCCAGATGTTGCCCACTGGTAAGTACTTTGTTACTCCTCCTCGGGGCAACTATAACAGCTTGCAAATGCTTCCTGTAGCCAACTAAGAGTCTTTCAATTCTTGCTTTCGGAATTCCCCCCATTCTTCCTGGCAGAATTCCCCTAGCTTAGATATATACTTCGGCCTCCTTGCATGCACGGCATGTTTGTTTGAAGTCTGGAGATTGTGGTGGTCATTCCAAAACCGTCATCCGTCTTTACTGGAGGTACTTCACGGATGATTTTGAAGTATGCTTTGAATCATTGTCTTCCTGAAAGACCAAACCTCTCTCCAACTTTCATGTCTGGACTGACCTTCAAACATTAGCCTCTAAAATGTCTTTATATTTGTTGGAATCCATTCTTCCTTCCACCCGCACAATGTTTCCTGATCCCACAGCTAGCAGACAACCCCAAACCATAACGGATCCACCTCCATGCTTAACATTTGACAAGGTGTTCTTTTCTATAAATGTTTCACCCTTTTTTCTCCTGGATGTGACCAAAACGTTTGATTTTGGTTTCATTAGTCCAAAGCGAATTGTCCCAAAAGGCTTCTGAAGGTTTTCTTTCGCATACTTCAGACGTTTCATTTTGTGTTGAGGTCAGCTCTTTTCTTGCAACTCTGGCATGCAGGTCTTTGATGTTTAAAGTATGTTGTATTGTTGCCCTGTGAACAACTAGACCACAGGTCTGCTTCTCTTTTATGCAGCTCTTTTTCAGTGATGTGTGGGTTCTTCTGAGCATTTCTCACTAGGCCCCGGCCATACTATCTGACATTTTTGTTGATCTTCCAGATGTTGCCTCTCTTGACTTCAACTGTTCCAGTTATCTTCCATTTTCTGATAATGTTTCCGACAGTGGAAAGGGGTAGTTTGACGTTCAGAGAGCTTTTTGTATCCTTCTCCTTGTTGGTTGTATTTTAGAAGGCATGGATTTACTTCAGAATAAATAAGTCAGCCCTGGAATTATATAATCTGATTCATTAAAGCCCTGACCAGTAAATCCCCTGGATCTGGGTCTTTGTAATCATTGTGGTCAAAAGTAACAAAGAATAATCCAAAAATGGTTCCCACAGGGCAACTGTAAAAAAATTAAAAAATAAAGTAAACTTGCTTTAAAATTTGAATAAATGTGTCATGTTAACTTTTAGAGGTCAGGTTAGCTTCTGTTCACTTAGATATTCATTGTAAAAGGCATTTTGATTAGGGGAGCCCACATTTCTGCGCACCACATAGCTGCTATTCAGAAATTGCATTCTACAACAAAAGCCAATTCATTTAATTGGTATAACATAATTTACAACAAAACGACCTTGAATATTGAAAAAGCAAGCATAATTACTGGGCTCTCTGTAGACACATTTATCTGACTGAGAGCAGAGGGGTATTTTAATAAACAAGCCTGTACAGTGTGTGTGAGCCAGCATAGTCCTGAGCAGAGTTGAAAGTTACCAAAAGATTATATCCTTATAAAATAACACAGCCTATTAAGGTTCAGGTCCAGCAGTATGATCACAGGTCAGGGATGACTCAAAAGGGCTGTAGTTTGGAACTCATTACACCACATTATGATAGGATGAGCATTACTTCAGCACCATCTACATTGAATTTTAGTGTGCTGGACAAACACCATCATACATCCCCGTAGATCTTTATGATTAATATAGGGCTGCAACTAAAGATTCTTTTCATTATTGATCAATCTGCCAATACATTTTTTTTCGATTATTCTATAATCATTTGGTCTAGAAAACATCAGATGTCCATCACAGTTTCCTAGAACCCAAGGTGATGTCATCAAATGCCTTGTTTAGTCCGGTCTAAAACCCCAAAACATTCAATTTACTACAGTGTAAGACAAGGAAAACAGCAAATTCTCATATTTCAGAAGCTGGAACCATAAAAATTGACTTAAAGGTGCTAAATGTGAAATTGGGAGCATTTCTATTGCCTCCGGACGGCTCTCAACATGGCGACAGCTGAGCTGGCGGCTCGCAGCTGATGGTGCTAACAGCCCTAACAGTGAAAACAATGACAACACTGCTGACAGAGCATACAGTGCTAACCTGGGGGGGAACCGGAGGGTGGGCGCTACTCTTCCGAAACGGCACCATCAGTTGAGACAGCATTATCAGCTGTAACCGCCGTATAAGAGCAGTGCAGAGTGGCGGCCGTGAGCTAGCCAGTGGGGCACGCTCACATGCACGAACATGCATTAAAAGGAATGCGCGGCCGGCCCGACAATGTCAACAAAGCGCAGAGGCTCACGACACACACAGAGGAAGAACAACTTCACTCTCTGCTCAGGTAGATATTACTCCTTTTTAACTTTGCATAGCAAATAGTTGTTTGCTGCTATATGAATGCTCTGGATACGATTAATCGATTATCAAAATAATTACAGATACATTTTATGCAGATCGACTAATTAATCGACTAATCTTTGCAACTCTAAAAAAATATAATTACATGCCAAAATTAGCAATAATTTTGCTGAGCAGGGAAAGTTAGAAAAAAATGACTGACTGTGAGGTCATGAAGATAAAAGGTCAGTCAATGTTTTATTAAATCTATCGTAATAAAAGGGAAATTCTACTTCTTTTAATGAGAACGTTTAATTTGTACCAAAAGAATTATCCCTATTGGGGTATATTGATTAAGATGTGGCTGTAGATTTAAGAATGTGATCGCTCTACTCTACAGAAAGCTGAAGTTCAGTTTTAAGGACCTGTCCACGGTGCTGAAGTGGATGCAGGCTCCAGCAGGCCGGTCAGCTGCATCACGGTTACTTCAGCTCTCTGCTTATCACAAATCAAGTCAGGTTGTACAGCACTGAAGCTGTTGGCTCGCTGCCTGGGACTACAGGTTCATGGAGTTCTCCAATTAAGTATTCCCAAGTCAATTAATACATTCATAAAACTGTGTATGAAAGTGTCATATTTTACCATTTTTACCTAAAGGTCTGAGGACCAAAATGTCCCTCATAAAACGGGTACAAGTGATCAACAGTGTACAGGATACTGTCACAGAGACATTCAGCCCATATAAATTCTGCCGGAGTGCTCATGTTGGCAAGATGTGCGCTTCGCTGGGAAAGCTAAATAATCGACCAAGTGGATCTCAGCACACTCCCAGAGGACCAAAGCCAATCCTGATGTGACAGAAGTCAATGCAGGTGCTCAGTGTTGACACACACTGTCCAATCAACAGCTTCTTCCAATAGTCTTTTTTAAAGACACACAAACACACACACACCTACATGTCTCGCTATGCTTGTGGGGACTCTTCATTGATTTCCTAGCCCCTTACCATGCTTAACCCTAAACATAATAAACTGGTCTTAAAACAATACGCCCATATGTACAATGTCAGACAAATAAAATCCATTCTATATCTATTTCTTTAGCAATCTGACTTCTCAACCAATCATTAGTTCAAAATTAGACAATTTGGCTGCCAAATTATTTACGTAACTGAAAAAAGCAGAATCAAAGGTGTTAGGTGCATTTACAAAAGCAAGCTTTCTTCCATCGTATCTACACTTTATATAAGCAACTCTACCCTCCTTGTCTTGGACTTTTTCCAGGATATGTACAGTATTTTCAGGTTTTTATACGATAATATTACTTCTTTAGTTTCATTCACTGAAGCAGAAAAAGCTATCACTTTATACAATTTGTTCTCAATTCTATTTATACTATTTACTTTCTCCAGTAAATGTGTTACTTGGAGCTTGGCTACATCCATGTGTTCGTGTATTCGTTATGGGCTCCTATGATAATCTGTTAGCACACAATTGGTCCCCCACTACCGAGAAACTAAGGACCCCCGGGAACTTAAATCAGGAACTACAATTTCCTCAGCACAGACAAGCCTGCAATTAGACCCCTTATAAAAATAATGGATTAAAAGTTGTGCATTTGGAACACGATTTTTGCAAGCTATAAGACAAAGAATCATTATGCTGTTCTTTCGTGCGTCAGTGATGTTTTAACTGATGTTTGAAAGGAAACATGCAGATGTGAAAAGAGAGCCTTATTAAAGCAGCACAGGTCTATTTTTTCTGTTTTATTACGGATTATAGAACATTTTTTATGTTAGAGACACTCTAAAATACCATATGTGTACAGTATCTAAGCTAATACATATTCAAAAGACATCCTCCTCAAATTTACTGCCACAAAATGCTTGCCTGGATATGTACACTTCACAGATTTTATGTTAGTGTCACCAGCATGGTCACAGATGGCCCTCTTCTCTCTCTCTAATGGCCTCCCTCCCATCTGCAAAGCTGTTTTCCCACAAAAATCACTCTTGTACCTGCCATTGTTTTCTTGATTGCTTCCTGTACCTCTGAGTTTGGCCTTAAGGATAACATCGATTAGGAAAAGACCACGCTCGATTTATTATTATTGTGTTTTTTCCTCAGCTGTGCTGTTCCGGGAACTATTCCTGAACCACTGGAGCCAATTAATGTCCAAACAGATGTGCAACGCCGAGAGCTAAGCTTTGCCGCAGGGTCAAGCAGTCTGAATCTAATCTCCTCAACAGAATTACATTTCCGCCATCACGGCCCCATACCTGCTGACCTGCTCTCGGGCCACAAGAGAGCGGACAGCTTTTCGCGTAATCACATGTTGTCATTGCCGTGGAATAACTCTACATGACCTGAGAGGAGCAGCGTGTGGGTTACTGGTAGCATTGTCACTGTATTGGACTGATGGCTGTGGAGACTAAGCTGCCAAAAATGGAAAGCCTGCAACTTTTTAATGAGGAGAAGTGCCTCAGTTCCATTTTGATTCTTAATGTGTCATATGATCATGTCTTTGATGTGCATTTCCATGTCTTTCCTCTCCTCATTTCATTCTGATTTGTGTTTGCTGAGAATGGAGAGGGAGATACAAACACAGAGAAATGAAATACCTGAGGCAAAAGTGGGACTTTACACTTGAAAGTGGAAAGCATTACTTATGCATTAGGTATGTCTTTGAAGAACCCAAAGCATGCATATTCCCCTATTCCTTCCCCCCAAATAATACAGATAAAATCAATTATTCATTTGTAAATGTTTATTTCACTTCAAAAACAAGTATGACACAGGCCTTGATGTTGGAAGAACTGTTCCTGCAGTAACCCACACTCACGGTGCCCTCATTGGAAGTTTGTACTTCTGTTTTGAAGTTACACAGAACTGTCCTACAGCACGAATAAACAGTGATTACCAGCAAACACACAGTCAGTCCATGTTTTTATGCTAATGTTATCGACCAACATTTTATTGTGGGCAAAATGACCCCTAAAAACAGGAAAAACAGGGGACATCAGTTCCTTTTAAAAAGAAGAGTGCAAGAGTTCAAATGTAGGCAAGAAACAAACAAGATGGGGATGTTTTGTAACCAAAGCTAAGCCAACACCTATTGTAGGTAGGGCTGTCGCAATAACCGCAGTATTGCAATACTTCGCTATTGACAAGCCAACCGCAGGGGATTGCTAGCAACCTCCACAACCGCTTTGTTCATGTTTTTTTTTCTTTTTTGAATTCTTTACAATGGGAGTACCACGTATTTATTAGGGGTGGGAAAAATAATCGATTCACCTATGTATCACGATTTTTTTCTTTACAATTTTGAAAATTGATTTTTTAATGCCAGAATCAATAAATTTGCTTAATTTAAGACTATGCAGAGGAAGAAGGACTTGACATCATATCCGTTCCGTATCCGTCGAAAACAAACCACAGCTGGCCGCAACAAGGAAGTACAAAACAGCAGAGGGTCCGAGTGGATACGACTTGAACTCTCACATATTTAATCCAAAGTGGTAAACACTACACATACAGTATAGTATGGAAACACTTTGGGTTTCACACATTGAAGGAAAAGCAGAGCTAGACATCATGGATAAAGCTGCACGCTAACTCTGTCATAGACAGGTAACGTTATCGTATTGCCGTAACGTGCAGTCAAGCCAGCCGTCACTCGCATCTCCGTGGTCAAATCGGCCGACGCTACAACTGTAGAGCACCCATATACTGACATTTATGTTAAATACAGTCAAACGGAGCTGACCATGGATGTATAAAGAGAACGGAGCTGTCGGGGAGAGCTAACGACTGACACGTGTAACTACGTCCTTTTTTCAAAATAAGGTGTTAACAAAGGGAACTGTATATACAAACTACATATATGGAAATAAGATTGATTGGATTATATTCACCAGAAGTATAAAACATTACAAGTCCCTGATAAATTAAATAGAAAATACCTCTAATTTGTGAGGGAAATTTCTATTCTTTGAATTTTGGGTTGCTGGAAAAAAATTAATAAATAGTTCCTGACAATGACTGATATATTTGACTTCAGGATATCTCTGACTACATACATGCTGAAAATCAAACATTTGAATGCATTACTTTAGATATTTTTTCAAATTAAAAGTCCCTAGAAGTGTATGATTCAACTTTTTCCCATGGTCTAGTGTTAAAAAAGTTAACAAAAATCACAATCAATCATAATATCTTATTGCAATACTTGTAGAATCGCAACACTTAAAAATCGCAATACATATCGTATCGGCACCCAAGTATCGTGATAGTATCGAGTCGGGAGATAGGTGTATCGTCCCACCCCTAGTATTTACACTAGGCTACAAGGCGATGAGTATGTATTCTGCGCTGAGTGCTGCACGTATGGTGTTTTTTTCTGGTTGCCAAGAGTTAAAAAATGTTCAACCTTGGGTAAAACGCTGCACTCATCACTGTCACTTTTTACCCAGCTCTCCAATCACAATGGAGGAGGGGCGGGACAAATACCACAAAGACCAACCATCACATCCTACATGTACAAGTGCTGAACAACAACAATGGAGGAGAAATTAATAAACATAGATCGGCGGGTCCGTCCTCTCTCCCTACGTGCCTCAGCCTTCCCTTCATCCAGAGCAAGTACTCTACCTTGTGCCGACATTTTTACTTTCGCGGATATTCCGTATCATAGCAACCAGACGCAAACGAAGCGTCTCAGCTGAAAAAAACGCTGCGCCTCATTGCCCTTCTGTGTTCTGCATTTAACAATAAACAACTATTTAAATAGTTTTAAAACTGTCATCTTTGTCATTTAAAAAGCAACAATATACGTAATAATAGCCTAAAAATAAAGCTTATTCATGTAGCACTAAAATCAGGATGAATTAAGTAATTAAAAAAAAAAAAAAAAAGGCAATAATGTCGCATATCGCTGTTGAGCCAATCATTGTCACCGCAGGGGAAATGCCTTCACCGCGATAGCCCTAGTTATAGGTGAAATTATTCATAGCACACTCATGATTTTCTTTATAATCTGCATGCATCGCTTTATTGAGAAAATCCTGATGAAAAATACAAACAGCATACTGGACAAACTCAAGGCTTAATTATGGCAAGACAATTAACTTCAGTACTAAATACTTTGAACTGATTCAACTCAAAACCTTCTAATTATTCATTTTAAAAGCCAAACACAATAATCATCAGGAGAACTTTTGAAATTAGAATCATTAAACAATACAAGCTCCTGATGAGGTCCTGATGGTCTGCACAGATAAATGAAAATATCTGTGGTTGAAAATGGGGTCGAAAGCCCTGATGGTGTCTACGGTTACATTTTCATTACTTTAGATGCTCTTGGCACTGCACAGCTTCCTGATTAGTGAGTTTTTTTAATTTGTAATTTTCAGCACTAAGGGAAGGGAAGAGAGGGGAATTCTGCAGCTGAAGCCCTTAATTAAGCTGGATCCCTACCCCTACCCCACTGGATGTATCAGGCACAAGCAGAAGATTAATGCACATGCGAGAATCAAGACGATTTTGGGCCCGATTCCCCCCTCTGACAATCGTCAGTAAAGCCCAGATTTTTTGATGGTTCTAAAGATTATCTTTCCAGATATTCTTGTGGTGTGAGGTATGTTAAGAGTGTTTTTTACATCCCCCAATCGGCTCAGAAGTCCATCCTGGCCGCACCAATTTCAAATCATAAATATTAAACACGTTCAATATTTACGATCGGATATCCTGTTGTGTGTCGGGAACAACAACAAACAAAGCATAAAGTAGTAGTAAGATGGACCTCAGAAATGGAGGACCAACTTCTTAATTTGTGGCAACGACACAAGTGTTTATTTAACATGTCTCCATGTCTTCATCCATCCATCCTTCGTGAATTTTTAGTACAAAGTAGTGCAAAAACTAACATCGCTAATTCTTCCTACCCATCGTCCGCCATGTTTGTTTACACTAAAGTTACGTTTAATCGTAAGATATTTTGTGAGATTTCTGTTTTTTCTAGCTGGGACTCTTGTTTTTCATGACAGGAGTCTGTTAGTATGTGGTGTGCTGCTTTGGCCAAATCATTGCTCACTATCATTGCTCACTATAGGAACAAAACTGTTAAATTTAACATGACAGGTTAGTTTAAAAAGAATAGGTTGAATACCGATACATGTCCAAACTTTGTAGTGAAACTTTGTCACAAAAAAGACATACTTCATCACAGTCTATAGATTTTGTATACTGTATATGGCCATCCAAACTCAGCATCAGCAGTGGCAGTTCTGCAATACGAGCACATCAGCTATCATCCCAGTCAGCACAAGGGCTGTCAACAGATCACCACTGATCCAATTCATCCAAATGTGTTGGAACCATAATCTCTGTAAACCCTGTCCCTTGTGAAGACAGTTCTCCAAAGAACAACGACAGCATCAGTTGTTTCAGTAACTGCTCAAAAACCATAACGTTCAAGTGACAAAGCCCTCAACCGGCCAGAAGAATAATAACGGGAGCAAAGGAGGAAGCCAGGCAACCATATCATTGAGAACAAAGTCTGTGTAGAGACGAGGTCAGGGTGGATGGATTGGTCAACAAAACATTGGACAAACGCTTCCTATTTTCTAATATTGATTAATCTAATTCATTAAGTCTGTAAAATGTGAAAAAAATTATCACAATCTAGGGCTGTCAATCGATTAAAATATTTAATTGCAATTAATCGCATGATCGATTAATCACAAATTAATGTCACATTTTGTATCTGTTCAAAATGTACCTTAATGGGAGATTTTTCAAGTATTTCAATTAATTAATAATTTTATTTATTTATTCTTAATTTTATATGCTTGCTTTACGCAAATGTATGTACAGTATATATTTATTATTGGAAATCAATAACTACACAAAAACAATGACAAATATTGTCCAGAAACCCTCACAGGTACTGCATTTAGCATAAAAAATATGCTTAAATCATAACATGGCAAACTCAAGCCCACCAGGCAACAACAGCTGTCAGTGTGTCAGTGTGCTGACTTGACTATGACTTACCCAAAACTATTATTATAAAGTGGGCATGTCTGTAAAGACTCATTGGTACCAATAGAACCCATTTTCATTCACATTTCTTGAGGTCAGAGGTCAAGGGACCCCTTTGAAAATCGGCATGCCAGTTTTTCCTCGCCAAAATTTAGCGCAAGTTTGGAGCGATATTTGGCCTCCTTTGTGAGAAGCTAGTATGACATGGTTGGTACCAATGGATTCCTTAGGTTTTCCTTAGTTTCACATGATGCCAGTATCTTCACTCTTAAAACTGAGTCCGCTACAACCTAAAAATAGCTAGTTGCGTTAATGCGTTAAAGAAATTAGTGGCGTTAAAACGAATTCTAATTAACGGCGTTATCTTTGACAGCCCTATCACAATCACAATTCAAATTCTAAATTCATGGATGTTTTGCTGAATCATGATGTACACACACACAAACACTCAGACATGGTTATAATATTTTGCCACCCTTATGTGAATGGCAATGGGCAAAAAGACCATCATCAGTATCTTGCTATACAATGCAACACACTGGCACAACAAACATCGAGCAGCATTGCAGGGCAGTTGTACTGGATTTCATTACATAATTCAGTCCAGTACCTAATAAACTAGTAGCTCAGTGTAGGGCTGGTACATGTAGGCTTATCCTGATTGGTTGAGAAGGTACAGTTTCAAGGATGTGTACATTGAAGGTTATCTACTTAATTGATTATTTATAGTTACATACTGGCGTCAGTATTGAGGGACAGGGAACCTAGTTTGGTATTCCACACATGCAGCTCAGTTCTGTCATCAGCAACTGTCTTATCTATTATTTCGCATTATTTAAATCAGAGGCAGGATGGAAGGGGGGGAACAGCACCTAAACACCAATGATGGAAGTTAGCAGATAAAATGACACAGTTGGCCATAATAAGGCTATTTCAGTCGGCAAGATAGTTCATTTTCTCCGTAAATGTTTCATTCCACAATTCATCTCTGACACATAAATTGTATTTGAGCCCGGATCCTCCAAGGGCTAAAGCGAAGTCCCTCCTCTGCAATGTTAAATGACCTCTGGAACAATTTGATTATGATGTCTTGCTGACAGACAGATTTATCACAGGAGTGGAGCCATGTAATGGATATGAGCACAGCTCTGGTGACAGGAGAGAAGACGGTGGGAGTGAGGGATGAGGGATAGAGGAGTAGAAGCAGGAGAGAATGGACTCTCAAGCCTGGCTAAGTAATCCATTTACATGTGTGTCATATGATAAATAAATGACAAATTACTCTTCTTTGCGTAGCCCTAGTAAAAGTGAATTATGGTTTTAAAGTACCAGCGGCATGTTAACTTCACTCAGAGCAAATGGATCCTGGAGGAGCAGTTTTTCCACAAAACTGTAAACACTGATTACATTTATGACCCTGTTTGAAGCCAGAGTGCTAGACATCAGTCCTGGCGACTTCCTTACTTATATTACCAATTATATTCCCACTCGGCAGGTCTAATGAAGCTGGATGTGTTTTCTTTAGCTCCAGCCTGTAAGCTTCACACATTGTTAACGGTGCTGACATCTCTGCAGACGCAGCACGGGGGTCTTAAAGGCTGGATGTGCCACAATTCAACAACAAAACAAGCATTTTCAAAATGTCACCACTGAGGCTTAACTCCTCTATATTCACCGCTTCTTTCTGTCTTCACCGATTGTCTGTCAGCACTTGGCTGAACTCCACGACACCACGCACAATGGAAATACAAGGAAGACTGACTCCTGTGACATTTGTTTGGAGACCTGCGTGATGTCTGGAGTCTTGCCGCGATGGATGGGGGGCCTGTGTTAACTGTGCCACTGATGGAGACCTCTGCCACGCAACAAGTGCTGACATTATTCTTCTGCCTGCACTTTTCTATCAATCACGTTTTCCTAGTGTTTCCACAGAGGCTGGGGGACAAAGGTGAGTTGAGGAGGGGGAGTATGTAAGGACAGCTTATCTGTCAGAAAGTGCATCAGGGCTGGAGGAATAATTTGACTGGCCGTGACAGACCTTTCACTTTGCTTTTCTCTGACATAGGCTGCTGTCAAACTGACAGTTTCCTTGTGGCGAGCCAAGGAAAGTCACTGTCAGAAAACAGAAAAGGAAAGGAATATCAGGACAAAACTGCTGTGAATGTACTAATGAGTAGATGGAACTCCTCTGATTTATTCATTTCCTCGTGTACAAAGGGTAGTATAGACAACAACATAGCATATTTACAATAGGCTATTGAAAGCACAGAAAGCTTTCTTTGTTTCAATATATATAGGTGGTCAAAGAGCAGCTAACAACCACCATTGTTTATTCTTAAATCCAGGTGCCGGTGAAGTGTGGGCGTTTCATTTAGATGCAAATGAAATCATAGAAAAACCACGGAAACAATGCAATCTACCTTAAGGTCACAAACAACAACAAATCCAAATGTGCTTGATTGCTAGAGCGATATGCAAACATGGCGCACACAGAAATCTCTCAGTCATGCACTGTAGGCCAGATAAGCTCTGACTGACCTTAACTGACATGAAACCACTGACGGAGTATAAAGACAGATATAGAGGGACGAGCTCATTTACAGTGGCAAACAAGCTGTTAATGTTAGCTAGCTACATGTCTACCAAATATAGCTCTAAAAGTAAAATAGTAGCTTGATAAAATAATTACATTAAAGCTGCAGTATGCGAAATCGGCGCAAATATGATTTAAAAAAGTTATTTTTAGAAAACGGCCGCTATATCGTGACAGTAGTACATGAAACAGGTAACCTGAAAAAAATCATGTTCCTCTGTGTCCTACTGTGTCCTCCGGTGCTCCTAACGGCATCTGAAGGATTTCACTTACCGGAGGAAAACAAGGTCCGCTGCCAGCTGCCGTCTATGAGAGCCGGCTGTCAATCACTTGCGATCTCCGACCAAACGGTCAAACTAGGCAGCGCTGATCAGATATGAATCAATATTCTGTTACTGTAATGACTATTTCTCACCTCAAATGTTCTCAGAATCATCTTGTAGTGTACTGTTTAGCTGTAACATGAGAAAGTTTGTGACTCTGCCGCCATTGTAAAATCTGTTGAAGTAAGCCAACTTCTGGTCACGTGACCGGAGCACAGCCAATAGGAACGCTCTCTCTCTCTGAAATGACCTGTGATTAGTCAAAATCTGCCGTCACGGGCTAGATTTTTCTAAAGCCTGAAAACAGAGCCATGAGGAGGTGCAGAAGTCTACTTTTCTCTCAGACCACTTGAATTACAATATGCTGAAAGGTTATTATGGATTTTTTGCCAAATTATGCCAAAAAAATTGTTGCCTACTGCCACTTTAAGTTAATTCTTTCAACAAAAAAAAACTCACCCTTTGTTGAGCTTCACTTAATTCCAACGTCGTCTCGTATCCTCCTTCTTTGTCACTTGAAATCAGCTCCTTGAAATGTTTAATGGCACAAGATCCGTCCAAATGTCCATATTCCTCCTGTAGCAGTCCTTGAACTGTTCTACGCTCCACAGAAGTCGGAAAGTGACCCGCTGCTAACGCTAATTAGCTTAACGACTGTCAATAACTAGACAACCGGAACTTTGTGTGTGACGAAATACTGCCGTTGTTTTGAAAAAATGTCCAGTGTCGGACGACGCGTCTCCACTCCCTCCCACTGTACAAAAGTGAAGCCAAAATATCCCGGATACGGGACAGCTGTCATCTTGAGATTTCTACGTCATTTGGAGCCTGTCTGCGCAGCCGTGACGAATGGTGCCTTCAAATGGGGTCGTATTTACCAAGTTCAGGAGAAGAGTCCATATGAACGCCCCCCTCTTGTGGTATTCACGACCTCGTAAGTGGAAAGTTTCTGACATTTCAGGAGTTGTGAATGGTTTGTTGATGTTGTCAGAAATGGCGGCGGTCATGGAAGTTCATTTTTCGATGCATAATAAGTTAATCTATTGTAATTTTAGTTGTATATTGTTTTTCTTGAACGCCAAGCATATCGTGTACACGACTTCCCATGTTGTAAACACGAGTTCACGAGTTTCATTTGAAGGCACCATACAACATGGGAAGTCCTGTACACCATAATGCTTGCTGTTCAAGTGGTTCAAGGCATAATGACAGAGGAAAGAGATGAGGCGGTTGGGTATATCAACATTTTCCTCAGACATATTATAAAATTATGAAGAAAAAAAATATACGACTCAAATTACAATATATTAAATTATTATGCATCGAAAAATGAACTTCCATGGCCTCCGCCATTTCTGACGTCAACAAACACGTCACAACTCGTGAACTCGGAGCTTTCAGAAACTTTCCCCTTACTAGGTCGTGAATACCACAAGAGGGGGGGGGGGGGACGTTCATTTGGATAATTCTTGTGAATACGGTAAACACGACCCCATTTGAAGGCACCAATCGAGTATGGAAACAAAGAGACTGAAACTCTGGTGCTTTTTTGACAACAGCCGCTAGATGGCGCTGCGGTAGCGCTGCCGCCATTTTGGACCGAAACACCAATTAGTCTGTGGCCAGAATTTAATGTAGTTGTAGGCTATTTACTAACACGCAGGGCAAAAACACAGGGCACATCCTCTTATACATCCATGGTCTGTGGTCTATTATACATTAGTTTTGGATGTCCTTGATATGAAAAATATTGAGATTGCTCTCAAAATCTGTGTGCTGGATTTTTTCTAACTTCCATTTATCTAACGTCCATCGCTCACTTTATGCTCCTCTGGGAAGCGCCTGAACACACATCTGTCGCTTTTGTGTTTACACCTTGATGCACTGCCCCCAAGTTGCTAAAAATCTCTTAAGGCAGGTTGAAGTAAAAAAACAAAAACAAAAAAAACATCATGGGAGCAATTAAGAGAAAGTGCTGACATTTCTATGAGCTGATGGTAAGTTCACCATTTTGAGTTCCCTGTAGCTATCTTTGATTAGGATTAATAAGCACCAGAAAACGAGGGTGCATTCATTCTTATTTTCTATGTCATTTGATAGTGAACGCTGCAACTCATGCGGTATAAAAGAGTTTTTAAAAATGATTCGGAGCAACCTGTAATATCCAGACAATTAGTTCTGAATCGTTCCAATACTCAGCTCTAACTCAATATGAGCAGGATCGTCTGGCCTGATGGATTCTGATGAGTGCCACTGCAATATAAAGAATAAGTGAATGAATAAGTCAGAAAAATAAAGTAAAAGTTTAAATGGACAGCATTTTCTGGTGCTTGAATCAGAGTTATTTCATGTCTTTGAGTGATAATCAGAATACTCAATCAGCCAGACATTCATGTGTTAATACAGCACGAAGGAAATGCCTCGAGTTTATGCTCTGCATGTCATTACATTTTAATGTTAATGAAAAATTAAATTTCAAGTTGGAAATCTTCGTACATGGGTTTCTGTTGTTACCTTAATAAATCATTGTCATTAATCTTCTATTGAGGAAGACTCCATTTGAGTTAGAGTCTCCGGAGATGATGCTAATGACTTTCTCCAAGAACATTTTCGCTGTCATCAATACATGCACCCATGAGGAGTAAACACACTCACAAACACACATAATTTTCTTCTTCAAACAACTTTCACATCGTCAGTCTTTTTATGTATATTGACCATGTATTTTAGCAGTTTATTTACTCCACACTTCAACCACTGCCGCCGCTGCTCCAGAGCCATCACTCAAACATAAAAACAGCTTCTTATGCACACACATCTCAGCAAAATTAATGACTTGGTATGATGCAAGTGTTTTGCCGCTTTTGCACAGAATTTTCACACATTTCTTGCATTGACAGTTTTGTGGGCTTTCGGATAAACTTGATTGGCTTAACCACTGAAGTGAAACTTACTGTTGATATACTGCAGTCATCGTTAATAATTGCATGTTTGTTAAATGGCTCCAGTGGCATTTATGCATGTCATGAGCCTTCAATGGCATCAATCATCAGGAAACACCTTATCAGAGACCACACACCCACAGAATGCTGGTTACGACGTCTTTAATTACTTGATAAACATATCAGTTAATTACCTCACAAACTAAATTAATGTACACTCTGAAGTCTACAATCCAGTGATCAAAATGTCCTTTGAAGATCGTACATCTGCACTTCAAAACTACACAAGTTAAAGGTCCAGTGTGTAGGATCTGGTGGTATCTAGCGGTGAGGTGAGGAGAATGCAACCAACTGAAGCCTCTTCCCTGTGTGCAGTGTTGCCAGATATCGCAAGAGAAACAAGCAACCAGGTCTACAGAAACAAGCCCGAAAGAGGCAAATCTCCCACCAAAAAAGCCCTAAACAAGCGACCAATATGAGAGAGAGAGGCGGCCACTTGGTCACTTCATATATACTGTATGTATACATTTATTTTGGATTGCATCCCAAAAAATTATTTTTGCATTGCATTGCATTTTTGCATCCAATTTTTGCTTGTAACTTTACATTTTTCTTGTTTTAAACTTAAAGATATTGAATGTTTCGTGTCATTTTTGCATCCATTTTTAGCTTGTAACTTTACATTTTTGTGTTAACTAAACTTAAAGAATTTGATCATTTATTAAAATTTTTGCATTTCACCAGATCGGCAAGAAAAAACAGCAAACTGCCTACAAATCCTCCCCCACTTGAGGGTGAATCCAATCTTAAAGTCCACTCTCTTTTTCCCAGTCTTAGTTATACTTTTTGCCATGTTTCGCCCACTTAGTAACTGGCATTGAGCTAAACTCCATCAACCCCTCGAAGATTTGTCTCACAACAACAACAACACTCCTGAGTGGCGGCAGTGCTGGTGCCGGTGGGGAGGGGCGGAAGGGATCGGGGTTGTGTACGGATCCTACAACAGGACAAATGAGACCGGTATAGAGGATAGAGACAGGAGCCCAAATAAGCAACAACACTTTAGAAACAAGCCCAAAAAAACACAACCGGCGACTACCAATACTTGTAAGCGACTCTTCAGGAAAACAAGCCTAAAGTCGCTTATAATAAGCACACTTGACTCTGCCCCTGTGTCAAGCATGTTGGAGAGTTACTGTAACCGATGGGAAATCGCGAAACGCCCTGTCTAGAACCATTTGCTGTAAGAGTAGCGTAGGTCATTTGGAGCAGAGTCAGTGCTTAGAGTGTTTGTACATGGAAAGTGAGTGGTGAAGCAAGAGAGAGAGAGCGACGGCAATGGGAGTGAATAACGTTATCGACTCCGGCCCAAGCAGGAAAAGTTAACAGTGTTTGGTTTGTCCGTTCTGGGCTACTGTAGAAACATGGCGGTGCAACATGGTGGACTCCGTGGAGAGGACCCGCTCCCTTTGTAGATATAAACGGCTCATTCTAAGCTAACGAAAACACAACGATTCTTATTATCAGGTGATTATACACTAAAGAAAACATATTATTAATATTATATTCCATTTCTGCCAATAGATCCCCCTAATTGTTTCACACTGGTCCTTAAAGTTAAAATGACCATTTAAAGTAAAAAAAAAAAATCCCATTAATGTTTCTCTTATTGCTTCTTGGTTGTATTCCCTCAGTGTTTTTCCCTCTCAGAGCCAACAGACTGCTGACCAGGCAGCTGGCCCAGATTTGGCTTCCCCATGCAGCAGTGTGATCAATAGATTGGGATTCATGAGGACCAGTGGTGTGAAACTGCATCCTCTTCAACCTCCCAGAATTGCCCGTCCAGGGAAAATCAGTCAATTAAGTTCAAAAGAAAATGTACAGGAGATTGATTAAGCAGGCAGAAGTGGGCTTTTCAGCACTATCGCAGGTCACACCAGCATACCCCGACCACTGGAGTCAATGCTGCTGCACAGTGGAGGCCACAACACTTAATCTTCTCAGAGGCAGCGTAGTTCTGGGAGAGAATGTGTAACCAACAGCATGCTCCAAAATAAATATGTGGTGTGTGTTCACAAAAGGCAATTGAACTGCTGTTGAATAAAGAGCTGCGAGCAAATTCCAGCATGCTGGCTTTGACTCAGACAGAGGAGCTTGAGAGACGTTGTGATCAATGACCAGGTTGTACTTCCTCTTCAGACAAATTGGACTTAATGCAGTCAGTTTCAGGTGTTTCTCTCATGAACCAAACAGGATAAGGAATACAGAATACAGGTGAGAGAAATTGCCCAAATCAGTGGTGCCTTCATATGAAACTCGTGAGCTTGTGTTTACAACATGGGAAGTTGTGCACACAATATGCTTGGCGTTCAAGTGGTTAAGTCGTGAGAATACCGCTGCTAAGCAACGGCAATATTAACGTTACTGTCGATGTCGAGAAACCACAGGGGCTAACAATTTAGCAAGCTAGCAAGCGTGTAACATAATGCCGAAAATGCAAAGGCATAATGACAGAGGAAAAAGACGAGGCCATTGGGAATATCAGCATTTTCCTCAGACCTATTATAGAATTATGAAGAAAAACAATACATGACTAAAATTACAATATATTCACTTATTTTGTATCGAAAAATGAACTTCCATGGCCTCCACCATTTCTGACAACGTCAACAAACACGTCACAACTCGTGAACTCTGAGCTTTCAGAAACTTTCCACTTACGAGGTCGTGAATACCACAAGAGGGGGGGGGCGTTCATATGGACTCTTCTTGTGAACACGGTAAACACGACCCCGTTTGAAGGCACCACAGGACTCTCAGCTCATCTGTCTATTGAATTGGTTACAGGTGGTTAACATATGAGGGTCCCAGGCTCACACACTAATATACGATCCCCTTCAGCCAGACGTGCTTCTGTTGAGATTAAAGGTACAGTGTGTAGGATTTAGAGGCATCTAGTGGTGCGGTTGCAGATTGCAACCAACTGAGTACCCCTCCGCTCACTCCTCCCTTTCCAAGACTGCGGTAATGTGAGCCGCCGAGTGTAAAACTGTGGTAACGCCATTCGCCTCGCTCAGAGGCCATCCTTACCAAAATAACACTAATTTAAGGGCAACAGAAGTCAGACGGCGGTTTTATACTGCTGGCGGTACTACGGTTTTGCACTCTGCGGCACAAGATACCGCAGTTACACAACCATGTCGGAGAACTACGGTGGCCTTCAGGTAAGGTAAAAAAATGTGAAAGGCTCTCTCTAGAGCCAGTGTTTGGTTTGTCCGTTGTGTGCTACTGTAGAAACATGGCGAAGCAACCTGGCGGACTCCGTGAAGAGGACCCGCTCCCTCTGTAGATATGAAGGGCTCATTCTAAGCTAACGGAAACACAACAATTCTTAGTTCCAGATGATTATACACTAATGAAAACATAGTTATGAATATTGAAATTTTACACACTGTTCCTTTAATGAACGTCAACAGTGAGTCGGGGCAATTATTCACGGTTCTGGGGGCAGTATACCACAAAGTAGGAGTCTATCTTTAAAGTGCCCTTATGTGTAATATGCTTCAGAAACACAATTTGTCTCCAGCATCAGGAAACAACAACTGAAAACAAACTCTTAACCAAAAATAGTCACAGTTCAGATGCAAGCACTGCTCATTATTGCATTTTTATCCTTAACTATTGCACTACTGCTCCCTCAGTCTAAACAAAATGCTGCATCTGAGGTGATGCAAAAACAAGACAATTAGAATAGAGCTGGCAACTTCAAGTTGGGTTTGTTTCTGCCCAGGATGCTGCCATCCTGTTCACTGTTGAGCAGAGGAAGATCCTGCAGTGGCACCAGTCATCAGACATAACCTGTCTGGGCACTGACATCCATATGTCTTGTCCAACTTAGCTTCGGCTCTGCCTCTCGGAGCGTGTGCTTCATCCACTGCTTAGGCAGAAGGCAAATTGGGAGCAGTGGCTTGATCTAATTGAGACGCTGTATCATTAACAGGCAGCCCCTTAGGCAGTAACCTCCTGATGTATGTGTGCCTGAGACGACTTGTGCCAAGGATTTCTGACAGTAACGAAGCAGCTGCAAAGCAAGATGATACAAGAGGAAGAAAATGTTGTAAATATGAACAGTTCATTATGCATATGTTGTGTGCTGTTTTTAGCTACACTAGCAGTGTGGCTCCGGGAAGGTCAGCCGGACCACCACTTTGATTCAGCCATTTCACGGATTGTCATGACGTTCAGCATTACCAGATGGGAAATGTTAAACTATCATACCAAGGCTTAAAATTATTGTATTTCAAGGAAAAATTCAAAATTAAAATGAGACAGCACTGACTAAAACCAACTACTTATTATAAGAGTAACAAGTTGGTCAAATTATCGTACATTAGGGCACAAGTCAAAGTCAAGTCAAAGTGTTTATTATCACGTGCACAGTTAAAAACAAGTTTCCCTGTGCAATGAAATTCTTCCTTTAAAGTATAAGAAATAAATACAAGAAAATAATAAATTTGAGAAAATGTATTGATCGTACCTCATACGGAGGGAAAAATGATCGTACAAATACGATAATTATCGTACACCTGGCAACGCCCATGACGTTCATCGTCCCCAGAGGATGAATTCTAATGACTTTGGTGATCGGTTGACTTTTCATCTATCAAGTCAAACTCTTGTCCAACACTTTTTTTGTGTTTAGTGCTAATTAGCAAATGTTAACATGCTAACCTGGTGAACAAAGGGGCAAATTCTGCCCTCAAGCTAAAATATTTGGCCCCTTGACAAAAGCTTTCACTTTCATAGTTTACATCACAGCTGTAACACGACTTTTAGTAAAATTACTGAAGATAGCAATGTGAATAAACCGGCCATGTACTGTAAATCCCAATAAAAATGACCTTGTAACGTCTAATACTGCCCCCATGTGTCTGCATCCAAGTGTTGCATGCAAACCACAACTTGCCTTGTTGCCACATCTGCCTCGTTCTGCGCCAGGCTGTTCCAACAGCACACGTGCCTGGAATGAAGTCTCATTAATTTACCAGATGAAAAACACAGATACATAATATAACCCACTTCATTTAAATAAGATTAGTACCCCGTGATTTAAAACACAGTTTGAATGCCACAGATTTAGCATATTTGACCATAAAAGATTTGAGTCTCAGTAACACAAACACTGGCAGGCAGTCAGTGTGCTGACAACATTTTATTCTCAGGCAATAACAACAACACTACTTTCAACTATAATTAAAGCAGGCCTCTGTTTATGTTGTATGAATAACCTATCAATTACATCACTAGTCTCTTGTAGTACAACAATGAGAGAACATGTGTTTTTAATTTTTTGCCAAATGAGTGTTAACATAAGCTGCTGTAACTCTATAAGCCCTGACTAATGGGAGAAATGACATCTGGACACAATCTTAAAACAACATAATTTTTATCTGTTAATGAATTAAAAGAAATAAACAAAACATATTGGAAACACATAGTCCTGTAAAACACTAGTCCCTCAATGAGCAATGCTGAAATTAACTGGTCTCTGGTTGGTGACCCTGCTGTAGACCGCTTTAAATGAACAGTGTGTGACATTTCAGGGGATCTATTAACAGAAATGGAATATAATATTCATAACTATGTTCTCATTAGTGTATAATCACCTCAAACTAAGAGTCGTGTTTTCGTTAGCTTAGAATGAGCCCTTCATATCTACATAGGAAGTAGGTCCTCTTCACGGAGTCCGCCATGTTGCACCGCCATGTTTCTACAGTAGCCCAGAACGGACAAACCAAACACTGGCTCCAGAGAGAGCCTTTCATGTTTTTATGTTACCTGAAGGCCACCGTAGTTCTCCGACATGCTTGTTAAACTGAGGTAACGTGAGCCGCAGAGTGTAAAACCGCTGTTTGACTTCCGTTGCTCCTAAAGTAGTGTTATTATGGTAAGGATGACCTCTGAGGGAGGCGAACAGCATTATCTTGGTTTTGCCCTCGGTGGCTCACGTTACCGCAGTCTTGGAAAGGAGCGGAGGGGTACTCAGTTGGTTGCAATCTGCAACCACACCAGTAGATGCCGCCAAATCCTACACACTGTCCCTTTAGGTCTTGTTCAGGGTATTCATAGCTTTTCTAAAGCAAGCAAGGGGTTGCATCAGTGGGGGGATGTTGAAATATGATCCAGGAAGGCCAGTTTGAGAGGTAGATCTATGAGTTTGACTTATCAGATTCACACAACCTTACCGCTCTGGAAAGTTATCACAGCAATTAACATTTTATCTTCTATTTTGGCAAAAGTAAGATGTCTAGCAGGGATGTGCCGCGTTGCATTGCATGCACTGAAGGCTCTTTATTTCAGTTGAACTTTTTATTCAGAAAATTTGTTGAAAAAATCAATTTCAAGTTTCTTTGCATATATATAAAAAAGAAAGTCACACAAGTAAAAGCAAAATGAGAATTAAAGACATAAAATAGTAAATAGTAATAGTAAATAGTAAATAAAGTTAAAATATAGGGCTTAAATATGAACATACATAAATATAGAACAAGTAATGTAAATATAAATTTTTGGAAGTATTTGAAATGGATAAGCTGAGTGTAAACAGGTGTTATGTATATGCATGATGATAAGTAATAAATATATACACAGAGGTGTAAACAGATAGTAAGTAGATTATATAGAGTACAGTCTGTTTAATGCTTATTTATCCACCATTAATAAACTCCGCCACCTATCATAGTGAAGGCAAAGAGGCAACCTAAGAGAAAAATGTGACGTTCAAATATAAAAGTTTGCATTTCCAACCTGCAGGTGCTTCAGGCTGCTCTGGCAAACGGCAGACACACGAGGGCTGATGCAGGTACTGTAGCTCAGAGGGATTCACTCTCTTATCGCTGCTTAGAAGAAATGATGCAGGGCGAGTGATGACTTTTGGGTTGTTGTGCCTGGCCTGCTGGGAGAATTCATAGAATAATTCACTAGCTTCTTACATGATTTCAATATTATATTAAAAACATGACGTACATAACAAAAATATTTGGTAACACTTAATTTTACAGGAATATAATTATTAAATAATGTTTATAATAAAGTAATTTTCGATAAATTTTGAGGTAAATAAATTTGGGGTAATTTGGCAGTAATTCCAAAGAAATTTCAAATGGGTTACTTGCTAATTATCACCTAATTACCATGACATTTGCAGACCTGAAAATGAAGTGTTACCTAATATGAAAACTGAAAATATAAGTTACACATACTGTATACTGTGTGACATGAGACATGCAAATGTAGAATTTGCACTGGGATACACCTCCATCATGTGCCTTGGCTTCATGAATCAGCTCAAACTCAAACCCACAAAGTGGAAACTGGACCAAAGGGAGCTCACTGAGGGAGTTGTAGTGGAGAGGCCAAACTGTGAGGTTTGAGATGAAAGGTCAGCAGATTGCAGGAGGTTGCAGCATGAAAGGAAGTGCTCAAGACAGTTCAGGCCCATTCAAACACCCCTGTCCATTGCATAGCAGTGAGCTGACACAGCCAACAAGCTATTTTGTTAATAATTATTAACATCCTATAAGCCATCAAAAACGTCTTACTTATTTGTGGTATCTGAAGACATAATTCAGCTGCAGTCCAGATTGACACTGAGGAGACACCGTGTCACTCTCCAGAACGGAGCTTCACCTGTTTTAATGGCCTCAACGACATTTTTGGTCATTTTTTAAAGATACTAAAATACATCCTAATGACATATTTCTGTTTACTTCAGGAATATACCATGATACTTCATGAAATACACTATTACACTAATACAATTTTCACTTATTGTGCCCAATTAGACCTCTTCTCAGACGTGGGTGGGTTTGTACAGACTGTGCTTAGCAGGCCTTTTTCTCTGAGGACATTTTGACATGTTACAGCAGGAAAGCAGAGGTGTAAATAACAACATTAATGATGTCTGAATTAGCTAAATAGCTTCTTAAGTTTCAGGGTGTTGTGCATGCTGGCTCACTGTCACACTGTCATGACATATTGGCTGTATCCGAAATGGCATACTATACTAGTAGTACGTACTGATTTGGCCAAAATGTAGCATCTAGCATGCAATATGTGAACAAAAGCAAAATCTACAGTATGCCAAAAATACCTAGATGTCGTACTGATTCGGAGAAAATCTCCAGTATGCATCGGACCAGTCTACCTCGCCTACAATATCCCACAATGCAAAGCGCTGGAACGGTCACGTTCGGTCATTTTTGTAATCTAAAGTAGCGGAGGTTTGCTATTGTCTGTGCTGTTTACTTCCGCTTTCCAAAACTGGAAACCTGTGAAACCCGGCCTAGCGTACTACAAAATAAATCGATTTACATTCCATACTACATACTACTGTATGCAGTATACAGTACATACTGCATACTGCGTTCGTCAGTAGTATGTAGTAGGTGGTTTCAGATACAGCCCTGGAGACACCCAAATAGAACAGAGCCATCGTTAATGTTATTAGTGTGATTTTCTTACTATGATGAGTCATTCTCATTAGTATATTGAGTCTGTTAAATGCACGTAATTCACAGCATAGCTACACCCACCTTGTACCTGAGGAGATGTCTAATCAACCAGAATAAAAAGAGTCTATATGCAACCAATAGTCAACATTGGTTTCTTTTAATCATGAAGACGAAGGTCCCCTAAACCATAACCAAATAGTAATTTTAACCCAAACCACAATCTTAAATATTATCTTAAAGTGCTAGCAAACTTAAGTTACTTAACTTTTTGACTTTTTGGTTAAAGGAACAGTGTGTACGATCTAGCGTTATCTATCGGTGAGGTTGCAGATTACAACGTCTCCCGTGTGCCAAGCGCGCAGGATTGCTGTGGTGGCCGACGCATTAACGCGAACGGTCCTCTCTAGAGCCATTTGTTGTAAGAGTAGAGTGCTTAGAGTGTGTGTGTAGGTGGGAAGTGAGTGGTGAAGCAAGAGAGAGAGAGCAACGGCGACGGAAGTAACGTTATCGACTCCGACCCAAGCCGGAAAAGTTAACAGTATTTGGTTTGTCTGTTCTGGGCTACTGTAGAAACATGGCGGTGCAACATGGTGGACCCGCTCCCTATGTAGATAAACGGCTCATTCTAAGCTAACGAAAACACGATTCTTATTTTAAGGTGATTATACACTAATGAAAACATAGTTATTAATATTATATTCCATTTCTACCAATAGATCCCCCTAATTGATACACAGTGGTCCTTTAAAAAACACTTTTTTGTCATCATTGATACTGTGTAATTTTGATTATGCCTCTTCTGCTTGGTATAGGGGTTTGAAAACTAAATTTAAGAACAAACTGAAGTTGATGCAAAATATTAGTCGGTATTTATGTGATTTATGTATGTGATATGAGATGTGTACACTGAGATAAAGATACAAATTTAAACTCATACCTGTGTGAACACTATGATCAAACACATTCTTATGGGTGTTGGTGAGCATGTTGCAGCTATTTAAAGTACCGGATTCCTTGCTACGGCGCTCCATCTGTCTGAGAGGTGCAATGTAAGGTCAACCCAACACTTCACTCAGATCTGAGATTTTATGGGATTTCATGATCATGTCTAATAGTTGTTTTTATATTTATATATATAGTTTTCTGTAATCATTGATGCTGTGTCATTTTGATTACACCTGTTGTGTTTGGTATATAGTGGTTTACGTGGTTTGGCAACTATAGTTAAGAATAAACTGCAGGTGATGCAAATGAACACTGTTTGGTATTTATTAAATTTATATCCTTTAAACTTGTGTTGGTAGTGATGAATATAGATGAGTAGGGCTGCTGTCAGTACCGTTCAGGGTAGAAAAACAGAAGCTACATCATATGTGCTGTATTATTAATGAGTACGCTCCTCAACGCTCAGTAGCTATAATACCAGGGCCAGTGTTTGTCCATGTAAGTACCTCGAGTAAATAATGTTGCCAGAAGCTCCTTTTTTCTTTTTTTTTACACAGCCTTCCATCACACATCCACTTGTTAAACACCAGACGGGCTTATAGAAGTCCTAATTAAATTTTCAGTCATCAAATTGTCCTTGTTGCACTTAACAAACAAATTAACAAACAAACAAATTAACCTTGCTTCTATTTGTTCCAGGCAAAACACCTCACCTGTTTTCATTAAGCAGAAAATACAACATTTCACAATATAAACAAATACTTCAAAAATATGTTATTGCTTTTGGCTCTTACACGCATTTTGATTTGGGTGTTTTTTATTGTGATTTAATTTTGGATTTCCTGATTGTATCTTGTGTTTTCACATCTTGGGACCGTGTTGGAAATAAGTGTTATCTTTTTCAATCTCGAGGCATCTGGACAATCAAATACAACAAACAACAAATCAGGACAAATACTTTAGGCTACGTCAAAAAAAAATGTTTTCACTTGGGCCTGTTCATCTAAACATCAACGGGGACAATCTGTGCAGCAATGTCTTAGTCTTTCAGGGCCCCTTTCCAGGCTAATGTTCATAGCTGGTCCAGCTAAGCTGCAGACCTGCAGGTGCAACAGGGCTCTGTGGTTCCTGTGTGCTGTGCAGAACTTTCCTGGACACTAACGTCACCATGACCTGTTGGTGACTGCTGTACTCTGCCTGCCACTCGTCCTGTTTTTCCTCTCCCCTGCTAAGACCACTGTGTGTGGTGTCCTCACCTTCTACTATATTGCACCTCCTGATGCGGGACCAGTAAGTGTGTGGGACAATTTTTGTGTCTCTGGTGAACAGCAGCTTGTGCTAGTACTTTAAAGCAGCTATTCTCAAAGTCCAGGGTTGGTGGCACTCTGTCAGCTATAAATCATAAAATTGTGCTGTATTATTAAAAAGTACATATCTATAGATGGGGACCATTTGCAACAATAAAACAAGCATACTGTGTCCATTAATCCCACCCACGTTAGCTTTGGGCTAATAGAAACTCTGATATGATTGGAACACGTCAATCTGTCATGAATCAGTCACTTCACTCAGGGCACAGCGAAACGTTCCTGCTGCTGCTTAGCTTATTAGCCAGCTAGCTAGCTGGCGAGCATGGAGAAAGATTTGAGTCAGTCCACATCGTCAAGTGACGTTAAGCCCAAACTAGCTAAATTGAGAAAATATGACGACAGTTATATCGAGCGACAGCGACGGGAGACCCAAATGCGTCAACGAAGCCATGAAGCCGGCCAAGCTAAAGCGACATCTGATTACAAAGCACACGCAATATCAGGGCAAAACAAAGTGGTGTTAACATGATTTAAATTGAAATGTGTTTCTGTTTAGCACTATGAAACAGGTCTGAAGTATTTAGGTTGAAAAGTTTAAGAATACAAATAGTTCCAGTGGCATCTAAGAGTACAAATGGTAGTTAGCACAATCAGTGTTACGATTAAGAGGGCTCCTTGGAAAAGTTTCTCCCCTCCAACCTTATTTTGTGTTTTCAAGAACAGCCAGTGCAGCTCTGAGTGTACCAGCCTCTGTGCTGGTTCTTTGAATTGCTTCTGTTTCCATTTGCAATGTAAAGTTTCAACTGTGCAGGGAGGTGATACTACATAAAGGTCCATTTTGTTCGTTTTATTTTTCTCCAATAGTATTTGGGTTAAGTCTTTTTGTCTAAAGAGGAAAGAACACAGATTCATACAAGTCAATATACATACAGTATGTTCCCTTACTGTCTCCCTTCGGTATGACGTCTCTACGCCGAACCAAAGACCCTCAGAGAGTTCAACTGCTTTCAATTCCTACAAAGCCTCCAGACAGGCTTTTGCTTTTCCATTTTCTGTCAGTTCTCCCCTGCTCTCTCAGTTGCCCCGTCTTTCTGTGTGAGTAAATGAATTCCCCCCTGATGGTAGGGGATGTGATGTGAGAGCAGCGATCGGGGCACTTTAATCTCACAGATCCATCCTGGAGGTTTGTGCCCCGCCTCATCACTCTCTGTTCAAACACTGAACTTCCCTGCCAAGACGACAAGGATTACAACGCAACCGTTCTCGTCTCACTCCATCTCCCACCCTTTAATGCTCGTTCTCTCTCCATCTCCCTCATATCACTGCATTTTTAAAACACAAGCACACAAAGGCGTTAAACTTTATGCGAATGCCTGAGACTCAGACACAAAGGGCCAATAATATAACAAATCTTCACACAGAATTGCCTCTTTCCTGATCTGATGATGAACGATGGCACTCACAGACAACCACACACACACTCATCACGTACCATCATGATGTGCACATTTCACTGTGTATAAAACAATACAAACAACTGGAGATCTGATTATTAGTACGGAGCGCTGTTTTGATGTCATTTTGAAAAATGAGATCAGTGAGAACCATGACAAACGAGGTAACACAAGTGCAGCACTGAAATAAAACCCCATGAGCTGTGAAATTATGTTTTCAGACATCTAAATGAGACAGATAGAGAAAACTGTTTATGAATAAGTCGCTGCAATTCATGTAAGACTCCCGTGTGGATTCGCGTGTGAACTTCAGGTATGTTAAGCGTGAATATGAATATTCACACATCATTTAAGATGTGTACACTGAGATATACATATACAAATACAAACACATTCTTATGTGGTGTCGGTAAGCATGCTGCAGTTACCTATTTTAAGTAGAAGTGTGCTCCTTTTCTCACCCAAACAAGCTCAGAGGTGAAAATGTGCTGTAGTGTTACATCTATCTGAGAGGTGCAACGTAAGGCCAACATTTTACTGCATTGTATGATCATGTCTAATGTTTTTCTAAAATCATTATCTAGGTTTTGTCATATAATAACACAATCAGGTAGAAAAATATACTGCTACATTTAAATTCAGAGCATTAATATAGCAGCAAACTAACAAACTATTTACTATGTAAAGATATAAAGGAGTAATGTCTACCCGAGCAGAGAATGAAGTCGCTCTCTATGTCTGTCGGGTATACCGAGCATCTCTGTGCTTTGTTTACGTAGCATATCCGGCCGCGAGTGCATGTTAATGCACGTGAGTCCCTGGGTGTGTCCCCCACTGGCTAGCTAATTGCCTAGCCGTCCCATGGCGTTACGCCACCCTCCTGAGCCGCCGGCTCAGCCGTTCACACCTGCCAACCCTCCAGTTTTTCTCAGGAGACTCACGTTTTCATTGGCCTCTCCCCGTTTCCTCCCAGGTTCACAATCCTCCTGTATTTCTACCGATTTGTGACAAATTTTCACACCTTTTTTCCTTTTCGATAACACAATGCTCCCGACGCTGTACAGCGTGTAAAAGCCCTGCTGTTTCCACCCAGACAGCAATACAGCTACCAAGGCCTATTTAAATAGGCTGGGACACGGGTCTGGAGCTATGGGGTATAACACATGCGCAGTGTAACTGGAGCTGCGGTCGTGCATTGCTATTGGCTCAATTTCGGCAAGTGCTGACCAGATTTTTTTTGTCGATTCTTGGCCTGCTGGTTCGAGCTGCAGCACAGCGCCATGGCGCAGCGCAAGCCATTGGAAATAATGGGTTTCAGAGCACAGTGGCGCCGTTGTGGCGTTGTGTCTGAAAGGGCCTTCAGTGAGTGAGAGACGGAGAGGGAAATGGAGAGTACTAAGAGAGAAAAATAATCAATGAATGAATGAAAACTAATGAATATTAGTTCATGCCACAGATTCACACAAGTTCACACCAGTGTGGCGAATTATTCAGTTTTCTTTCCTGAGAATTAAAAGTAAAATTAAAAGTGTTTAACATAAAAATGCTGTTGCAGTGTAGCTAATTATTATTTTCATTCTTTAAAAGTCACCAGGATTTAGGAAACAAACCCCGACCCACCCCCGCTTTGGTTTCCAAATCCTCCTTATTTGTAAGGTATCACGGTTGGCAAGTATGCAGCCGTCACCATGTTGAGAACCGTGTGGAGACAATCCCTCAATCACAGATATGCTCTGAATTTGCATCTATCACCTTTAAACTACTCACATTAATTAAAAAGATAACAACAAAAACATGGAATAAAAAGTTGTTACAGACTTTTGTGCCCACAACTAACTGCTGACAGTGAATACAGAAACGTGAAATTATATTTGAAACGACTCTTCAGGTGCTGAGGGTGATATGAGTGGGTGGATTCAGTGATTAATGTCGTGGTGAGAGGGGACAGAAAGGGGAAATTTCAAAGCAATTTCAATAACTCATCGACAGGCATTGAAACCAGCCATGAGTTGTGCATATTTCGGCTCATGCACAGCTTCAAATCTCTTTGTCGTCTCCTCATCCTCCTCTCAATCACGTAGTGGTGTCCTCACTGTAGGACAGCAACACCTGATTAACACAGAATGTAGCTGAAATTAACAGCTCTCTTAGACAGAGAGCTAATAATAAAAATCATCACACCTACATCTGAAGTTATTATATTTCTTGCTTGGGGGCAAGTATGTTATTAACACAGAACCCATCAATATAATGGATGTGATGTACTGTGAGTTAACAATTAACTTAGAAACAGAGAACTTTCTCTTTCTGAGTTATTGCTTTTGTTACGTTTATTTTATTTTACTACACAACGTATTTATATCATCCCAAAATGTACATATTAGATAAATCAGCCGTTATGAAACCAAGTGAACAACATTTCAGTACCTTTCATAGGGAGAGAGAGAGAGCAGCATTAATTAAGATACACTTAATTATGTCGGGCTTAGCCTCACTTTAACTGCTGCTATGAGTAATGCAGACAGATAATGAATAAACCCCTCAAAGCACTTTACCTCTCAGAGCGCCTGTTATCAGGAAATGAGGCCCCAGATCTGTGTGTAGGGAACCTGTTGACATGGCCTTGTCACAACAGGAGACATTTGGTTTTCACGCTGTATGCGCCATTAGAGGGTGAAACCTGCATGAAATCAAACTGTGTGAAATAGAAGGATAGCAGGAGTCAGACCTTCGCTTCAAAAGGCCCAGAGTTACAGTAAATGGCACGTAGTAAACTTGGTTCAGGGGGAGCTGCAGCTGCCTCTGACTGATCTGGAGAGTGAGGGCAGCGTTGGGGAAAGATGTGCTGATGTTAAAACATACGACCATTTGGCTGCAGACACATCTGCTGTGTAAGTAATCAGTGGAGGCCACTAGCTGTAATGGGTCCAAGTGCAAGTTTTTCTTTTTATGGCAGGACATAAGATTGCAAACAAGCACATGTGCATTTGTTACGGGCCTCTTACCTGTGAAGAGATGATGTGTGCTGCAGGAGATAGAGATGTCAGTTGGTTTCATTGGGCAGGCTGTTCTCATGTCTTTATTAAACAGAACTCTTTCAGTTGAACCTTCCTTTTCTATCTTAAATTTCACAATTAACATGAGGGGTTCACATCAGCTGAGCTAACATCGCACAGCTTCTGAATATACAAATCTATATAGTTTAACAGTAATAGTTAGGCTTTATGTGTATTACCACTCACACTCAGTTAATGCTGCTTCAATCAGCGTCCAGAATATTCTTTCTCAGTAGATTTAATACTGTTATTAAATGTCCAGTGTGTATCTGGCGACATCTAGTGGTGAGGTTGCAGATTGCAACCATCTGAAGCTTTTCCCGTGTGCCAAGCGTGTGTGTATAGAACAGTGGCCAACGCAAAAACGTGAAAACACGAATGGCCCTATCTGGAGCCAGTGTTTGGTTTGTCCGTTCTGGGCTACTGTAGAAACATGCCGGACTCGGTGAAGAAGACCCGCTCCATATGTCATACTTGCCAACCCTCACGATTTTCCCAGGAGACTCAACGTTTTTCATTGCCCTCTCCCGGTTTCCTCCCAGGGTCACAATCCTCCCGTATGACAAATGTTCACAGCTTTTTTTTCTTTTTTCGTTATCTCAGCCTGTTTCTGGCACTGTGTACAGCGTGTAAAAGCCCTACTGTTTCCACCCAGACAACAATACAGCTTCCTGGGGGAAGAGAGCTGTGTGTTGCATGGTGTGGCGCGGCACGGCGCGGCACGGCAAGGCGCAAGCCATTGGAAATGATAGGTTTCAGAGCGCAGTGGTACCGTAGAAAAAGAATGAATGAGTGACTGAATGAAAACTGATGATGCCAGAGATTCACACAAGTTCACACCAGGGGCAAATTACTCTGTATTCGTTCCTGAGAATTAAAAGTAAAATGAATATTATTCAACATAATGTTGGGTTTGTATGTTTACAAATGTGGAAAACGTTAATAAAAATGAAAGTGCAAAAACAATATTATAACATAAAACTGCTGTGTAAACTGCAGTGTACTTTCTAATTATAATTATTGTGCAATTTTCATTCTTTAAAAGACGAAAACACACCGATTCTGCCAATAGATCCCCCTAATTGTTACACTGTTCCTTTATGCCGGCCTGTTGACCTATCTACCGTTTTACTGCATACATAAACAAAATATTAACAACAATGCATACATTATATAAACACCTTTGGCCATTTAACCTTATAAAAATGTAATTACACCCCATTTTACTGCATTACTGTAGTGCACTGACCTGAATGAGCAACCATAAACGTTGAAATGTTAAACTCCCCCCTGATAGTAGGGGACGAAATGAAACTCACTCACTCAACCACACTTTACCTCGTTGTATTTCACACAAACCTTAACCAAACAGTGATGTTTAGTCACAGATGCCACAGTTACAATAAATAAAAATACTGAGAGTAAGGGTGCCATTTTGCTTCATTGTTAGTGGGTTTCTAACCTGACCAAACGGGATTTTCTACATCAAACTTAATCAAAACAACATCAGAGAGGTTTTAAACCTCCTTAGCAATACGTTGTGATGAGATAACACACTCTACTAACCTGTTTTGTACAGGAAAAAGAAGAGACAGGAGGAGTTGTGTTGATTCAGCAGACTGTGAAAGAGGACAAATGCTCTTGAATGAGAGGCTAACTGTGGAGAATCAGCCTGGAGGACACAAGAGACTGTCCAGTTGTTTGACAGAGTTCCTCCATCTCATCATCAGAGCAGAGGATATCCGCTAGTTGTCCATCACATCATGATTACTGAAGAAAAGTGAATGAGAAATAGAGAGAACATGCCCCCGATATAGAGCAAAATGGGCTCAACCTGATTAAACTGAGCATATAGATGCAAATTTCGAGCAGAGATAAGGAGATAAGTGAAGCCTAAAGAGCCCCATTAGAGGGGATCTCAGTGTGAAATAGAACAGTGAAGTGTCTTATTATCCCAATACATATGAAGTATCTTTATCATTTACACATTAATTCCAAGATAAATCCCACTCTACGTGCAGCATGGCTGAGTTACAGTTATGATAGTTCTATGCAGTGATCACCACATTCACAGCTTATTTAAAATGGAAATATATACCCTATTTTAGTAAAAAAAAACAAAAAAAAACACGTTATATCATCTGCATGGTCAAGCTTTGTTAGATGTTGGAGAAATGTTTCGATAGGAAAGACACTTATTTTCTTTCTTGTGAGAGTTAAAGATGGGGTCTGCGATTTATCCAGTATACACTTTTTGTTATATTGGTTGAAATGGTCTTTACACCCCGACAGCAATCCGTTTCTTATGAGCACTGAAAAAAGGCCGGAAAAGATCCGTCATCTGTAGCTGCTGTAATCCTGTAAAAACGTCTCCCAGTCAGTAAAAATGGTCCCGGTTGTAAGGAACCAATCAGATGCCTCCCTGCCTCCCTGCTCGTACTCTAGCCTCAGCATGCACCAGCGTGAACTCAAAGCGCGTGTCCGCCGCACGTTCACTGGAGAGTGAAAGAGAAAACTCAGCTCTTAAAACACCGGACAACGAGAACGAACTCGTACCACTATTACCATATTATCGAAAAATACAACTTTGATTTAGTTGTTTATGTTCTGTTAGTTTACTTTATAAAATACTGCAGATTTAAACTATTTATTCTAACAGCTCAAAGTGAAGTCAGACAAACAGGATTATCAACGAGGGGAGACGGCGGATAGAAAATATTGCCGAACAAAATTTACGTTACTCAAACTGCTTTTTCAGTTACAGAAACAAACGAGTGGACTGATCTCCCTCCAGATATTAGAGTAATGTTAAAAAGGGTCGTGTTGTCTCAGCAGGTATCTCTCTCTTTCCCTCCCCTCTCTGCTGCTCTGTGGCCGGCTCTCCAGCGAGCTACCCCCCCCCTCCCCTCTCCGTCAACCAGGAAATAAAAGCCCCTCGTCTACGAGACCGGTCTCTTGAGAGAGCTCCAGCTCATAGCGGGGTCTGTGTGAGTGAATGCCCGGGTGGAGAGGTGGCGATCCCGGCAGGAGCTAGCTAGCTGTGCCGGCAGTTTGTGGAGCTTCTAAACTCCGACAACAGTGGAGAAAATGTTTGATTCGCCATCTAACATCGTAAAACTGTCAATATTCTAAATCTACACCGTTGATTTCTCGCCTCAACATTTTTCAGAAGTGAATTTAGTGATGAAATAGCTACGAAAAATGTGAAGTAGTTATGATGCGGCGGTGCTCGTGCATGTGTGTGGGGAGCGTTGCCTTATAAGGAGTTTCGAGGGGAGGGGGGGGTTTAGAGGGAGCTCCTGAGGCGATGCGACTTTCAAATTATGCTAGTTTTCCAAGATCGCAGACCCCAGCTTTAAATGAGAAAATTGATACCACTCTCCCATGTCTGTGTACTAAATATAAGTCTACAGCCAGCAGACAGCTAGCTTAGCTTAGCTTAGCTTAGCATAAAGACTGGAAACAGGGAGAAACCATGGACTGTATATAAAGATGGACGACGCATCTCCACTGCCTCCCACTGTACAAAAGTGAAGCTAAAATATCCCTGATACAGGAGCTGCCATTTTGAGATTTTGACGTCATTTGGAGCCAGAGTCTGAGATTGGGGAGCTGGAGCCACGGTGTCGAGGACCCGCCCACACACCCGCCTGAGCCAATCACAAGCCGAGCACGGCCACAACTTGTTAGTGTGAGCCACCTAGCTTCTACGTTAGTACCACTAGACTCGCTAGAAAGACACAACAAATAACCATAATATCTCTACATTTATGATCAAATTGACACATGTTCTATTACAGACTTGTGATGGTTATGGAAAGTTAAAGTTACATCTCGTCTCTCGTACATTTCCCGAGCCTCCGGCTCCGCAACTACTTCACTCAGAGCAGCTGTCAATCAGAGCTGTCAATCATGACGTCTCCCCCCCTTTTTTATAGCATCAAATAACTCATTAAAACCAAACTTACCAGAAAAAAATAACAATTGAAAATACATCAGCATGATAAGAACTACCTAAATAGACAGAAACCCTCTTTGTTAAAAATGTATTTGACGTGCACTTTGACTTTTTAGTTTGGCCCATGTCCCATCCGCTAACATGGAGGGGGCGGGCTTTATGACCTATTATGACCTATACTGCAGCCAGCCACCGGGGGGCGATCAAGATGTTTTGACTTCACTTTTGGGGAGCTGTCATGTCGTCCATCTTTATATACAGTCTGTGGTTCTATGGACCTCTGGGCAACAGGACACTAAGGCAACAATTCGAAAAATGTAAATCTTTGGAGGCTCATGTCCAATTTTCAAATGAGTGGGTATAGGACCTTCAGATCTACAAGCCAAATGCCAACTACACAATCACCTGCACAAAGGTAAGCTTACGTTAGCTAATACTATGCTAACTGAATGCTAACAAAACGTTGGCTAATCCTGCATGCATTAATCTACCGGTATCTTGCAAAATGAAACCCATAACGTTAGCCTAACATAGTGTCTGACTGTATACTTTATATACTAAATTTTGTGTTTTGAATCTTATTCACTGTGCAGCGTTTTGTGTTAGTTCAGCAGTTCTTTTGACACTTGCAGTAAACAGCCAGCGGATGGCACTCTTACGCTTTATCCTCCAAAAATGTCCGACTTGCTGCCGCTGACGTCACATTCCCATTCCCTATACACGAGGAACAAAAGGTTGGAACGCTGGCTATGAAAAGCAAAGACGAACTGGCAACAAACAAGGGGAGCGCAAAGACGTACAGGGAAGGAAGGGTAATGAGGGACAGGTGAAACTAATCAGGGCCAGGTTAGGTAATCACACAGGTGGGAAACCCCCAAGGGCAGGAAGTGAAAAGTGAAACCAGAGACAAAGGTGAGTATACCAAAATAAAACAGGAAATAATGCCTGAAAACTGGGAACAAGGAAAACATAACCTGTATATGCCTCTCCTAATTCAGAACTTCCTCATATATAGTCAACAATAGAGATATTTTACCTATTCTCTCAAGTTTATGAAATTTTTCAATAACATTTGTTTATTAATGTTGGTCATTTGTTATGTGACTGGGTGTTTTGTTTTGTAGTTTGCCATGTAATTACTTTAAAATGTTATGATTTTCTCATTTGTTTCATGAAATGCAGAGCTCCTGGCTGTAATATTGTGGCAACGACATTCATACAAAATTGGAGGCAGAAAGAGATATTCTTTATGAGGCTTACACCAATATGAGGCAGATGAAAAAAAGGAATTTTTCTGTTTTTACAGAACGTCTTTTCATCCAAACTCAATTCCTCCCAATAATGACCAAGTTCATACTATCATGACAGCAGCATCGTATTCATCAAATGAGCATCACTCAGCCAGTTCATCGTCGCACTGAGTCGAACAGAGGAGGGAGAGAAAAACAATAATGTTTCTGAGCTCTAAATTGTGTTTGCTGATAGCGCTGCTGCTTGGCTGGCTGTTGATGGATATTACTTTCCATGCCGTTCCCCAGGCCGCCGTGTGAAGCAGTGCCTTTTTGAAATGAGCGATTGTGTGATGCTCCTCTTAAACTAGTTCAGCATGGCATCATTCATCATCTGCGGCACAGCCAGCGGGGAGCGGCAGCGTCCCTGTGTCTGCCAGTCACAATGGGGTTACGGGGAGAATTGCTGTCTGCAACCTCACAATGCTGCACTTTGCACTGGACCACTGAGATAGCACTACGTTCACATTTCACATACGTCTGAAACAACTGAACCACAGTGGTAGCTATTTTAGGAGCTATTCTAAAAGGACTGCCACCCTGCATCCTGTATTAACACCAAACGATTTGCCAAAGAGATTTCTCCTGAGGGCGAGGAACAGTGCAACAGCAATGTATCATCTACGCAAAAACTGGGACTAGAACATCTTTAACAACATATTGCTGTTTTTGAATATACTTACTGTTATTTCACAGTTATGTCAGTATATATGGAATGATGTTTAAGTCTATACATTCATCCAAATGGACATGATTAAGGTTTTTCCTCATTAAGTGTAAGGGATTTGGCGACACCTAGTGGTGTGGTTGCAGATTGCAACCAACTGAGTACCCCTGCGCTCACTCCCCCCTTTCCAAGACTGTGGTAACGTGAGCCGCCAAGTGCAAAACTGTGGTACAGTGGAAACTGCTTATAGTGATCACAGTAACAGTGATCAACCGCTTATGTGGATCAAAAAGCTTGTGACAGAATCATTCCTATACGAATGCTGTTTAAATAATTTGCTTATAGTTATCAAGTAGTCCGCTTACAGTGTTCATTTTGGGTCTTTTTTCATACACGAAAACATCTGGAAAAACACTTTAAAACTACAGTTAGACCAACGTTAATTACATTTTTGTTTTGTCTTTTACTTCACTCCCTTGCTAATTTGCCTCGCGGACCGTCTGCTTTACAGCTGGATACGTGATGCTGATGCTGCGTGCACATTGATATCATGATGGGAAAAGAAAAAAGTCATTTTCTCTGAATAAAAAACAAATGCACACGAGGAAAGCACCTGTGGTTGAAGCCGCCCTCGTCAAGTGGATTGATAATGCCTGGTCATGTAATGCCCACCAAGTGAAACTTTTCCGATCCTCAACCGGCTCTCCGGCACACGTGCAGACCGGTGCCCGTCTCCCTCCATGTCGCTACCGGGTGAGAGAGCGAGGAGCCCGTTCTGCATGTACGCTCACGCTGCAGAGCCGGCCAAAAACGGCAATGCCTCACCCTCGGTGAGGGAAAAGGCAGAAGAATTGGCAGCGAGGCAGTAAATAGCGAAAATGTCGGTTTCATTATGTAATAAATATGCAAATGTCAATTAGAAGGTAATCTGCATTAGAAATGATGCACAACACCAAAAATTTGGTTATAATAATCATCCGCATATAGTGATCAATTTGACCCGGACAGACGTGATCACTATAAGTGGTTTCCACTGTAACGCCGTTCACCTCGCTCAGAGGTCATCCTTACCATAATAACACTACTTTAGGAACAACGAAGGTTAGACGGCGGCTGGCAGTACCACGGTTTTGCACTCTGCGGCTCACGTTACCGCAGTTCCACAAGCACGTTGGAGAACTTCAGTGGCCTTCAGGTAACGTAAAAATGTGAAAGACTCTCTCTAGAGCCAGTGTTTGGTTTGTCCGTTCTGGGCTACTGTAAAAACATGGCGGAGCAATATGGCGGACTCCATGAAGAGGACCCGCTCCCTATGTAGATATGAAGGGCTCATTCTAAGCTAACGAAAACACGATTCTTAGTTTCAGGTGATTATACACTAATGAAAACATAGTTATGAATATCATTTCTGCTAATAGTTCTCCCAAAACGTTACCCACTGTTCCTTTAACACCTGCTGTTTACTCTTTCAGTCAGGTTGTTAGTGCTCCACTTTCAGGCTGTCCTTACTTTTTCTGCAGCACATTTAAAATCCACACCTGCCAACTCTTCAGTCTGCGTTTGTGTGTGTTGGAGAGGAAATTATTTGCATAGGGAGCAAACATATTGTTAGCAGTTAATTTAAGGCTGACTTTGGATCTGCTGCTATTGGGAAGCTTTACCCACAGTGTAAAGGGCAAAGCTGACCTCAGCACTTCCCAGGCACATCTGAATTATGATTTCCAAAAACCTTTTTTCAACTGACTTTTCTCCACATAATTGTCTCTGAATTTAATGGATTCAACTTGAAGTGCTTCCGAAGTGCAGCTGCAGCACCCACCACTTTCTACCTGCTGTATACAAGGAGCTGCAGCTTTGTGGGTAGATAGAGCTGTTGTTGGCCATGAGAGACTGGCAAAAAACCTACATAAAAACTGGCTGCCCTTTAAATGTACTGCAGTTTCAGAGTAGTTAAACAGGAGCATCCACAGTGTGTGAGATAGTACAAAAGACGTAAGGCTTGGTTACACCGGCATTTAAATTTAATTTCAGAGGAACTGCCGTGACCAGTAAACCATCTTCACAGTGCTGACCTTTGTAAGAACAGAGAGGCTGAAAATCTAAAACAGGAGAAGCTCTGATCGCTTATTTAGCTCCACAAAATGTTTGAGAAATGTTTTATAGACTCTTCTGAGACTGGAGTCAATGGTACAAATACGCCTCTTGAATTAAATATGTGAACTTATTGTCCTTTTAGCGACTGAGTTACATAATCGCTTGCTAGCTGAGAGTTAGCAGGCTTTCTACCACAGAGAGCTATTGTAACTGACTTACTTATATTCCCAGCTGGCTTGCACATTAGCGGTTAGCTTGCCAGGTTCAGTATTTTGCCAACCAGCCCTGCAAGTAGTCAGAATCAGAATCAGATTTATTTGCACAAGTATGTGTGCACATACAGGGAATTTGACTTTGTTTGTTTTTTTGCATCTCTCTCAATGTACATAGAAATAACAGCTATAGGGAGACAACAAAACTGGTAGACAGGACTGTTATGTACACAAGTATGTGGAAAAAAAGGTGTATATATATATATATATAAATATTATATGAATATATTAAAAAAAGGACCAATTATCAACAATAGAATAAGAAATAAAAAATATTAATATACAAGTCAAGTGTTCTGTAAGTTGTAAACAAAGTACTAGAGAGTGCAGCACAGAGGCTGCCATTCACGGCGCCATCTTGGATCTATTGATCATCTATCCATCTATCTATAGTCACATCAAAGAGCTTCCACAGTCACACATTTCACACAGAAGCATTTTGCTGTACCAGTTTCTGGTGTGATCGGGCCTTTAAAGGAACAGTTTGTAGGATTTCGGAGGCTTTATTAGCAGAAATGAAATATAACAGCCCGGTCGCACAGCAGTTTGTGAAATAGTCAAAAAACACAGGACCTTTGCCCAGCAGAGAGGTGTTCAAGTCAACGTTAATTTATTTGTCACATAATTTCTGTACTTAAGTTAGCCTACAGCACTTCCGGAGTTACTTTAACCCAAACCGCGAACTTTTCCTAAACATAACTAATTAGTTTGTCGCCTACAGTAAGCCTAACCAAGTTGATATTTTCATAAACCTAAGTAGTTTTATTTTTTGAAAGACTGGAGCGAAAATTGACATGTGCGTCACGTGTTGCTGGACATTCGTAGGAAAACGCACAAAAAATACTTTGTTGAAAGTCGTGCTGAACATCATGAAAAAAAGGGAAATTTGTGTCTATGTACACGAATCAAATAGATTCAATTTCGTGACTATTTCACAAACTGCCGTGAGACTGTGTTGAAGTATGAACTATGTTTTCTTCAGTATATAATCACCTGAAAATAAGAATCGTTGTGTTTTCGTTACCTTAGAATGAGCTGTTTATATCTACATAGCGAGCGGGTCATCTTCACGGAGTCCACCATGTTTCTACAGTAGCCCAGAACAGACAAACCAAACACTGGCTCTAGAGAGAGCCATTTGCATTTTCATGTTTTCGCGTCAGCCACCTTAGTTCTCCAACACGCTTGGCACACGGGAGAAGTTTCAGTTGGTTGCAATCTGCATCCTCACCGCAAGATGCTACCAAATCCTACACACTGCACCTTTAAGGTGTTTTTAAACCCTAAATTATTGTGTTGAAAATATAGGTTTAGTTCTGTACATACATCCATGCATTTGAAAATTGTCTTATAAATTGCACACAGTATTAAGCTCATGTTATTTTCAAGGATGAGAAAAAACCCAGACCGAGATAGTTTTGATTCAATTATGATTAATTTACTGGTATTTCCATTCATGAACCACTGATAAATAAGCTTGTTTAAAATAAAAGGGGGGTTCAGTTTTATTTCAGCAGCATAATGTTTTTTGTTTGTTGTAAAAAAAAAAAAAAAAAGACAAGTTGCTGACACAGTCTTATCGTAGCTCGATAATGGTGCCTTCAGCTCAGTGTCTTCAGTCATTAGGCACAGTTAATCATGATGCTTTAAGGTTTGTAAAATTGTAATTGATTTCTGACTCACCCTGTGCTCTGTGTGGGATGATCCTCTATCCAAGTGTAGACTCAGTCACTGGCTTGTGAGAACATCTTGGACATGTTTTTCTTCTTTTTAAATAGATTTATGACTCAGATTTCTTGGACGTAGAACACTTAAAAGATACAGTGTTTACTTGTTATCATATACTTTATTGCCAACATTTTTTTCAAAGCATGTTTTTTTCTGTAATGCCATACATAATAATGTAAAATACTATGTAGGCAGTGGATTGCCTACATATCTCAAGCGACCATCTGCAAGTTGTTTTTCATACCGTGTGCACACACCAAGGTGCAAAACGGACTTTTGATTCTATGTATATATTCAGCACCAGGTGTAAATCTGTTAGATAAAAGCCAACAGGAATTTCTCTAAAGGGCTGCATTTAGCTCTCAGCTCTGCCGCTGAATATTGTTAGCACCCACCTCTCTTATCCCTCAGCTGGCACCAGTGAGCAGGAAGCATTTGATCAGAGGACATAAGTGGTGTTCAGCATCTCTCTCCGTTAAACTCTATAAGGAACGGGTGTCCTTTTTTTTTCAGATGTGCAGTAAAAACTGTATCTGTGAGATGAAACAGCAGCCAGAGTGGAGCAATGCCATCTCAACCTGCCTGTAAAAAGGCTTTACTGCTTAGGCTAAATTTATGTGGCCTGTCTAATTTTCAGTATGGGATTCGGCTAAAATATAGAATACTGGGGCCACATCCTAAATATATCTGCTCTCTCTGCATTTTTACTTCCTGTAGATGTGATGTGAATTCTGATCAAGAAACCCCCAAACAAGTGTAGCTTGGCATTGATTCAGCATTACATTGCTCTAGCCCTCAAAGGTCATTTACAGCCGTTCAGTATAATTTGCCAGCTAGTTTTGCATAATTTAAATTAATGTTCTTTTCTCCTTTACTCTAGGAGAAAATGCCCCTTAAAACACACACAAACACACTTAGTCAGGGGTTATCCTATATGGAACACTAACCATCATTTATAAATGGTAAATTGATAGTTATTTTAACTTAGTTAATAGTTATTTTACTGTTAACAAACAGTGAAATGATAATTAATAATGTTTACTAATTATTAGTAATAATTTCTGTTATTTTATCAGTAGTTTGTCTAATCTGATATAATTAGTTTATAAATGATATATTGTATCATAGCTGATAGGAGACGATAACAATTACATTCTGATTACATTAGTAAACTATTTATTAACGGTTTATTGTTGCACACATAACATTTGATATACTATATTAGGTATTAGTTAATGATTATCAGCTGATTTGTAATCCTTTAAGAAATCATTTGTAAAAGATCTATAAACATTATAAAGATAGATGGACCAGTAACCAATTATTAACCATTAATAAAGTATTAACTATCTATATAAATAATAATTATAGATGCTTTAGAAAGTATTTATTAACCATTTAACAAGATATTATAATTGTCAATTGCAACTTTATAATAGCCATCCAGATAGTGTTCATAGATGATTTACAAACCAATTATTAACCATTAACAAATATCTGTCTATGTAATGTTTATATATGTTTTACAAACAATTTCTTTAAAGTTTATAAATAATATCTTAATCATTAACAAATACTTATATATATAGTATACAAAATAACATAACATAAATTATAGCATTACTAATAATTAGTAAACATTGTTAATTATCATTTAATTGTTTGTTAACAGTAAAATAACCATTAACTTAGTTTAATTAACTATCAATTCACCATTTATAAATGCTGGTTATTATAAAGTGTTACCTATTACATTAGTTTTAATATTCAGTGTAATTGACAAACTATATTGCAGAATACACAGATACATTTTCTACCATGTTTTCATTTAAAACTGCTTCATGTCGTACTGCATTTCATTTCACTGCGGCTTCATATTTGATTACATCAAGTCTGAAGTTCAATTACTTATGAGGGCCACCATCTGACAGCTGCTCTGTGAAGAAGACAGACACACACTCTCTGTACTGTACTTCCTCTTACATGCTTTAGGACTGTGTCTCTAAAAACCACAGAAGGGAACAAAAACTGAGGAAAGACCGGTCTCATGACTGGTGACCAGAAACTCATTACTTTAGATCTGTGCCCAAAGACTATATTTAGTATGATCAGGAAAAATGCCACAACATTTGTTCTGGTTGGTCAAAAGTCTTGAAATTTGGTACAGACCTACTTTGGGAAAGTATCTAACGGTACAACTTTGACATTTTTAGATCACATGAAAAATGACACTTTTATTACTAGTCAAAGTCAGGATTTTGGGAAAATTAGGAAAAACGCTAAGATTGTGATTATTAAATGTTTTCCATATGAAATATATATTTTTTACACTGCATAAGGCTGGTCTCACAGGAAAGCGTATAAATACCACAACATTACATGGACGTTCCGCATGTCATGAGTACGCATTTTAGCCATTTCAAGTGTCATTTGTACACCATGCAAACGTCCACAGTTAGGTTTAGGCAAGAATTAGTTAGGGTAAGGAAAAACGTCATGGTTGGGCTTGAAATAAGAACATAAACTAAGTAAAACATGTACGGAAACAACTACGGAAAACACGTCACAAACGTCAATAAAAACACGTGACTCTCTTCATGTGACAAACGTCACTAACGTAACCTTACAATACAAAACACATGTCAACAACGGTCTCGAACACGGGTCTCCTGATCAAAAGTGTGGTGTCTGTTGGGTCAATCCATCTCCCCACCATAAGTGGTCTTTCTCGCCTTTTATATTATGTCACTAACTCTTACCGTAGCATTTATACGCGGATGCATTTACATTGCAATCAGTACAGGATAGATGGCGTACAAATGACACTCGGAAATCAAGAAAGGTGTAGATATTACACACTAAACGCCTTTTGCATTATCGTGGCATTTATATGTCTTTTCGTGTGAACGGGATGGCATATGTTGGCATATATTTGATGTTAAACTTGTAATGAGTTCATAGATACCAAATACTTGATTGTGCTCCTTGTAGTTTCTGAGATACAGCCATTTTCTTATCATACTATATCTAGTCTTTGGGCACATGGAACTACTGTTTTTTTCCTATAATATTATAGAGTCTACTACAAAAACTGTAGTCCCATGTACCCAAATACTACTGTAGAAAAAACAACAACTTTACAGCATAACAGTTTAACCGCTTTTGAAAATTTCTTCACATTTGTGCTTCGGCAAGCTCAGAGAACACCTCCAGAAGATTATTCATATAGCGCCTTTCATTAGCAGATATCGCAAAGTGCATATAACGTAGTAGGGCAATAAGATTTAAAACAACCACAAACCACACACTTGAACAAGCTATAAACTTGAACAACAGCCAGTCTACTCCGGCTGTGAGCCGTTTTTTAAAAATGTCTACAGTCCAGTGGGAGTGAGTTCCAAAGTCTGGGAGTTACGACCTCAAAAGAGTGATTGCCTTTGATGGTCTTAAAGGCTTCAGTGTGATACACGAAACAAGCCCCAGTCAGATGACCTCAGTGACCTCCTGACAAGATACAGCACTGTAGTAAGTCAGTCTGTATGAGGGAGACCGACCATGTGTTGATTCTAAAGTGATAGCAAGGATTTTGAATTGATTTCTGAATTTAATGGGGAGCCACTGTAAGAATATCAATATGGGGAATCGCAAATGTATCTGCGGCAACCATTTGTGAAGCGTGACGCTGCCACCATTTGTGATCTTCGCTTAAGCAGTGTTTGCTTTTGTGAGACAGGCCCCTGGTGCGAAGCCCCGCAGTAGCCCGACCACTTGTAAACGATCGAGAGATGACCTGCGGAGTCGAATAAACAGAGCGAATAATGAGCTCAGTGATATTCCTTGTGGTGGTCAAAACATATGCAAATGTCCTATAATTTGACTGTGCTGCTGGTAATAAACCTGATATTCTAGAATAGACAGTGAGTCAGTATGTATGTGGGACGTGTGGTTGATGTTAAGCAGAACAGGGACATACGTATTCTGCTGCACTCCAACAGAGAGAGACCTCTGGCTCTCAACTCTGTTTAATCACCTCTCCAAGGGATACACAGCTCCACTGAGCCGGGTTAGCTGCAGGTGTGACACACAAACACACACACACACACACACACACACACACACACACACACACACACACAGAAACTTCAGTAACAAAACATTTTTACCACTTATTTGCACATTTGCTTTTACCTACACAACAAAGCAGTAAGCAGGAAATACTGCAAACCAATAAGGATGTGGTACATTAGTGGCTGCAACATCTAGTGGGGTGGTTGCAGACTGCAACCAACTGAGTATTCCTCCGCTAACTCCTCCCTTTCCAAAACTGTGGTAACGCCATTCGCCTCCCTCATAGGCCGTCCTTACCATAATAACACTACTATAGGAGCAACGGAAGTCAGACGGCGGCTGGCGGTACCACGGTTTTGCACTCTGCGGCTCACGTTACCGCAGTTTCACAAGCGTGTCGGAGAACTACGGCGGCCTTCAGGTAACGTAAAAACACGAAAGGCTCCCTCTAGAGCCAGTGTTTGGTTTGTCCGTTCTTGGCTTCTGTAGAAACATGGCGGAGCAACGTGGCGGACTCCGTGAAGAGGACCCGCTCTCGATGTAGATCAAGCCCCCAGGAAGAGCGCCAGTCGTTGATGCCAATTTTCGTAGTGGCCAAACGGCTGTACTGCAACTTCCGTGCCCGTCACGTGATGCCATTGGGCCGAAAAAGACTCAGCAGATAATTTTTTTGAGGTAAATCAACTACGAACACTTGAATAGTCCTTTAAATAGTTGGTCCTAAAAGTTGTAAAACGCACTAATAGCCGCATCCAGAGTTATTTCCCTTCCTCCGTTCATGTGAATGAGACCCAGACCGAGGCTGGAGCGAGGGCTGGGAGGCGGAGTTAGCAAAACGTGGCAACAGCGTGACGGCTGTGACCCCGTGACCGAGCCATGTGACCAAGCGGACGCTACTGCGCCTGCTCCATGGGCCCAATGGATGCGGAAGATTGCCGGAAGATCCGGGTACTTTTCCAGTCGGAAGTTGAGCCATTTTGGATTCATGCGCAACTGAGCAACTCTCATAGGAATGAACGAGGCCTCGCCTCCAACGCTGTATCCAGTTCTCTTTATACATCCATGATGTAGCTATGAAGGGCTCATTCTAAGCTAACGAAAACACAACGATTCTTAGTTTCAGGTAATTATAAACTAATGAAAACATAGTTTTGACGGGCAGACACGGAGCAACATTATCATTGATTTTGAGTCGTGTTTCTGGCCACCTGACGAAGGTAAGTCTGATATTCACCCTCTTCTCACCCTGTTGTTGGTCTCCACCAACTTGTTAGTGACTAAATGCTCCACTAGCTAGTTGCTCACTATTGTTGTCAGGTCGCCTACAGTTGGTTAAAAGTTTGGTGGCTGCTGCTGAAATGATGCTGATGGGAGCTGCTTCGCATTACAAATTGCCATTTAAACAGCTTTAAATTGTATAACCCTTATTTCTTGGCTCAGACGCTGGGTTTTGAAACAGTTGGGCAGTACTTTGTCACAGTGGGAAAAAAAGTCCAGAAAGGAAACATCGCTCTCAAATGGATGAATGAGTGATAGACAGTGATTATCATTTATTTTTGGTCTCTTCCAACTCCTAATTGAAATATCTGACTCGTTAGCTGCTAAATGCTCCACTGTGTTCACCAGCTAGTGTCTAACTGTGTCTGTCTGCGGTTTGGTGCTGAGCAGGTAGTGTACAGTGGGGGTTTTTAAGCTTTTTTTGTTGAAAGCAGCTGCCCTGCTGCAGCCCAAAACTACACTGAGAGTGAACCAAAACAGTAAAGTTGCGGCTAGTCAGCTAAACAATGAGCTGAAACTCACTATAAAGCTCTGTAAAGCCGAAGGGAGCTGCAGATTCAGGTGATGATTCTCTGTCGGTTTATAACTGACAGAGATTCAGGCGATGATTCTCTTTAGGTTTATAACTGACCTCTTTCACATTGTCATTGATACATTGTTATGATAAAAATGATTGATTATAGCATCTTTAAACAGACAGGAGAACACACACATTGCCTCAACAATCCTCGGATTGTCTGGAGAAATGCACAACTACAAGCAGCCCAGCACTCGCATCCACTCAATATGTGAACATTGTCAAATTAATCTGATCATCTGTGTGAAATCACAACAGATTAAGACGAGGGATTGATTCAGTACTTCATGTTAATTCAACATCCAAATGAAGCTTAGCCGAAGTTCAATCAGAGGACTGTCTTCATGCTTACTCTACTCTACTCTTACTATTTATTTACATACTCTCTCTCTTCCTTTTCCAACTCAATCAGCTGACCGAGGGCAGTCACTCTTTCAGTAACACCAGTCAGATTTTACCACGACCTCAGTGAGCCAATCACCTCGCTGCTGTCAAAACTGCTCTTTTCTCTGCTGCTGTCAGCTGTCAGTTCAGTGTCGGATCCACACAACCCTCCTCCACCCCATTCACCTCCAGTTCTCATCACCCATGGGTCCTTCAACTGAGCTCATCAGAATTCCCACTACACATCACAACCATCCACATCTTCAGCCATTGCTCTTCGATAAAAACTCCTCTCATATTTCAACCAGTGGGCAACCTCCAGGTCTGAAAAGTGAAGCCAATGCAGAAGTGCCTCAAACTTTCATTCTTTCTAATAGCCAGCAGGGGGCGACTCCTCTGGTTGTAGAAAGAAGTCTGATTGTATAGAAGTCTATGAGAAAATGATCCAACTTCTCACTTGATTTATTATCTCAGTAAACATTGTAAACATGAGTTTATGGTCTCAATCACTAGTTTCAAGTCTTCTTCAATACAGCATGATGTTCATTTAGTAAATTATGGTCCCATTTAGAGTCAAATAGACCATAAAGCAGGGTATGCTTTAGGGCGTGGCAAACTTGTGATTGACAGGTCGCTACCACGGCGTTGTCCGGTCGGGGAGTTGTCCGTGTTTTACGTCTTAGAACTTTAACCCTTTCACAGTGTGTTTCCTGTTCATGAAAGTTAATTATAACATTTTGGTCACCTGAAAATGTCTTATTGAGCGTTTGGTTGTACTTAGCTCCACCCTCTCGTGTCACATCTGGTTGTAAAGAACCAAGATGGCGACGGCCAAAAAGCCGAACTCGAGGCTTCAAAACGGCAGTCCACAAACCGATGGGTGACGTCACGGTGACTACGTCCACTTCTTATCTGTGACTCCAACTTTTCTATTGTCAAATAAATTAACTGAATTACTCTTTAAGCCTCTTTTCATTTAAGTGCCTCTTGATTGAACTATGTTAGCTGTAAAAAATCCATATGCATCCAACACTTTAGAGCCGACCTGTGACATTTAAACTATACATTTTTAATTATGGGATTTTAGTATAAAATAAAATAATTTTGCAAGTTACAATTCTGAATAACAAATCAGCAGTATAGCCTTGATTCGGATGATGTTTAGCGCTCCTTTATGCGACACAGCTAATCTAAAAGCTGCAAAGAGAGCTTCTAAACAAAGAGACAAAACTCAAACCAAGGCATACCTGCATTTCTTTGGTGTTTCAAAGTGTTTCAAAGATGTTTTTATCTCTTAATGACTTGCACCTGGCGAACAACTGGTGTTTTGTGTGTGTTTTGAATAGCAATTGTGCAGAGTGTCAAAGGAGCTATTATATAATAAGGATTTTCTCATAACAATCAGGTTGTCTATTGTTTTCCCCTGACACGTTCACACATTCATACACACTTGTGTGGTTATAATATATTAGCTAGGCGCTGACCCTTGTGCTCAACAAGACATGATTCTTATTCTACCTCTGACCTCCTCCAAAAGACTACATGTCTAAAGTGTCAAAATTCAAGTCTCATTATGCAAAACATTAAACAATTATCACCTTCCCACACACATTTAAAAACACAAAGTCACCAGCCTCTGCCTGAATTACGAGATCTCAACTTTCTTGTGTTTCTTGTGTGCTCTTGTTAGAGAGAGTGAGTGACTTAGAGAATCTCTGCAGGTGGCGGAGCTGTTAGGGGACGATGAGCGATGGTGTGTCTTGGGCCCATCTTTAATTCAGATGTCTTATGGTTCTGGTGGTGGAGAGAAAACAAGAGAGTTAAAATACAAGATTGATGCTCAAGTGGGAGGCGTGCCGTGCACAGCCAGGGTGAGTCACACAGCTGAGGCATCGTGCAACACAACAAGCGGTAGATTTACAGTTCATACGTCATGCCATATTGATCGACCGCGCTGTCTGGTTTGGTTGTTTTATTCGTAAATCACATCAGACGCTGTCTTTTTATGGGTTTGTTTCTACTGAATTGTTGCTGACATATTAATAGAAAATGCAGCTGAAATTAATATTTGAGAATTTGTTGTGTGAAGGACAATTTTGGAATAGAATAAACTTGGCTGGGAACCCTGAAGAGAGCCCCGGGGCAAAAACGATCCCCAGCTGACGCCTCTTCCTCTCACTCACTGTGTATTGAGTCAACTTCAAGGACCCGTCAAGTAAACTACACTCAAACATATGGCAGCTTAATCTGGAGCCACAGAAAACACCCCAGTACTGTGTCAACTAGTTTGCGATCAATTGATTGAAGACAACATGATTTAGGATTAGGGGCCACATAAGCAAAGTATACATCAAAATAAGAAATGTCTCAAATTATCATTCCAATGGCCTCCGTACAAATTGGGGATGCAACGTCAGTTACACATCACTATAGGAAAGTTGCTGGACAAAATGACCAATATAGACTGACAGTTATACAAAGCTCGGCTGGTGTTGTGAAAAATATTTGAATAATTTTTGCACAAGACTTAACAGGACATCATGTTTAACAACATGGGGCGGCTGTGCCTCAGAGGGAAGAGCAGGTCGTTCACCAATCCGAAGGTCAACGGTTCGATCCCCCATTGCTCCGGTCACATGTCGATGTGTCCTTGAGCAAGACACTTAACCCTAAATTGCTCCCGAAGGCATAGCCATCGGTGTGTGAATGAATATTTAGATTAGATCCTGATGGGCAAAGTTGGCACCTTGCATGGCAGCCTCTGCCATCAGTGTATGAATATGTGGGTAGATGCTGACATGTAGTGTAAGGCGCTTTGAGTGGTCGAAAGACTAGAAAAGCGCTATATAAATGCAAGTCCACTTACCATGTTGACATTTTAACATCTATTTAAGGGATGTCAAAGATAACACTACTGCCAAGGGTTCAGTTCAAAGAGTAGGTCCCAAATGCAAATCACCAGGCAAGCAGGTAAAATGAACGAAAGGTGAGCTTTAATAATAAAACTGGTAACAAAAAACAAAACTGTGAGAGCTGGCTGAGGCAAAGTACAATGGAAAAACAAACTAAACTGAGAACAAACTGGTATGACATGAGGTACACCAGTAACAAACGCAAACAACCTGACACTGAACCATAGACTGTATGTAAGAAGTGAACGTAGTCACTGTAACGCTACCCACTGGTTTGTGGTCTGCTGTTTTGAAGCCTTGAGTTCAGCATTTTGGCCGTCGCCATCTTGGTTTTTTGCAACCAGAAGTGACACGAAAACCAAACAACAATCATCTACCAGGGACTTTGAACATCTATCCATAATTGCCATTGTTTGGCCCGGTCATATAGAGAGACAAGCCCTCATAATACACGACCAATACAAGCCCTCATTACCATAAGAACCACAATATATGCAGGGTTGGATCACATGCTGTATAATTCTTTATATAGATTTTCTTTCTAGCTGAAGTGTGGCCATCATCCAGCACTTCTCACACTAAAATAAAACAAAGACATCCTTCAGAGGATAAAGGGAAATGTAAGGAGTGGTACGAGTGGAGCGAGACTACAGGTGCTTGAATTAATTGTATGTACAGCAGTTCCCCATGTTCCCCCAGAGACAGCACACCTCGGAGAACCAAACACAAAGGAAGCACATGAGAAAAACAAATCAGAATAAAGCGTTATGTCTTATCATTTGCCTGCTAAACTGATTTCTGCCAGCGTCACATATATTCACATCTTGGCAATCCCATTTAAAGGCTGCTTTTTCCAAGTCCACTTTGTAAAAATGGATTGAAGCAATAACACAAGGGATAGTGTGCCTATTTTAATACTGAAACACCATCAGTACAAAAACACCATAAACTGGTGTTTTCACACTGGATTTCTTTCTAGAGATTACTGGTTAATCACAGTACCAAACACTGTGAGGTCCTTTGTCTTAATTTTAATGCAGTTTAAGACTCTCTCTTGCTGCTTTTTTCTTTGTTCCACCATTGTGCTGCTTATACTGCCCAGTCCTTCTCTTTTTATTTGAAGTAAAGCACTGTTGCTGTTGTTGTTCAATCAAAGATAAAAGCTTCCATAAACTGGAATCACTCCAATGATAAAAATGAAAAAAAAATATATATATATAAACACCCACAGTTGTGATGTACAGCTGTCTATGAAAGAGTGGGAGAGTTTGTGGACTCAGTAGTCAAAGATTAACATTAATTTTTATTCTCAGAAATATTATGATAGTAAGAAAAGTAGTGCCTGTAGACAGACATAATATACCATATGGGAAACAATTATATAGAGTAATTATATTATATCTATAGACAGCTTGAAGGAATAACGATGTGCGAGTGGCATCTGTTGTTAAACTGTCAAAGTGGGATGGATGTGTTGTACAGCAGCAATGTGCTAAACGCTGACATTTTTAAATACGTAAATGTCATGATGGTACCTAAGACGACGACCATATGTACAGTATGTGTGTGTGTTTCTTTTCTGTGTGAGAACCTGTTTGAGTTTTAAACCTTTAGTGGGGGCGTTTTGCATACCTTATGGTTACAGGTGTGGTTTGGATAGCCTATAGGGAAGAGCCGTAGTGGATTGTCTTCATAAGAAGGGAAATAATGAGTGTGTGTATCCACTTATTTTGTTTAGTTAAAGGTGCAGTGTGAAGGATTTGGTGACATCTAGTGGTGTGGTTGCAGATTGCAACCAACTGAGTACCCCTCCGCTCACTCCTCCCTTTCCAAGACTGCGGTAACGTGAGCCTCCGAGTGCAAAACCGTGGTAACGCTGTTCCCCTTGCTCAGAGGCCATCCTTACCATAATAACACTACTTAAGAAGCAACGGAAGTCAGACGGTGGCTGGCGGTACCACGGTTTTACACTCTGCGGCTCACGTTACCGCAGTTTCACAAGCGTGTCGGAGAACTACGGTGGCCTTCAGGTAATGTAAAAGCGGTAAAGGCTGGTTCAGACTAAATAACATCAGTCCGATTGTAGCCCAACACAGCCGTCATAGGGTGTGAGCTCTGATCGGGAACAACAACCAGTGTGTCATAGTAGACGTCAACCGACGCCGCGTCTGGGACGCCTCACAATGTCCCGACAGAAAGTCTAGCATGTTTGATTTTGTTTACCATAAGAACCACAATATATGCAGGGCTGGATCACATGCTGTATAATTCTTTATATAGATTTTCTTTCTAGCTGAAGTGTGGCCATCATCCAGCACTTCACCCCGGTTATTTTGATGTTTCCTCGAGGGACTACCACGACAAAGTGAAAAAAGAAAAACGCTGGCGTGAAATAGCAGAGGCACTTCAGCAACCCGGTGAGTCGGCTACCACCATTAGCATCAAGCTTCCTTCCTGATGACTTCACGCACGTCATGAAAGACGGCCAGCGATGATGTCTGTCATGTCTCTCGGCTAAGTCACAACAAGAATTTATGACTCTCAAATCTAACATGGTGACTATCGTAACCAACAAAAATATCATCTAGTCTGAACCAGACATCAAGGCTCTCTCTAGAGCCAGTGTTTGGTTTGTCCGTTCAGGGCTACTGTAGAAACATGGAAGAGCAACATGGTGGACTCTGTGAAGAGGACCTGCTCCGTATGTAGATCTGAAGGGCTCATTCTAAGCTAACGATTCTTAGTTTCAAGTGATTACACACCAATGAAAACATAGTTATGAATATTATATTCCATTTCTGCTAATAGATCCCCCAAAATGTCACACACTGTTCCTTTAAACCGCTCAGTCCTCACTACTCTCCCTTATCTCCTTCCATACGTTGGGATCGGCTGTGACGGAGAACCATTGTGTTGTCCAATATTTGGCTTTTGCCGTCCCAATCCAAACTTCCACAGCCAAACCAATTTACTGCTGCCACCAGCACTCTTCATAGTTGCCTTGGAAACGAAACTTGCGGTAGCTTTTCTGTTTAGTGAAAGTGAAGTAATTGATGCATTATATGCTAATCAGCAATAACAGTGTGGGTAGGATGATGTGGATGTTCACTCAGTTGGCATACCAAGCAGATGCAGATGAGTGTAAAGCTGTCTGTTTCCTGGGCAGACCTTTGATGATGAATGCCAGGCGCGGCTCTGCTGATGGAAACGTCTGCTTCCTGCTCAGCAGACCAGCAAAGACACAGTCAATGGAATATTAAAATCATTATATCAGGGAATGAAAAAAATTGAGCGTCGGAGGCGGGAAATGATGGCGGGATAAACAGCAGTGATTGTTCAAAAGGAACCATTTCACCCGACTGTAATTTCTCAGATGCTGCTGTGGTCATCACCGATCTGCTCGGTGCAGGTAAAACGTCTCTATTTATGCTGGACAATGAAATGTTCTGCAGAAATGATTACTTTAATAGCTTGTGAGACCCAATAAGGTCTTAATAGAGGAGCATATTCACATGCTGGAAAATCTATCACAGTAAAAGGCATCACTTTTATGTCACCATGTGGACGAATAGCTTAAAAAGATGATCTCTTCTCTCATTGTTTCTCTTTGCTGTAATCACCGATTCCCACAAGGCTACCCCTAATGAGCATGGCTCCATATGAAAAAAGTATACAGAAGCGCCTCAAGATACATGTTAGGCTCCTGACAGTTGACAGTTAAGAAAAAAAAGAAAAGATGAGAATAAAACTTGAAGTGCAGTATTGTGAATTATTTAGTGCGCGAGGCCGTAGCAAAGATCTGACTCAGTGCTCATTTAGGAAGATTAACAGATGTGGCAAATCACTCCGTTGTCAATCTTTTACAGTTCCGAGCTGAAGAACTATGAATAAATCGGATTTCATTTCTCCACTGGGAACTATTCTTTATGGGGGTCCTCTTTTCCTCTCTTCCCCCTGCACAGTATGTCTAAAAATAAAAAAGGATGCATTTGTTATCCAACCCGACTGAGGGCCATTGTGTTGCATTTTTCTCCGTGGCCTTATCTCACTCATTCAAATTCTGCCCCGACAGCAACTTCTGAATCAGTCTTACTGATTACAGGAGGAAACAGTTCTATATAGAGCCGCACATAATGAGAAAAATACGGCGCTGCATGCTGGACAGGAGATAAGCGTGACCCGTTCGACACTGGGAGGCCACCAGCCACAGATTTTGTTGAGTAGACGAATCTCTTCAAACTCAGCATCTGTGTTGTTCTGAGACTCTTGTGTACCTTTACTGTCACGATAAGACGAAGTCCCACCTCACTTTTTACATCTTTACTCTTTACAACCTGTCCTCCGACTGAGGAGCACTCAGACCCAATGAAGACGCTTTCACACAGACATTAATCTGCCACCGGCCACAGCCTTGCTTCACGGCCGCAGATATACCGTCTAAGGAGAATGAGAACCTCACTTCGCCACTTCCTCTCTCTCTCTTTCTGCCATCTCTCGCTCCATCTCCGAGCCACTGTTTAGACAGGAAGCCGTGTGCTCAGAGAAGCTGTTGTCTTGTTAAATGGTACAACTGAGGAGGAAATGGATAACAGCCAACCTTGATAATTGTACATCCTCCGCGTCAGACAACAGACTGAGTCACTGGGAGTGATTTACCTCAAAGGCTTCTCTCCTTTCATGCTGCTTTATTAGTCAGCACCTTATCCAGCTTCACCATTTACCTCAAATTCCCCATTATGTGACAAATAGGAGTCCACAGCCCCGCTAGTGGCTGTGTGAGGCTGTCCCATCGAAACTCGTCACAAACTGACGCTTTGTCACGACCCCTTGGCGTCACTTTTTAACGCACTGGGTAGCCCAGCGCGTCAAACTATGACGCTCCACTATGGTCACAGTAAATACGTGGTTAATGTTGTGAATTCAAACTAAAAACACTTGCTTAGGTATAGGTAACAAAACTACTTGGTTATGTTTCGGAAAAAACATCATGGTTGGGCTTAAAATTACTACGTTTAAGTGAAAATGAAACTGTGAAACACAGACAAACAACACATTGTCGGTTTCACACAGGACACGAACAACAGTGTTTTTCGCTCTTTAAACTATGTCACCACACTCCTCGACCACTTTCTCCGGGCGTTTTGATACTGTCGCGGATGTAGTTACTTGAAAGCCTGCTGCGTCTCATACAGATGCTAAAGGGTGCCTTATGCGTCGATATCACGTATTGAGGGGGCGCGACAAAGCGTCAGTATTTGACGCCCTGGGAATGAGAACAGGTGCTGGTACTCCTGTCTGTTTCTCCAATCTACTGTAGGTAATACACTGACTATGGATAAGTATCTCATACAACCCACTTCAAAACACCTGAACTATCCCTTTAACGTGTTAGCATGCTGACATTTGCTAATTAGCACTAAACACAAAGTACAGCTGAGGCTGATAATGTCAGTAGTTTTGAAGGTATTTGATCATAAACCAAAGTGTTGGACAAATGTCAATTTTGACTTGATGATTGTGCTTGAGGAAAAGTTAAGGGATCACCAAAGTCACTGCATTTTGAGGACTGAGGAGACCTTGAATATCTGTAGCAAATTTGACCTCAATTCATCCAATAGATGTCAAAATATTTCATTCTGAACCACAAATGTCAACCTCAGGGTGGCGCTAGAAGAAGAGTCATGGATCACCAAAGTCTGTAGGTCTTATCTCCTGGGGACCATGAATGTGTCAACCCGGTCGCACTAAAAGACGTTTGTATGACACGATAATTCGGAATTTAGCGTGCAATAAGAACGTAGTTCTTGCTTTTGGCGTGTCATTTGTTCGCCATGTAGTCTGTACTGACTGCAATGTACATAAATATGCTACGCTCAGAGCTAGTGACGTGGAAAAAAAAGTGAGAAAGACCACTTATGGAGGGTGGGTGTTCGAGGCCGGTGTTTTGTTTGTAAGCTACGTTAGTGACGTTTGTCACATGTTTTTTAGTGACGTTTGTGACGTGTTTTCCGTACTTGTGTTACATTGTTTCCATACGTATTTTACTTAGTTTACGTACTTATTTTAAGCCCAACGATGACGGTTTGGTTAAACCTATCTAAGTGTTTTTGTTGCCTAAACCTAACTCCGTTACCGTAGTATTGTTGCGTGGCGTAGCCTACAAACAACACGTGAAATGTGGCGTACAAATGACAGGCAAAAAGCCTAAAATGCATCCTCATGACATGTGGAATGTCCTTGTAATGTTAGATATATCACGTTGGACAAACCATTGCCAACCGTACCTGTGAATACACCTCGGCTTCTATAGGACATAAATTCAGTGGAACATTTTGCATTAAAATGAAAAGACGAGGAAATGTTTGACAGTGTTTTGTTTGAGCAGTAAAAGTCAAACACCCAAAGCACACTAATGTGGTTACTTGAAGGCTCGGCTCAACTCGCTCGGAGGTGACACGTACATTTTGAGCAAACACAGAGAGGGGTATCATTCATTTTACTTGAATGCCAGTTTATGATTTCTGTTATTAAAATATTTGGATGTTTTAATTGCGGAGATGTAGGCCCGTTTGTTAGAGGCTGACTCAAACTCTCCTTTAAGACTTAATTTAAACTACGAGTGATGGAGCAGCGTGATCTCTTTGACACAAAATGTCAAAGAGACAGTGTGTGTCAAGCACAGCGTCTGATTGGAGAAGACAACCACGGAGTAAAAACAGCCCATTCACACTGTTCGACACCAGCCGCAAATTGGCTGGAAATTAAAACTAATGAGCAATTACTCCACCAATGAACTTCTATTAATGTCTGTTTTCTCAATGCTCTCCAACTGAATCCTAATTTCTACTTATTTAATCAATCTGAATAAATATGACACTTGTTTTTAGTCCCCTAATCTTTCATTGTGCTCACTGTGAGTCACGGAGAGTGTGCGTTTGCATTCTGATGCACATCCAAGGAAAATAACTCTTAATCTCTGAGCTCCTCCCGAAAGACTGTGAATGCAGTGTACACAAACATATTTCTCCATAATCAAAACATGGCAACCGCTATTGGTTCAGTTTATTTGTACATTCATAAATACTTCATTTGCATGCGGCTTCTATTATGAACCTCCTGCCCGTATTTCTGCCATACAAAATGTATTGTTTACCCTTTAGAAAGAGATGAGTTGCACCCAGCTTGAACTGATGGCTTGTATCCGATTTAATCTGGTGTCCCTCACGATGAAACTGTACACATGAAAGACTCTTCAACACGGGAGAGCAATGACTTAACAGGGTGTGTTCACAAAGAGAAATATCTAAATATATAATCAATTATTCACCCGCTCTCTCAGCCCTGAACTACTATGATACAGCAGAGGATAAGCATGTTTGCATCACTCTGATCAATGAACAGTGAGGTAAACTGAAGGTTATTGTTGTTTTTTAATGAACTAAAGCATTGTTGAGTGGGTATTAACATTTTGAATTACAAGTTTTATAGATTTTCTCTCCAACAGAGCTGAGCATCATGTTCAGCAACCTCAGCAGAGCTTATTGAGGAGACAGTGTGAAGATGCATCATTAAAAAACAACCCATAACACCAAAACGACTGGACTTCCCACAGGACTGCATTTTCTGTAAATGTGAACAGATGAACAGTTGTGTGTGTGGGAACTGAACTCACCTGAAGAATATGGCTGTTTTAAAAAGATCACTACCACCACCTGCAGCTCTCAGCCTGTAACAACATCCAAATATAACATTACTTCTCTTATCAAACTGCTAACTGGATTGCCACTCACTGAGCCACATGGTAGGGATGGGTACTGTGGCATCGATACTCATAAGCTACTCATTTGGTACCGATTCCTTTGAAAATATATTAAAATTATATAAATACAAACATGGTTGGCTGCATCACTTCCAAACGTCTTCACTACTTTTGTATGTTTGTGCCAAAACAGTCCTGACGTATTTAGCTGTCCTGTGTCACATGAGTGTGGAAACCAATCAGAACCCAGCGCACAGCGGCGCACAGTCAGTGCATGAGACAGGTAATCTGAAAGAAATCATGTGCCTCTGTGTCCTCCGGTGCTCCTAATGGCATCTGCAGGATTTCACAGACCGGAGGAAAAAAACCAGTCAGAGCTGAGATGGAGCCTGCCGTCTCTCAGCAGCTGTCAATCACTCGCGAACTCCGATCAAACGGTCAAACTAGGCAGCGCTGATCAAATATGAATCAATATTCTGTTACTGTAATGCCTATGTCTCTCCTCAAATGTTTTCAGAATCATCTTGTAGTGTACTTTTAGCTGTAAAATTAGAAAGTTTGGCGTTCCTTTACCAGATTTTACAATGGCGGCGGCGTCACAAACTTTCTCATTTTACAGCTAAACAGTACACTACAAGATGATTCTGAAAACATTTGAGGAGAGAAATAGGCATCACAGTAACAGAATATTGATTCATATTTTATCAGCGCTGCCTAGTTTGACCGTTTCATCGGACTTTGCGAGTAATTGACAGCTGCCTCTGTTGAATGCACAGCCAATAGGAACGCTCTCTCTCTCTCTGAAATGACCTGTGATTGGTCAAAGTCTCCCGTCACGGGGCTAGATTTTCTAAAGCCTGAAAACAGAGACATGAGGAGGTGCAGAAGTCTAGTTATCTCTCAGAACACTTGAATTACAATATGCTGAAAGGTTATTATGGAATTTTTTCCCAATGATGCCAAAAATATTCTTCCTACTGCCGCTTTAATCACAGTATTTCTGTAAAATACTGGATTATTTTTTTCCACTTAGTGGCCCAAACATTTTTATTTAATTGTACTCATGTTTGCCTTTGTAATAATTTTTTTTTTAATGGTCGCTATATCATGTGATTTGCCTTTGAGTGAAATTAGTTTTTTTTTTCCTCTAAAAAAACCCCATTATTTTGTAAAATCACATTTAAAAAATGGTAAACATTGGTATCATTAAAATTGTAACAAAAATTATCTGTATTATATTGAATTAAAAAGGTTTGGTATCGCCCATCTCTGGAAAGCTTGGAAGAAGCTAAATCTCGGTGCCGCTCTTCGCCACAGTCATGCATGAGATAATACAAAAGCACAAAATCACCATACAGAGAGGTCTTTGTGTCGGAGGAAATCTACTAATTCTGCATGTGCAATTCATTTTATACTATCATTTGCCTCTTCTGTGCTGAGGGTAGTTGTAGATAGGTCTGTTCAGGCTCAGAGTGTTGGAGCAGTCACAGATATGAGGAGGCATCATAACAAAATAAAGTGAAGCACCATCTGCAATATTAATGGGGTAATTATGCAAATTAGATTCCAGCTTTCATCACTCACAACATAGTGATCTTTATGTTCATTGTTCACACCTCTCCTTTCTTGTTGATAATGCTGGAACCTAATAACAAAGCTTGTGCTCACGTATCTGAACATCTATTCCCGCTGAAGTAATCTGTTTCATAGTTCATGCTGTCAGATTAAAACAAAGTCCTGCTGTCATGCTTTAATTCCATATACAACGCTGATGGCACGCAGGAGGAGTTAAAGCTCTCTGAGGACAAAGTGTCATCTCCTGTGCTGTGAAACACACAGAGGTAATATGAGTATATAAGGTGTATTTACATTATTGCCATTGTCGAGGTTCCATAAACTCAACAATAAAACTTTATCATGCAAAGACTTCAGCAAACATGACATGTTGCAGAAGTCATCCTGACGTTTCCGTAGACCGATGCTGCTCCCTAGTGTCAGAAACGGGAACAAGAGGAACTTAAATGGAAGTCACCGTTGGTTCCCACTAAAGCTTTCCAAAGTAGTCAAACTGGGCAGTACAGTTACAGGCTGCAAACAGGCCCCACCGTTCTACCAGCATGGCAAAGCAGTCCAACGCTTAAATGGCAAAATCTTAGATGACCACAGCCATCCCTTAAATTCCCACTTCCAGCTACTGCCCTCAGGACAAAGGTTCAGAGTCCCCTGTGCAAAGAAAAACATCTATAAAAAATATTATTTGTCCCTGCTGCCATAAAGTATCTTAATCTGAAAGGACAAGCCAGCCTGCTTCCTCAGCACATAGGAACTTTATATCTATTTATTCAACCTTGATTCAGTCCTGGTACCTGCTGCTCCTTTTAAACGTAGCTTCTGTTGGTGTATTATGTTTTTATGGTGAATCTGTTTTAATGTTCTCTTTTAATAGCAGTTTTTGCACACGCGAACCAAAGACAAATTTCTTCCATTTGTGCATGAAAAGCAGACTATAAAGTATTTTCTATTCTATTCTAGAGGCTCCTGTTAATAATATAATATAATGCAGAACTGAGTGATCCTCATGTTGACCCTCCACAGGGAGGTCATAGAGGTCAGATACAGATTACTGAAATATTAACAGGAGGAGATAATAATTGCTAATGAAGCCATCCACGGCAGCTGGCTGTGGGCAACCTTTTTCTGATTTTAAAATCAGCTACAGAGCAGAACTCCTGGAGCTTCAGAGTCAGTGGTGTTCATCAGGGCAGATGTTTCCAATGCCTGAATATGGCTCCTCTGGTTAATGGACCACTGGCTCTTCTTCACGGTTTTTGAAGTACAACATCAAATGTGAGGTGTAAATTGGTCGCTGATTTGATTGCTACAATAAAAACCAGCGGGGTTGTTGTAATTGAGGTCAATAATTTGAGAACTGCTGCTCTCAGCACTGTGTCACCCTGCTGATTAAAGCAGAAAGAAAATAAGAAAAGATAAATGTGAGGCTGCAAAGGAAGAGGACTACACAAGCTGTTAAAATGTGTTTTACAGATCTGAGATCAAACTATGAACAATTAACTCCTCTTACTGTGTCTTGTGTCAGATTAAACACTAAACTACAAGTGAAATCAGACATTTAAAGGGTCACTCCAACAATTTAGTATTGCACCAAAGCTCCACAGCCTACATTTCCCATAATGCAACCACTAGCATAATTTTGTTTGACCCTTCCTGACTGGTTAATGCCCACGTTTTTCAACCTCCAGTTTGTAACGCAGGCTTTCTGTTATATATTTTCTCTTCTCAAGCCCAAGTCAAGTCAACCCTAATGATGTAATCACCTGATGATGTCATCATGGTTATTATTCAGACTTTAGAAAGCTCCTCCAAAGCCTCAGAGGCCATTATAGACCCTTTTACAGTTTGCAAACAATGATAATGTACGTAAGTGTGCACACGCAGTTTGGTTAAGGAAGTACGGCGGAGTGCAATAGCTTGTGAACCTATGTAAGGACATTAACCACCAAAGATCGCGAATGCAACCTAAACAAATTGACTATCCAGATCTGCGTGCTATGTGACAGTGACTGTGTAGAAGTCAATACGTTTAATGCCTCGCAGTCATAGACGTTGCCCGTGTTTTGGTTTAACGAGTGACCGCGTTAACAGCCGAATGCGTCGTGGTTGCATGTAGTGACGTCAGCGGTTGAAAACACGAACACAACATGTAGGTGTCTTTGTAAAAGCCTTCAATCAATTTTAAATACATACTCATCTGCGTGTGTAAGTTACTACAAGCAACCACGGACGCATTCGGCTGTTAACACGGTCACTCGTTAAACCGAAACTCCTGTTGCTCTGAAACGGTCGGGATCCTGTCGGAATTCTGTAGAACTTGAGTCTGCTGCTGGAATATCGATTCTAATAACCGAACACGCAACAACAGGACATTTTGATGCTGGTAAGTGTTTTGATTTGATGTTTAAAGCCCTGGACCCCTGGTTGAGAACCATCGTTGTAGGCTGTAAAAGGGTCTATACAACCGTTTTTTCACAGGCTGAGTAGTACTCCTCGCGACCTGTAAACTGACTTACATGTGTAAAAGAAAAAAATTAGTGTCCCTTTAAGTTAAACATTTTAGTAAATGACTTATTTTCTACATTAAACAAACAAAACATTAAATATTTCAAAAAGTCTGATTAAATGCACATTTTCCTCGTCTCACGGTTAGTATTAAAACTCTAATTTGAATAATTGCAATGTGTGATTTAACCACACATCTAAGACGGCAATTAAACCCTCATTTGGAGGCATTTCTAATTTGCCACTTTTTTTGTGCAACCACTCATATTCATATATTCTGTTGACACACTCATTCATCACAGAGAACACGGTTTGGACTGGAGGCTGCCTTCAGACGATCACCGCTCACTGGCTGTACTGTACGTGTCTGTCTCCAGTTTTCCACCGCACTAAGCAATGCGGATGGAAACGTTACCAAGGGAACCGGCCAGAGCGACGGCGTGTACGTTCCTATTACAGGACACTGATAATTACTGACTGGAAATAACTGAAGGTCACAAGTGACAACACGGCAGAAAGTCTAACACCTAAACTATTAATGCAGATAACCACACCTTTCTCGGGCACATGTCACATTTCTCACACATTTCCTTTTATATAACACACAGTATATTGGGACAGTAATGGTGATGAATCACGTACTTTAATTCGTTTTTAAACATTTCTCTTTAGCGGTAATATTGAATGTAGAAAAATACATTATAAACTGTAGGGTTTTTATGATGTGCCACATTTTATCTGCTACATTCATGACTAGGAAAACACTGGGCAATTTGTACAAAAAGTCCAGAACGAAGGCCACTAAGTCAGAGGTTCAGAGGTTTATAATGACATCCTCCTGGTGTGAGGGTTGTTCTTGCCCAGACAGAGCGTTGCGCTGCTGGGGGAGGCCTGCGAGGACACGGTGCAGGAGCTGCACGAGCCCTGGTCCACCCTGTAGGAGATGGAGTTGTAAAAGACGGGGTTGCTGTGGCCGCCAGACTGGTCGCGGCGAGGCGGAATGTCGTAAATGTCCGAGTCACAGCACACGCAGGAGAACAAGGCCCTGAGTCTGCTGGGTTCGGAGAGCTTTGGGTGCTCAGATGAAACAAGTCTGCGCTCCTCTCCAGGAGAGGGGAGGAGGTTCATACAGCTGCTGCCCGCCTCCATGGGAAGGCTCAGGTTGCACAGGCTGCTGCGTCCGTCTTCGTGGTCTTTATAGCTAACATCAGCAGTTTCTGCTTCCGCCTCCCTATCCGTGTCCTTAGGCTGCGCTCCCTGCTCCTCTACCGCTGCCTCAGGCCTCACGTCAGGCTCCTCAGTGCTGACGGTGAGAAACCTCAGGACCACCAGGTTAAGAAACGCCCCGATGACCGTCAGCCCGAACAAAATGTACATGAAGCTAAACGCCACATAGGGGGGTCGCTTCTGGAGGGCATCCGTCTTCTGCAGGGCCACAAAATCCCCAAACCCGATGGTGGTGAGCGTGATGAAGCAGTAGTAGTAGGCGTTAAAGAAGGTCCAGTCCTCAAAATGGGAGAAGGCTGCGGCTCCGATAGACAGAGTGCTCATGCAGGACAGCAGACCCACCAGGACCATGTTCCCCATGGAAACCTCCGTCGTCCGCAAACCAAGGCCCCGCTTGGCTCGGCGCAGGAGGCAGCGGACAAAAGTGTTGATCCTCTCGCCCAGGCTCTGGAACATGACGAGTGTCAGAGGAATGCCCAAGACTGCGTAAAACATACAGAAGGCCTTGCCAGCGTCAGTGCGTGGAGCAGCGTGGCCGTAACCTACAAAGTCACAATATATTGCAGAAGTCACATAACGACAAGTACAACTGTAAGATTCACAGTCATCACTGCTTCTGAGTTTAAATTAGGTCTCAAACATGGCTTAAACTAGAACTAATTTGATTTACTGTATGTAAGTGTTTCCATGGTTAAACCTACATGAATCAATATGTTGACACCATCACTTCATCACATGCCTCTGTATAATGTGAAACTGCTCCTTGTGACGAAATCCCTGAGAATTATCACCAAAATCTGCCACTCTGTAGAGCTTTTTAGCTCATTGTTTGAGCCGTTCTCATCAACCCCAGAGAGCAGGCATTTCCAAAAAAGAAAGTCAAACATTGTTTGCCCCCTACTGGCTAAAAAGTGATTAATGCAGCTTTAAAGGAAAGTGTAAAGGCCCTGACACACCAGTTTCATTCACCAGTTTCATCAGTGAACGTCTGTTGGTCTAGTTTTTGCGGTGTGTCCCGCACCGTCGGCTCTAGTCTGCCCGTGTCTGAGGCTGTTTGGCCGATTCAGCATGTTGAATCGGCGGCGGAGCTCGGTGGTGAGAGAAATCCCTCTGATTGGCGGTTCAGCTTAAACAAATCAGTGCACGAGAAGAGAAACGTAAGTGAGGAAAGTAAGCCAACGAGTAAAGCCAACACAGAAGTCTCGTCTCATATTTTCACGACGACATGGCCATCTGGAATGAAGCTAAGTGGTGAGTGAGAGTGGTGTGAAAAAGGTCGGCAAACGGTGCTTTGTTTCATGTACGTATCATAATTACGGCTCGTATATCCGCCGTCCTCGGTCTTCCGGTTTCCTTTTTTGAATGACAAATACAGACTACCACAACCTGCTGGTGTGGAGAGTTATTTCCTCTCATGCAGGCGCAGACCGTACGTGGTAACTGTCCGAGTAGTCTTTGCGGTGTGTTCGAGTTCGAGCGCAACAGTCGACCTTCGTCGCTGCTTGTTCTTTGATGTCGGTTTGGTGCGTCTGGGACTTAAGGCGGGTAGAGAGGTTAACCTACAGACAGAGAGCAAACATGTTTATAAAATCTATAAAAGAAGAAAATGAAAATCCAGCTTTTTATTATAAAAAGCCCTGCACACCCACACAGGCAAAAAATCTGGCTAATCAGACCTCTGTTCAGGTTGAAGTTGAGCAGGAATGCTGGAATTGAGGTTACAGAACTACATGAACTAATAAAAATGAACCAAAGGTGTAACCTCTCACACCATAATGTCACGGTCACGTTACACTCCAATCATTCACTTCTATTAAGGCCCAAATGATGAATGTTAAATGCAGAGGTCAAATTTCATGTATGTACCTGTATATACTGTATATATGACGAATTTAATGAAGTTTAAGTTTAAGTTAAGTTATGAGGGACAAATTCAAGCATGTGTTAACATTTGTTCAACTTTTACTTGAACAGAAACTGAAAAAGCTTTATTGGGTCAATTTTTGCCAAGTATTTCAAAAAGCAATTGAGCTGCTATTGTGCCATCATGCTGTTGTTTTGTATATCCAAAATCTAAATTATATTTAGATGCATTATGCAGAAAACTTAAATAAGAACATTGAAGGATGTAGTCCAATTGAAATCTAGTAAATCTAGTAATTGAGTAACAAACAGTTACCATCTGTAAAAGGTCGAAGTTTCATCTTCAATGGATCACAGAGGCTGTGGTCAGCTTGAATTTAACAGTTTCTAACAGTTTTCACTGTTGAATAAAGTTTTGAAAAGTCCACAGAAACCTCTCAAAATTCCTGTACTCCAACAGTATAATGTACTCCATCCATATGCTCATTATGCTCCAGTCATATTTTCTTCAAAATATGGCATAATAGGAGTTTCTTAATGTTTTGATCATTTTAATGATCCAATGTGGAAACTGGTCATTGTAACTGCTGTGAATCCTTGTGGAGCACTTTTTTTGGCAGCTATATATCAACCCTACAGGGAGTCATGTTCCACATCAGAAGATTATTGGTGGAATATCCCTTTAAGAGTGCTTTTGTGTGATACTGTGTGGAGAAACTTCTGGATTTTACAGATTTGTAGATTAAATCAATCTATTAGCCTTTCTCATCATATGCAATATTACTTACTTACTTCCTTTTCTGTTTTTTATTTATCTAAAATTTTATTTTATTTATCTAATTTTTATTATCTTTTTATTTTACTTATTTTAATTTACTTATCTTATTTACTCATTTTACTAAATGTATCCTACTTTATTGTTATTCTATTAGGCATTGGTGCTAGAAATAGTACTTTTTTTTTTATACACTTGACTTCTAATTTTGAGAGATCTCTGGCACAAGAATTTCCTTCGGGATTAATAAAGTTCTATCTTATCTTATCTTAGTCAACAAAATCGTATGAGTTAGTTGACTAAGAATTTCTTGGTCGAGGACAACCCTACAAACTTCAGTTCTTTTTTGCAAAAATCACACACAATACGCATGTTCATAAAAGCATACTTGCCGATCGTGGTGACAACAGTGATGGCGAAATAAAAGGAGCCGGCGAACTTCCACTGCCTCCCGGCGCGGTGCGGCTCCGCCTGCAGGATCACCCTCTCGATGGCCCGGTAGTCATCCTCGGTGAAGCCGTACTTGTTCTTCAGCTCGTTCAGCTTCTGCTCCAGCGCCTTCCTCCTGGAGCTCTCGCTGTCCGACTCCAGGGCGTCAAACACGGCGGCTCCGATGAGCAGGTAGAACACTATGGAGAGGATGAGAGAGACGGTCCTGATGTTGTGCGTCTTCATCCTCAACTCAACTCCGGAGTGCGCGGAGCGGAGGGAGGGAGGGAGCTGCTGCTCGGAGGATACAGGAGCATCCTCCGTGAGCTCCACTCATCTTCAGTGATGTGTTGAGGCCCCTATAGGCCTGCTAGGATTACAGCATTAGCCCCAAACAGGTTGCGTCTTGAAATAGTAAACCTGTTAGCGTGTCAACAGGTGAAATAGCACCAAACCCGCGTGTCTGCGCAAGTTACCTGAGCTCAGCAGCTGGCGGCACCCTGTCTTTCCACAGGATATAGGTGCTCACATCATGACCTCATTTACTGTATCTTACAGGTGCACTCACTCACACATGCACTCTGTCTACAGGTGTCAATTCATTAAAGTCCATCTGCACTCAACATGTGTTTTACTTCACTTTGGTGTTTGACCCAGAATGATGTTTGTGCAGAGAAGGCTGTTTTCACATTTACCTGCTGAAGAGGGGAGGTTTATCTGTTATCAACTTAAATCTGAATTTATCATTTTGTGACATCACAACTTACCAATACTTATACCAATACAACTTACCAACAGCCAATATGCAACTTACACAAGAGTGATGTGGAAGCCTGCAGTGCACATACAGTACACTGTCGGACTTTTCAGTAAAGTTGTTCAGTAAACTTTTAATTTATATATTCATAGATTCTGGATTTTTCAACGAGAGAGAGTAGATGTACTTTTTAAGCAGACATATTATACTCATTTCCAGGGTCATACTTATATTTTGGGTGTCTATTAGAACATGTTAACATACTTTAATGTTCAAAAAACACATTTTTTTCTGTCTGAATATACCTGTATTCACCTTGTCTGAAACACTCTGTTTTAGCGCCTGTCTCTTTAAAGCTGAAGTAGGCGAGATTGGAGCAAATATGATTAAAAAAAGTTGTTTTTATAAAAGGGTCGCTATATCGTGACAATAGTAAATGAAACAGGTACCCTGACAAAAATCATGTGCCTCTGTGTCCTCCGGTGCTCCTAACGGCATCTGCAAGATTTCATAGATCGGAGGAAAACAAGCAGTCGGAGCTGATCTGAGATCTGCTGTCCATCTGCTGTCTATGAGAGCCGGCTGTCAGTCACTTGCGAAATCCGACCAAACGGTCAAACTAGGCAGCGCTGATCAGATATGAATCAATATCATGTTACGTTAATGCCTATTTCAAATGTTCTCAGAATCATCTTGTAGTTACTGTTCAGCTGTAAAATGAGAAAGTTTGTGACGCCGCCGCCATTGTGAAATCTGGTGAAGGACCACCAAGTTCCGGTCACATGACCGGCGCACAGCCAATAGGAACGCTCTCTCTCTCTGAAATGACCTGTGATTGGTCAAAGTCTGCCGTCACGGGCTAGATTTTCTAAAGCCTGAAAACAGAGACATGATGAGGAGCAGAAGTCTAGTTATCTTTCAGAACACTTGAATTACAATATGCTGAAAGGTTATTATTGAATTTTTGCCCAATGATGCCAAAAATAAACTGCCTACTGCCACTTTAACTCCCCCACCTGAAAAAGCCCAGTCTGCTCTGATTGGCTTGTGAAAAAAATTTGGAGCACCTTTGCAAAGGTAGTTCTTAAACTGTGGGCGAAATATTCTAATTAGCCTGCATGTGACATATGGGGTCGTGTTTACCGTGCCCCCCATCCCCTCTTGTAGTATTCACTTCCTCGTAAGTGGAAAGTTTCTGAAAGCTCAGAGTTCACGAGTTGTGACGTGTTGACGTTGTCAGAAATGGCGGAGGCCACGGAAGTTAATTTTTCGGTACATAATTAGTTAAGATATTGTAATTTTAGTTGTATATTTTTTTTCTTGGTAATTTTATATGTCTGAGGAAAATGTTGATATTCCCAACGGCCTCATCTTTCTCCTCTGTCATTATGCCTTTGCATTTCCTGCATTATGTTACCCACTTGCTAGCTTGCTAAATTGTTAGCATCTGTGGCTTCTAGACGCCAACAGTAACGTTAATATTGCCGTCGCTTAGCAGCGGGGTTCTCACGACTTAACCACTTAAGCGCCAAGCATATCGTGTACACGACTTCTCATGTTGTAAACACAAGTTCACGAGTTCCATTTGAAGGCACCAGTAGGAAGGGGAGCCAAATCTGAATGGGTTGTTGAATAGACCTTTTTTCACAGCAGCCATTTTGACATGTCATAGCAGAGTAAACACAGGTGTAATTGATAAAAATTAATTACGGTCCGTTATATTTAGTCTGTCACATCCATTCCAATGAGCCAGCACGTACAATAACAATAACAAGGCCCTGGCCTGCCAAAATGGATCAGGGTCATAATTAATGTTATTAATTACACCTGTGTTTACTCTGCAATGACATGTCAAAATAACTGCTCTGAAAAGGTCCTATCACATGTTTTCTGATCCAGACAGCCCACAAAAAACTGATAGGGTCGTCTTATTTCACAGTTTGTGGGTTGGTAGGAGCTCCAGATACCCAAACGTGTCTGCACAGCACTGAATAAGTGAGTGTTTTCACGATATGTCAGCTTCAAGAATTCTACTGTAACTAGGAAATTGAAATTTTTTGTGAAAGAAAAAAAACATATATGACACAATATTTATACTCTGTTTATAGAATATTGTTATAATGTCAAAAACATGTCTGAAGGGGATGTTGCATAAATATAAATAACTAAATAAATACGTATAATGTATAACGTCTGTCTGTGAGCACATATGCTTGAGCTACCTGTGTTTGTCCTAATTTTTTGAAGTATTTATGCTGCAAACTTTCTCAGATTGACTCTCAGTTAATCACTGATTGTGTGTTTGGAGAGGTTTGGGATCCACAAGTATCTGAGAGTGAGTGTGTGTGAGTGTGTGTGTGTGTGTGTGTGTGTGTGTGTGTGTGTGTGTGTGTGTGTGTGTGTGTGTGTGTGTGTGTGTGTGTGTGTGTTGTGTCTGCCACAGAGAAGCAGAAACAGCTGTGCTTCCAAGACTCTACTCTCTTGATTATTTTGCCCTGTGAAGCGTTCATGTGCGGAGTATTCACAATACGCTCGGCTAAAGTATTACTCTGAGCAGTGAAGCATTAGCTGGTGGCAGCGCTGACCTTTATTGAGCACACTTAGTCACTGAGTGATCCAGCAAGCCTTCGTCATTAACTAAGTCCACCACACAGACTGAGCGAGGGAGAGAGAGAGAGAGACAGTAGAGATGATCTGTATCAGTGCAGCTACACAAAGGCCTGCTTCACGGAGCCACGCTTAGCTTCTCAGTGGCATCTGCTGGGTTTTTTCTAGTGCTGTCCCCTACTTAGTCGATTAGTAATTTGTTATGCTTTATCATGTTGAATGACTTATTTCCAAGAAACTTATGAGCACATCTCTGTGTTTACCAGAGATTTACCAATATTTAAAGTGGTGCTTTTGTGTAATTCTTTGTTGAGAAACTCAATTTCACAGATCTGTCGATTAAATCAACTAATCGATTAGTCGACAAAATCATATGCATGATCACACAGAGACCAGTCGCTACAGGCGCGGCAGCTTCAAAAATGCGCCTTGGCAAAAGGCGTCGGGCAAACGAACTGATTCGCCTGTGGAGCGGGGCTGCGTGCTGAATCTGGTGATCAGATGTGATTAATGAAAAAATGTGCTCTCTCTCTCAAAGTCAACATGAAAGCTAGCTAGCCCTACCACATCCGGTATCAAAACAGGAAGGTAAAGTGGTAAAGTCCACCTCTTGCTTGATTTGATTGGCTGCCTGGGCCAAGTGTGACACTGACGAGCGGTGCGTCAAAAGCGCTGAAAAGTTGAGAATATTTTAACTTTTGTGCGCATCTAAAAACAGCAATAAAAAACGCGGCGCCAGAGGAGCACACGGCTGGTGCGCCGCACCATAGCAAAACAATGATATTGCTAATGACGCGTCTCATGGTACGTGTCCACAGCCTCCGTCCTTTCCACGCTTCCCTTTCACTGTCCATGTAAGTAGCCGTGCCATGCATTCTGGTGGTGTGGCGGCGCGGTTCTAGAGACGGGGCGTCACGTTGGCCGCTCCTCATTTGCATAAAGTTGAGGTCTAGACTACTTCATGCAAATAAGGGGCGTCCGACGCAACTCGCCGTCTCTGGAAAGTTCCTAGAAACTTTTAAACTAACCGTTGTCGATTCAAATTAAAGACAGATTTAGCGACTGCATAGATAATTTCTCGCATAAAATGTTTTCAGAAACACATTTCGGTGAACTAATTTCGTGATGTAAGAGAAGAAAGTTACCAAACGAGCCGCCATGTTGGTTCCGGTTTGAAAGCTGGGAGCAGCAGTCCACGAGGGAAAGTGTTTGTCCAATCAGGTGCCTTGTGTCTAGTGGCAGCCCATCAGGACATTTACCATCAGTGTGATCGTGGCCTAAGAATTTCTTTGGATGAGGACAGCCCCAGTTTATGCTCAGCGTCATACTAACTAGGTTCACAGCAGAGCAACCAGAAAACAGGCCGACTGCTGTACTGTAGCTCCGTGCTGCAAGTTATTTCAGTTTCATGCACTTCAGCATGAAGTTCCCATCTATTCCAGGAGGATATTTTCCAATTTGTGGGACCCATTCATGCACTAAAGCAGGCCATAAAGAGCCTGAGATCTGTCATTTGAATCCACATTTATTGCCTCCATCCCATATAGAACATATGGCTATCTTTACACTGTGTTTTTATCTTCCACAGACAGTACAGGACCTTATCCCGCTTTAGTAAGCGAAAATGAATCTATTGCCGAGCAGATGTTAACAGTGTAGCATGCAGACAAGTCTTGATTTTCTCCGCTGGCGGTAAGAGCAATTATCTCCTTTTGAAAGGAGTCCCTGGGAGATAATAGCCTCGCCAGAGTCCACTTAATGAGAGCACAGTGCTTACAGCAGTATTATTCAACATCACTTCTTTATGTAGATTTCACACTGTATATGTAGGAAACAAATAAACCACAGAAGAAATCAATTCAGCAGTGCACTGTGGAATCGCTGCGAAGGACAAGTGACTTTTTAAAATAAGGATCCTGTGATTTAACAACTCTCCAGCCACGAAGTAATGATGCTGCATTATCTCATGTGTTCATCTCATATCTCTCTACGCTACAGGATGGTTCATGCATCCCTTTATCTCCCACAGGAAGACATTAAGAGCAGGATGTCCATCGACTGGAGTCGAGACACTCATCTGTCCAAGTGCCATCCCCGTAGAAAATGAGGCGGGGAAATATACTGCAAACATGATGCTATCTTTACGCTGATAACAGCGGGTGACGGCGGTGGAGATAAAGGCGGTCGTTATGATGATCATACATTACAGACACACCAGTTATTTTGGTCATGAAAACAAAAATGCAGCATCTTTTCAAAGCCTGTTTAATTAAAAAAAAAGCTTTATATGATATGCAGTCTCTTTGGAGACAAGTCATCAGAGTCACAGAGGGAAACATGCTTGAACTTTGCAGCTAATGTGAGTCGTCCTTTGAGCCTTATTAGCCAAAAGGGCACGAAGGTGCTCTTTAAATCCTCTACGTCACCCTCAGGGAGAGGATTCTCATTCTGGTTGAGGCACCTGGTGTGAGGATGGAGTCTTGCATTTTTTGTAAGGCTGTCAATCAATTAAAATATTTAATCGCAATTAATCGCATGATTGTCCATAGTTAATCGCGATTAATCGCAAATCGATCACATTTTTTATCTGTTCAAAATGTACCTTAAAGGGAGATTTGTGAAGCATTTAATACTCTTGGGAGTTGGCAAATATGTTTGTTTTATGCAAATGTATGTATATATTTATTAGTGGAAGTCAATTCACAACACAAAACAATGACAAATATTGTCCAGAAACCCTCACCGGTACTGCATTTAGCATAAAAAATATGCTGAAATCATAACATGGCAAACTGCAGCCCAACAGGCAACAACAGCTGTCAGTGTGTCAGTGTGCTGACTTGACTATGACTTGCCCCAAACTGCATGTGATTATCATAAAGTGGGCATGTCTGTAAAGGGGAGACTCGTGGGTATCCTTAGAACCCATTTTCATTCACATTGCTCATATATAAAACATGCCAGGGGTCAATATAAATAAATAAATAAATAAATAGTAACTTCAGTAAAAACATTACATTGGGAGCACAGTCTCATTGTTTTACTAGCCTTTTTGATTTTTTGCTGAAGTTAATGTCTTAATATATAGTTATATTTCTTTCTCTGAAAACATTAAAGTCCTCTCATTGATTGATTGATTGGTTGATTGATTGATTGATTGATTGATTGATTGATTGATTGATTGATTGATTGATTGATTGATTGATTGGACAGGGACAGTGCAAAGCTTCTTAGCCGTACCAGAGTTAGCTATAAACTAGTTTACATCTGTCATCCCTAAACAGGATATAGAGAATGACATCTCTGTTAAGAAAATTAACACTGTAGTACAAAAACACAATTACAAAACAGTAACCTTACATATTCACTATACAACAACATCAGCAACAACACATGACAACATCAAGACAGCACAACAACAACCACAAGATTTCACAACATTAAGACACATCAAGTGTTTGTATTCATGTGAGGTTAAAATAGAAGTTAAAGTTTTTGGACGTCTCGGCTGTTTTAACAGCATTGAAATAACTAATATATAACAGTTATTTATATGTTGTTGGGATCTCTCTAAGATGTCTCTTTCAAACTTTACCCTCGAGGGAGGTAATAAGTATTTGTTTATGTCACTTTAGCCATTTAACCTTTAAACTAGCAGCCTGAACCTGCTGATGTGGTGGTGTCCTCTCTGTAGATTTCTTTTTTTTATTAAATGAACTTTATTTTATTTTCTGTTAACGATACAATAAACACTTAACCCGATGGATAGGTAAAAACATATAAAGGAAATGAAGAGATACAAATAAAAATAAAAACAAACAAACATAAAATGAAATAAAATAAAATAACAAAAATCATGCCAGGGGTCAATATAAATAAATAAATAAATCGTAACTTAAGTAAAAACATGAATTGGGAGCAGTCTCACCGTTTTACTAGCCTTTTTGTTTTTTGCTGAAGTTATTGTCTTAATATATAGTTCCATTTCTTTCTTGAAAACATTGAAGTCCTCTCTGTAGAATTTTTTTTAAATAGAATTTATTCTAAATGTATTGACACAATAAACAATTAAACCAATTCATAAGTAAATATATATATATATATATATATATATATATATATATATATATATATATATATATACAAGGAAATGAAGGGATGAAAATAAAAATAAATGTAAAAGAAACATATAAAATGAAATAAAATAACGTAACATGCCAGGGGCTAATAATAACAAATAAACAAACAAATAAATAAATAAATAGTAACTTAAGTAAAAACATGAATTGGGAGCACAGTCTCACCATTTTAATAGCCTTTTTGTTTTTTGCTAAAGTTATTGTCTTAATATAAATAGTTATATTTATTTCTTGAAAACATTATAGTCCTCTCTGTAGAATTTTTAAATAGAATTTATTTTAAATGTATTGACACTATATATATATCTATATATATAAAGGAAATGAAGGGATGATAGTAAAAATACATTTAAAAGAAACATAAAATGAAATAAAATAATGTAACATGATACATGCCAGGGGCTAAACTTAACTAAAAACATTGAATAGGGAGCACAGTCGCACCGTTTTAGCCTTTTTGCTGAAGTTATTGTCTTAATATATAGTTATATTTCTTTCTTGGAAACATTAAAGTCCTCTCTTTAGAAGTGAAAGTATTAGGACTGCTGATGTGGGTGTGGCCAGCTGTCCACTAAGTTTCTGTTTTCTGTAAAGACGATTTGAGAGAAAGTGAAAGTGAACATGTGGCCCACAGATGATTGCTGTGTCAGTGTTGTATCGGATCGTCAGACGGCGGTTGATCATGAGCTGGTTTACCGACAGCAGACTTCGGTCTGTGGTTGAGTGGTTTTGGCGCAGATTGGGTTGGTTGTGGCGCTGCGTGAGGAGGACGATTACAGCCTTAGTGGGATCTGCTGCGTTCTTATCGATAGGCTGGCGAAAGGAACACGGAAGTGAAGGTGAGCCTGAAGTAAACAACGAAGACAAACTTACAGAGAGAAGTAGCTCAGGTGAGGTCCAGGAGGAGGTCCAGGAGCAGGTCCAGGAGGAGGTCCAGGTCCAGGTCCGGGTCCAGGTCCAGGAGTCTCCCTATGAGGGTCAACATGAGGCCGGTGCCACCGGGAAGAGGACATCAGACACCAACCGAGAGATAACCAGCAAGCGGCCGAAGTTTGAAGAAGAAGAAGAAGAAGAGTCTGACAGCGAGGAAGACTGTCGAGTTGAAACCACAGATGAGTTTTACTGTTGCTATGACTCCACCTGGGAGACCGAGGAGCCCCAGGAGAACACATCCAGGTGGACCAGAGGACCAGCAGCATCCAGACATGTGAGTGAAGCAGAGGCCTGCAGGTGGGCCTGAAGCAGCTCTGAGAGAGGTGCTTTATTATAGGCCTGCATTGAAATCACTCTCTACTTTTAGATTTTGGTGTCTTTAGTGATCTAATAGTGACTTTATTATCCATCTCATGTGGGGAATTTATTTTACTGGAATTTTAAGACAGTTTAAACTTTTTATTTGGTAAGGGTGACTTTGCATAATTAACTGCAGTGTTTGTTGTTAGGCCTCCTATAACTATTACATATTGAGGTTAAACTAACCATTTATTTTCTGTGTACTAGTACAAGTTCAGCAGATTTGAAAATGCAGCAAGAGACATGCAGAACTACAGACATGACTACCCTGTAAGTTACCCCCCCACACACACACACACACACACACACACACACACACACACACACACACACACACACACACACACACACACACACTGTGCGTTCCAATAACCATACTACCATAGTATGCCAGAAAAAGATTTATTAAGTCCCAATACATAGTATGTCAAATGCAGTATGCCAAAAATATCAGGATGTCCTACTACATCCTGTCACATTTTGAAGGTTGCAAGCCAGCATGCTTTTCTGGCTATTCAGACCCACAATCCTCTGCATAGCGTGATATGTGAGCAAGAGGATCAAAGTTCAAGATGAAATGTTATGATGAAGTCATAAGAGGCTGGGCCGCTGGTCTTGAGCTCTTGGGTGTGACACATGCGCTGTGTAACTGTAGCTGCGGTCGTGCGTTGCTATTGGCTCAATTTCGAGCGAGTGCATACTACGCATGTGTTGTACCCCAATAGTATGACGCCATGATGACGCGTGACATCTCCTCTTTCCACCCTCCTTGGATGAAGTAGTATGTCTCAATTGTATGCATACTGCATGCAACAGTACATACTTTGTAAGGGCAGCACTAAAACTAACTAAAAGTAAAAAAAAAATAGTATGTGATTTTGGAACGTAGCTCCAGTCCCATGTTTAAGCATTAACCAAGCACACATTGTTCTTCTACATTTCCCCACAGTCCCAGATGAGGATGAATCGCTGGAAGCAAGTATCTGTAAGTACACACATGATGACTGCGTTTATGTGACTTATTATATTTTGTGATTATCTCTATGTATAAAAAATAAACATCTCTATGCAATTCTCTTCTGTTGAGTAGGACAGCAAGCCTAATTTGAAGTTCTACCTCGGATTGGAGCCCTCTGTGCCCGACGGTAGGTCTACAGTTACAAGCACATAGACACGACTTAAACAAGCTCCACAATGTCATTTAATTCGTCAAATCAGTGTAACTGCAGTATAAATCTGCATTGTTTTTAGTCAAGAATAAGAATAAGGATTAATTCAAACAAATTGATGTCAGTCACCCCTCATCACAGAACGAGTCTGAGCAGTTTTGCCAAAGAGTAATTTTCCCGTCTCACGTTGTTTCATTTGAATAACTTTTAGAGAACAGTTCAGTATTTCACTAGAGAATAGCATTGACTATAGAAAAGTAAGAAAAAAAACAGACATCTGGTCTGGATTCAGCTTAATCTGTGCGACTATCCTAACATCTATCTACAATTTGATCTGGTGTTTTGTATTCGTTCTCAGGTGTCTATATACATAATTTCCACAAGGATTGGCATAAAGAGTATGAAAGACTGGAGTTTGTACACTCCTACATTCAATGGTAAGTTACTCTATAATAACAGATGTCATTTAAAATGCTTAGTTGAGTGTTTATACAGTTTATTTCTTTCTCTCAGGTTGTTCCCTCTGCAGGAACCAGGCATGAACTATGAGGCCAGTCCACTGACAAAAGAAGAAATAGAGGTTAAACTGCTAAAAGCCACTGAGTTAAAATCTCAAAAGAAAGTTCTCCACATATTCTGACAGAAGTTCTACTTTTCCTTCAGGAGTTTCTTCAAAACGACACCGCCAAGGCAAACCTGTTGAAGTCGTACAAGCTCATGTTGGACTTCTACGGGATCCAGTTGTGTGATGAGGAAACAGGAAAAGTCAAGAGAGCAGCAAACTGGAGAGAGAGGTTCCAGAACCTCAACAGGTGATCTCTGAATAATGATAAAACCTATTCACTAAAAGCAGTGGTAGAATGTAACAAGGTACATTTACTCAAGTGCTTCCTACGTACAATTTTGAGGTACTTGTACTTTACTTGAGTGTTTTCATTTTATGCTACAAATACTTTTACTCCACTACATTTCAGAGGGAAATATTGTACTTTTTACTCCACTATATTTATTTGACACTTTGGGTTGACGATTTTTAGGTTGTAGTGGGCTCAGTTTTAAAGCTAGAGTGAAGATACTGATATAATATGAAACTAGAAAACCTAAGGAATCCACTCGTACCAACCATGTCATACTAGCTCATCAAGAAGGAGGTTAAATAACGCTCCAAACCTGCGCTACATTTTGGCGAAGAAAAACTGACATGGCTATTTTCAAAGAGGTCCCTTGAACTCTGACCCCAAGATATGTGAATGAAAATGGGTTCTATGGGTACCCACAAGTCTCCCCTTTACAGACATGCCCACTTTATGATAATCACATGCAGATTAGGGCAAGTCATAGTCAAGTCAGCACACTGACACACTGACAGCTGTTGTTGCCTGTTGGGCTGCAGTTTGCCATGTTATGATTTGAGCATATTTTTTATGCTAAATGCAGTACCTGTGAGGGTTTCTAGACAATATCTGTCATTGTTTTGTGTTGTTAATTGATTTCTAATAATAAATATATACATACATTTGCATAAAGCAGCATATTTTCCCACTCCCATGTTGACAAGAGTGTTAAATACTTGAGAAATCTCCCTTTAAGGTACATTTTGAACAGATAAAAAATGTGTGATTAATCACGATTAAATATTTTTATCGATTGACAGCCCTAATAATAATATGACATTTGAAAGGTGCTATTCTGCCTAATGAGTACATTTTTACTTTTGATACTTTCGGTACATTTTGCTGATAACACTTCTGTACTTGTACTTAAGTACCATTTTGAACTTTTACTTGTAATGGAGTATTTCTACACTGCATATTTCTATTTCTACTTAAGTAAAGGATCTGAGTACTTCTTCCATCTCTGACTAAAAGTAACAACAATGTCTTCTGACTGTTTGTCATCGACAGTAACACTCATAACAACCTGCGCATCACCCGCATCCTGAAGTGCCAGGGAACCCTGGGGTTCCCTCACTACCAAGCCCCTCTGGTCCACTTCTTCCTGGAGGAGACGCTCGTCCACGGAGAACTCCCGAATGTCAAGGACAGCGTTCTCAACTACTTCGTGTTCGCTGTCCTCGACAAGACGCAGCGCAGGAGTCTCATCAAGTTCGCCTATTCGAACTATGCCCGTGAAGATGAGTTTGTGTGGTGCCCAAAGAAGATCCAGATGATGTGGTTGAGGCGGTCAGAGCCCGAGCCACAACAGGGAGTGAAAGGCAACAAAGATGCCTGTGAGTTTGACCTGGATGCCTCGATACTGGATGATGAAGATGTAACCGAAGACGAGGAATATTAAGCTGCCAAAGCTTAATCTGTCACTGTGCCTCAAAACCCTTCTACATACTAATGTTTACTATTCTCTACTATACTATACAGTATGTACTACATACCAATCTTCATAGTTTTAGGAAAAGGAAATTATACAGTGTGTGACAAAAGGTTATAATATTTTAAAATGTACAATTAGTTTTTATTTTAGTTTTGACTTTTCAATTTCATTTCAGTTTAGTGTTAGTTTTCTGTGTGTTTGCCAGTTTTAGTTTAGTTTCAGTTTTTCAAGAGAGGTTTTGTTTTTATATATTTAGTTTTACTGTAGTTTTAGTTTGTTTTTGTTAGGTTCAGGTATAATGTCTCAAAAGTATGTAGCTACATACATACAACATACATGGTTGGAGAACTGTGTAGGAATGGCCTTAATGTTTAATATTTGCAGAACATTGACTTAGGAACTGTTCATCTGTAATGTTTTCCTAAATCAGGTCCTAACCTTAATTACCATGGTTACCAAGCAGTTAAGCTAGGATCTGCAAGTTTAAAAAGTTTCTGTAATACGGCCCCTGGACTGTTATTCTTATTTTATTCAGTTTTATTCTTATTTGACTTTCATAAACAAAAAGGTGCAATATTCCAAACTGGGTAGATATGTTTTAATCAGAAAAAGTGTAAATGTAGTAAAAGGGCTTATGTTGTGTGTATAAGCAGGACAAACTGACGAATTTTAATAATTGCTCATCAGTTTGACTCTAGTTAATAAACCTGAAACGATTGTCTACAATCGTTTCTATTGCCTAATGAATTCTATTTTCTTATTCAGTATGATCACATCCTGTTGTTTTCCCAATCACTAATGTCTCACCCTTGCATTTATTCCTATTAAAGTAATATCATTACGCATATTAATATGATTTGATTCACATAACACTTTTGTATAGATTATGGAGAAAATAATGATTAGTAGTGGTTCTGTACTGTACGGATAGTGTTGCATTTAAAGCTTGATCATCACTGAAAGAGTAGGTGGATTTTCCCCTATGTTTTGATTCATGTATAAATCCTGTTGATTAAACATCTTCTGAGGTTTCTCTATACATTGTGCTCCTATTTTGTATGATGATGTGGTTTGTGTTGAGACCCCACCTGTGCTCCGATAAATGTGGATATAAACTGCATTCCCTCAGGCAAAGTCTGCTTTTCTGCAGATTTTGCCTGAGGGAATTACCCACAATTCATAGCTTTGTGATGTTAAACACAGGGTTACCTGGGGAAGCCCAGTGGCCTTAATTAAAAAAAAAAAAAAAAGTTAAACAAAGAGGATGGTACATGGTCGTTAAACCTGGCATTTAAATTTACACAGAAATATTAAGGATTTAAGATGGTACATAAAAAACACATGAAATCAGAGAAAATCAAGCATTTTACTATATTACACACCTGGTTTATTCATCAACCATTTCTTTTAATTTTGCTTATTGATGCTGTTTTGACAAAAACAAGTAAATTGATTATTTGACAATAAGGCTACTTCTCCTCTCCTACGGCAAGAGCCTGAAAAACATTCATATCAGGCATTAAAAAAAAAGCTAAATCTAAACCCGACATGATGTAATGTGATGTCGCCGCAAAGTGCCGTCCCATTCATATTTATACCATTTCAAGCACTTGCATCTTGCTGAGGGTTCAGGGTTTAAGGCCTTAGGACATTGTGATCGGGCCTAAGACACCGTCATTGACATTAGCCTAACTGGCTGTCATGTGACTTCTCACCACCCAGAATCACATCTTTTATGTGAAAGTTATGCAATTTCACATTTCTTTGGGACCAACACTTAATTCATATTTTACTTTTTTTTAACATGAATTAACAACAGAGGAACATAGATGTCATCAAATGGGTTTAATTGGTTGAGCTGAAACAAAATCAGGACATTTCATTGACAACCATTGATGGGATGTATACTGTAGATAGTTGGAGCCTTTAAGTTCAATGCTGCTGGACATATAAACACACACAGGTGTGTAAACAGTGTTTCTTTAACTTTCACATTAACCATCTCAGATATATGGCTTTTATTTTCTCTACTTAGAAAAGTATGATTAAAAACATCAGTATATACACAAATACATTCATATTTACATATTGCAAATGGTGTGTTACTCAGTTACATTATTGATTTCTTTAAAACAAAAAAAACTGCTTGGACAGGAGAAAGGTACATGTAATAGGACTCAGTAGCCTACTTCATACATGTTGTAGACAAGCAACTTAGATGGCCTTCAGTTTTTTTTTTTTTCAAATGTGATAAAACAAAGTTAGAAACCTTTAAGTGACAAAAAGAATACAAACAATGTCAAACCTTTTTTTCTAGTATGAACACAACTGGAAATTTAACAAAATACTGCTCATCTACATTTACAGTGATACAACTGGATTTTAACTGGTGAAAGAATGAAGTGTCTCAAAACTGTAATGTAGTGTCCATAAAACAGAGACTAGGACTTGTCATTTTCTGCAGTTTTTTCTCTCTCCTTGGCTGCATCATGTTTACTGTCCTTCTTCTCCTCTCTCTTTTCTCTGCTTCTGCTCCTGTCCCGACGATCCCGGTCTTTGTCCCTGTCTCTATCTCTCTCCCTGTCCCTGTCTCTGCCCCGGTCTTTCCCACGGTCTCTGTCCCGCTCTCGTTCCCTGCTTCGGGACTTTTCCCGTTTCCTGTCTTTATCGCGGTCGCGTTCTCGATCTCGGTTTTTCCCTCTGTCGCGGTCGTGGTCCCTCCTGTCAGAATCTCTGGCTCTGTCTTTTTCTCTGTCTCTCTCCCGGTCTCTCCTCTTGTCTGTGTCTTGATCCTTGTGTCGCTCTCCCTCCGTCTCCCTTTGCTTCTCGCCCTCCCTCCCTCTGCTGCGATCTCTTTCTCGAGTACGCTCCGGATCTCGATCTTTTTCTCGGGGACGCTCCGGATCTCGATCTCTTTCTCGGGTACGCTCGGGATCTCGATCTCTTTCTCGGGTACGCTCGGGATCTCGATCTCTTTCTCTGGTACGCTCTGGATCTCGATCTCTTTCTCGGGTACGCTCCGGATCGCGGTCTCTTTCTCGGGTGCGCTCGGGATCTCGATCTTTTTCTCGGGGACGCTCAGGATCTCGATCTCTTTCTCGCGTATGCTCGGGATCTCGATCTTTTTCTCGGGTACGCTCTGGATCTCGATCGTTTTCTCGGGTACGCTCTGGATCTCGATCGTTTTCTCGGGTACGCTCTGGATCTCGATCTTTTTCTCGGGTACGCTCCGTATCGCGGTCTCTTTCTCGGGTACGCTCTGGATCTCGATCTCTTTCTCGGGTACGCTCAGGATCTCGATCTCTCTCTCGGGTACGCTCCGGATCGCGGTCTCTTTCTCGGCTACGTTCCTGATCGCGACCTTTTTCTCGGCTACGCTCCGGATCGCGATCTTTTTCTCGGCTACGCTCCGGATCGCGGTCCCTTTCTCGGCTACGCTTTGGATCGTGATCTCTGTCTCGGCTGCGCTCAGGATCGCGGTCTCTTTCTCGGCTACGCTCAGATTCGCGGTCTCTTTCTCGGCTGTGCTCCGGATCGCGGTCTCTTTCTCGGCTGCGCTCCGGATCGCGGTCCCTTTCTCTGGCTCTATCCCACTCTCGTTCTCTGCTCCACCGCTTCCCCGGGATCCTGTCCCATGGCGGTCTGCCGGGGAGGGGGACTTCCCGCTCTCTTTCCCTCCGGCGGTCCTCGGACAGCTCCCTCTGTCTCTCTTCAGAGGGTTGTAGGGTACCAGGAGCAGGTTCTCTGTGCCCTCCTTCAAAGCGACTGAAGCGATCTGCGATGCGGAGTTCGGAGTCCTCTCGGGTGGTGCTGCTCCTCCTCCTCATTTCAGGAGAGTGGCGGCGCCAGGGGTCGTCCCGATGCATGTCTGGACTGTGGGCTCCCATGCGACTTGGAGGACCTATGGGAGCCTCTGGAGGAGTTGGCAGTAGTGGCCCACTGTGGCGAACAGGTCTAGGCTCATCAGATAGCCTATCTAAGCGGTACCGCTCTGATCCTCCAAAACGCTGAGACGGGTGGGGTCTACTCTCCTGAGGGGGAGGACCTCGGTGCTCATCAAAAGATCCTCGATGTGGTGGTGAGGAGTGCGGTCTGGAGCTCTCGTACTGGCTATGTGGATTGAAGTGCGGTCTGCTCATCTCGCTGCTGGAAGGTGGGCCTCTTCTGTCCTCATACTGGTTCGGTGGAGGTCCCCGGTATGCCGGACCAGGCGGGGGACCGTGATTGTCTTTAAAAATATGGAGAGGGTTTGGATTCTGGTCCACATTTAGCTTGAAAGAGTTAGAACTGTCTCTGTTATACTGATCTGCGGGGCCTCGAGGCTGGTTTCCCATCGGGGGTTGAGCCCCGTGGTCACCATACTGAGACGGCGGGGGACCCCGGGGCCCGGGGAAGTGGGACGGAGGAGGGAGTCTGTTTTCAAACTGACTGGGAGGTGGCCCCGAGAAGGGTGGAGGAGGACCTCTGTTTGCAGGGAAATTAAATGGTGGTGGAGGACTGGTGAATCTTGGAGGTAAACTGCTCTGTCCATCGAACGTAGGAGGTGGGGGGAGACCAGGAGGGAGACCCTGCTGTCCAATGTGCTGTGGGGGAATGGAGGGATTAAACATTTGAGGAGCGGGGCCTCTCTGGGCCATTGGAGGGAATGGTGGTGGTGGTCCTCTGAGTGGCATGATATTCTGGGGCGGTGGTCCAGGAAGAGGCTGCTGCTGCGGAGGGGGCTGGGAGCCTGGCCACTGGTTCTGGTAGGGGGGGTATGCAGTCGGAGGTGGTCCATATTGCTGGCTGCTGTCACCCTGCATGGGGAGAGGACCACGCACGGGCGGGGGGACATGGATGGCTGGAGGGGGTCTCTGCATCGGAGGGGGGCCTGACATTGGAGGATGACCCTGCATGGGTGGCGGCATAGACATGTGCGGAGGCCTCAACATAAGGCTTTGTCCCTGCATCGGATGGTGCGGGGGGAAGTTGGATGGCGGGGGGATGTCAGCTGGAGGTCTGTACTCGCTGTCGAAGCTCGACGCCGACATGTGACGCGGCATGTGATGGGACTCGAGCGAGCGGGGAGTGTCAACCATCGTTGAGCTCTGAGTGAGTACTGGGATTGTCAAAGCCACTGTGGAGGTGTTTGTCGGCTCATCGTAATAACTCGACGCATCTTGGCTATTCTCATCGTAGTCTGAGTCCTCGCTAGCTTTTAAAATACTGGCAGCGTTTGGCCAAATACTGTACTTGTCCATCTCGGTTTCGTCCTTGATTGGCTCCGCTTCCTCGGTTTTCGCTTCCGTCTCATCCATGTAGTTGACCTCCATATCGGGTTCCACCTCCTCACCTAATAACGGAATTGCTACCGCCTCCTCGTCCGACTCCATGAAGGGTAGCGTCTCGCTTTTCACTTCCTCGCGAGGCGGTGATGTCTCCGGGCCTTGGGAGGAGTCTGGGAGTTCAGTTACTTTAGCCGGCTGAGGCTCTTCGACCGCAGGCTGTGAGATAGGAGTAGAATCCACCAACGGAGCAGATGTCTCCTCTTGCTCCTCAGGTTCATCAGTCGATGGCTTGTCGCTCACAGACTGGCGAGGATCCCTGGTCTGTCTGGGATCTCTCCTCTGGTTGATCAAGGGGGCGACCGATGAAGACTTCATCAGTTCCTCGACCTTTTTGCCGAGCTGCAGTAGTTGAGTGTTGGCCAAAAGGGATTTGGTAGGGTGAGTTAAGAGTGTGTCTGGAAGTGTCAATGAGGCAACAGGTGTCGCTGTAGATGACATTTGCTGTTGCTCCTGTTTCTGGAGTACCTGATCCCCAATCTGTTTAAGGCTCTCCAAGATCTTTTGTGGATCAGCTATAGATTCAGTTGCAACCTTAGGCTGACTTGGTACTACAGGTTTAACATCTTCAAAAATGGAGTCATCCTCTGGGTCATACGCCACATCATCACCTTCATTCTCAACCACCTCAGGCTGCTTAGAGATTTCAGGTTTGCTTACCAACTCAACAGGCTTCTTAGGCACACTGTAGCCCCTACTGGGGTCATACTCCTCTTCTGGATCATACGGTCGGTCATCTTCGTCCTCCTCCTCCTCCACAGGTTGCTCCTTAGAACTATGTGCATACTGCCGCACAATGGGGTCGAGCATCGTAGCGGGCGGGATGGAGAGTTCCCCACCCTGATCAGACGGAGAGTTGGAAGCTTCGGAGTCCTGCTTTTTCTTCCCAAAAAGGGTTTTGAAGATGATCTGAAGAGGAGTAGCAGCTGGTGCAGAGGAAGCAACAGAGCTGGATGAGGATGGGGAGTCCTTGCCGGTGGTAGTGGATGGGGCTTTGACAGAGGACAAAAGGGAAAGGACTGAGGGGGTGGCTACACTGCTGCTTGAGGTCTCAGAGGAGTTAGATGGAGGTGACCCTGGAGGAGTTGTGCTGAAGGGGATTTCAAGACTCAGTCGTGCGCTTCTCTCCGCTCTGACTGAAGCGGATGGCTTTGGAAGGCCAGTGTCATCGGCATCTTTGGTTTGAGTCTTGGACCGCTTTTCCTCCGTTTCCAACGGAGCACCAGAACGCTTTCTGTCCTTCTGGCAGATCAGCAGCCCCAAGAGGAGGTTGGGACGAGCTGGTTCAAGCCCTGCAAGATGGACAAAACAAGAATCTTAGGAAACATTTGCACAGATAGAATTTCACAAAACAGACAACAGTCATTCTTTCTATTAAACTGCTAAAACAAAAGGTTTGATTGAGTATTTCGGACTTGTGCATTAAAGACAGAAAAACAGGTGAAATGAGAGCTTCTAAAAAAAAATTCCCCCCCGATACATACATAAAGAATTAGTAGCACAAAAGGCTGAATCAGATATAAAACAAAAGTTCTCTCAACTCCCTCAAGTGTATCCTTTATACGACAAATGGTAACGGTAGAAATGCGCAGTTTTACAGTTTAGTTGGGAGTCATTAAACTTGTTGGTGCACCTGGAAATTGCCAAAACATGACTGCAAGAAAGACTGCAACATGTTAACTGTAATATAATTCTGGTTAATCTCCAGTCAGGTGTTTACATTAGGTCCTATTGAAATTTGATTCTGGATGATTACCAGCCTGGTCACAGAAACGGACAATTTCAACATGTGTAATTTTATTTTTCTGAAGCTACTCAATTAATAAAAAGAAAAACCTTGCGCATCTAATATTCTGTTTCTGAGGCACAATATGCTGCAGCAGATGTACAACCTTTTTACTTACCACAGCTGCAAAAGCAATGTGGGTAGTGTTAACAGTGTTGTACAATCACTGGTTACAACATTTACATCAAGTGCTGATGCTTCATTTAGGAGGACATGTTAAAAGCATTTTTGGTTCATCCCAGTGGTGCAGCATGTTACCATATGCCATTACGTCATTGCAATTTATTGATTACTTTTATGCAGGAGCCGAGTCTTATCAAACAACAGGCTGAGACTGGACTCAGATGGCACCAACCTGCGATGCAAACTTCCTTTATTAGAAATGTTTGATACAAAGTCAGATACACAGCAGAGAACACAGCAGAAGTGTGTAACTCAACAAGGAGTGTGAGTGCCCCCTACAGTACAAACCCATGAATCAACAAGCTCTCATTTCAACCAACATATATTACACTAAATATACTCACCACAGCTACAAAAAAACAACACAATTAAACAGCAATATCATTAAATAAATACAATTCCATTCATGTCACCACTAAGTGTGTAACCCTGTAAATGCTTACCTGGCCCATCAAACGGTAGGAGTTTGGAGGGTAAAGGGTCCTTTGAGCCCAGTGGGATGAGATAGAGGTCTTTGATTCGCCGGTTGTTGTTGGCCACCACTCCAAATCGTTTCCTGCTGCTGAAGTAAGAGAAGAGAGAGACATATGCCACCTCCTCTTCCTCTGTGGCTGGCTGGAAGCGGATCAGACACAGTTCCTGCAAACATCAAGAAACCAGTACGTAAGTGATGCAGGGCCTTTAAATAAAGCGCTTTTATACAAATTATTATTTCTTCCAAACAAACCTTGGAGAGCGAAGTTTTCAGTTTCCCGACGTAGTCCCACACTGTGCTTGGAGATATCCGTCCTCCGACGTGAATGATGTCCGGCAAATCCTGCACAACATTGACACACAACACACCAAGTATGATGCTTTTGCTTAATATGTATGACCAAAAGGTTTTTCATTCAATAATGATTAAGTTTGAAATGAAGCATCAGCCAAATCACCAGGTTTAATCACTCACCTCCTTCAGGTGTTCAAAGGCTCCTGACACCAGATACGCCTTGGTCACAAACTTGGCCACAGCCTGCATGTTGATTATTCCTTTCCAAATCTTCTCTTGGCCATGGAGGAAGATTGCGGTCTCGCCCTCGGGAGGAGGCTCGGACGTACTGTAAAAACAAACCAGTCCCAACTTTTAGAGAAAACCCCAAATCCAAGTCCCAAGCCCGTACATGGTTTATCACATACAGGGCTTTTCTTAAAGAATAGAACAATAAATAAAGAATGACGCTGCCCCATCATACTCTACTATAACACAACATAAAAACATGACGCTAAAAAAGGACAGTGGAAACCGCTTATAGTGGTAGTGATCAACTGCTTATATGGATCAAAAATCTTGGGACAGAATCATTCCTATCTGGATGTTGTTTAAATAATTTGCTTATAGTAATCAAGTAGTCCGATTACAGTGTTCATTTTTGGTCTTTTCATTCATGAAAATATATGGAAAAACATTTTAAATCTACGTTAGACCAACGTTAGTTTTGTTTTTTACTTCACACCCTTGATACTTTGCCTCGCGGACCGTCTGCTGATGCTGCGTGCACATTGATATCATGACGGGAAAAGTTAACTAATTTTCTCTGAATAAAAAACAAATGTTCACGGGGAAAGCACCTGTGGTTGAAGCCGCCCTCGTCAAGTAATGCCCCCAAAATTAAACTTTGCCAATCCTCAACCGGCTCTGCGTCATACATGCAGACCGGCGCTCGTCTCCCTCCATGCCGCTACTGAGTGAGAGAACGAGTAGCTACGGCAAAGGGCCGTTCTGCGTGCACACTCGCACTGCAGAGCCGCCCAAAAAACGACAATGCCTCACCCTCGGTGAGGGGAAAAGCCACAGGAATTGGCAACGAGCCAGTAAATAGCAAAGCTGTCCGTTTCATTACTTTGTATTCATGTAATAAATATACAAATGTCAATTAGATGGTAATCTGCATGAAAAATGATGCACAACAACAAAAGTTTGGTTATAATGATCATCTGCTTATAGTGATCAATTTGACCCGGACAGACGTGATCACTATAAGCGGTTTCAACTGTACACCCCCTTATTTACAAAAGATGAGATTGAGCACCTTGTTTTCGCTGGTTTGGATGCAGCTACTGAAGATGGTGGCGCTGGAGGCATCGGCAGTGGGACCTTGGGTGCAACGTCCACTGGAGCGCTAACAGGAGCTGGGAGTGGTTCTGCTGAGTTGATGATGGGTTTTTCTGGAGCAGGGTAGGTGACGGTCACAGCGGAGCTGTGCCTCGCCATGCGTGGGTCTCTGCGGGTGATGCTGACAGAGGACACGGTGGGGGCGATGGATGCGGGGACCTGGGGTGGAGCTGGCAGCACGTTGAGGTCCAGCTGCGGCTGTGATTCTGGGACGGCCGGCTCCGTGTTAGACTGGAAGGATGGAGGCTTCTCCGTCAGTTTGGCTTTCTTAGCTGCGGGCTCGTCTTCTGACTTCTGGCCTAAGGGGCAAGATGAAAAGAGTTATCCGTTGTATAACAACTCATTCACTGGATGGATATTAACCACAGACTGAGGATCATTTTTACCTGTGCATATTTTACAGTTGAGATCAAACAGATGAGTCCTGTGTTCAGACGTGGTGTCTTTGAGCATGGTGCTGAAGATGTCTGGCATGCTGCCGCCACTGTTCCCCTCCGCAGTAGAGGGCGGAGCCGAAGCTGAAGGAGTGGAGCTGGGCTCCTCTTGGTCCTGTGGACACAGAAAAGAGGACCTCTGTCAACTCTTAGTGGGTGAACTGGAACAGACGATAGTCATTCACATAACACCCAGAAGACTCTGGATTACTTTACTTGAGCAAAGTAGATGCGAGTATGCCTAACGATGATGAAGCTTCAGAAAGAAAGAAACAGTACTGAAAAACAGAACAGTTGGCAAGATGTCTAACCTGCTATTTCTTTGCTATACTTTGCCAGATTTGTTTAACAGTTCGCTACTAAGCACCACATGCAAAGGTGAAAAAGAAAGAGTGAAAGCTAAAGAAATGCCACCACTTACTGCAGCAGAAGCCATGCGAGTAGATGAAGTGGTGGCAGAGATACATACATCTCCATCAGATGTTGGCGGCGCATCCTCCATATCCACGCTAAGCGAGCCCGAGTCGTGCCTGTTGCCCAGTTTGGAGAGACCCAAATGGGCCCGTGCACTTGGAGACGGCACCTGCAGGAGACAACCACATCTCAACAGTTAGCTCTCTGAACCTCAGGTCGACCTGTGCTTGGTGTTTAGTTAACTGGAAGTGACGTTTACCTCTGCAACTTCGGGCTTCTTCCACTCAGATATCTCTTTGGAAAGCAACTCTTCCGCAGTTAGTCTCACCAGTCTGTAGGGACTGACCTCCCGACCCACCACCCTGTAGAACAAGCCCTGAGACAAAACAAACCACACAGTGATTTAACATCTCAACATGAAAAAACCAAAGCCTTTTCAGGCTGAAGGCACTTACACAACTCCATAAACACAAGATGTGGACTGAAAATATAAGCGCATGCACGTTTACGTTGACTCACCTTGTTTTTAGGATCCTTCAGGTTGAACATGAGGGTCCTGTATTTGTTCTTGTACTTGCTGTCAGTGTGAAGGCAGAGGTTGAACATTTCCTTTTCAATGGCGATCGACAGCCTCGCCACCTCATACTCGGTCATGTTCAGATCATCGCTGTCGCTCACCCTGGTGGTAAGGAACACAACAAACATTGGTGTTTGATGTTTAAAGGTGCTCAGCCAAAGATTTACAGAAACAACAAAAGTATTCCGAAGTAGGTTTTGTGGCATTCTTACCTCTTAAAGATGATGTCTGTCAGCGAGCGGCGGATGTTCGTTCTCATCTGGTTGTTGACTGGCAGCGGAAAGGGGACCACAGGGGGCGCTGAGGGAACCGGATGTGGAGGTCTGGAGGACGCGGAGTGGCTCGGGGGAGCTGAAGCAACTGGATGTGGAGGTCTGGAGGATGTGGAGTGGCTGGAGGGAGCTGAAGCAACTGGATGTGGAGGTCTGGCGGGAGCTGAAGCAACTGGAGATGGTTTGACTCTGGGGGACGGGGTGATCTTGGGAGGGGCCGGAGCCTCCTTTTGTTGCGGCTGCTTCTTAGGAATGGTAAAGTTGGACTTGGTGACTCTCAGCGCTCCTGTGACGTGGATCGGACCTGGAGGGTAGCGAGACGGGGTTTGGACGGGCGACTGCCCTGGTTTCTTGGACTTTGCCGCAGTTTTACCCGGGGGTGCCGCGGCTTTCTTGGACGCCTTTGAGCTGGTGGTCTGAAGGGACGGCTTCTTGCCCTTCGGAGAAACCTTGGCTGCTTTAGTAGCCGGGGACTTCTTGTTTCCTTTGACTGGTGTTGCAGACGCTGGAGGAGGATTCTCAGGAGCCGGGGCTGGTTCCTTCTCTTTCTGTTCCTTCTCGCTCTGCTTCTCGTCTTTAGGGGGGGCTGGAAACGAAGAAAAAGATCCAACATTTAAAAATATGCAACATCAAGTAGATAATCACTGCATATAATCATAATTTTGGGGTCTATAATACAGAGACTACAAACTGAAAAAGCTCCACATTGTTTTGAGATGATCAAATTCACGACAAGAAAATTAACCTCGATCATAAAAAGTGAAACAAAGTAGTAAAAGTTAAAATGAAGCCCTCCCTCTTTTGATCAAAAATGTCATTCACATAAGCATTTGTGTTTGAACACACCGCAATAAACATTCTGAAACAAACACAAAATTGACAACCGGGCAGTTAAAAAGCCCCTCTTTATTTGTGGCAGTGGAGGGCAGATACATTGTGCCATTTATGCAGGTCCATTTGACGAAGAAGTATTTTCTTCCCAAACATGATTTAGTGCCAATGGTCTTCGTACTCCCTCATAAGACTGCTTAGTTCTCAGGACCCACAGATCCGAACAGGAAAGAGGGAACTGATGCGCTGGAGTCTTGTGCAAACTCTTACTGTAAACGTACTTATCAGCAGTTGCCGAAAAAGGACCACAACTACAAGGTTGAACTTCATAACTTGCTCATTCTCAGACTGTTAATTAAAATACTCATTCATATCATGAGCTCCAGCCACAAATCCTAACCACTATAACCAGCTGATAAGGCGATGACCCTAACTAGACCCAAATCTTGTTAATGGTTCTGTCACTGAATAAATCATGCAGGTACACATGAATAATACATTTCTTATAAACCATATGAAAGAAATTATATCAACCAATTTGTACCAAGACTTATATGGCAATACACACACGTCAAATCTCTCTTCAAACTGTCTTCTGCAGATGCTAGTGCGTCATCTATTATGTCCAAGTTGCATGCTAAAGCTGCATTAGTACAAGCATTAACCTCACTTGGACACACAAACTATACACCCACAATAATAATGTGCAGAGCAACAGTATTGAGACCCAAAGCAACCATCAATCACCTTCTGATGGTGTCACACCAATCAAAAATATCACTCAGCAAAATATGGGCTATGAAAGACCAAATCAATGAGCCATAACTTCCCTCTGTTGATCACACAACAATCAGTGGTCATACTGATCTCCTGACCTGAGAAGATGCATTTACTTAAGATTAACATTTGCTATCTTATCAGTTAAGATCCTTATGGTGCCTTCAATGACCCCTTATAAAAAGGAGAGGTGAAAAACTGTCCACATTTCACTGCAACAAACGTTCCTCCCAATATACATCAGGTCTCATCAGGTGGAAAATGTGTGTGAAAAATATGAGCATGGGTCTCCCTCTTCTTAGTCAGTGTGCTCAGCTGAGGTCTTCAACTTCTATCTTCTGCTGTGGCTCCTTCTGAACTTCACTGCAGTATCTCCAGGTGGTCTGGTCTCTGCGGCTGGCAGCGTCCCTCTTTCCCGGCGGTTCACCATCTGGGGGGCTCTTGGGTGTCGCGTCTCCGCAGTGTGTGTAGATTTATCAGTTGTATATGCTTGTTTGAGCTGGTCAGGATATCCTACAGCAAGCCAACACTGCTCACATAATCAATCAAGGCATCCTAAAATCTGTTAAATCACCTTTTATTTCAAAGCCAGTTTCCCACCAGTAGTGATGCATCATATTCAATATGAATCAAAAACTTTTAAGTCAGCCAGTTACCCATAAAATACAGGGTAGAAAAAACACAAAGTTGTGCTTAACAGCTGATATTATCAGCTCAATATGAGCTATGTTTGCTTCAATAGTCCACGTTAACATGGGGGGGGGGGAATCTGAGACACCTACCTGCTGGAGAAAAGGGAGGAAAGGACCTTTTTTTTATGGGGTCAACAGCTGAGGTGATGAACCCAGGAAGTGGAGAGACTTGTGCGGGTAATTTGAAATCACACTCCAAACACACACACGAGCAGCAGTCCATTCATCACATCCATACACCTTACTGTAAAGCACAAGAGATTACTGCCCTTCTATCTCTACCACGTGACCCTTTATATGTTTTCATCTACAGCCCTGCATGTTAACTACGAGGTGTTCAAAAGAGGCACTCCAGCGATTTGAGTGTTGCACTTTCAAAAAGTTGAGGGACTTCAAGAGAGTCATATTTATATAAAAAAAAAAAAAAAAAAAAAAAAAAAGGAAGTCAAATTTGATGGAGCAGAGGACTAGGTATCCTGACCTTTAGGCCATAGCATGGGGTCTAGATCCAAAAAAGTAAATAAAAGCTGGATACTACATTTCCCATAATACGTCATTTGTTAGACCCTCCCTGCCTGATAAATGCCTACATATTTCAAAATCCTGCCTTCAGTTAGGCTGCAGGCTTTCTGTTAAGAATTTAATGTCTCCCCAGGTGAGATAACCCTGGTTCACAGGCTTAGTACCTAATAAAATTACTACTAAAATTATCTTGATGAGTGCAACCTGTGGAGTGCCCCTTTCAAAGTAAATGTGTTCTGGATTATTGAATACTTACCCAAAGCCACAAATAGCACTTACCTTTTTTCCACAGCTGCCAACATTTCATTGAGTAACAAAACCTTTACATTATCAAAATCACAACACTGTGCAAACGATTTTTAAATCTAGCAAACGGGGAGTTCATCTGCAGAGCGTGATCGTCCCCATATGTACGGATCATTTTCTAAATTACGTTAGCACCACAGGAACCCCATTTATAATGGAAAAATAACAATGTGGTTTAAACAACAGCCCGAGACCTTCAAAGAGATACATACACTTTTTGTTTAACACTGTTGGTGATATGGGTGTAGTCTTTTCTGGTGTTACTGCAATGTAATTGTGGTCGCTGGACCAGGACGCAGTGGCCGGCGGGGGCGGGTGCTCCTCAGCATGCTCATCTTCGCCATCCTCATCATCTGGATCAGCACTGTCGTCTTCCTCGCTGTCCGACTCCTCCCGGGTCTTCTTCTGCGTCTTTTTCCCACCAGCGGCAGTCCTCTGGGTGGACGGGAAGAACACACACATTCAGGGCTTTTAGTAACTCAGCCAGCATTGTTTGATAACATCATGGTCAAAATACAGAAATGTTTGACTTGAGCCATGTTGGCTGTTAAAAATAGATTCCCTCCATGAAGTTCTGCCAAATGCCAAGAAAATCTGTTCATGTAAAACAAAATAAACAACAGTCTTCGTCTGTCTGCCTCTCGGTTTTCGTCCCTGTATAAACACTCAACACAATGTGCATAGTACAATTAAAAGTAAATTAATAGCATTTCTGCATACAGCAGGCTCGGCATTAGCAGCCTTTTGCATTCCTCTGCATGTAGCATCAAAGCTTTTGTAAACCTGGACATATTTCTAAGAAAAATGTACATTGTGTGTACTAAATTATTCTCGGTAGGTCCATTTTAATGGCTTAGGCAAGCGAGCCAAAAAGTTAATTTCACACATTACAAAGCAAGTTAAACATTGTCAGGCTTTCTTCGAGTAGTAGCTCTACAAGTTTAAACCATATGAAGAAAGTTTCCCTGAATGTACACATCACTTGAAATAATGAAAGCTTGCAATGCATGCAGGGTCGCTTTAGAGTATATCATTGTTTACTCGCTTCCCCGGCCCTTGAAGGTTCAATCTCACTAAAGTCCATTTGGGTTTTCAAAGTAATGAGACCGAAGGATTTTTTTTAATCCTGCTATGAGTGCATGTGAAATAGGCAGGGATTGTAACAAATAGCTAATCATTTCTAACAGCAGCATGTGAAAAGTATTGAACACAAGAGTTGGACCGTTGCCTCCTAGTGGGGGGTTTGTAGTTGTTGCAGAGGCAAAATGAGGTCAATATTAGGCTAATAAAAGATACAGAACTTAATCACAAAGCAGCAAAAAAAGAAGCAAAAATGAAACCATACAAAACAGTAATAACAGTAAAAGCAAGACTGCTGTCCAGTTATTATAAAGGCTGTTAAATATGGTTGATATTTTCAAGCCTGTAGTTAGTTCCCCTCTATACTTTCACTATTAACTATAACATAAATATGAATGATACAGGACATTAGAAATGCAGACAATGTGAATGCATTGAAATGCATACTGACAGTCTGTAACCAAAGCAGTGTGTAGGTTAGGTATTAGGAGCCATAATCATTTAGATATTCCTGTTAAATAAAAACAGGCTTATCACCCGCCATCATTAAGTTGCACTGGGAAAATGATTCACTTATACAACCCATGGCATTGCAACTACAATACAATCTTTACGTCATAAAGTCACCACATATTCTCTGTGGACTGGGGAACATCAAAAGTAATTGCAGGTGTCTAAACATTCTGCTGAACACCTCGAAATACTTCAAATCTGCATATAGTGCTTTTGTCCAATTCACGATCCAGTGGGAATTATGACTCCATTGTTCCCATGAGCTGACTGGTCAGAAGATGAACTTAACCTGCTCCACTGCAGGTTACCATTACCTGATCCGACCCGTTTAAATGTGAGTCAGTTTCGTATTACGGAGCAGCATCAGGCCCTGTTCAGACCTGGCATTAACATGCGTCCTGGGTGATCCGATCACAAGTGGACAGCTGCGAGTAAAGGTGTGAATGCATCCAAGATGCATTGAGGACGCATTGAGACAGGATTGCTCAGACCACATTCGGAGGTGGTCTGGAACGCCCACATGCTTGGGCCACATTAAGTACCACCTATTCAACTGACGTCCCGCTTGGATCCGCGGGGTCTCACAGCGCTCCACATGTGAATAGACAGGCAGATAAGCATGGAAACAGCTTCTGTGCATCCTGTCGGTTTTCTTTATAGGCTATAGCAATATATTAAACTCACACGAGGCACAGGAAGTTAAGTGATTATTATCATCATACGGTCTGTGATGCGTCTGTGTTTTTGTTCCGGTGCTCTGCACAGAACTGGCACCCTACCGCTCTCATCCCCGGCTCTCTGAAGCTCTGTACACCACTATGGCCTGGCAAAGGTGGCAGTAGACAATAACCTTATGTTTTTATGTCAATGAAATGTACCCTTATTCCCGAGGATATTGCTACTGACATTGCTGTAATCTTATGTCACAACGTTTGCTGTATTAGCCATGTATACTACATTTTTATCTTCGTACAGAGCGGGGAAGTGAGATCCGATCACAAGTGGCCACTCAAGACGCATTCTAATGCCAGGTGTGAACAGACGTACTTAAAGCTGTCCACTTATGATCGGATCACCCAAGTCGCATGTGAATGCCAGGTCTGAACAGGGCCTTCGTTACGACCAAATTTAGGTTGCTGACCCACTAAATTAGCTTCTTAAACATCAAGACGTTCGGACAACAAAAAGTAGCAGCTGCCAATTACCATTTGTTAGGAAATTTCACTTCCAAGTCGTGTTTTAGAGCAACAGCAAAGCTTTCTGAACCATTTTAATCAGGCCAAGATATGACCTCTTGTGACATTATCAAAATGCAGAGGGTGCAGCCACAGCAAGGAAACTAGCCGAGACAAATCATTTATATTTTTTTAAATCCCAAATATTACAGTAATAACTGTGGGTGTGACTGATGTACACACATGAATGTTGGTTTTCTGTAATGCTAATCGACAGGGAAACAAAAGAGAGGATAGAAAAGTACTTGTACTCAGCCACGCTAACAATAAACCACATTCTAACAAAACACACTTCAGGGAAATAATTTCTCAAATGTGAGAAAGACATGACCACAAAAAATAAAGTCAAATATCAACATTACTATGACACAGATTCAACTTCTTAGAAAGTGCTCTCACTACTTTTGCTGATGTAACTCTGCTACCCCGCACATCTTTTCTCATTAGATGAAAGTCAGAACAGGACAGACAAAAGGCATCATTTCAAATAGTCCGGGTTACCTTTGGTGTAGACTTGGTTTTCTGAGCCTTGGCCTTGTCCTTCTGTTTGGGCTCTTTGACATCAGTGATGGACTTCATGGTCGCAGCAGCATGTCTCAGGATACAGTCGTTGCCACAGTACACGGAGTCCTGTTGGGCGTTCTGCTCACAGCCCGGCCCGATACACTTGGGAAGGGAAGAATCATCCTCGGCCTTCTGCTCGGCCTTCTGCCCGGCCTTCTCCTCTGGCGCCATCGACGTTGGTGTCGTTTTCACCTCCACGTTTGACGCCACTTTCGGCTCTGTGTCTGGTAGTGCTTTCTGCTCTGCTGTGGGTACCGCCTTCTTCTCCGTGGTTGGTGCCAGTTTCTGGACCGTTTTTGGTTGGGCTGGCTGCTGTAAGCCCTGCTTCAAGTCAGTACACATTAAAATAAACAGCTAATGACGAGCAATGACATTTTGCACAGTATTTCACAATATTGATATCAACAGTGATTTTTAAAAGTGTGCACTTTGTTTTGCAGGATGGTTTTCAGTTTTAAGTTGTGATGCCATCACCGTGCCTATAACAATTTATTTGTCCACATAGAGATTTAGAATCTGGAGCTACTTTCTGGTTCCTAAACTGCATTCTCTAAACACAGCAACATCACCCATGCAAACCCATAACACTTTTAGCAGTTGGAGTCAGGGCTGCACAATTAATTGAATTTTAATCGCGATCACAATTTTGGCTTCCCACAATTAAATGAACATGATCGCCTGCGAAATTGACGTTTAAAAAGCGTTTTGCTCATAGAAAACTCTGCTGCATATCAAATCAAGCGCTTCCAAAACTAACAGCCAGCCACCAGCCGGTGATTGAGATATTTTGGCTTCACTTTTCGGTATAGATATTATCTATACAACCAATGTGTTTATGATTAAATTAAGAGCATTAAATTGTTTATCTAGCTCTTAATGTTGCTAATTTTGCTCTCGAAGTGCAACAGATTGAAGCATTTAACTTTAAAATGTAGAGTTCTGTTTATTTTAAGTGCAATAAAAATATGCTGTTGCTAAAATCAATGAATAATCGTGATAAGTAATTGGGATATCAATATAGATCAAAATAATCGTGATTATCATTTTGACCATAATCGTGCAGCCCTAGTTGGAGTCATCCAGAACTGTACTCTAAATCGCTTAATCATTCAAATTTACATTTCAACCACACATTAAGCCCTTTAACAGTGACTGTGGTGAAATGGACTTCAATTAGGTTCATGCCTGAACAGTTTACAGCAGCGTTTCCCAAACTTTTTACTGGAGACCCTCTTTTTTAAAAATGACAAACCATCGCAACCCAATTCACAACAGGCAGTATCGATAAATCATAAGAGCGAATTGGTGCGTAAATGAAGGTTCCTGACCATTTTACTGCCATTTCCACATGAACTTGTTTCCTCTAAAACAAACAGAATGTATGCTAACTTTTCATATTAGATTCAATGTTAAAAGTAGGCTACAATAATCAGAATACAAAAATTTAGGCTCCCTCATGTGGCTCAAAGGTGAACTGCAGATATAAATGTTAGAAGACTACGGAAGAAATTCTGCAAATTTATTTGGCGACCCTAATAAAATCTCTTGTGACCACCGGTGGGTCCCGACCCAGTCTCTGGGAATGACTGGTTTACAGCATTAAATATTAACTACCATATTAACTTTGAAATTAACATTATTGGGACAACACTAGACATGCACTATGAAGTATGTGATGACAGAACAATAGGCACAGCAAGTCAGACAACGATTTAATAGCTGGACTCATAATAACACAGTAATTCAAAGCTTTTAAGTTGAGATCTGTTGTAACCTACCGGCTGAAAGATCTTTATCTTCTTTTTCCCCGTTGGATTAGTAGCTTTCTCTATCCTGCCTTTGATGCCCTGGTCCTCTGTTGACGTTCCAGTAGTGGAGGACGGAGGTAGCGCCAAAGCCTGAACAGCTAACAGACTGACGTCTAACCCACCGATGATGGTTTTCTCGCCAGAGGGCACAGCAGAAGCAACGAGAGTAGAAGTCAGAGCTTTGGGCTTTCCGAGATCTATACTTGTAGAGAGGTTAGATGTGGCGGGCCTCACCACCTGGTTTTTCTTAGCGGTGCAATTGGGGCAGATGTAGTCTTCCCCATTTCTCTCCATCAGGCGCCCGCGGGCCTCAGTGATGCCCACACAGTCACCGTGGAACCACTCCTCGCAGCGGTCACAGCAGATCATGAACCTAGTGAGGCCACAACATTTACAAGGACGGGGACATAAAATTAAACTTAAATATGCAGTTTAAAGTGCAAAGAAGAGCAAATGGTATTATGTTCATTAAAATAAAAAAAAAAATAGGGCTGAGCGATGTGACGATATATATCGTCAAAGCAATATAAAAATGTCTATCGTATATGTTTTTTCTATATCGTTTATGTCGCGATATAGGCTAGGCCTGTAGTCATTTCTTGCTTCTCTATAATTTCACTTCAAACTGTTTTGTTCATTTTGCACTCAAGTTCTTAAAATGAGAAAAATACTCAGTACTTTTCATCTAAGTATTTAACTCACACAGCTGTATACAAAATAGGCTTTAACGCATGGTTATTTCATATAGACTATTTATTTATTGAATTACCAGAAAACGAATGCTATATCATGATATATATATATCGTTATCGTGATATGACATGACCCATATCATGATAGAAGATTATGGCCTTATCGCCCAGCCCTACTTCATTATTAAGACTTTAAAGAGGACCAGTGTGTAGACTTTGGGGGAATATATTGTCAGAAATGGAATGAAATATTCATCATTATGATTTCATTAGTGTTTAATCACCTGAAATTAAAAATCGTGTTTTCGTTATCTTAGAATGAGCCCTTCATATCTACATAGGGAGCGGGTCCACTTCCATAGAGAGATTAGGGCCGCAACCAACGATTATTTTCATTGTTGATAAATCTATTAGTTGTTTGGTCTACAAAATATCAGAAAAAGGTGAAACATGTTTATCAGTGTTTCAAAAAAACCAAGATGATGTCCTCAAATGTCCTGTTTTGTCCACAACTCAAAGATATTCAGTTTACTGTCATATAGAGCTGGGTAATAATTCAATATGATAACTTATCATCTTTCAATGGAATCGTATCGTGATTAAATCATATATCGAGATATCGTGATACACAATTACTTTGTCTAAATTGATAACAAGCACATACTAACTCAGATTTCTCAGAAAATCTGATTAAACTCAATTAAATCAAACTAATGTCTCAATCTGATTACTCCATACTTGTGTGCATGCACGTAAACATAATCAGTGTATAGCTAAAAATATTCATTTTTTTTCTCTAATTTCACTTGAAACTGTTCATTTTGCATTTAAGTTCTTAATTAAATGAGAAAATACTCAGTTTATTTAATTCACAAAGGAGTATACAAAAACAGACTTTACCATGTGGTTATTTCATATAAACTATTTTTTAATTGAATTACCAGAAAATATGCTGTATCGTGATATATATAGTTATCGAGATATGAAATAACCTATACCGGGATAGAAGATTTTTGCCGTACCGCCCAGCCCTACTGTCAGAGGAGTAAAGAAACCAGAAAATATTCATATTTAAGAAGCTGGAATCAGAGATAACTTTTTTTTTCCTTAAAAAATTACTCAAACCGATTAATTGATTATCAAAATAGCTGCTGATTAATTTAATAGTTGACAACTAATCGATTAATGGTTGCAGCTCTAGCGCAACCATCGTAGGTTCTTCTACACGCCTGGAAAGGGAGGGGTGGGGTGTTCAGCTGGTTGCAGCCACCGCTAGAGGCCGCTAAATCCTACACACTGGTCCTTTAAATATACACTGCAGTCATTTTGATCACAATAACACCAATAATGGATAAAAACAACAGATGAAAAATACCTTTTGTTGTGTTTCTGGCGACAGATGCAGTAAAGTGCATTGGGGTCGTACCCTCCTTCATCAGAATCGATGGACGATGATGACGAGGAAGATGAAGACGAAGACGTCGAAGAGTCATTCTCGTCATCATTGTCCTCTTGTGTCCGGGGCTTGTGTGTTATTCCAGAAGCTTGTGTAGCTTTCAGCTTGGTCTTGCAAGTAGTGGCGTTCTTGTTGGCAGCAGCAGGACCTTTAACAGGGGTGGCGTTCTTATTGGCTGCCCTCTTTTTATTGATGTATGTTCTTATTGGTCCACGTTTGACCAACACTGCTGCAGGCTTGTCTGTGCTTTCCTCGTCAGTCTCATCATCGCTCTCCTCTGTTTCCTCTTTGTCATTTTCATCTCCGTGTTCGTTCTTCTCCTCAACGACCTCTTTCCTCTCAGAGTCCTGCTCTGGCTGAGGCTGTACTGCATTAGTGCTCCCTACGTCTTCAGGACTGGGATTACTCTCTTCATCTTTTTTCTCCTCATCTTTATCAGGTAACTGGTCCTTCTTGGCCGGGTCTCTGCCCTCCTCCTCATTCTCAGAGCTTCCCTCATCTTTGACTATCACTTTACGTGGTCTGCCACGTTTTTTCTTTTGGACCGGGCTCTTTGGGACGCTTCTCGCCCTCCTCTCTGGGGACTCTACCTTGTCCTCTACAGTCTTTGTGTCAGCGTTACCATCAAAGCTGGCCTCTGAGGCAGTCTCTGCATCAGTCGGGGTTTGGGAAGGAGGATCTCCGCTTTCCAAACTCGGAGGGGCGCTCCTTCTTGTCGCTCTTTTGGCAGTCGAGAGGAATTCCTCTAGTTTGTTAGTGCGCTTCGGCTGCCTGCCACTGCGACGTACAGGGTAGCGGGTATCATGGTCGGTTGCTGCCTCCACTGGCATGTCTCTCTTTGCAACAGTGGACCGTCGGAAACTCCAAGTCTTCTTTACTTCACTGTTGGCCTTGGAAGATTTATCTGACTCTTCTAGCGTCTCTTTGGCCACATTCTCGCTTTCGGTTTGAAACTGTTCTTTCTGCTCTCTATTCCCTTCTCCCAAACCTGTGAACAAACAATCAAAGAAGGCTGTGGGCAAAAACAATGGTATGCAACATAACAACATAGCCAAGAAACTACTGATTTTTTTTGTGATCAAGCATAAATGTGAATCAAAAATGATTTCTTGACTTGGATATGACCCTTACTTGCCCTTCATTTTCACCCAAATTTACATTTTCACCCAAATTTAAAGTCACTCAAAGATTATAGAAGCACATCTGTGCCCAGTATTGCTACAATGTCACCACCCCTTTATTGTGAGGGGAAACGAAGCTCAGCCAAGGTACCTTGAGAGCAGGTATCCATACGTTCCTGGCTCTGCTCTGGAGCTAGAGAGCTCGCATTCTCCTCCATAGATGATGGAGTCAATCACTACTTTCGTAGAGAATGTCTACAGTTAAAAGAAGAGCACAAGAGACCAGCTATGAGTCACTCTTTTCATTTCATAAAATAGCAAATACTGAGGGCTGTCAGGTTCTTCTTAATTAGGCAGTGCTGGGATTGCTCCATGTCTTAACAAAAATGGGGATATACTTGTTCCTATTACATTTTCATTCCAAAATAATGTTACAAATATAACACTAAAAGTTTGTTCGCACATTACAGTACTAGTTCAACAAATCTTTTCAATGGCAACTCTACTGAGGGCATGCAATGATGACAGTTTTTCGCACGATGCTACCATCACCAAGTAGCTGAACAACCTTGTTATGGCTGCTAAGAATGGGGAGTAGGGCTGTAACGGTAACCAAAGTTCACAAGCGTTACCACCCAGAAACTTTTAGCTGTACGCCGTTAGCAACATATGCTGAGGTTGGCACAACAAGCAGAGAGCAAGCGACAGACGTGGGGAAGTTAGCGCAAGTATACACGTGACTACGACCGTTTCCCAAAATACGGTGTTAACAAAGGGTATATATACAAAATACATATATGGAAGTAAAATTAATTGGATTATATTCACCAGAAGTATAAAAAAAACATTACATGTTCCTTATATATTAAAAAGAAATGACCACTAATTTGTGAGAGAGGTCTTTATGTTTTTTTTTGGTTGCTGGAAAAAATGTAAAAAAGAATTCCTGTTAGTCAAATATATCAGTAATTGTCTGATTACATACTGTACATGCTTAAAAATCGAATTTTTACTGTATCATATTTAGAGATTTTCCAAAGTAAAAGTCCCTGGAAGTGTACGATTCAACTTTTTCCCATGGTTTAGTGTTAAAAAAGTTAACAAAAATCGCAATACATATTGAATCTGCAACTAAGTATTGTGATAGTATCGAATCGGGAGATAAGCGCATCATCTCAGCCCTATCTCCCAGATGTGCCGATCACCGGGATGATAAATGTTTGGGTGCTTTGAGTGTTTAAATATAGCCAAGACGGATCTAATTGAAACACTCCTCCTAATGCATACAATAACACAAAATTAAATGAGTGCATTAGGAAGAGTGTTGTTTGGCATTTCTGCACTGAAGCTGTTACGTATCGGTCAACATATACACGATACACTATAACTGCAATAATATGATGTTGGCCAATATAACAGCCAGGTGGTTTATCTACTGATGGCCTTCACATTTTCAAGATATGACTTTGTGTTCCTCTCAGTATTGCATCTCTCCCCATGTGAGGTGTAAAGGTACACAAAAAGTTGGTGCGAGTTTGGTACAGCGGAAAAAACCCAAATGCATAAGGATACGTTTCTTTTCATTTATTTTGAACAGACAGTAGGGGCGGCTCAGCTCCTCTAGTCCACATGTTGAAGTGTCCTTAACCCCAGATTGCTCCTGAAGGCTGTGCCATCGGTGTGCGAATTAATATTTAGATTAGATCCTGATGGTTGGCACCTTGTATGGCAGCCTCTGCCATCAGTGTATGAATGTGTGTGTGAATGGATGAACGCTGACATGTAGTGTAAAGCGCTTTGAGTGGTCGGAAGACAAGAAAGGTGCTATATAAATGCAAATCCATTTACCATTACAGTAGTGCAAGTGTCAAACACAGACACAACCCTATTGCTGGGGACTGAGGGAGCATTTTACACACTTGCAACTTTGGTAAACTATTTTCATTATAAAAATAAGAAACATTTCAAACAATTCTGTATTACACTGTACGAACACTTATCACTTTCCCAAAAGGCAACAAGTCACAATAGGCTATAAACCTGAAAAGCATCTCTTATGCTATGAAACTGAAATAGAATAATGTATAGCATTGAGCATGAGTGACTTGTCTGTTGAGTTAGTTGAGTCATTATGCATTTGGGGGTATGGGGTATGAACCAAACCGTGACTTTTGTGTAGCGTTACACTCCTAATGGGGAAAGATGCAATACTGAGAGGAACACAGACTTATCTCTTGAAAATGTGACGGCCATCAATAGATAAACCACCTGGCTTCTATATTGGCAAATATTATCATCATTATTATTATGCTGCAGATATATCGTATTGGTGTTTATGTCTGCCGTTAAGTAACAATTTCAGAGCAGAAATGCCAAACTAGGGTTGAGTCACTTTCGAAACAGTCTACATTACATAGTTTGTCCACCAGATAGCACTGACAAGTTGATTTTTCAACTGCAAAATGTTCAGCATAGTGTTCCGGCCGTTTGTGGTCAGGTTTGCAAAAATATTTAGATGTTAAGCCTTATGCAGCCTATAAAAATGTGTGCCCGAATAACTTTAGTCTATAAATTAGATAGCACAACAGCTTTTTATATTTATAGCCGTATTTTCCATGTGAATGTACGAGGACAGATGCTGATGCTTGCTACTCAGGGGGACTTACTGTGGCAGCTTCTGTGTATAGTCACATCACACGCATACCCTCTATAGTCTAATGCTGCAATTTAAGGTTGTTTAATACTGAAAAAATATCCACTTTTGCAGAACATTATAAATATTGTTTAAACTTAAATTCACTTTAATTATCCAGGGCCAAACTTGCTATTCTTTGATTTAAGAGCACATAATGAAAATAGCCAATGTCTGTACCTGCGGTTCAGCAGTGATGAGTAACAGAGTTGTTCTTCAAACAAAACAAAGGCCTTGCACCAGCAATCATCGGTCTAGGTTAAAGGATCTGCCAGAAAGAGGAAAACACAAGTTAGGATCAATACTCCACTCAGACTAAGATGCAACAACAGTGAGGATTTGTTAAGATGATAAAATAACAATATATCATGGTCATTATATGGAAATTTAAGATATTTATCTATTCCACAACTGCTCAATCAAAGTTTTGACCTTATATGATCAACATAAAAATAAACCAAACTAGGTCTGGGACGATACACCTATGCCTAAATTCGATAATATCACGATTCTTGGGTGCCGATTCGATATGTATTGTGATTCTACAAGTATTGCGTTTCGATATTACGATTTATTGCAATATTTGTTAACCGTCTGTCCATGACAGAGTTAGCATGCAGCTTTAGCCATGACGTCTAGCTCTGCTTTTCCTGTCAATTTGTGAAACCCAAAGTGTTTCCATACTTTACTGTATGTGTAGTGTTTACCACTTTGGATTTAAAATGTGAGGGTGCAGGTCGTATCCACATGGACCATCCGCCGTTTTCTGCTTTTCCGTTTCAGCCGGCTATGGTTTGTTTTGGTTGACTGATACGGAACGGATAGGACGCCACGTTACTCAGACTACAACCATAAAAATGGTAATTTCCGTTTAAGTTCGCATAGACTCAAATGAAGCAAATATATCGATTCTGGGATTAAAAAAAAAATCTATTTCAGAATCGTAAAAAAAATAAAATCATGATACATAGCTGAATCAATTTATTTACACCCCTACACCAAACAAAAGTGAATTTTGAATAATGATTTAATATGCTGCAATGATGCAGTATTATTTGAATCGACTGCAAAAGGATAAAAGAACCAAATGTGTAACAATTTGTTGACAATTGACTGTAAATAAGAAACTTCAGGGAATCATCATCAAGAGTTTAATAGTTGAATGCATTTATATACAATTCTCAAGAATCAAGATTTTTCTGTCTTTTTATGTGGTTTTAAATTGAGAAATTGATGAGTCTTGCACACTGCTGCACAGTCAATACTTGAAAAAATATCCGACCAAAGACTGAGAGCGATTAAACAGGATCCCTCCAATGGTGTGTGTCTGTGGTCACGACACCGTGCCACGTGAAAGGCAGGAAAAAACTGTTGCCATGAGAGGAGGGAGGGGCCCGGGACCAAGATCAAATGCAACACTATCAGACAAAGCTATGAAATCAACTTTACAACATGCACAGATTCAGCGATATAACATGTTGGACACAGTGATGCTATGTTTGAAATCGACGTATTGAGGTCCAGTAGTTGCTGCTCGACAGGCTGCACAGGGCCTTTGAGTGCGCATAATATAGCACTGTAACGTTAAATCACAATCATGCATCGTTAATCCACACGTATGCTCTCAAACGTGACCTGTAAATATGCACGAAACAAGCTGGACTATATTGGAGAAATGAGACAACAAACATGCTATTACGTTACCTCATGCACGCCCAACATGATGGCCGACATCCTGCTAAACAACGATCTACGCGGTTAGCAAACGTGAAACCACAAAACACAGCGGCACAAATTGTGCTGCATTACTGGGCGGGGCACACCCAGCAACTCCAATATATAACGTGAAGCACGACTTTGCATGTTTTCTCCTTTTCTCGTCGTTTAATCGAGGAACTGAGCGTTTGCAAAAAAACGTGCACTTTAAGCTAACAAGCTTAGGCTAACGCTATTAGCCACCACGAGCATGTGCAAGCTAACGCACAAACCTGTAGCTATGAGGCACTTAGCTAGCCCGCAAAATTAAAGCACATAACGTTAACTACCAAAAAAACAAACTAAGAGAGACTCTCGTATCGTAGAAAGAGCCATATCCAACTAACCAATGCGAATAAACCAGAGTCGAATGTAATGGCGTAGTTTAGCTGTAACTAAGTTACGCTAACGTCGAGCGCAGCCGTTACAACATCGCCTCGGTTACCCGGACAACGACAACTGAGACACGGACGTATCGCCCCCAAAAAAAACAATCAACACAACACTAACATTGTTCAAGTATTAAGTTGTTTGCATTCTACCCACCTACAAGAAAGAAATACCGATGATATGCCCTCGCTCTTCGGTCAGTCCTCCATTTTCCATTCCCGCTGGAGCTAGCTGACTGACTGCGGCAGATGGCTGACGGTTTAGAGACGACGCGCTCAGTGTTTCTGCAGCAGCGGCCCCGCTGGTCAGGCGGGAAAGTGAACAGGGGAGCCCGCAAATTGCGAAGTCTCATCTGAGATCTACAGAAAACTCTCGCGAGACTCGTTGCCCGACGACCTATTTTTTTCCTCAAGCTGTCTGCTTGAATATACCTGTATTCACCCTCTGTCTGAAACGCTCCGTTTTAGTACATTTCAATGGAATTGCAATGGAATTGCGTTGCTAGGCAACAGCTTGGGTCCATGTTTACTTCTTGTCAACTGATGTCATTCACATACACTGTAACAGGAGATAAACTGGGACACATTTAGAATGTTTACATTTAAAACTTTGAAATGGTCTAAATATTGTATATTTGTGACATCACAAATGGACAGAAATCCTGACGGCTTGTTTCAAAAACTCAGTTTCTGAATACGGGCTGTGTGTATTTCTCTGTTGATTAAACGTTTCGATACTTTCACAGTATTTATATACAACTTAAACCTGCTTTATAATATAAAAGCCATGAAAATGTCACTTTTTACAATATGGCGCCTTTAAAACATATTTGACCATGATTGAAAACTTAAAACTCAAAAATTCTAAATTGACCAAAACTATTAAATTGTTTAGACATTTCAAATTTATTCCAATTGTTTAGCAGACCCCAAATGTTTTTTGTTTGTTTATTTGGTTTTTATTTGGTTTTGTTTTTATTCCTCTTTTTCCTTTCTTTACAGTTTATTTGTTGTACAATTTACAATTTATTTTTATATTATTTTTATACTGTTTGCAGAACTGTAATGAAACATCTGAAAATGTGATTATATTGTATTGAACTTTTGAAATAAAAAAAAATAAAAATAAAAAAAAGATCCTAACCTTCACAATCTCGCGATAGTTTCCCCAGTTTGCTGGTTCCCTTCTAGCCACTACCCAAAAATACTGGTTTGTTTGGCTCTTATACCAGTAATATATAAATACACAGCCTTCTAGCATTTTCAGTTCAATCTCAAGATATGTTGGATAATGTAAATATCCTAAAAAATAGCAAATATAAAGATTTACAAACTGAAAAGTGGGTGATTTTTTTTTTATTTTAAAGGAAGCAACTTTGAACTAAATGGGAATTTGCCTGCAATTTTGAACACTTTAGTCACCTGTAGAAAATGAGGGCTGTCAAAGTTACTGCAAATTCGTTTTAAGGCCACTAATTTCTTCAACGCATTAACGCAACTTTCAATTTTTAGGTTGTAACTAGCTCAGTTTTAAAGCTAGAGTGAAGATAATGGCATCATATGAAACTAGAAAACCTAAGGTATCCATTAGTACTATGTCATACTAGCTTGTCGCAAACTTGCACTAAATTTTGGTGAGGAAAAACTGACACGGCCAATTTCAAAGGGGGTCCCTTGACCTCTGACCTCAAGATATGTGAATGAAAATGGGTTCTATGGGTACCCACGAGTCTCCCCTTTACAGACATGCCCACTTTATGATAATCACATGCAGTTTGGTGCAAGTCATAGTCAAGTCAGCACACTGACACACTGACAGCTGTTGTTGCCTGTTGGGTTTGAGTTCGCCATGTTATGATTTGAGCATATTTTTTATGCTAAATGCAGTACCTGTGAGGGTTTCTGGACATTTTTTTTTCAATGTGTCTGTCAGGTAACCATTCATTCTTATCATTAATAGTAAGAACTTGCAGTTGTAGCTGAAATTTGCCAAATTCGCAGAATTATTCATTTCTATCTGTGGCTGTTCTGATATTTTATACAGAACTGCAGAATTATGACCTCTCATAAGTCAGTATTTAATGCCCTAATAAACCTCTTCTTCAGGACTCTTGCCATACAGAAGTCCTGAAATTTAAAGATGTGCCACAGCTGTTAAAAGTTAAGAATACAGTCAGAGTGGAGCTGTCAATACATAGTCTTATAAAATTTGCATTTACCAAAATCAATCCAACACATGAACAAGTTCCTCTGAGAAAACTATAAGATAAAACTATACGATAAAACTTAAGATAGCGCTGTTTGTGACAACAGTTTTTCAAGACTCAAGATGCATCATCTGAACTTGAACGATGTTATCTGTTTAAAACCAACTACTCAACCTATAGTTCAAACTGTGCTAATTTATTGCAGACTGCTTCATGACTAATTAGACCACAGTGTAACCATAGAAACAGCTTGTTTAAAATGTTTGTATTTGTTATTTTCTTTGCAGTATACAGCAGGCAACATTAGAATAACAAATAAATTAACATAGAATACAAAATAAGGAATTTACAGACATTTCTGTCAACAGTCTAATCTAAATCTGGGTGGTCCATTAGCATGGGTTACATTTTTGCAGTCTTTAACTGTTGTCCTTTACACTATGTGTATGTTTTGTGACACTCAGGCATGCTCTTAAGATTTTTATACTGACAGCTTTCTATAGACTGCAAAGGAGTGCATGAATATGCAGTATACATTTTTTTAAACTGCCCCCTCTAGTGGTTACTAACTATCTGCTGTCAGTCTTGTTTGCACATTTAAAATGTAAAGACCACTGTGCACTGAGGGCAGTATGTGAGCCCTGAAAGGCAAACAAAAATATATAAATAAAAAGAATTTAGATTGCTCCCTTAATAGCTGCTTGAACAGAACAATTTACATAGACATATCCTTATAGTGAAAAAAAATCTATACACATTTACATTTTCAAGTATGATGAACTTGTTTAGGACAAGGTGACGGCAACGTTATCAGTGCTCTTCTCCGTGTCACAGTCTTTGTCTGGCGGTGCAGACACCGGTGTTTCCCTCAGAGAGTTCGGGCCGCTGCTAGTCTGCCCTAAACCTTTGTTTGGGAGGTCTGCTGTCGACTCGGCCTCTGGTTCTTGCTGTGGGGCTGTGGCTACAAATAGAACAAAAGTGAAAAATACACATTACATCTATGAAAATGTCAGGTGTAATGTGGCTTCCGGACAGGGTCACGAGCTGCCGTAAGAAAAAAACAAACAACCAAATAGCCCCTATGTTGTGTGAATGTCATCAAGTGGCACGTACTGTTACCTGACTGAGTGCAGGACTTCATGTGTTCTGGCCAGTGGGCTTGCTGACAGGGGTAATCACAGTAGCTGGTGTTCCAGCAGCAGTAGAAGATGGCCTCTTTCCTGCAGTTAGCACACCACTGCTTCTTCTTTGTCTCATCCACTGCTTGCTGCTTCTCCACCTCGATCTGTTTCTTCACCTCACTCACCAACCTCTCTCTCTCCTGTTCCAGACTTTGCCTCATCTCTGCCATTGTCAGCTCTACATTGAAGCACACATAAAAAATATGATCAAACACAAGTAGAACTCATTACACAGTTTTGGGGAGTGAAGACTATACGTGCATAGTATTATACTGATCGATGAAGTTCTCACCAAGATTGTGCTTCATTTCTGACAACTCTTGCTGATGCAGCCACTGCAATTTCTCTATTTCGATTCTCAGTCGTCTTATCTGAATTAAAAACCCATGGGTTAGGGTGAGTAAAGGGTCACATGCAAAGCCACTGTTATGATCTGAATAGTCTCTACGGGGCCAAGAGCAAACACCTACCTCTGCTATTGTATTCCCTGAAGTGCTCTTAGAAAGGTCATTGTAGATTTCAGTCATTGTACCTTTGATTGCATCCATTATCTGAAAAAGAGAAGACCATAATATTCAGATTCAAGAGTAAAATACTTTATGGATGAATCAGATTGACGTGAACTACCAACACTAATCTGGTTTCTTTGTCTTGTCATCTTCAAGTCCCATTTTATGTAACTTATGTGGCGGTGCCTCAGGAAGTCCCTGAGGATCATTAAGGAAACCACACCCCCCCACAACAGCCTGTTCTCCCTCCTGCCCTCTGGTAGAAGATACAAGACCCCCAGGACGCACACCAGCAGACTGAGGAACAGTTGTTTCCCCAGGCCATAAGACTTTTGAATAGATAATTCATACGACACTCTCTCACACAAAAAGTGCAATAAACAAGTGCAATACCTCAATCAATACAATATGTGCAATATAAAAAATAAATGCCTGTGCAATATTTTTATAGTGCCCAACTCTGCTTCTATATTTATCTCACTGCCTCTTATACTGTATATACTGTATATGTTCTTAATATGCCTTTGTGCAAAGTATTTCCTTTTATGTAGAAAGTATTTCCTTTTATTATTGTAATATAACTTATTATTTTTAATGGAGCTTCCTAGCAAAAAGTATTTCACACGATTGTACTTGTAGAACCGGTGTGACGATAAACATCTTGAATCTTGAATCTTGAATCTTATGTAGTTTGAAAGCTATCAAGAACTGGGCGCTTAGGTCGCTTTCACAAGCCAACATTTAGTCTGTTTTAATCGACCCCTGGTGCGGTTCGTTTGGGTGGTTGTGAACGCAGTAATCGTACTCTGGTGCGAACCAAAACAACCGGTTTCCAAGCGAAGCAAAACGCAGGATGCCTGGTGAAGGCATTTGTTGAGATGGACACAGGTAGACAACAGGTTAACATGAGGAGAAGAGGACTGACTTGGACTTCTGCAGAAGTCCGATGTTTGCTTGACATCTGGGCCGAAGAAAACATACAGAATACTCTAAATAAAGTCCACAAAAATAGTGACGTTTATAAAGTCCCTCGAGATAAATTTGAGGAGAAGGGATATGTGCGCACAGTAGATCAGTGTCGAGTCAAAATGAAAAAAACGTCGACAGGAATACATATAAAAGTCCTCGATTCCCCGCATTGAAGTGGCAGATCTCGAGACAACGTACATGCCCCTCAGGAAATTCATCTTTATATTTGGTCCGCTTTAATTTTTGCACTGTGAAACCGAACCAGACTAAATATCAACAGATCAATTTCACTCTGATTCGGACTAGCTAAACGGAAAATTGCTTGTGAAAGCACCCTTAGACACCAGAAATGTAGACTTAACTTAACCCCCCCCTTTCCCTCCCCAGAGAAATAAACCAAATTGCTTTCAGGACTAGTTTTCATCTAGTTATATGTGCTGAATTGGACTGGATTTGGCACCTTACAAAGTTAATTATACTAACTTTATTTGTGTACTTGGCAATGTCTGCAGCTACTTCCGCTGAGGCAGTGGGGATATACAGGTCTGTTGAAGATGTAGCAGCTGTGCCTAAACTTGATGCTGCCATCATGGCAACAGAAGCTGGACTACTGGACACCAGGGTGACAGCCGACGTGGACGTGCTGAGTGGAGTGTCTTTTTGTTGAACAGCTGGAATCAGAAAGCGCTATTAATCGGAAACATCATCACGGACCAACCGACATTTGTTGCTGTAGAGGGTGAATTGTTATCTACCTTTAACAGCCTGTCTGGTCTGATAGCGAGTGCTTTGAGAAGACTGCTGTGCCGAAGATGAAGACACCGCTGTTGAGCCGTTCCCAGCGGCCTGCGTCTGGGTCAGCGCTTGAGCCTGGCCTTGCCTGGGTGACGACGCCTGCGCCTCCGTGGTTGCCGCGGGTTGCTGGTTCTGCTGCTGACGCTGCACCTTCTGCATGTGCCACTTCTGAGAGGAGGTCTGAAACTTGGCGGTGGGATTCCACACCACGGCCCTCTGCACCACCGGCACCGTCTCTCTGGGCAGCAGGGGACGCTGTTTCTTCAGAGCTGGCGTGGGGGAGGCTGAGGAGGAGGAGGAAGAGGGGGGTGTTGCGGTGGCACTGGACATGGTTGCAAGGCTTATGGTTGCGGGTGAGGGAGCGGTGAAGGAGACCATGGTGACAGGAATGGCCATAGGGGACTGTGTGGAGACACTGGAGGGTGTGGAGGGAGCTGTACTGTTCTGAGACGGGAGTGTCGATGGGGTCAGGGCTTTACCTATAAGGGAAAGTACCCACATTATACACCAGTTACAAAGTTAATGATGTTTCCACATGTTACATCCACTAAAAATGGACATAACATTCAGTGTGTTTGATTATTTCTCCGCAGAGAAAAGTGCGACTCTCACCTTCAGGTTTACCAGCAGATGACTCTTTAACAGTGCTGTTGTCTTTCCTGCTCCTCTTCCTGTCCTTGCCCCCTTGTTCCTCTCCGAGGTCAATAACCAGCTCTCTCTCTGAGTCAGAGTCCTCCACCGGCACAGCCTGCTTTGCCTCGTCTTTCCCATGAGCCTTCTCTCTGAGACCAGGCAATGCTGGAGGTGCTTTGGTCTTCTCTGAGCTCTCTTTTCCAGAATCTGTGCTGGTTTTCCCTTTAGTCGGAGCATCTGATGCCGCTGCAGTGGCGTCGCCTGCTGTAGTCTCGGATGGCACGAGAGAATCAGCGCTACCCTCCTTATCTTGACTCGGGGAAGGTTGGTCTTTGACTTTACTTTTGGTAGACTCTTTCTGGGCTTCATCATTGGGTGCTGCATCCTGACCATCCTTGGTCTTTTGCTCCTCGTCACTGGCATACTCACTGTCACTGGAGTCAGATTTATCAGAGTCTTCTGAGTCGCTGTGTTCCACACCTTTATACACATCAACAGAGATCTCATCTATACCTGCAAAAAAAAAGTAATATGAGGGATATATCACACCGCCATTCAAAATGTTTAAGGGTTCAGCACGCAAAAGTAAGCAAGTAACTGGATGAAAATCTATAAAAATAAAATAAAGAATCTACAGCGTCTTCCTGAGAGCAGTTTTATAAAAAGGGGGATGAACAGGATCAGACAAAATTTGTCGGGCTTTTTGTTTCACCTGTTTTTTATATATACATCTCGGTTGTTTTTGCTCTTTCCCAATAATTTTACTGGCCATGTTTGTAATTCTGGATAGTCTATTTTTGTTCTTAGCCCCCAGGTGCACATTCCATGCACACATATTTAAAGTTAAAACATTCTGCTGACTCTCAACAACAGAAATATTTCAGAAATTGCTAATTTTTTTTACGCGTTCTCTACTGACCCAACTGTGCCTTGCAACTCTCAATGGTTTTGTCCAAGTTCAGCTGGAAACGGCTCTTGATCTGTCTTTTTGGAGAGGTGAGGACCGGTGTGGCTCCTTGTTTCTGCTGAACCGTTTCACTGAGCTCCTTCAGGTCCATTTCTGCTTTACTCCGATCTGGAAGAATACAATGTAAAATAATTCCAAACAGCAACATTTGTACAAGAGAAAGACTTTATTTCTAGCAGAATCTCGTCCAGTGGTGACCTGCATTTGCTCACAGAGAATGGACATTATTAAACACTTTCATGCATATTCACCTAGATTTAGGTTCAGGATGCTTCCTGTCGGTGGCGTCTTCTCCTGCTTGGGGGCGCCGGGGGAGTGGAATGGTTTAGGGCTGTCCAAGGAACTGCCTGCAGGACAAGGTCGAGGATGGGCAGGTGATGCTGTGCAGAGATATTTACCGTTAAATTAAGTCTCTTCCCTTTAGACACGACAGAATTGTTGCTACAAGTAATACCTGAAGTACCTGTACAGTCCATGGACTCTTCCCCTGTACTGTACTGGCTGTTCGGAGCTTTTGTCTGGGACTTGTCCGTCGTCTCCGTCTCCCCATCCGAACCAGTATGGGCAGAGGAGTTGGTGCTCATGGGGGAGCGAGGCATGTCACTGAGGGGGATCCGCCGGCCCGCTGTGCTCCCTCCCAGCCCGGCCCCAGACAACATGGTCCTGGCCAAAGGGATCTTGGGTGACGCCGTCATGTCGAAGCTCAGCTTGATCTTCTCCTGTTTCTCAGGTTTGAGCGGGGTGGACGAGGGGTTGGAGGGATCCAGCAGCATCTGGAAGTTGTTGTCAGGAGTGTAGGGTGTCCTGAAGGGGGCGTAGTTAAACACTCCAAACTTCTTCCTCATGTTCTCCACATAGACCTCCATCTCTTGCATGGCACTGTTGAAGATGCTCTTGGTCTTCTTCACAGAGAACGGGATCTCTTTGGACATGAGGTAGCAATTGTTTAAAGGAACCCAAGCCCTGAAGGATAAAGATTCACATCGTAAACAAAGCTTGAAATGTGCCAAAGTAACTGAATAACTGAAGCACAAAGGGCTGATACCTGTCATGTTGACCGAAAAAGCGAGCATCCACTTGTCCATCTTTGTCCCGCAGAGCTTTAGCAGGCCAGAATGGAAATCCTTTCAGTTTGGCCCACACTAGAGGGTGTGGGTTACTCTGCAGACATACAGTAAAACACTGGAACTAAGTGCTTATATTCCAGTGATCTATTGTTGAAAAGGGTGAACAATCTGGTGGGATCATCAACAGAAACTTCAAGTTACTCAACTAGCTTACACAAGGCTCACAGAACCAGTTGTCTCTCTTTTGGCAAGCAGACAGATAACACTCGGGACAAACTTCAATCTCGTTCATCTGCAATTAAAGAATGAGAAGGCAGAATGAAATGAAGTGTCAGCTGTCACGTCTAGTGTTTTAAATCAATCAATAAATCAAAATGAAATATAAAAATTAGAGCTGTCAAAGTTAACGTGATAATAACGCAAATTAATTTTAACGCAACCAATTTTTTTAACGTATTAACGCAACTTTCAATTTTTAATTAACCTTAAATATCCAACGGGCCACCGTCGGTCTTTCTGAGGTTGTAGCGAGCTCAGTTTTAAAGCTAGAGTGAATATATATATATATATATATATATATATATATACTGGCATCATATGAAACTAGAAAAAACCTAAGGAATCCATTGGTACCAACCATGTCATATTAGCTGGTCGCAAAGGAGGCTAAATAACGCTACAAACTTGCGTTAAATTTTGGCGAGGACAAACTGGCATGGTCATTTTCAAAGGGGTCCCTTGACCTCTGACCTCAAGATATGTGAATGAAAATGGGTTCTATTCTATATTCTATTCTACTTGACAAATTTCCCTTTAAGGTACATTTTGAACAGATGAAAAATGTGCGATTAATTTGCGATTAATCGCGATTAAATATTTGAATCGATTGACAGCCCTAATACAAATATTTTCTGACCCAAACCGCATAATCACCTCATGCTCACAGATTTTTACTATCACTTTAGCTGTAGCCGTGAGTTTGTGATTGCCTGAAACAAGGACATACATTCATGTTAAACAATTTAAATACACCATAGACAGGGTGATGACTCAATATTATTGTTATATTATTGATTATAACAACATGTTATCATTTTACAAAGTTGTGTTTTCCAAATAACTTATTCTGAGCAAATTCTAATTATAAAACTAACAAAACAAGTAATTAAATTCTATATAAATCAACAGGCGAACACAGTTGATTTCATTGAACATCAATTAGACAGTTTCTTGACAGAGTTTATATATATTCATTCTTATTAATAGCATGGTATCGATTCAATCTGCTGGATTATTCATAAATATGGTTTCCACACAATGAAACATACCTCCATTGTATATAATACAGTTGTGCAAAATCCATTTTGCATCTGCCAAGAAGGCCTCTGTGCAGCCATACATTTTCTTTTTAATATTCTGCGGAGCAAAAAGAAAAGATGGTGCTCGACTGACAAACTTTTTAACGTTGCTACATTCTTATAATCAAGGAAAAGCATGTGACAGCTTGTGGTTTACCTTCTCAAGTGTGCAAAGATCCATAGGGTGGAAAATGTACTCTGCATAATCTGGATGCTGCTCAAGAGAGACGGGTTTCTGGAAGGGTTCGGTCTATAAAAGTGAGCAGAGAGAAAAGAGAGTGAAGGAAAATAAACTGTCAGGCCAAACTTACTGCACAACCTTCCCCTCTACCGCACATGAACATGCTACTACTCAAAAAAAAAATCTAAAAGCCGCTTCAAACAAAAGGAGGAAAACTAGTGGAGGAAGAAATCATGACGGGGTCTTGTTAGTGGTGTAATTGATTACCCAATTAAAAGTCTTTCTCTGCGTGGAAGCTGCATGGGGGGAGCGAGATGACAAGCGGGGATGATCCTGAAAGAGAGTGAGAGGGGCAGCTGTATCCTCACCGCCAGCTAGCATGTTCACCTTCATGGTTTCCAGCCATGACAGGCCCATTATAGTACAATGACTTGTTAGTTATTAGAAACAATTTGCACATGCGAATCAATAATATATCATGCTGGACTGATATGTGGACAGGTATTACTTCAGAGTGCAGATCTTAACATCTGGCACGACTGATGGGAGCATGATGGTTGCATAAGCAATCTAAAAAATTAAGACTGGCCAGAAAAGAAGACATGCCAATATCCAAGTGATAAATCTGGATGTACAATTAGAAAAAGGCAGAAATGAGATTATACAGTGTACCCCATCTGTAATTAGACTGTCTGCCACAACACCACATAATCAGTTTGGTAGCGTGAATTTCCGAGAAAGACAGAGGGACCAGAGTACTTACACCTGGCTGTTTCATCTTCTGAAGTGCAAACTTTAGTAGGTAAGACAGCTGCTCTATAGTTAGCATCATCATGGCTTTGCTCTGAGTCTCTATACACTCAGCAACTGTTATTTTCTGAAAGACATCAAGAGGAAAATAGTTGAAAACTTCTTATCCCATTATTGCACAGAATGTATGTAGGCTCAACATCGTCCAAACTTACTGACAAGTGAGTAATTAAACACTGGAGGTTTTGACTAAACAACACCCTTACGCTACACACATTCCTGGGTGAGTACCTCACACTCCGGACAGAACCAGTCGCCCTCGGGCTCGGCTGGTAGTTTGAGGCATTTGGCGTGGTACACCCTGGGGCAGAGCTCACAGCAGAGCACCTGGCCCTCACGGTGGCACAGCCAGCAATAGAAGTCGTTCCTGCCGTCCTGCGGTACGACATCAACAGGGTCTGTGGTGAGTGCTGGCTGCTTCACATAGTAAAAGGGACCATGTCTTAGTTCTGACTGGAATGCGGGAAAAAAAAAAAAAGACAAAGTTGGGGAAGGTCAAAATCAGGCCAGAGATTAGAGAAGCCAAGCAGACATGCACAGCATCAAAATAAGGCACAATAAAGTCCAAAACACACACCGCTGTGAACCCTGATAAGAACAACTGTTACAAACTAACTGCTGGTTGATGAGATGAGAAATTTAAAAGTCACATTTTTTCATTGGTATGGAAATGACCTCAAAAGACGACAGGTATGGATATTTATTCTAAGTCATTTGACTTGCTCTGATTTGAGTCTGTGTTTCAGAACACGACCATTACCAGTGTGCAGGAGGGTAAACACTGTGGACGGCCTTGATTAAACTGGCAAAGGTTCAGACACTTACAGTAGCAACTAATCATTTACAAAAGGTCAGCTTAATGTGCCAAGTGTAAAATACTAGCAATCATTTACCTACTGGGCATATGTGAACTGCTTTACACACACAGGAAGCAACACATGCACTCAGTGCCTTCTCAGATTGCAGAGAACTTTACTAAAATAGTGGCAACTAAAAAAAGCATTTGTTTAAAGTAGAGGTGCACTAACAGCAATTTATTAATCTCTATAAACAGATTCTGCATTCATACAGTATGTAGAATCTGTAGGCAACGGGACAAGATTTTGTTATCGGAAGCGTTCTGGTTTCTAATTGTAGTCTGAGTAGATTCATTAAACAATCACGTTCAAGCAGGCTTTGGTTGAATGCAGGTTAACAGTCCGTGTGGAGAGCAAAAGAGACGGACCGCATTGGCCGAAATGCAATCTAGGAACCCGCCGGCTATCGTCTGACGATGATTTAGCTTTTTGTTGGTTTAAAATTAGCTTGTAATCTGGCTACTTGTGAAACAATCCGGTCGTACATGTCGTCTCTCAACTCCAACCTCACATCTCAAGTTGCTAACCAGACTGTAAACAATGAGTAGCGCGTGTAAAAACAGTAGTATCCAATGAGATTGAACAATTACGTAAAAGTGTACGACAACAATATCTATTCATATGGCAGACAATCCTAAACATAATACGGTAAAAATACAATGACATAACACGCTAATAGGCTATAGCATATGACATACTGTTCCTGAAATACTTTGAGCAGACAAGAGGTGGGAATCACTGGGTAACTTATGATATATTGTAATAATATCACAATATTTAGCCCCTGATGGAATCACACTTATAGCAAGCTGGAGTTAAACAGCATGTATCAAAGTGCAAAGAGTTTCAGTTACATGAAAACGTGCCATTATTCAAATGTAAAACAGACATAAACAACCAAGAAATAGAACAGTTCAGAGCTTATATGCCTGCAAAAAGGAAAGAAATACCTTTGGATTAGTATCACAAGAGAACGTACCATTGATGCCAGTTTAGCAATAATATAAAGCAGGACACAATATCACTTTGTCCCAACCTGAGAGCAAACTGTAGAGTACTGGTGAAAGTTAATAGGGCTCATTTAAGAAGAAATGTCTACATACACAACATCTCGCTCTTTAAAAGACATTAAATGACTTTAATTGAAAGAACTTCACCCCTATCTTCTCCAATGGAGCTGCTAAGTGGCCAACCGCTCAGATTGTGGTTATACTGGGCAGCTTCCACGTGTGGATGCGTGTAGCTGTGCTTAATGTGTGTTGATGTGGAGCAGGGCGTTCCTGCAAAAGAGCATTCCTGCTCAGTGAACCTACCCTGAATTCAAATATTGACAGAATATGAATTACTGATCACAACCAGCCACTTCTTCCCCACAGCAAAACGACTGTGTCATCGAAATGATCTGTCATGGTATCTGAGATAGTTTAGATGTACATGAGCTCTATCTGCTCTATCTTATAATTTACTGAATTTGAGCTGCTGAATGTGGCAGCTTGTGATATTTTTATTTAATTTCTGAATAATGTAATTATATGAATAACAATATAAAAGCACAGGATTTTGTATCCCCACACGTCCAAAATGTTGTGCAGAAACAAGACAGTATTCACTGTAGTTTAAAGTAAAGAACATTCTTATCTGGCAACTACAGCTAAGAAAACACTTCCAGTATAAGAAAGTGACAAAAGTCAAAGAAAATGAAAACTAGCAGCAGACTTTGCACTGCAAAAAAGTTTGTAAAAGTTGAAATAGAGAGCTGCAAATGTTTTCTTGAGTGAGACTTTCACACAGATATTTATTGATGTTTTGTCAGATTTCTACATTTTGTATATATTGAAAATTAACCAGTGGTGGAATGTAGTGTACTTTACTTGAGTATTTCCATTTTATGCTACTTTATACTTCTATTCCACTACACCTCAGAGGTAAATATTATACTTTTTACGTCATTACATTTATATGACAATTTTAGTTACCAGTTACTTTGTAGATTTCGATTATTAATACAAATTTTAATTATAGGTTAAGCAACCCAGCAGTATATAAAGTAATTCAAATTAGCTCCACCTTTACCAGTGGCAACATTAAAGTGATGAACACATTAATGCATCACTAATTATTATCTGGTAATATAATATAAATTATTCTGAAATGGGCCATTCTGCATAATAAGTACTTTTACTTTTGGTACTTTAAGTATATTCCGATGCTAATACTATTGTACTTATACTTAAGTCAAAATTTGAATGCAGGACTTATACTTGTAACAGAGTATTTCTACTCTTTGGTATTGCTTGTACTTAAGTAAAAGATCGGAGTACTTCTTCCACCACTGAAATTAACCTCACAACCAAAATATACAGGAAAACTAAAAAAAATATTTATAAAATGTGAAACCTAATGTCAATTTGGTGCAATGTTCATCTGGGGTTAAATTAACCCCCAAATAACAACAAATAATGTGAACTATTTTATAGTACTTAATATTAATTCAGCTGTAATCACTGAAAATAACACTGACGTCCTCACCAAAGTTTGAAAAAATAATAAAACCAAAACTATCCAGATTGGGGGTAAGCAAAAAGCCAAATATGTTTTTAGTGTTTTAAGACAATTGCATAAACTGTATACATTTTAGGTTTATTCTAAATCTAAATCTTTCTTTAATGAAAGATCTTTAAAATTATCCAAAGTAGTTGTCTAGTGTAAGTCTGAATATATGAAGGATCAGGTTGGGAGTGATAGCAGGTTTAAATCCTGTTGTTTTGGTGATTGTTACCTGGTCTTTGCTGCCGCCAACAGCACCAGGTTTCTTCTTCTTTTTTATTGGGGAGGGGGATGTTTCAGCAGAGGAGTGACCGTTAGATGAGTGAGAGGGACTCGGCATCTTCCGTTTGTGGGTCACCCGTTCTGTTGACCCCGTGTCTGAAACGGCAGACAAAAGGTCAGAGATTACACAAACCAGGAAGACCGCACTGATAAAGCAGGAAAAAATACCAGAAATGACACACCGCAGTTTTCCTGCACTGTCACCGTCAAGTGAAGCCAGTAAGCTTGGTGAGTTATATAATATATTGCATAATATAAAGCAAAGACAGCCACAACAAAACCACTATTGACATTACTGCGTATAGAAACCGAGCTTTGCCAACCTATCCACAAACAAACCTGTATAGTACTGTATGTTCTCACCTTTGGATCGTGTTGAGATCTCCATTCCTTCTGTTGTAATCTCAGTTTTCTCCTCTTCCTCTGCCACACTGATGCAGAAAAGAGCATCGTAAAAAGGTTTATCAGTCAAACACAACCTGTAATCTATTACTTATGCTATTATCATTAAGTTAAAGGGATAGTCAAGGTATTTTGAAGTGGGTTTGTATGAAGCATTTATCCATAGTCAGTGTATTACTTACAGTAGTTGACGGTTGGCACACCCCCAGTTAGGAGAAACAGACAGGAGTACCGGCATGGGAGCAAAGTAATGTACTGCTGTGGAAGGGGGCAGCAGCAAAATATCCTCTAAATATATAAAAATAAATCCGTATCCATTTCAGTGTACACTATATTTAGAATATTTTCCGACGGGGAACTGTACTGAAAGTAAAACTTATCTCTACTGTTTTTGTCAACAGATTCTGGTGGCTTTGAAGAGAGCATAGACAAGTTTCACTGTCAGTTTCGTTCTCCGTCGGAAAGGGCTGTCTTGTGGCAAGATAAAGCGGTGAAAATCTATTCTATCTATGTATCTATCTATATACCTATCTATATATAGAAAGAATATTTTCACCGTATATACTGTATATGTATAGGTGAGCCTTTCTTTAAGGTAGGTATGTTTTGCTGCCCCCGTCCACAGCAGTACATTGCTATGTTCCTGTGCCAACCACCATCTACTATAGGTAATACACCGACTATGGATAAGTACCTCATACAAACCCACTTCAGAACACCTGAACTACCCCTTTAAGAACGTCATTTTAAATTGTTCCTTAGAACAACACGGTCTTTAGAGGTACACTCTAGTTGAGGCATCGTGGTGGCCAAGGGGTTTAACATGTTGGCTCATAATTTCATGGCCTCTCTCTACTGCACTTTATCTTATAAAAGCAGACAATACCCCCCAAAAGTTGACATACACTATGGCGTGTTAAGAACATCATAGTTTATTAGCCCAGCAAGCTAAACTGCCTTTGAAGGCCAATTAAAAGATCCAGGGATTTGATCGATATATTCACCTAGTTTCTAAGAGTTTCCTCATCTGAGGTAAAATCTGAGCATTTTATATCACCAAACACAACCGATTGTGTGTCTGATAAAGTGCCAACAAAATCCAAACAATTGTGATTATTAATGACCTCCAGTTGTATGCTACACAAGTGGAAATGCAAATACTTAATTTTTCAGTGTTAAGGCTTTAATACGTTTATGTAGAAGTTTGTTATTAAACAGTCTCACCTACTTCTTAGTACATTTCCCTCATCCTACTATAATGGGGTTGTTCTAGACAAGAAAGGTCAATTTTGCCAGCAGGCGGTCTCTCTGACATTAATATAATTCTGGTTAGATTTAGGTGCTCAGTTGGGAACAGAAGCATCATAAATCCACTGTAAAAATACATATTAAAACCCATCTTCAAACCACTACTTCTCATAAAGTGCTATGCTCATAACATAGGTTTCAAAGGCTTGAAGAATAATTAAGTCAGTAAATGAAGTTATCACCAGTAACGGGTTGCTATAATGTGTCTGTGAATGGTTATGTTTTTCACCAAACATTCATTGTCTGGGATGGTGAAATACTGAAACATGACTTGTAGATTTGGTTTCCTCCAGCACTGTGTGCAGTTGACAAAAACATTGTTTTCAACATTTTCTACTCTGCTGAAGGTCACATGATTTCAATAAACTAGGGCTGTCCTTGACCAAAGAAATTCTTAGTCGACTAACACTCATACGATTTTGTCAACTAATCAATTAGTTGATTTAATCGACAAATCTGTGAAACTGAGTTTCTCCACAAAGAATCACACAAAAGCACCACTTTAAATCTTGTGTTTACCAGAGATGTGCTCATAAGTTTTGGGTAATAAATCATTCAGCATGAAAAAAGCATAAAAACGACTAATCGACTACAGAAATCTCAAAGTCAACTAAGACCAAAACGACCGATTAGTCGACTAATCCACTAAGAGGGCAGCCCTACAATAAACACATCAAAACAATAATTACAAAATAAATTAACTACGCTGCATGGAAACAACTGGAAAGAGTCTCCAAAATGCCTAATGTCAGACATATATGTGCCAGACATGATACAGGTACTGTATAGACTTTTTACTAAAAATTAACTGCAACTTTCAACACCCATCATGACTGACAATACTGGTAACATTATCACTCAAACCATACATCAACAGCTTAAAGACTAGAGCTGCAACAATTAATCGATTAGTTGTCAACTATTAAATTAATCACCAACTATTTTGATAATGGATTAATCGGTTTGAGTCATTTTTTAAGAAAAAAGAAAAGAATTCTCTGATTCCAGCTTCTTAAATGTGAATATTTTCTGGTTTCTTTACAGTAAACTGTCATCTTGGGCTTTGGGAAACACTGAGCGACATTTTTCACCATTTTCTGACATTTTATAGACCAAACAACTGATCGATTAATCGAGAAAACAATCAACAGATTAGTCAGCAATGGAAATAATCGTTAGTTGCAGCCCTATTAAAGACACATGCAACAAATTATGTTAAGCTCTGAAGTAGAATTAGACCACAACTTGGTGACTCAGTCAGACATCTTCTAAATGTTGACAATATTTTAAACTCAATTACAGCCAAAGTTCACCAAGACTGGAGTAAAGGCGGCTCAATGCGTAGGGCCATTCTCCAATCATAAATAGCGGGCACCTTTCTCCACTGACCACACATCTATAAATAGTAAACATTAAAGTGTCTGAACCGTTTGATGTCCAGCAAGTGAAACGCATGTAAATAAGACTTCCCTGCTGTTTTAAAACAACCACGTAATATTCACTGATCAAGTGACCTAATAACAGACATCATATCATGATGGATTGCACAATCACAGTCTCAGTTCTGTTGAGAAACATTTCCTTGTTGAAATGCAAGCTGCAATGTGCCGTGAGCCATCTTCTATTCAAAATCTGCCCAACAGGTTTTTCTCAGTATCAGTTCAACATGATTCACCTTGGTTTGTAGGCGCCGTGTTGTCGATCCTATTATTATTTGCCATTTTCTCTGACACCACAGCAGATGCACTGGCCTCACCGTTCAGATGGCTTCAATTCTGCCAATTTTTATTTCACTTACTCACCGAGGAAAGCACCATTTGAATGTTTTGTGTGAAAAATAGACACTGGAAACAAAAAAATGCTGCATCCATTTCAATAATCTTGTTCACAAACCCCCCCACCCCCCCCAACATCTCCTGCTCCTCCATCACTAAAGAAGGATGAAATATACAGCCAGGAGCACATCTGCAGAGACAGACAGGAGTGCAGTGTGCAGTGAAATGGCTTTACTGGCCTCCTCGTCTAACCTGTCTGGACAGCCTCAGACAATCTACCCCAGCAACATCCTGTCCTGTCCAGAGCAGGAAATACAGCAACAAAAGACAAAGAGAAAGAGAGGGACAAGCACAAGGACGGACATCAATCCTGCCCATCCTGACAAAAACACTTCTAAATCACAGAGCACAGAATCAGCCTATTGTAACCTACTGATACAACCCTTTCCACACCCACCATTGCCACAACATCCATGCTTCAATGTAGGAAATCAACAGCATACCTTTTCTTCCTTACTCACATAGACTCACAGATTCTTCAGCCTATTCTTTAATCTTTTTCAATTATTGAGGGCGTTGGGGGATGAGGGGAAAAGATGGGTCCAGGTTTCCCAGAAGGCCTTCTCTCCCTGCTGCTCTCTCCTGCAATTGTCAATCTTTAACCTCGGCTGCGGGCTGCCGATTGGCTTGAGCACCACACGGAGGCGCCTGATTGGGTGCTCGGCTCGGTGTGCCACACAGGCTCCCTTCTCCCCGCTCTCCTCAACCACAGTGCTGCAATGCAGAGAGGACTGCTCTTCACTGTTGCTAAAAAACCTCCTGAAAACCAAGTCTCGCACTTCCCTTTAAACCCCATACAGACACACACTGGCCGTGTGCCTTTTATCACACATGTAAGATGCAGCTCTTGACAGGGAGAGGATCAGATTCCCTCCCTCGCTGTGCTCTCAGCCAGTGTATGTGTATGGCATCCATTTTGAACACACTCTCTCTCTCTCTCTCTCTCTCTCTCTCTCCCTCTCTCTGACCACTGTGTGCACCGCACACACAGCACGTACACACGGCACCACTCGAATCTGCTGTAAAAGACCACATGCAGCTTATTATGTGCCCCAGCATGTTGATATGCAGCATGGGCCTAATACTGGACACAAAGACAGGACTGAAAATGTCACAGGCCCTCCCAGACAGCATGGAAGTCATAGCCCCCTCCCTCCCTTCCTCTCTCTCTGCAATGCTTCTTCAACATATAATGTCTCATAATCAATATCCGCCTGGAGATCGGAGTGTGAGCGGTGAGCCGACGATAACGCGAATAAACTGAGAGCAACGCTATTCATTTTTCCATCTTTCTGTGGAAGTTATTCCTGTTTGACCAAATGTATGCATAGAACTTCAAAGCACGAATGCAAACAATGCACACAATTGGTACACACTGAGTGCAACACAAGGATAAACCATCCTTCAAAACAGAAACACATCCAGGCCAAAATGTCAAGGCCGACTACATCATCTACGCACTTCCAAGAAGGTCAACTGGTGGATATTTCAAAGACAGACACCAAACTAAATAGGCTGTGTGCTTCGGTCTACACCAATCCTCCCACCATAGTGGAATGAAGGGATTAGACGAATTACCAAGCGCCATTCACAAAACACTGAGGGGGGATTTGCAGTTTCAGTCAATGCAGAGTGCTCCTGGTCAAGCAACATTATGTGCGCCATTATATCCAGGCCACAGTTCCCCCTGGTTATATTTAAAACAGAGCCTTTGTCAGACATCATCCATTAATAATGACAATACAAATATCACCTGGAATATATTAAATGTTCAAGAATAAAACAACAATATTGATAAACTGGTAGAAATAGACACAATCTTTCACTAAATTTAATCTTTTTTTTTATCTGATTCATGCATACTAGAAAACCAACATCATTATATATAAACAGAATCTAACCTTGTCGACTTCAAAAAAGGCTTTCAAGCCTCTCTGGATGAGATGAGGTTTCTATGCAGAGCCTTTTCAGAGGAAGTCCTTCCCTCCTTCTTTCCTTCTCTCTTACATACAAACACTCAGTGTGCTTGGAGCAGAGGGACAGAAAGGGGAAGCTCTCTAAAATGGCTGACACTCGGCAGCAGAGAACAACACTGGGAGGCAGTGCACACCATTAGGCTCGGGCGATTCCTCCAACCCTGTGATATATAAGCTGCTACGGCATATTTAGTCTGTACATAATTGGTATTTTAGAAAACTGGTGAGCAGCTTACAGGTTTAGGCCTGTTTAAAGCATTTGTTCACCGAGGGAATCGTGGTGGGTGAACTGGGGGAAGTGTAGAAAAATTTTACAGTCTGTTCTTCATTGCCATGTTAGTCTGGCAAACAATTAACAACGGTGCCCTGCTGCCTTGCTCTCGTGCCAGTTTGAGGCCTAAATTAAACTTGCTGTGCTGTCAGTTTACCATCTGTTAATTCCTCTGGGGACTCCCCTCTGCACTGCTCCCTGTCTCTCCTGGATCCCTCACCAGGCCTGCCATCTTGACAGCATAGGCCTCGGGCAGCCACAAAAACCCAATCCTCTTCTGATCTTGATAAAAGAAAGCAGGTTACAGTCAGTATACTATGAATACACAATGACCTCACACTTGACCTGTGGCCCCCTACTGTGTCTGCCCAGACAGCCAGCCAGTTAGCAGAGGCAGTATGTTGTACTGTACCATGCTATGCTCTCCTTCCAGGCTCCACTCCTAATGCTGTGGGGTGACAAATACTCTTCCCCCTCCCCCAGTCTGTCAGACAAACCTGTATTATTACTCAGGCACGGATCTCACACACAGTGGCTGGTGCCTTATCAACAGTGTTGTATATGTAAAAGAATGAAAATAAGGCTTACCTCTGTGGATGCATGGCTACAAAACTCTGTGTGATATGTCAATGCTTATTAAAACATGGAGGACAGCCCTGTCAGCCCTCACCCTGCTCAGAGCACACAGCCTCGGCTCTCCAAGCTGTCCGACTCACTGCTCGGATATAAGGCACTCTGAGACTGGCCGCTCATGCCGACAAAATGTAAGGCAGCTGCTGATTGGCTAGTGCATTTCCTGGCTGCTTGTCTTTTGTTTAGCACGGGCAAGCTAATAAAACGCAGAGCAAGAGGAGCTAGGCCCAGATCAAAATAATCAGCCTCTGCACGCCTCTCAGCCACCGAGAAGACTGCACACAGCTGCTGTTGCTTCATAAACTCGCTATAAAGTAGTTGTGGCTGTGAGGGGTAGTCAGCAGATGTGCACACAAAGAACAGGCCTGTGGCTGTTCAAGCAACCATCAATGGGGAAGATAAAAACTGCTGTATAAATATAAGCAATGAGTAAACAGGAACTAACTGAAACGTGCTCTGGTTCTTCGGCCTATAACGGTTTAACAACAATGATAAATACGCAGACTAAATTACAGTCATGTGATTTGCCTGACACTGGCTTTTGAACCGGTGTGATCACATGTTGACAATGTGGTTCCACATAGTAGGCCACGATTGTACTGTTAAAGAAACAGTGACTTTCAGTGTCTGCATGATTCAACAAGATTTTAACAAGATTTTTAATGACCTATAAGAGAATTTATGGCACCTCAGAATACGTTGTAAGCACAGTTCTCCTGCATTTATTGCAATTTTGCCATTTTAGGAGCTTCTTGTTTTCTTTTTGGTTTAGCTAATGTATATCTGTCTCTAGAAATATGTGATCTTATATTAACATTGGGGATGCACCGATACCAATACCGGATCGGTTATCAGGCCGAAATTGACTAAAATAGCTGGTGACAATGGGGCCGATCTATTAAATTCATTTCTATATTTCTATACTACAAACATTATATACAGAAATTTTAATTCCTCTTTAAGTTTTGACCAATTTGTTGCTGCATTAAAAAGGTTTACACCTGAATTGTAATTCCAGTTAATTTTGAAGATTTTTTTTACCACGATGTCGGTGTACAATTTATTATTTTAATAATAAATAATTCACTATATTTATATCTATTTGTTACATTTTGTTTTACAAAATTAAGGAAACAATATTTAAGTCAAGCCTGATGTTGCCTTACACATTACAGAATGATCCCAGTCTCTTCCACACAGTGAGGCATACAGCTTATTATTTAAACACTAGTATTGGTACTCCGTATTGGTCAATACCCAGAGCCCAGGTATCGCTATCGGTATCGGGACTGAAAAAGTAGGATCGGTGCATCCCTAATTAACGTTAATACAGCTTATAACTTTGCTTTTGAAAATTCATTTCACATGAGTCAAGGAGGAAGTGTCATGTTGCTTTTATAATAATTTCTCATCTGATCTGATTTTTATTTACACTTAAACCATTTTGTTAAAAATTAGCTATTAAAGAAAAATTCAGTCTCATTTTGACAGATTTTTTTTCTTACATATTTCACAGTGTTATAAATAATTTGTGACATTAGTTACACACTTGTATGCAGCTAACATATACATACTGCATGAGCCAGAGCGCTGTCAGTACAGACACAGCTAGCAGCAGCAGCAGGGAGGGATTTAGTGTCTTTCTATAAAGACAGGCATATATGCTAAATGTCTGATGGAGTGAACCTAAGGATAAACGGATTATTCAAACTTTATAAGCATCATTTTGTAATGCAATATTAAAAGTATTTTATTAGGATTGAACATAAACTTTGTGAAAAACTAGCGAAGCAAATTACTATAGCAACACTATCACTATCAATTTTGCACACATTACAGCAATTTGTACAATGTATGCATGGGCATCCTTATTTACTTCTAACTCTTTTTGTTAATACTGTTTTGTGTTTTTTTTTTTTTTGCACTATTCTTTGTTTGGTGTGGTTTGTTCTTGTACTGCTGCTGTGACATGAGAATTTCTCCCTGGGGATAAATAAAGTATCTCTCTATCTATCTATCTATCTATCTATCTATCTATCTGTCTATCTAAATGTAAATCTGAGAAGTGCTTATCAAAGACATTTGGATGACGCTAGTTGTACGCAAATTATCCACTGATGTTTCATATAAATCTATAGAATGAATGGGTAACCACTTGGGTGACTTATTGTCTCCATAATACTGTCCCTGTCACTGATAGGATCAATGTACTCATTGTCAAAACTAAAATGTAATTCGTGACTCAAAATACGATAACAATAAAGCCATCTACCTAACACTGAACAGGCACTTTAGGGCAGACATAAATCATTCTGTTGTTCATTTGCATCATAGCAGGAAGCATTAAGATGATCCACAGTATATTGGGTTAATTTGTTCTAGGGGGAAAACAAATAATTGCTTGTCTGTAGGAAAAAGATTATATGCTGGAATTCATTGTTTGTTTCGCTTGGCTATAAAGCTAACTGCACTCTGCTTCTTGTGAGGTTTGACTGCTGTGAAGCACCTGATTGCACTATTCAGTTTCCTGTGGCCTCTCCTTCTACAGGAAGAAAGACAGCAGCGACCTCTGGTGGGAAAACTATATAACAGCTCAGTATGCACAAAACCCAGAGATCCTCAAACGTATTCATTTCAACAACCACAGAATAAATAAGTTAACCAAGGAGCCCAATTGGTGACCTTTGTCCAAAGAGGGCATTTGTTGCCATGGGGATGCATGGGGAGTATTCACTGTAGGATGGATTACAGGCCTAATGGGTGAAGCCTGCATCAATATAAGTTAGTCATCATGTAAATAAGCATTATTCACTCACTGGGATAACAGTTTGAGCTAGTTACCTGTTTAATATTTAGGCTAATATTCCTCAAACAAATCCTCAAATCGGTGGGTTGCCTTGGAAAGAGTCAGCAAAGTAAGGATACCATTTTTTTAGTACAATATCTAAATGTTAAACAACAACAAGTTATGATGTAGGTTAGCTTGCTACTTATTTGGTTTAGCTAGCTAGTTAACTAAATAGCAAAGTGACGACTAATAAAAAAAAAATGTGTGTATCTAGGAATAATGTTGTGTTTCCTATTCTCAACTAAGGTTACGTTATATAATTGGGAAGCTTTTCACACGAGTCAATGTCCATATCTCTCGCCAGTTAATGCTAACATTAGCCTAACTGACTTGTAGTAACGTTAACTAATTAGCTAGTCAGTTAGCTTAAGTTAATGCTAACTAATTAGCCATGAGCTTCTGCACAAAACACACTAAACAAGATATATATATATCAGCTAAAGACGTCGTGAAACACGTCGCTGGTGCATTTACCAGATGATTTAACGATTAAACATTATTACTCTGGTGACACCACACATAAAAACCTAGCTATTATGTGATGTATTTTTCTGTCACCTTTTGTCAATCTCCACTTTAATTACCTGTTCCAGTCTGCAGACGGTGAGCTTTACAAGAGGCCGACTGGTAATGAGCCCTGCAGTCCACCAGAGGGCGCCCTAGCTAGACTTTCTGCTCAGGTCAGTCCTTGAATAGCTTTAAAGTGGCAGCAGGCAACAATTTTTTGGCATAATTTGGCAAAAATTCCATAATAACCTTTCAGCATATTGTAATTCAAGTGTTCTGAGAGAAAACTAGACTTCTGCTCCTCCTCATGGCTCTGTTTTCAGGCTTTAGAAAAATCTAGCCTGTGAAGGCAGATTTTGATCAATCACAGGTCATTTCAGAGAGAGAGAGAGCGTTCCTATTGGCTGTGCTCCGGTCATGTGACCGGAACTTGGCTTCCTTCAACAGATTTACAATGGCGGCTGGCTCAAAAACTTTCTCATTTTACAGCTAAACAGTAACTCCAAGATGATTCTGAAAACACTTGAGGTGAGAAATAGTCATTACAGTAACAGAATATTGATTCATATCTGATCAGCGCTGCCTAGTTTGACCGTTTGGTCAGAGTTCCGAGGGATTGACAGTCGGCTCTCATAGACTGCAGCTGGGCAGCGGACCTTGTTTTCCTCCGGTAAGTGAAATCCTTCAGATGCCGTTAGGAGCACCGGAGGACACAGTAGGCCACAGAGGAACATGATTTTTTTCAGGTTACCTGTTTCATGTACTACTGTCACGATATAGCGGCCGTTTTCTAAAAATAACTTTTTAAAATCATATTTGCGCCAATCTCGCATACTACAGCTTTAAGTCTTGCTTGGATTCAAGGCCTTGAATATAATACATGTTCATGTGGTTTTAGGAGACTTCTTCCATCTTTTTCCTCTCAGTGCACACACTGTAAATCTGGTCACTTTCTGTGCTGTACTCTAATTCATCAGTATCATTATTTATTTATTTTTAATAGAAGTTCTTGACATTTATCAGAGCTGCCATTGCAAAATGAATTAAGTTAACCTGCAGAAAGTTATGTTGAGCAAAATGGTTTTTTTTATCCATCGCTTGAGACTTGCCAATAATAATTAGACATGGGCTTATGCTTTATTGACTTGTGGTTTCTAAAGCAATAAAACATTTCGTTTCATGCCATTTAGGGCATTTCAAAACAGAAGTGTCAATGTTTCTTTGTTTTTATTTTTTTATTTCCACAATCAAACTATTGATTATATATGACATGGATCAGAATCTGATTATCTGGTTATCAAGAAGAAGAAAAAACATACTTATAGGTCTAACTCTGTGTTTTCAGCTGTGTTTTAGTGACTTGATTTGATATTAAAGTTTAATTCAAAAGAGAAGCCAGAGGAATTATATCAATGATTTGCCTATAAATTAAACTGCGTTCATGCTCATTATAAAACAACAACATTTTACTAGTAACTGAAAAGACAATTAATGTGTTTTACTGCACTTTAAAATTGTTTACATCTCTAGACCCACAATATCATGGAATGTACACAGTTTGTGAACCTGGATTTTATATTTTAAATGATTCATTGTCATCTTGTTTAGTTATAACTTGTGTTATAACTTGTGTTATAACTGATGCTGGGTATGCAAGATGTTCTCTGTGCTCTACTGCATTTGCATAGTGTTGAGACTTTGGGGGTTGGGGATGGGCTTGGAGCAAAGAAAGGCATGCTGATAGCTGTATGCAGGTAAACTAATCTGAATACATGAATGATTATAGGGCTATCTCCTGTCCTTTCAAATTGTTATCTCCTGTCTATTCAAAGTAGAGAGGCTGAATAGGGAGGGGGGATGGGATAAAGTGTCTCACACTCATTGAGGGGGGAGGTCAGTATGCAGTGTTTTGTGGGGGAAGGGGCACAAACAGAGGGCCACTGGGCCCCTCTTTGCGTCTCCATGGAATGTAATTGAGGCTCTCTCACTCAGGAAGACATACAATCAGACCAAAAACACACACAACAAAGATGCACGAGGCTTTTTTTGTTTTGTTTTTGGTGATTTCATCATATCATGAGCAATTAAAAATCATCTAACATTAGCAAACAATCAGCCTAGAACTGGGTTAATCAATGTGTAATCATTTGTTTCATCAATATTGTGAATAATGTATGAATTACTTTTTATCCATCTTTAGTAGTTGTAACACTTCAGGGAGTACTCTATGTCTGCCAACAATGACTTTGACTGACTAACTTTTGTGAATTGGTTGCACAACATAAAAGGCTGTGACTTTGGTAATGAACCTTCTCAGCAGCTATGCTTCAACCAAATAAACTGTATGGATATTTCTGTCCTGCATACACACCCTTTAGTTTTATCACCTCAAAGTTGTTAAGCTGATTGCATAAATATGCTCAGGCAGGGAAGGGCAAGTAAGGAGCTAATTACCTTGTTTTTAACTCTGCCTCTTCTCTTCTATACTCCCCCGATCCTGCTTATCTCCCTCCATCTTTGGCCCTCACTCCCTCCTTAGTAAAAAGTCAAAACTAGTGTGCCTGAGAGATCACAATGGAGACTTTCTTCCATCCTCTGCGGCTACTCAGGGGCCATGGCATGGTGGCTCCACACTCACTCCAATTAATATAACTGACACTGGACCCAGAACCTGTGGGTATCATGCTGCACATGGTGGCATGTATGCCAGTAGCAGTCACTTTATAACTGACATAATTGCAAGTTATTAAAAGGCCAAATGTGAGTCAGCGGATGGAGTGTTGCGATTAACAATATAAAGACAATAAATCATGATTGCAAATTAATATTTGGCAATTATATATTTATACCTGCTTAATTAAAGGCCACATTACACATCATACACCCTTTCAAATTGCCTGGACATTTGTAAAGTCCCAGAAAAAAACATAGCTTTTTAAACTGTTTTGCTTCATTAGAAGTAAACCCTCATACAATGTGTTCATGTTTCTGTTAAATAAATTCCCACTTGTGTTCTCTTCAATATTTAAAAACAATCTTCAATTATTTACATTTTGTGAAAAATATGTTTTATAATTTCATGTAAAGTGAATAACATAATAATGTAATGCTCTGGGGTATGATAAATCATTTCCATAAAGCTGCTTTTCTGCCAGCCTATAAATAAGTTTTAAATCTCTCCCCTAATAATATCAGTGACTGCTGCTCATATCGCCTATGGGTATTGGCGTACGTGTAGTCCGTCTGCAGAACGTGTCAAAACAGTTTTGATGCAGCTCGCGAAGGAAAGCAACTACATTACCCAGAAGCCCCTTGTCAGCTCTAATATAAGCTGTGCTCCCTCCGCTCTGGGAGTGTTTCGCATTTAAACAAACACGGTCCTTGCTGAAGATGGCGGAGAGTTTTGTAGAGGCGTAAAAAGAAACTGCTTCTACTCAATGAAAGCGTCGAAGCCGGTGAGTTTTCTGCAGTTAGTTTATTACTCTGTTATTATTAAGTTTTAAACACTAAAGGTTGTGTGTGTTTGAACGTGCACATTTTGTCACAGAGACAGTTTGTGTGTTGCTCCGCTTCCCGAGCAGGCTGTGTTTTTTTTATTAAGCTACCGTGATACAACGAACCATCTTTACCACTGTCTATTTGTTATGGAATGCCTGTTATGATATTATCGGCTCATAAACTTATCAATAAGATGATAATTCGCGTTAAGCATGTGCCATTCTTATCGGTTTCGGTGTTTTTTTTTTCCCATTATCCGCTAGCTACAAAGTTTACGAGATCCATGCTCTCTGATTCGCTGGGCTGCAATAGCCCAACGTTAGCTGTTGTTAAACAAAACTCGTTTGTGTTTCAAAATGTTAACTCTGTAGAGCCAATGGGTTTTATTCGTTATCCACAACACAGCTGAATAGCTCTGGGCTCTGTATTTTGTGTTGTATCAGACGGTCTGACTTGCGTTGCAGTTTGGGTACAAACGGGGCTGCAGGAATTGTCTGTGTTCACGCTGCTAACGTTAGTTACACCGCAGTAGTTGTGTTGGGTAACAAAATAAAATTGTTTATTGCTCGGTTGTGACGCTTGTGTAGCATCCACTGTGAATGTATTGGAAGGTAAACCACTTTAACACGGTGTATCGTACCTGTTTTTTGTTTGTGTAATAGTTTTCCTACCTTTAACTAGACACGCAAATGCAACACCGTCTAAACAAATAGCAACAAACTAATTTGGACATTTTTTAAATGAGAGACGCACAATTTTTTTTAGCATTTCAGAAAATAATAAAACAAAATTCTTGATTGATATATCTACATACATTTATTTATTTTTTTTTAAATATATTTTCACCGTCCTCCACTGCTGATAACCAAACTTGAACTGCCTTGCTCAGCGTGGCTGCTCTGGAGAATCCACAGCATCTGTTAATTATTTGCATGGCTGTAGTGAGATTACGTATCCGTGATTGTAATGGTTGGTATTATAGCCCATCACAGTATGATAAATGTTGATTTTCACTGCTGATAAATCATATTTAGGTGCATGTGTGTGTGTGAGAGAGAGAGAGAGAGAGAGACAGACTGGCAGAGGGAGATGGATGTGTTTCAGTGCAGGGGGAGGATGATCACATAGGGTTCAGGTAGAGTCCAGGTTTGCTTTCTCTCTGCTCGACAATGTGTATGCTGCTGAGCACTCAGTTTTTGAGGTGGTAAGAGGACATTCTTAGAGAGGGTGCTCACACAGACAATGAGAAGGTAGGTTAGTCATTCCACTGAAACGGTTGAGGTCTAGGTGTGCTGTCGCTCTCTTCGCCTGGGGCCATCCCTGCCAATACATGCAGGTATTTACACCTCAGTGCTCATTACCACGTGAGAGTTTCTGAAATCTTGTTGGTGTTTTTGTCATATTACTACAGGCTGTAGCTACTAGGATGCAGATCACTCATTAAATAAGCTGCAATATCTTAATAATGTGTGCATTTAAATGACATGTAGCTGGGAAAGAGCAAGAAAGGATGAGCTAACTTGTCTTTATTTCGAGTCTGATGGAATGCCATTACTCAAGCCCACGTATGTGGTATTTTTGTAAGTGGTAGAATGACCACTGTGGGAACCTGTCCAATGAACCGCTTCTGCTCATATTCTTGGCAAATGGAGCCCCCTGTCCCCCATTCTCTGTCCCTTTATCTACCACTTTCTTTCTCCCTCACACAGGGTGTCAGGCTGTGTTAACAATGAATCAATCTTTGGGGGGATTCTTTGACTGCAGATGGGGTGAAGAAGTGACTGGGATGCATGGCTTTCGCTCTTTGTCTGCCGGCCCCTGTGCTCTCAATAATTCATTAACTTATCACTTTTTCTCATGGGACCGGGAGAAGTCTCTCTCTGGTGGCAGATTCTGTGCTTACATCAGATTGCCTGATTGATAATCGAATACGATTAATGGCATTACTGATATTTTGTATATTACATAGAGGTTACTTTGTGATGCTGAATATTTTAGCATCCTGTCAACAATACAATAAAATTGTAAGAATATATTTTGGGTGAGATAGTTACCAAACAGACATAGTAAGCTAATAAATCTGAGGATCATGCATGTCAGATAATACATCTGTGTAAAAAGACATTCGATTTGGTTGTTGAATGTAGGGCTGCATATGATGATTATTTTCATTAGATTTGAATGAAATGAAAATCGATTTCATCGATTAATCTGTCAATTATTTTCTTGATTAATCATTTGGTCTTTAAAATGTCAGAAAATAGTGAAAAATGTCCATCCCAGTTCCTCAGTGTCCAAGTGAGTGATGTCTTTAGATGTCTTGTTTTGTTGACTTTAATCGTTTTCGTTGACTTTAATATGATATAAAACAGAAAAAAGCAGGTAATCTCCATATTTGAGTGTACTCAACTCAACTACTACTACTACTCAACTCTATTTGAATGTATTCAGTGACATCTGTGGCTCCCCAGTGAGGTTGGATAATGTTTGGATTTTGTCAAGCCTGAATCTGTATTTATTCCATGTATTATAAACACTATCTATGCGTAATTGTAGATGCATATGGAAGCACAGTAGGTTCAAATTGGATTTCTGAAGTCCGTACGCTAAATTAGAAATCATGTTTCTCAATGAAGTTCTTATAAATTTTGATCTGCGTTCAAAATTGAATGTTTTTAAATAATTAAAAACTTCATTTTGCTGCATGATCTCCGTTTTTAACGGACTTGGGTAAATATTGGTGCTATGTGGTTGCATTGAGCTCTAAATACTGGCTGGTATCATAGAAAAGCAGGAAATATAAGTTGAGAACTTGCCACTTTTTGATAACTGTCTCTAATCTGTCTTCTGTCAAGCTGCATTTTTTGCGTCACTGATGTCTGAATACGTGGCATTCTTTTAGTGTTTCGTCCGTCTGTGTGCGTACAGAGAGACGGAGATAATGAGTTTCGTTTCGAGTAACTGCCAATCGGTCATGTGATGGGCTGATGTGTTCAATTTAAGATTAATAGCTGTGTGGGTGAGCGGTGGCTCTGAGAGGACTCCTGGTGACACACAGAGCTGAAAGGAAAGCCTGATTGTTTCGCCTAATTGAAATATGACCCCTTGGTCTTAGTACCTTTTTTGTTGGGCAGCAGTACAGGTAGTGTAGGGTTAGTCAAGGAGTTGCTGCCTCTTTCAACTAGTTCTTGTACATCTTTACATTTTCCACTAATCCTTTTGTCTTTAATGTAAATGGGATTTACCTGTTTCCAAGTCACGTTGGAGTATTTAACATTTGTACAGGATTCTCTGAAGCTTTACTCCGTACCGTTTAGACTCCGGGAGGCTGTTTTACAACCAAGCTTTGAGAAAGTTTCCTGTGGTCAGCTCAAGCCGTGTAAAACATCCTGTTTAGTCCCCACATCTCAAGGTCACTCATGCAGTGACAGCGATATGTCTTTTGTGTTTGTTAAAGTGAACAACATACCCCTCACTGGTGTGTTAGTAAGTACTCAACAGGTAGGTTCTGTCTACCTCTGTAGAGCTAAATATAGAAAACTCTGCCCAACAAGACAGTCGTGTTTCCACTGCTAAAATATTTACAGCTACTTCGCCCAAACAAGTGAGAGTGAGAATATGAGATGAGAGCTGCTGGAACCAGATTGTTATTCACGAGTCAGAGGAAGCCAGCCAGCCGGTCCAAAGTCAAGCGGTGCAGTTTGCACTCTGACTCTATTTGAAGTCACATCTCATTCATCCCCTCTGTCCCCTCTTCTTCAACTCTGAGGTAATACCCAAGTGTTAGGCTAGCTGAGCCATATGTGAGCCATGCACACTTCTAAAAAGCCAAACGGGCAGCCTGAAGCAATCATTGCACCCAATTCCAGTTTATAACCAGCAAGGATTTGGAACAGTTCACTCTCTGTAGTCCTCGTTGATTGGACGAAGGCAAGAGTTTATTAGGGAAGGGGGTGCCAAGAGCTTTGTCCCCCCTCCCCTCCTTGCCCTTCCTCTTTAACTTCAACTCCCCCTTTAACTTTCGCTCCCCCAGCTGAAGAATGCTCGTAAAACGGGTTCACCTGAACAAGCCAGTGGGAGGGTAGCTCCCTGGCCTAGTTTTGTTACCATTGTAAAATGTTAGCAAGACCTTGTTTGTGTTTTGTTTAGGGCCCCCTTTTATAAAAAAAAAAAAATGCTTTGGGGGAGAGACAAGGGTGAAAAAAAGTTTGGTTTGTGAGATAACTGCTACCAGATGCTCTCTCTGTCTGTGTAAAGAGCAGCAGAAAGAGAGGCTGGTAAAGAGGGGGAGAGAAAAGACACACTGTCACTTCTGGATGAACTTCTCAACTGCTACATGGACACTCTCCATCTTCTCCCTGTCTACCATGTTCTCATTGTATGTATACTCCATTAAATACATACAAAAAGTTAACACAGGCAAGATAGTTACTTTGCAACCAAAACAATGAGGGGCTTTGGCCTCGACCACTGCAAAGTTCACGGTTTCTCTGTCCCAAATGGTTGGTTGCGTTTATTCCCTTTGTTTACATTGTGTTCCTCTTCCTCTCTGTGCATCTCCAAGATGAGACAGCGTGATGTTGGGCTTATGTGGCAGTGGGGTGTGGTTTCTCTAGGTCTGTCTCGATTGAGAGGCAGCTGTGGCTGGCATGGCACTGCAGTTGTAAGTTGTAAGAGGATATGTACACGTATGTGAACATGCAAGCAGGAATTGTAGGAGCGCTGCGTGTCTGCCTCCTATCTTATAGTTCACCTGCAATTTAAAAGCTCCTTTCATTAAAAGAACTTACCACTAATTGCAGTGAGTGCGCAGACGTTTGCTCACGGCACCGTGCTAGACAGCATTTTGATTTTCCACATGCGATTTCTACTTTATTGCAGCCTTAAGTTCAAAGAAAAGTCAAGTTGTGAATGACAGACTTCCTCGCCATCGTTAAAGGCTCCAGACTTACTACGGCATGTCAACACTGGCAATGCATGTGTCGGATAATTTATTACTATCCATTTTTTTCTACACCACTCATTTCTTAATTGGACTGATTTTTTTTTTCTCTCCTTTTTGGATAAAGTGGAAAATGTTCCTTTCACCATTACTGCTCTTCACCCCGCCTGGTGGTGACGTCACCCCTGTGTATGTGGCTTGTCGTTAAGGCAACGCTCCAATCAAAAGGTTGCCTCCTGAGATTGCCACATCACATCAAGCTTTGCACCGATGCAGTGTTTTGTATACCAAACAACACTCACAAAAGTTGGCCATTAGTCCTATCCAGTATTTTGTATGTAGTTTGCTCTACTTTTGGCAAGTGATCCCCATGTTTCCATTCGTTTGTGGTGCTCATACATGTTCATCTGATTGCTATTGCCATACTGGAACAAGTGATTCTATACGACTGCGGTTCAATTGGCACCACCGTTTGTACTACTACCCTGATACTACCCTGTGCCATGTGGCCACCCTTGAAATTGGATGAAAACTAAACATTATTTAGAGCAATTTATGAGTTTGGTTTTAAGCAGAGATGGCAGTTTTGACAGTTTTGGGGGCCAAAAGCACAGTCAGTGGGGCAGATCAGAATAAGTGTTTAATGGCGTAATGTGGATGACGCATGGTTTTGTAAGCTTCAATACATTTTTCTTTGACAGACAAGCAAATATAGTAATCAAAAGTAGTGCAACAAGGCAGTAAGTATGGGATACAAGGTTCTAGGGCTGCAACTAACGATTATTTTCATTTTCAATTAATCTGTAGATTATTTTCTCGATTAATCGATTAGTTGTTTGGTCTATAAAATGTCAGAAAATGGTGAAAAATGTCGATCAGTGTTTCCCAAAAGCCCAAGATGACGTCCTCAAATGTCTTGTTTTGTCCACAACTCAAAGATATTCAGTTTACTGTCATAGAGGAGTAAAGAAACCAGAAAATATTCACATTTAAGAAGCTGGAATCGGAAAATTTGGACTTTTTTTTTCTTAAGAAATTACTCAAAGAAATTATTTGTAGCAGATAAATCGATTAATACTTGCCGATTAATGTAATAGTTGACAACTAATCGATTAATCGTTGCAGCTCTACACAGTTCAATACTTAAAGTTTTTAATTTAAAAAAATAAAAACAGACTGACAAGAAGATTCTTTACTCATTCATCAATAGGCATAAAGTGCAGAACAGTTGTTGCTAAGTTGAACCTCTTAAATATTTTCACAATCAGATGATTATCTACATAAAATGTAACGGTAGAAAAGAAATGTCTTGTTCCTGTGCCTGGCCAAATGCATGTTTCAAACTGTAATTAGATTCACTGTATTACATTTCAATGTCTAGTTGTTAGTACTAGTTGAGTAGTTCAGCCTACATACTGTATAACGTGCTCCACAGATGAGCAGGATGTAGCTGCCATGCTTACTAAAGCCAGTACACAATTAACGGTAAGAAATCCATCATCATGGTGAGTTGTAAGATGCAGAATACTGTATTTTTGTTGTCCTGCAGATGTGATTGTGTAATATTTTTGAATGAAATTCGAGGGAAAATGTGTTCATACTTTCACAGCAGTGCTACAAACAACATGTGCTAACACGTTACTATTAAGCTTTTAAACTTGGCATTCATTGTGTCTGACAGGGACCAGTTCTGAGTTCTTCTGACTGAGAGATAATAAGTAGGCTGCAAATTAAGTTTTAAGAAGGCCGCACAATTAGTTATGTAATAATTGTGAAGAGACTTCACAATTAAACTTCATCCAGTACAGCATTGATGCTCTGTTTTTAGTCCATGTTCAGGTTCAGTTTAACAACTTGTACCCCAGATTTGAAGAATCATCATCACCTAAATACTGCACAAACATAATTGTTATCAGTCTTTTGATTGTTCAGCCTCTTTTTTACTCATCAAAACGCCAGTAACATACCACAAGCTGCAATACAGCTGCACAGTAAAGCAGTACTATTAAAGACACTCGCAAGACATACAAGCAAAAAAACAATAGAAACTGACTGACTTTAAAGCCCAAGCACAGCGAGGCAGGAGGTTTCTGGTAGGAATAGGTATCATTACCAGTGATGCTTATTAATATTACTACTTATTGGTAGTTTTCAGTGATTTAGTAAAACAAAAAAAAGAGGGACATCTTCTGAAAGCAGTTAACTGTTTTTTTTATGTCTGCAAACTTTGCTGCTTTACGACAAATAAACTAAACTTAAATAAGGCTATAAAGGAGCTATTTCAGTTAGCTAGGATTCTAGCAAAAGTAGATGCAAAACATTTAAGACCGCTTTCACAAGCCATAGTCCGTTTGGTTTGTCCGAATCAGAGTGAAATTGAAACTTTTGGTTCGTTTACTATTTAGTCTGGTTCGCTTTCACAGTGCACAAATTAAGGCGGACCAAATAAAAAAAGAATCTGCTGAGGGGCGTGTACGAAGGAGCGAATTTTATCTTTTTTGTATGGAAAGCAGCCACTTCTATGCAGTGGATTGCAGACTTTGATATATTGCTGTTGAAGTTCACTTTGATATGGCACTGATCTACTGTGCGCAGGAATCCCTTCCCCCCCAGTTTGTCTCGAATGACTTTATAAATGTCACTATTTTTTGTGGACTTTATTTATCAATCTGTATGGTTTCTTCGGCCCAGATGTTAAGCAAACATTTGACTTCTGCAGAGGTCCAGGTCAGTCCTCTCCCACTCATGTTAACCTGTCGTTTACCTGCGTCCATCTCAACGAATGCCCGCACAGGCAGCCTGCGTTTTGGTTCGCTCTCACCACTTCTCGGACCGGTTGTTTTGGTCCGCAGCAGAGTACGATTAGTGCGTTCACAACTGCCCAAACGAACCACACCAAGTTTTGATTAAAACGGACTAAATGTTGGCTTTTGAAAGCGCCCTTAAAGGCTCCACACTGGAGCTATTTAGCTGACTTTTGCGACTATGTGGTGTGCCAACATCAGTTTGACAAAACTCTCACACTTACTGTACCAAGAATTGTTGGTCTATGGACCAGTATAGACCGTTTCAAACTTGACAACATAGACATTGTAAATGGGCCCCTTAGAATTTCCTGTTTGTTATTGCAGTAGCTGAGAGGAAGTAAACTTGGACCGAAGCTGTTGCCCTAGCAACAGAATGGCAGTGTAAAGGTCTATAGGAACATTTTTGATTTGACAAAAGTTGAGTCCAATCCAAGGCACCCTACAGGCTCTTCCATGAAGACATCACAAAATGAACAGACTGCAGTATATTTTCTTTTGTTCATACTTTTGGTTTGACAGTTTGAAAGCCTTTCTGAACCCATCTCATTTGATTTCATTCGGAGCGGTATGTGGGTCTGCAGGAACATTGACCCTGAACCATTTTTTTTCATGTGGCTGAAAACTAAGAAGGCAGTTTGAAGCAAAGGCCAGCAGCGTGTGTCAGCTCGATCAGCGTGAGTCGTCCTTTGCCTGCTCCCTGTACAGTGTGAGTGACTTGATTAGCAGTGCAGGCTTAATCACTCAGCAGATGGGAACAGAGTGCACTGTCACCAAGACAAAAACAAACCCACTGTTGGATTATAGCTCAGCGTGTGTGTGTACATGTGTGTCAGTGTCCAGTCAGACTGAGCAACTCTGAATTTTCATTCCTAAACAGATTCCTGAGTGTTGTGATACAAACGCAGCAAGGCTCCTCGTTTCTTTTTCACCCATTTGTCTTTTCAACACTTGGTACTTGTGACCTTTGTATCCAGCCTGTCCTCATAAGTCATTTAAACACGCTTTTAATAGTGTTAACCTGGAACTGAGCGGCATGTGGCGGGAAGAATGTGTTGCAGGCTCTGTAAAGCATCGTAGATTAGGGAACATAAAGAAAAGAGTAGAGTACTACACCTTATCAAGTGCACAAGTATTAGGTTTATATTTTATCTTTTTATAATCCATAATGCTGTGGGTTTTTTTGCACTGGGATTGAGACAAAGCCAACTAAAATGGCCTCTACTTGTGCATCAGACTGTAAAATGATCCTCGTGATTCTCAGATTTTTAGGTAAATTGTGCGATTTATAGGGCTGTCAATCAATTAAAATATTTAATCGCGCGATTGTCCATGATTAATCACGATTAATCACACATTTTTTATCAGTTCAAAATGTACTTTAAAGGGAGATTTTTAAGTATTTAGTACTCATCAACATAGGAGTAGACAAATATGCTTGCTTTAAGCAAATGTATGTATATATTTATTATTGGAAATCAACTAACAACACAAAACAATGACAAATATTGTCCAGAAACCCTCACAGGTACTGCATTTAGCATAAAAAATATGCTCAAACCATAACATGGCAAACTTTGGGCATGTCTGTAAAGGGGAGACATGTGGGTACCCATAGAACCCATTTTCATTCACAGATCTTGAGGTCAGAGGTCAAAGGATCTGTTTCAAAATCGCAAGGCCAGTTTTTCCTGGCCAAAATTTAGCGTAAGTTTGGAGCATTATTCAACCTCCTACGCGACCGGTATGACATGGTTGGTGTCAATGGATTCCTTAGGTTTTCTAGTTTCATATTATGCCAGTATCTTCACTCTAGCTTTAAAACGGAGCCCACTACAACCTAAAAATAGCAAGTTGCGTTAATGCGTTAAAGAAATTCGTGCTTACAAACTTGCGTTAACGTGTTATCGTGCCCTAGTCATTTTGTTTTTTATATTGACATGTTAGCTGTTTGTAAAACTGGGAGATAAAATAAAGCATGTATTGATAGTTTTCTAGTGAAGCATGGCTGCGACTCGAGGATTCAAAACCCCAGCTCTGCTCCTGCTCTCCGTTACCCCTTCGTACCTCTTTTCTGGAATCTTTTTCACCTAGGCTCTGTCAACACATGAAACTGGCCAGTTGAAAGAAAGGAAAAGGAGTAGTAAAGGGAAAAACGGGAGATGGGAGGGGGTGCAGTTGTGAAACTGGCGTCAGACCATCTTTTGAGTGGAATTCTTTGCCGGGGTCAGAGTTCAGGCGCTGCAGCGTGGCGCTGTGATTGGCTGAGGAAAGGTGAAATGAAAACCACAGTAAACTTTTGACCCCAGCGCAGGAGCTCTGCAGGAACGCCCAGCCCGAGCTCTGGCGTGGTGGAACAGAGCCCGCTCTCTTCCTGTGTTTACTCCACCAATCCAACAGGGACGGAGAGGAGAGGAGGAGGAGGGGGGAGGAGGGGGGAGCACAGAGAGGGAGGAGAGAAAGACACAAGAGCGAGAGGGAGGGAGGAAGGGGAAGAGAGAAAATCGTCAGAGCTGCGGTCTGAAAATGAATATCTGCTTTTTCACTGAGTGGCACAGTTGAAACGTGTACACAAACACACTGCTTCTGAAAAGCAAAGTTAAAACCATGTGAGATCTTTTTAAAAAATATTGCCAAAAGTAATTACGGTGGTTGACATATCTTCACACTGAATTATCTACATGAGATTTCTCTTCTCACTGCATCTCCATCTAGTGAAGATGTGTGTGTTATCAGAACGGGCAGTATGGCGGCTGATCGGGCCCCGGCGCTCTGGCTCTCCAGATAAAAGGCTGTTTAGCCATTGATTAATGAACTCATTTCCATAATATTAGCCTTGTGTGATCGCAGCCGCCTGCATTTTGTTTGGTCGCTGTTGTCTCCTCCTGGACGACGCCGTGTCCTCGCTCTTATCACCTCGCTATAAAATACACCAACATGTCGCTATGCTTATAGAAAATGAAGGGGTTGTTAGAGGTTTAGCTGGTTGGATCAGTGCCCGTGTGGTCCTCCTTTCTGTTCTTTGTCTGTATTAATGATGGATAGTTGTAGGAGATGCATGTGTGACACACACACACACACACACACACACACACACACACACACACACACACACACACACACACACACACACACACAGTGGAATCTGCCATCTCTTTGTTTCCACCTTCATTTATTTTCCTGGTTTTTCTACACGATGCAGTTTGTGTGAGAAAAATGGGGAGATGCACACACACAGCCTGTGTGTGTTGTGTGCGCTGGGCACGGGTGGGGGATGTTTTTTTCTAGGGGAAAAAGCAATCTTATGAAGGCAGTTTCTTTCTGCTTTGAACTCTCCCTCACCATATTCATCTACGGGCATCAGGTAAACTACAAGTTTGAGGAAAAAGCCACCAAGACAAATATAACTGTTTTGTGTTTTTGCGCATCAAATGTTTTTTATGTGCCCTTGTGAATTTCTTCTGGCCGTTAATCCACGTAATCGTGAACCAGGAAGTTCAAAGAGCGACAAACTAGGGAGGAGGTTGGGGTGGATGGGTGGGTCAAAAAATACCGGACTTTTGCCCAGGAGACTGGTATTCGTATCCTGTGTGAAACCAGAGGTCAACGTTGATTTATTTGTCACGTCATGTTCATTTCTAGAGTGATGTTACCCAAACCACGATCTTTTCCTAAACCTAATTAAGTCGTTTTTGTCACGTAACTTCTGTACTTAAGTTACACCACTTCCGGTGTCATTTTAACTCGAACCACGATCTTTTCATAAATCTAACTAAGTAGTTTTGTTGTCTAAGATGTATCCTGTGGAGATGGAAGTTTATTTTGAAAAGACTGCATGCATGTAACAAGCGGAAATTGACACGTGCGTCACGTGTTGCTAGCAAGCGTATATCAAATTCCTGACAAATCTCCCTTTTTGGGTACATTTCGAACAGATAAAAAATGTGATGATTAATTATGGACAATCATGCGATTAATCACGATTAAATATTTTAATCGATTGACAGCCTACTGTTCTAATATAACTTACGTCAACAGTATGTTGTTTTACAGTCAGTGTAAATGAGTCACAGATGGGCTAAGCAGTGTTTAATGTATTGATAATTAACCTCACATTCATTTTTCATCTACTGAGGTTGTGTGCAACTTAGATTGTTATATTTGGAAATGTATATAGCCTAGAACATAGCAGACCACATTTATGTTTGTCACATATTTTCTTCCTTAAAGGCTTCTTACTGATGCTTCTCTGAAATGCTTCACAAACTCCAGTAAGCTTCTGTGAGGGTGTGTTTCTGTCTGCTTTCCCAACTCCTCCTCCCCGTCCTCTTCTTCGTTCACATTTGCGTCACTGCCATGGTTTTGAAAGGTGTGCTTTATTCCACTGTGAACTGCTCCTTGTTTGTCTTTAACTCGACATCAGTCAGACTTGTTGAGGCTTTTCATTTGAAAAACTTTTCTGAGTGAGTGAATTTGGTCGAACAGAAATGAAACAAATTTGTCTTTGTATTTGTTTTATTATTATACTTGTCAATTCGCGACTCTGACATGGTTTGAATGGATCATCACATCAAAAATAAAGATGGAGAAACATCTTGTTCTACCACCCGACACACTACGGAGAAACATAGAGACATAGTCTGTGTTTTCAGTCTGGTTTTTAAGCCTTACTGGAATTTCACAGCTGCCTCAGCACATAAATGGAGGCTTTCTCTGAACAATTTACAGCTTCAAAATCCACACTTGTACACACACACATGCTTGACATGTGTCTTCCTCATCCCCATCCCCGAATCACATTGTGTGGCGACACTCTCCATCTTGCCATTAAACCTTCTGGCTCCAGTTTAGTCCCACTGGCCCATGTTTCATTAAAATCATGTGTAATGTTAGCGGGAAAACAGCTAATAAGCAATCTTCACTAACAAGGGTGTATTTTGACTCTATGAAACATTTTTTTATCTTCCCTCAAAATTAAGGGGGAATGTCCAAAATGTCAAGATGACGGATGGCTGCTAAACAAAGTGAAATATGGTTCTAGATGCTGAAGCAAGAGCAGTAATGTCGACCAGGGTTCCCTTGTTTTTTCTTCCATCTAGCAAGGGTAAAAAAAAGTATTGGTTCCAGCATGGAGTTAACGGCATTGAAAGTTCAGAAGTGTCAGACACTGAGGGTGGGCTGTGGCAAGGATCATTTCCCAACTTATCTCCTGAATCAAATCAAATCTGAATTAATTGTCTGTTCATCCACAATGCAAACTGAACCAATTAAATATCTTAAAACTTGTGAGTAGAAAAGTGCAAAGAGGGCACCAATTTTTAATTTCTTGTATTTAATTACACTTACATTACTTGCTCTCAGCAGTTGGCAGCTGCTAATGTTAGCATGCAAAGCTAACTAGCTTGTGATTATTTAATTTCTCAGTAAAACGATGATTATCTCCCTTTCTTTGTCATGGCCCTGCACCTACAGTACTCACCTAGCATTACATCACAGTGTGCCCTTTACACATTCAGCAGTACGCCACAACCTCATAAATCCATCATGAAAACATTGTGATTTATTCAGATTAATTAAGTTGCACCGAGTTGCACAGGTTTGATAAGGTTGAGTGTCGTTAACGAGCTTCACAAGGTGAACACATTCCTCAGCCTGTTGACCAGTTATAAAGGCAGCCCTACGTCTTATAATGTGGACGGGAGCAAAACTGTGGCTCACATTACAACAGGTGGGATCTTTCAGGTTTGCCAAAAACCTTTTAGTTTTGCAGTCACACCCACAGAAATTCAATAATATCAATACATAAATAATCTGAGATTTACCTCAAATCTTTTGATTCCATAATTATTTAATTTTATTCACAACTGAGGTCCGAGAGGGCCCAGTTTGCAAGTCTGAAGGCTCAACGTTTGGATTCAGCTAAACATGGCTTTACCCAGGAAGGATTTGGTCCTGAACAAAAACACTGAGCTTGGGGTTTGTGTGAGAGCTCCAGTTGCACTTCACCCAGTAGCTGGTTGTGTGCTCAGCAGGAGGTGGAGAAGTTCTTTGAAGAAAAACAGGAAGTCATTCTGTCCTCTTGTTTCTTTTTTGCTCTTGACGCCCCAAACTCTAGTGGACACCTTTTGTTGCTTTATTACCTTGTCTGTGTGTGTGCGGTGTGTATGTGTTTGAGTGCAGTGAAGTAATGACGCTCTAGTAGCTCATGATTTTGAAAAGAAAGAAACTCCTATTTGTTTCAGTTTTTTGCTAGTGTTTTTATCCCTGGGCCGTTTAAACCCCTCTCTCTCTCTCTCTCTCTCTCTCTCTCTCACACACACAGTTATAATATAGACAGTTTGGGCACATGTGCTCTGGGTGTGTTTTTGGGGGTCTGTAATTGTGTGTATCTTTGTTTTGGGTGGGCCTCTGTTTATTGTTGGGCCTGCCACTCATTGTCTCGGGGAGCTCAGATTGCAGGCTTTATTTCAGGCTGAGTAGGAATGTCCTCCTCACTATTCTGGTCCTGACTGACTGACACTGCTGCCACTATGGCCTTTAGCCAAACGCCTGTGTATCGAAATAATCTACTTTTATAATACTAACTGAAGTGCTTTGATACTACAGGGTGCAAAAAATGCATTGTCATTAAGTACCAAGTTTACCTAAGTAATCTCATCGGCATCATATCTGTAAGAGAGTAGGCATTTTTGTTTTAGAGATCCACACATGGGTGATTGGCTCTCTTGCTTATACCTGTTAGGTGCTTAGGAAAAACAACACGTATTCCCTCATATAGTCCCTTCAAACACGTTCACATTTTCAACACATTAAATTTAATGAGGAAGGTTATCATTTGATTAGTTGAGAGTTGTTTAAATCAAATAAGACCTGTGTGTAAGATCCAGTGGGCAACATCCATGTCTGAAAAGTGAAGCCAATGAGGAAGTGCCTTAAACTTGCATTCTTTCTAATAGCCAGCAGGGGGCGACTCCTCTGGTTGCAAAAAGAAGTCTGAATAGAAGTCTATGAGAAAAATGCTCCTACTTCTCACTTGATTTATTACCTCAGTAAACATAAACAAGAGATTATGGTCTCATTCACTAGTTTAAAGTCTTCTTCAATACAGCATGATGTTCATTTAGTAAATTATGATCCCATTTAGACTGAAATAGACCATAAAGCAGGGAAAGCTTTAGGGCGTGGCTACCTTGTGATTGACAGGTCGCTACCACGGCGTTGTCCGGTCTGGGAGTTGTCCGTGATTTCGTCTTACAACTTTTAACCCTTTCACAGTGTGTTTTCAGTTCATGAGAGTTAATTGGAACATTTCTGTCGCATACAAATATCTTATTCAGTATTCGGTTGTACTTAGCTCCACCCTCTCGTGTCACTTGTGGTTGCAAAAAAAACAGTGTGGCGACGGCCCAAAACCAAGATGGCGACGGCCAAAATGCCAAACTCGAGGCTTCAAAACGGCAGTCCACAAACCAATGGGTGATGTCACGGTGATACGTCCACTTCTTATATACAGTCTGATAAGATCACTCTCTCCCTCTGACGCATGCAATGCTTGTATCAATGTAAGATAATCATGTCACTGATGAATTAAATACTTGTTTTTGTAACATGTGATTGGTACGGTAGTGGTTGCAATGTGGGCGGATAGTTTTTAATGAAACAAAACCCTTCACAGTTAAAGAGGTTTGTAGCACAAGAGATTGTCTGTCCCTTCACTGCTCACTGTCACTTCTGACAAGCTGAACAAGCAAATTCACTGTCCGAGCTCAGTCAGTGTCCTTTTAAAAGAAGCTCTGTGGCCGTTTAGTCATTTCAAATATAGAAATACTTTTACATGTAACTGTTTAATTCACTGTAGTATAGCTGTTGCTTTCAATATCTTGACTTCATAACAGTGGGGTTTTGAGTGCACACTGCCAACCCCAAAAACACAAGCAGTGTTTCAATGTCAATTATGAGTCTTTGTTAGTTATAAACAAGATAAAAAGATTATTTATTCATTACATTATCAGTTCAATTGATCTACGACAGTATACTTGCCTGTTGTAAATCCTTCTGAGCAGCAGATGCCCCTCATCTCCACATTTAAAGTGTTCCGCTTAAAGAAATCATTAATCAGTACTCTCAACATGAGACTGTCAGAAATTATTCCCTCGTTCACTCATTCACTACTCTCTATATGACACTTAATAGTTTACTCCATAGCGAGCAGTAAATTGAGAATTCAGGCACTTAACTAATCATTTTGCATCATCACTGACGGGCGTAGAGTTGCACGACTGTAATTTAATCACTTCTGACACTCCTTTCTGAATTTGTACACTCACACCCAATAGCAGAGAGTAAATATAGTGTACTATATAAAATAAATAGAGTGATCTTAGACCATAAAAATAGAATATGAGAGTCGAACGGACATTCCCATTCATATCAAGGTAGCAGGATGGTCAGAGCGGCTGCCATTTTCATGTGTACTGTTGCCATAGCGACCGTTGTAGCGAGCAGACTTTCGCATAAACTAAGCCGACTTGCGACAAGTCGGAGGTGAGGTTTTGTAGTAACGACGACTAAACAAGAAGTGGAGTAGTAACGTTACGAGGAACATAGAAAATGTAAATGAGTCAAATTGAACAACTTAATGCTTCATCCACACGCTCTTGTCACGGCGGAGGAAAGCACATTGCTGTCGCCGGATGAGTGACAACTTTGTTCGGCTCGTTTTCTGTAAGCAGGCATTGAAGCATGGTGGAACTAGCATGCTAGCTAGCTGGTTGGCTGGTTCCGCCAGGCTTTGGTGCTGCACTGATTATGGAAAATGAGCTGAACAGCGGGCCGGCGGACAGCAGCAGCGCCGGGTCCAAACAGTCCCTCCGCCTGGGGAAAAGCTACCAAGCGAACTAACCAGCCAGCTGTCTCCGTGAGCTGCGTCAATTATCTTCTCAGCGAGCTGCGACCACACACTTAACGTGTGTTCTGTTGTCACCATAACAACTAACAACAATGTTTTTTTGTACTAGTCAAATTACCACAGCAAACAGTTCAATGACCGTTCTACTCTTATTTTATTTCTATGTTTTAGACACAGCCTGAAAGATACTTGCTAGCCTTGCGGGCAAAACTCCGGGTGCTCTTTCAAAACAGACCTGATTAGCAATAACAACCCATAACTTCAGTTCTTACCCCTATAATTACTCTACTCAACAGCATTGCCACATGCAACTTCCTGTTTTGTACTTAACTCTTTGCACCATTTTACTGTAGCTTTAATATTTTGTTCCTTTGCAGTCTGACTTTTTTGTTTGTTTTTATTGATAATTTATTTTAAAGCTGTATATGATATGCTTTCTGTTTTTAAAACGTTACAAGTTTAGGAACTATCTCAATGTCAAATATCCATTGCGACCAGTATTTTTCTAATGGATACCTACCTAGTATACCTAGCACTATTTATGTTGGTGCTCTGTGTCTCCTCTCTTCTCCCCTCCCCCTCCCTGTTCTCCCGCTCCTCCCCCACTTTATTCTACTCAACGTGCCCTGACTCCTCCTCCTGCTGCTGCTGCGGTCCATATTCATACCATTGCTTATATCTCCTGGTTTGAATTACATTTCACTACCAGAAGTCACTCATGCATGCTAGGTGTTTGTGTGTTTCTGTCAGTAAACAAGGACAGAAAACAACAGGGAGCAACAAAGTTGAGGATACAACAAAACTAAATGTTCTCAAAAATGTCCACACGTTGCTTTCTCACTCTGGTTTCTGTGAATTGTTGTTTTGGTGTTGGGAAGAGTCGACTCAGAATGATTAAACTGTGTTTGGACAGTTGACAGAAAGGGAACGCTTTTCTCTCTTTCTCTGTGTTAAATTATTCAGCTGCAGCATTAGCTCAGTAGCAGCGCTGCGTTTAGGACTGATGTGATCAGTGGTCTGTGGTGGAGGATCACACACACACACACACACACACACACACACACACACACACACACACACACACACACAAACGGTGGGCAGAGTAGGTTGCAGGCTTGCAACTACTGCCTAAGTGTGGCTGCGATGATATTTGCGATGACATGTAGACTTATGACTATTGACACTAAACCTGAACGGAGGCATCATCATAGAATTTGTTTTTCATTTCAGGAGTTGAAACATTTATCAAATCCACTTTTTTATGTTTTAAATTGTTTTTCAGTGAATTTTTTCAGTGAATCTTAAAGTCAAATATTATTGTAGCTGACAGTATTATAAGAATTTGAATTTAGAGCAGTGTGATTATTATTAGATTTCATGAAGGACAGGACATCTGACAGGCTTATCTGTGGCAGTAGGATGATGGTGCTAAAGGTCACTGGGAAAACCAAACACTGAAGGACAGGCCCTCCCAGTTATTGTGTTAGGACATTTATTTATTTAATTTAAAAGGGACCATGTACAGTTTAACACATAAATGTGTCACCATTGGTTGCACCGTACCAGATTATAGCTTTAAGGCCTAGACACACCAAAGAACTAGTGACGACAAAGGCCACGCGTCGCCTCATGTCGCATGCGTCTTGGCCAAAAAGTTGCACTCGAACACACCGCAAAGACTACACTGACGTCCAACTACCACGTACGATCTGCGCCTGCATGAGAGGAAACAACTCTCCCTACCAGCAGGCAGCGGTAGTCTGTATTCGTCATTCAAAAAGGGAAACCGGAAGACCGAGGACTGCAGATATACAAGCCGTTGTTATGATAGGTACAGGAAACAAAGCGGCGTTTGCCGACCATTTTCACACCGCTCTCACTCACCACGTAGCTTCATTCCAGACGGCCATGTCGTTGTGTCCGTTTTCTTCTCGTGCACTAATTCGTTTAAGCTGAGCAGCCAATCAGAGTGATTTTTCTCACCGACGGGCGCCGCCGCCGCCGATTCAACATGCTGAATCGGCCGAAAAAACTCAGATACGGGCAGACTAGAGCCTACGGTGTGGGACACACCAAAAAAACTAGGCCGACAGACGCTCACTGACGGCCCCAACTTTCCGACGGCCGACCGTCGGCTTGGTGTGTCAGGGCCTTTAAAGGCACAGTGTGTAGGATTTCCCCTTTCCAAGACTGCGGTAACGTGAGCCGCCAAGTGCAAAACCGTGGTAATGCTGTTCGCCTCACTCAGAGGTCATCCTTACCATACTAACACTACTTTAGGAGCACCGGATGTCAGACAGTGGCTGGTGGTACCACGGTTTTGCATTCTGCGGCTACCGTTAGCTCAGTTTCACAAGCGTGTCGGCGAACTACGGTGGCCTCTCTCTAGAGCCAGTGTTTGAAACATGGCGGAGCAACATGGCGGACTCCACGAAGAGCCCTATTTAGAAATGAAGGGCTCATTCTAAGCCTCACAGTGGTATATTAATCATATATTCCATTTCTGCTCATAGATCTGAAATGTTACACACTGTTCCTTTAAGCTAATTTGCATCTGTAGCCCCTTCTTGGCAGGTCAAAACAAAGGAAGCACAATAACAAACAGCACAGAGTAAAAACGCAATACAAAAAAGAGCACACAAGACGTGCATTACAAAGCTACACACAATACCATGACGGTTTACTTGACATGAAAATGTGGCTGGCAAAATCCTAAGGAAACAAAAAGCTATTATTTTCAATTGTAATATCGTAAGTTATTGTGAAATGGAAAGACGTTACACAGATGGCGGTGGCCAGCTCAAGAGAGACTCCTCTCTGTTGCTTTGATGAAAGCTTATCCAATTGCTGTGATGAGACAAACACCAAACCCCAGAGGGCCTTCTTTATTGTGATTATGAACAGGATTGCAAAGTACTGAAGGTTACGAAAGCTTTGACAGGATGGTTACCAGCACATGTGTAGTGTCTGACAACTGATTCTCAAAGTTGTGTAAGCACTGTATAGAACAAAAAAATGGTAGGAAAGAAAGGTGACATAGCTTCTTGGTTACCATAAATAATGACGTAGCAACAAACCTGCTTAGTTATGTGAGCACAGTGAGGAATGCTCTTTGACCAATCAGAGTTTAAACTTAGTGTTAGCAACCATCTGATTATTTTGCGGGAGTTTTCTGACCTTTTGTGAGGACAGGGTAAATTCCACACTGGCTCGTTCTCTTAATGCTGAGTTAGATAAGCTTTGGAAAGCCTCTGATGGCCAGTAGCAATCACACAAGGAGTGAGTAGGAACCAGGACGACAGTGGTGGTCCAACAGCCTGATAAACAGAATATGTAAATAGGGTGGATGAGTGGCCACATTTCCAGGAAAGGGAAGTGGTGACGCAGTGGAACGGGCTGAGAGGAGGACGCAAACAGGATGCTATCTGCTGTGGCTTCCTGTGCAATTTTAGAAATCATTTTTTTCCCATGAATTTATGTGAAAGCGAAACACAAAGAGCTCATGCTATTTTCATAGGGAGTAGAGTCATGTTGCGACATTCAGAGGACATTCCAGCTCATGATTTTCTCTTTCTTTTTTTCAGGAGATGTTGAGACATTGAAGCGATACTAGACCCTGAATGGAGCTTGACTGGGGCTTGTGCTGGTCAAGGTGAGCATGTGGAATATGTACAAAAACACACACACAATCTGGACAATCTGTTAAAAGATTCAGACCATTTTATTTTTAACTATGAGACATTGTATTTCTCACATGGGCAGCTGCTGTTTGTGTGCCCGATGGTTTGTGCAACATAACTCATCTTGTCCCTGAGCAGGTTTCACATTGTCAAATGAAGCTGATTCAGGTCAGTGGCATACTGCCAGGCCTGTTGAGACTCATCTGTGGTTTTGGTGGGCTGCTGCTCACGAGCTCTCACTCTGCTCTAGAAGTGCTGCGTACTTGGGTTGTCAGTTTTTAGATTTCAGTCATGTCAAACTTTTAGAAAGTGGCGGCTATCTATGCCGCAATGGCTTCACTGAAGTAGTGCGAAGATTAAACATTAAACATTATGGCCATTCCCACATAGTTCTCCAACCATGTGTATTGTGTGTATACAGTATGTAGCTATTAGGGCTGTCAAAGTTAACGCGATGAAGCAAATTTGTTTTAAAACCACTAATTTCATTAACGCAAATTGCAATTTTTAGGTTGTAGTGGGCTCAGTTTTAAAGCTAGAGTGAAGATACTGGTATCATATGAAACAAGAAAACCTAAGGAATCCTTTGATACCAACCATTTCATACGTGTCGCGAAGGAGGCTAAATAACGCTCCAAACTTGCGCTAAATTTTGGCGAGGAAAAACTGGCCTGGCGATTTTGAAACTGGTCCTTTGACCTCTGACCTCAAGATCTGTGAATGGAAATGGGTTCTATTCTATATTATACCCACTAGTCTTCCCTTTACAGACATGCCCACAGTTTGCCATGTTCTGATTTGAGCATATTTCTTATGCTAAATGCAGTATCTGTGAGGGTTTCTGGACAATATTTGTCATTGTTTTGTGTTGTTAATTGATTTCCAATAATAAATACATACATGCTTTTGCATAAAGCAGCATATTTGTCCTCTCCCATGTCGATAAGAGTATTAAATACTTGACAAATCTCTCTTTAAGGTACATTTTGAACAGATGAAAAATGTGCGATTAATCATGGACAGTCATGCGATTAATGGCGATTAAATATTTGAATCGATTGACAGCCCTAATTTTTAGTAAACTGAAACTAAATAAAAACTATATTCTTTAAGAAAAACTAAACTGAAACAATATTGCATGGGTAAAAAACTTTTTTTTTTGGCTATAATATATTGCTACTGAAAAAAAGGACACCGCATGAATTTCCGTCAACTCTCGTGACATTGAACCACTGAAACTGAACAGGCATTCCCGGAGATGGCGTCATGCCACAGCTTCTTCATTAAAGTAGCACGAAGATTAAACATTAGGGTCATTCCTACAGTTCTCTAACCATGTATTTTGTGTGTATATGTAGCTACATACTTCTGAGACATTATAGCTGGCCCTAACTAAAATAAACTAAAACTAAACCTTTCTGAAAAAACTGAAACTAAACTAAAACTAGCAAACACACTCTGAACACTCACTAAACCTAAACTAAAATGAAATCAAAGTCAAAACTATTATAACCTTGGAGTGAACTAATGAAACTATTCTGAACAAAAAGCACAGTAAATTAAATTGTGTCATGCAGTTTAAATCCCATGGGGAACATAGTTGTTTTGGTGAAGTTGTATTCAAAGAGACTCGAGAAGTTTTCAACTTTGTCTCCTCATGACCAAAGTAGAAACCGTTGTACACCCCTACGCGTCCCCTGTTCTCAGAAAGGCCTCCAGCTCTGCTGTTTGTCCGTCTCAGGATGTGAGGCTGACTGAGGGCTGATGTCATCTTTCTCCACTGCAGCAGAGGTGAGCCTTAGGACAGAAAGAAACCAGGAAGGAAGGAAGAAGGAGAGGGGGGAAAGGCAGTGAGAGTCACAGCCGGAGCAGGACAGGCAGATTTAGAGAGGGGTGGTGAAAGGCAGACAGACAAGAAGCATGCGATGCAGATTTATGGCGCGGAGTGCGTGTCTGAGACTTGGTGCTCCTCTAGTAGGAGTAGTAGTGGTGGTGGTGGTGGTGGGTGACTGGGCTGCATGTCCTAGCCTGCAGTTTCGGAGCAGGAGTTGCATAATGGCTCCCATCCGTTCTATACTTTTCCACTCTGGAATGAGCTCACTCTGTGTTTAAGAGCGTTTGTGTGTGCGCGCACACATACACACACGCAGACACCGAGTCGAGGACAGTCGAACAATCTGGTTGTGCAGCAACACGCTACGCAGCTTTGTGTGTGTTTCTGGGTGGGAATAGGAAAGAGCAGTGACCTTAGAGGGTTGGCTACGGAGGTTTCCTCTAACGTGAACTCTGAGGGGGTCAGACGCGGGGCAATGCCAGAGCAAGAAAACAAGGGCAGGGTCCACAGAGCAGTACTGCTACACCCAGGGAGGGAGGGGAAGAGGGGAGGGCTTGTCTTAGGATGGTATGGGGAGGAAACAGCAGTTAAAACCTATTGGAAGAAAGAGCGGATGTAGCCTAGTATGGAGAACGCAGAGTAAAGGGAATGCGGAAGACATATAATTCTTACTAGTCCCTGAAATGCAGTGTGCAGCCTCGCCTGGATTGTTTCTGGGCTCCACAAGCTGAAGCAGTGTGTGTTTTTTTCCCCCCCGTGCAGTCCCAGGCAGTTAGACAAAGAGGCAGGCTGGTGGGACAGTAGCTACTAGCGCTCATCTCTCTGTGTCTGTGCCACGACATGCCTGAACATGCAAGAGTACTGGAAACAGTTTGTATACGCAGTGTGTTGCTGCTGCTGCTTCTGCTAGCAGAGTGGTATCATTCTAGCGGGCAGGCTGGCTGAACGCAGGATGACCCATCTCCCCCGAGGCTCCGAATCACTACATCATCATCAGTCGCTCCTCGCAGTGGAACAGATGAGATTTCACTCCCATCAAGCACTAAGCAGGAACCAAGGCTGCTTTACTAACTGGATAGTCTACCCTCATAAATCTGTAGGAATCTACTCTTCCCTCGGAAGAATCACTTCATTTATAACCTCAATAGCACGGGGATTTTGTTGATTTTTTTTTTTCCCCCATAACTTGACACTAAGCTTTTAAGGTTTTGACTGAATTTGGCGTCATTTCTGAGGGAACTTTGCAAAGAAATGACAGCTGAGGGCACTTTCCAATCCACACTTATCCTTTGATAAGATTGTACCACACACATATGAGCATATAAAGCCACACTCTCAGTTCATTCCCTCTGATCATGTTCCACCGCCTGTATGTGTGTGTGTGTACATGTGTATATGATGTGCATTTTTGTGCTTTCAGGTGCTGATATGCGCTGAAGATGAGTGGCATAGGAGACAACTCGTTGGAGCCGCTGTGCTCAGGCGACCGCAAACGTAAACTGTCCACCTGTGACACACCGGGCTTAGGGTGAGTTCTGTTAACTGTCCGTCACATATCAATCCACTTTGTCTGCTGCTGTTTTTGGTGTGAATGTCAGCAAGTGCAAGAGGTCGCTTCCTTCCTCGTGGCCTCCCGTAAACATCCATACCTCGCCTCCCATGGTTCACACGTGTGTCTGCTGCTTGCAAAATATCTGAAGCATCTGAGCCAAGGCCGTATGGCCTGCATACGGACGGGGCATGGGGAGGTGAGGTTGTCATGACAACATGTCTAATCCCCTTGGCGCCCCGGCAGGTGTGACAAGCGTCGGAGGGAACAGGAGAGCAAGTACATCGAGGAGCTGGCTGAGCTCATCTCTGCCAACCTCTCCAACATCGACAGCTTCAACGTCAAGCCGGACAAATGTGCCATCCTCAAGGAGACCGTGAGACAGATCCGACAAATCAAAGAGCAAGGTACTACCACCGTGCAAAGTACACCCATACACTCCTATTACGATTATTATTAGTTGTAGTAGTAGTATTTATATTATTAGTTGTATTATTTAGGGCCGTCAATCGATTAAAATATTTAATCACAAATTAATCACACATTTTTTATCTGTTCAAAATGTATCTTAAAGGGAGATTTGTCAAGTATTTGATACTCTTATTATCATGGGAGTGGGAAAATATGCTGCTTTATGCAAATGTATGTAAATATTTATTATTGGAAATCAATTAACAGCTAAAAAACAATGACAAATATTGTCCAGAAACCCTCACAGGTACTGCATGTAGCATAAAAAATATGCTCAAATCATAACACGGCAAACTGCAGCCCAACAGGCAACAACAGCTGTCAGTGTGTCAGTGTGATGACTTGACTATGACTTGCCCCAAACTGCATGTGATTATCATAAAGTGGGCATGTCTGTAAAGGGGAGACTCGTGGGTACCCATAGAACCCATTTTCATTCACATATCTTGAGGTCAGAGGTCAAGGGACCCCTTTGAAAATGGCTATCCCAGTTTCTCTACACCAAAATTTAGCGTAACTTTGGAGCGTCGTTTAGCGTTCTTCCTGACAAGCTAGTGTGACATGTTGGTACCAATGGATTCCTTAGGTTTTCTAGATGCATATGATGCCAGTATCTTCACTCTGGCTTTAAAACTGAGCCTGCTACAACCTACCAATTGCAAATTGCGTTAATGCGTTAAAGAAATTAGTGGCGTCAAAACGAATTTGAGTCAACACGTTATCGCGTTAACTTTGACAGCCCTTGTATTATTATTTGTATTATTGTTGTTATTCTATTTTTCTTTCTTCCGTATTTGTTATGGGGAGGAAACTTGTCGGGTTCCCTTGCTGCAGGACAGATGATGCCAGTGATGAAGTGGTGTGTTTGGTTCACGGCCAGGCTGCCTCAGACTGACAGCCAGTTTGGCTGTTTGTATTGCTGGGGGTAAACGAACACCAGTAATTGAGACCAGTCCTTGGTGGTCGTGGCTCAAGGCTGTCAGTGACAGTGTGTATCTGTTAGTGCCAAACCGTGCTTCTCTCTGGGAGACAAATGACAACTGGTGACTCAGAAATCAGACCTTTTATAGAGAGTCGCTCCTATCCATAAGCCATTTTCCAGTCGTTTTGCAGATTTTACATGATTGGATACGCAAAAGAGGATATTTTCTTCCACCTGTTTTGGCTCAGTTGAGATTAGATCTGTGAGGTTAAGTGGGTAAGGAAGAGAGAGAGCAATCATATTGGAATCTACCCAGAGGGTCACAGCTGGCTACTGCTGGCCCCGGTGTTATGCAGCCAGGTTGCCATAGTTACAGGATGGGAATGATGGAGGGCCTCTGTTTTTTTTTTCTTCTCTTTTCAGTCTGTTGTCCATTTAACACACCTTTTCCCTCCCCCTGTTTACACATCTTTACAATCAGTTTCTCTGGTGTCTTCTTTTTGTATGTCAGTCACAGCTTTCTCAGCTCTGTTTGCTCTCACAGCTAGTTTGGTTCGAAATTGAATTAAATCCAGAGTGGTATTATTTGTCGTCTTGCTCGGTGTCTCGCGCCACAGATGGCCCTGCTATATAGAGTGGTATCTAACAAAGCCTCAGACACATGCTGATTTTAAAAATAGAAAGGTATGCTAATCATTCATCCGTAACTCATGCTGCCACCTGCTGGCCTAAACATACATATTTTTATTTTATTAAGGAAGCAGCTCCCACAGCTAACTTGACATCATAGAATAGTTGCCCTTTGGACCTAAACTCTAGTAATAGAAATAAAACTTTCTTTTTTATATATTTCCAGCCCACTCATCCTAAAGGTCAAGGAAACTCATTTTAGAGTAATTTCTTTTATGTATCCAGTTGGAGAATTTTTGCGCTTTGGATTCATATCCGAACCGTGTACTTTCTGCACTCTTGTTCATAAGACTGTACAACACTTATTTTTTTTCTTGTCCTCGCTCACAACAATTTTGGACGGATGTGTATTACAATAGCTAGTATTCCCATATTTAACCCAATAGATGTCTTATTTTGTATGGAAAATCTTAACTATCCCATTTCTTCTGTAATTAATACAGTCATTTTAATGGGAATGCATCATATCCATATTTGTAAGTGGTTAAACAGAAAGCCTAATTCTATTGTGTTTAAACATTGAATAAATACTTTCTCAAATCATTGAAATTTGTAAAAAAAAAACATGAAAGCCATAGCTACTACTAATAACTACTGAAACATTTTACATATCACCTTTTATTATAAGATACAAGAAGTTATTGCCCAGGATGCGCCTTGCTAAATATCGCTTAATAAGTGTATGTATTTCTTATAGTTTGCTTCTTCAAAAGTCCCCTGTGATTTTATTTATTTAATTTATTTTTTACGTTTCTCTTTTAGATATGTTATAAGAGATGATTACAGAATAGAATGGTTGCCCTGGAATTCTTACAAACAGTATGAGCTGGGAAAATACTATGAAAAAACTGAAATAACTATTATACTGTGAATGAAAAAACATGCAGGTCATGTGCACTTCTCAAAGTTAAGGTCACTGGCACCAAGTGTTGCCTTCTGAACAAAAGCTCTTCTAGTAGAGTTACAACATGGAAATTATTTGCATTATGTATATACGAAGTACAAAGTAAAGAATTTAAAGGCATCGATAGCTGTTGTAAAATGTCAATTGTCTTCATCAGTAGTGTGATGTGCTTTATCCGTCCTCAGGAAAGAGCTCTTGCAGTGATGACGATGTCCAGAAGGCGGATGTGTCTTCCACTGGTCATGGGGTCATTGACAAGGACCATCTGGGACCGCTGCTCCTACAGGTCAGCGTGGGGACAATCACTCGGGGGCAAAAGAACAACACTAATTAGCGGTCGCTCCATATGCTGGACCAGTGCTTTGCTGTCACTTCAAGTTGATAGAAGCGTCTCAGCTGGTTTATAGAAAATAGTAACCAAATAAGGTGAATATAATGTTGTTATTTTCATTGACAAGCCTTCCTCCCTGCTGTTCTCAGGCCTTGGACGGCTTTCTGTTTGTGGTTAACCGGGAGGGCAACATCGTGTTTGTGTCGGACAACGTGACGCAGTACCTGCAGTACAAGCAGGAGGAGCTCATCAACACCAGTGTGTACAACATCATCCATGGCGAGGACAGGGAGGAGTTTCACAAGAATCTACCCAAGTCTAATGGTGAGACACGAGTTTATATACATATGTGGGTGCAAGCTAGGGCTGTCAAGGAATATTCTAAATTCAAATATGTGTTCGAATAGTAAAGAAAACAACAGATATTCGAATATGAGTATTCAATTTTGAATTGTCTGCCTCACGCACACTGAATGCACCACATGATGGGAGTCACACAACGTCACTTTCAACGTTAGGTCAAGCTGAATGAGGAATAATTCAACAACAACAGTAATGATGGAGAGAACTCAGCCGCAGAGAGAGTGACACCGTGTCCTCCTGACAGAAAGCATTACGTTATGTCATGTAAACAAACCACGTACCGATCAGCTGTGCTCCCGATGGACGGATGGACGCTAGGTATTCGAATAGTTCGAACCTATGTGTTATTTCAGAATTCATTTTCGAATGTCTTTTTTTTTCTCCAATTTTGACAGCCCTAGGGCAAACACATTCAAGATCACGGATACCTAAATGTACGCTCAAACACAGTCACTCGCTTACTTAAATGATTGAACACCTGAACGTCTGAATGCTCTTACCCGTGTGGCTCTTCTCTTCATAGCACCAAATGGGGCATCGTGGGGTGGAGAGGCACCCCGGCAGAAGAGCCACACCTTCAACTGTCGTATGCTGGTGAACTTTGTTCATGGTCAGAGTCATGGGGTGTCAGAAGAGAGGCCTGGAGGCCAACGCTATGAGACCATGCAGTGTTTTGCCCTCACTCAGCCCCGGGCCATGATGGAGGAGGGAGAAGGTAAAAGTCAATCTGAATATATATATATTTAAATTTTCAGATTAAAACAATGGAAAAAATACAACAGTTCAACACGTGACAACATGTACATTTATTCATGCAGAGGATATGATTAAACTAGCAGCTACAAAGTAGGACTCGTACCCTTGGCTTACACGTAGTGTGTAGCTCTGCCTTCTACTGTATTTATTGGTCAATTTGTGCTTAAGTGTTACAAATGATACTATACCCACACGATTTTTGAATGTCCATTTTCTCTTCCTGCGATGTCAAATGACGACTTAACAGTGCGTTGTCTCTTTACTTTTAGATTTGCAGTCATGTATGATCTGTGTGGCACGACGCATCATTGCAGTAGAAAGGACAGAGAGGTTCAGCACACGCCATGAACTGACTGGTAAGTTTCCAGTTTCCACTATCTAATAGATGCAAGTAATTTCGCGAAGTGTAATAAAGGATAACTTTGGTATTTTAGACACATGTTAGACACAAAAACATGGGAAAATAGGGTCCAGGTTGAAAAATACCAAAGTTACCATTTCATTTTTGTATACATGTGTCATGACCTTTGGAAACGTTTTTTTTAGGCACACCAGCTTACAAAGGCCTTAGTCAAACTAGGTTAGGTTATAAATGCTGTGTTAGATGTCATTAGTTGATGCTGTGTACTTGTTCTTTTTAAAAAAAATCAATATTAAAATTAAAATTCCCCCTTATACTCAGTACTTGTAATGGTCAATGTGACCTTTCTAGCCATGTCATTCTAGATATTTAGAGATGTACACTGTCGATTCTTAATACACTTAGTCATACACACTACATCTGAAGTTCACCAGTAGCCATTATCCTTTGTGTAATCCAAAAATCTTCTATTACAGGTAAACTGATTGAAATTGAGCAGCAGACCTCTCTCAGCACCACCATGCGTCCAGGCTGGGAGGACCTGGTGAGGCGCTGCATGCAGATGTTCCTCCATCGAAGTGAGGGACAACCGTGGTCCTACAAACGGCACTATCAAGACGGTATATAAAGTTCTGCACCTCTCTTGTCACCATCACTTAGTCGCTACCACAAAAGCCCATCATTTTCACATCTGGTGCTACATTAGCAGGTGTAATAACAATAGCAACTTGATTTCTGAACTTGTTTTGCATGTGAATGGATTACCTAGAATGAGAGTATGAGAGTCATTATTATAGGCGTCGGGAGGGCAGGTTTGAGCTTCGTCATGAAGGCTGCATTAACAAAAGTATACTAGGAATGTACCAGAACACAAGTCACCTCATTAAAACGTTTGGTATGTGGGACACGGCCCTTGCTAGATGAATAAGAGGCTCAAAGCATTAATGAGTCATCTCCAGCACAACAGGAGACATTACCGGATTTATAAGACACAATGAGCAACACTCTTGACTTTATGGAGTGGTAGAAAGAAAACTAATTTTCTAAAAAGTCTCTACATTCAATTTTCAGTATTTTTGTAACTTAGTTTAGTGCTGTGTAATGTAAGACTGTGAGTCTTTGTGACTCGGAGACGGCAGCCTGCGATCTTCTTTGCTTAAGTATCACAGCTGTGTTAATTCAGTCAGCTTCACAGTAAAAGCTTTTCAGACAGTGACCACTGACAGCTACATGACAGTTTTATTTGTTACCAGTATTAGCGCCGATACGTTGAGCAACACCTTTTACCGTGCCTTTGTGTCTTGTGGAAAACTCATCTGTTGTGACCAGGGTTATTATAGTAAACTAAAACAGAAACTAAAACAAAAGTTTTTAGTCAACTGAAACTAAATAAAAACTATATCCTTCAAGAAAAAACTAAACTGAAACAATATTTCCTGGTAAAAATCTAATAAAAACAGAATAAAAATGAATGTAAATTCATTTAAGTTTTAGTTTCTTAGCTATAATTTATTGCTACTGAAAAACAACGACATGAATTTCCGTCACCTCTCGTGACATTGAACCACAGAAATTGAACGTACTTGACCTTTCAGGATACAGCGCTATGCCGCAATTGCTTCACATCGGACACTACATAGCGCGAAGATTAAACATCAAATATTCTCCAACCATGTATTTTGTATGTATATGAAGCTAGATAGATACCTGGCCCAAACACAAACTACTGTAAAACTAGAACTAAATATATGAAAACTAACCCTTTTTGAAAAACTAAAACTAAACCAAAACTAGCAAACACACTCTGAAAATGAACTAATACTGAACTAAAATTAAAATTAAAAGTCCAAACAAAAAAATATTAAAGATTAAAAACTGTTATAACCCTGGTTGTGACTGCATTGCAGCGCTCACAGTACAGAAACAGCATACAGTATATCAACTGTATGGAAATTCAGCTTAAGTCCCTGCCATAACTTATGACAGCTGTTTATTAGCGTTTTCTTTTTTAATGTTGTTAGTGTACGCAGCTATTTTTAGGGGTTTTAATTCTCCTTTTTTCTGCTCTAGCCTTCCGTACTGGCCATGCGGAGACCCCACTCTACCGCTTCTCGCTCTCTGATGGCACCCCAGTCACAGCCCAGACCAGGAGCGACCTCTGCAGGAATCCCAGCACCAATGAACCGCATTCGTTCCTCTCCACACATTTGCTACAAAGGTGCAAATGCTTTAACAGTTACAACTAGCAAGAATGATTTGATTATAAATTAGGTGATTGTCTCACTGTGTTGTATGTGCTTGAATTTTGTTCTGTTTTAAATTTTTGTAGGGAGCAGAATGGTTATCGTGGAAACCAGGGCGGAGGTATGAGGCCTCAGAACATAAGTGTGAACAACCCCAACCAACAGATGAACATGGGCCCAGGAGGGGGCATGGGCATGAACAGGGGCTACGGCATGGCCGAGCAGGGCAACATGCCACAAAGAGGAGTGCCTCCATACACCGGGGGCAACCGCGTGAATCCCATGAACCAGATGAATCCCATGCATCAGATGAATCAAATGAACTCCATGCATCAGATGAACAACATGGGTCAAATGAACCAGATGAATCAGATGAATTCCATGCATCCAATGAACTCCCCCATGAACTCCATGAACCAAATGGGGCCCATGAATCAGATGGGTCACCATGGCATGCATCAGCAGCAGCAGCAGCAGCAGCAGCAGCAGCAGCAGCAGCAGCAGCAGCAGCAGCAGCAGCACCATCAGCAGATGGGTCAGTTCCACGGAGGCGGAGGTGGACCTGGAGGTGGAGGATACGGGATGGGAATGACCAGTCCGCCTCAGGCCAGTCCAGGGATTAACGGTCCCCCACACAACGTCATGGGCTCGCCCAGAGTCCGAGGAAGCCCCAAGATGGGTGCCAGCCCCTTCTCTCCCGGAGGTATGAACCAAACTTTTGTAGAACTCTCATTAACCCTTTAATGTTCTGCTCGACCGTTGGGTAGAGCACATTTTGAGTCACGATATCTTACTGAAAAATGTGTTGAACTAAACTCAACCTGATCAGAGCCAGATCTCCACCACTCGGTTTAGGTATTTTATGCTAAAAATAATCCACTAGATGTCGCTGTGAGTTTAAATAGCATGCCTTTTTAGTTTGCCTTCTTACAGGAAGTTAGCAACAAAAAATTAATCCAGACATGAGGACTCTGTTTGGTCAGATTTTCATGGGTAGGCATATTTTTCAGGCATATGTAAGTTGATACTAAAACAAAAAGTCTAATAAGGGACAAATCATTTTCAAAAACATGCTCTACCAAACAGTTCAACTGTCCTTTTATGGTAAATGAAATGATGATCATTCATAGTTGTAAATATGATACATTAACTGTTATTCCATTATATATATATATGGAAAGGATTTAATAAGTATGAGTAAGAGAAAATGTATCCATCGCTTTTTTCTTAGTGAGGACATTAAAGGGTTAATTAGATGTAGAAAATCACAACTTCTTAACTCACACATTGTGTGTTATTAACTTGGATTGATGACACGTCTCTGGTTGTGTCCTTGTCAGGTATGAACTCTCCCATGAGCTCCAGTCACCCCGGGAACTCTGGAGGCGGCGGAGGAGGAGGAACCACCTTCTCCAGCAGCTCCTTGAATGCCCTCCAAGCCATCAGTGAGGGGGTGGGCAATCCGATGCCCTCCCCCCTCACCTCTCCTCTCCCTCACAAGCCTGACAGCTCCCCGAGCATCAACTCCACCAACCAGGCAGCAGGGGGACCCTGTAAACCAGGCCTCCCAGCTTACTCCGACTCCAAGAGCCCAGGCAGCTCGCTGGGGGCCGGAGGAGAGCAGCAGTCTCTGCAGCATCCACACACCCCCACCAGCGAGGGCCCTCCTGACAAGCCAGACAGCCAGGCCAGCAGAGAGGCGGGTCCGGCCGGGGGAGAACCCAACCGACGGGTCCCTGACACCAAGTGCCACAAGAAGCTCCTGCAGCTCCTCACCTCCCCTACGGACGAGCTGGTGCCACCTAATCACACGCCGAGCTCCGGGCCAGGCTCAACGCCCGAGGCTAAAGACGGGACGGCCGGCGTCACCAGCCCCTCCTCGACCGGAGTGTCCTCCTCTACGGGCGGGAATCACGGCGGCGTGTCCTCCTCCGGAGGCCCGGGACATTTAACAAGTCAGTCACTGCAGGAGAAGCACAAGATCCTCCACAAGCTCCTGCAGAACGGGAACACTCCCGACGAGGTGGCTCGCATCACAGCCGAGGCCACTGGGAAGAGCAGCCTGGAATCGGGGGCCGGGGAGCCCGGTGCTGCAGCCGCCGGAGGGGGTAGGGGGTCTGAATCAAAGCAGGAGCAGCACAGCCCCAAGAAGGAGAAGCCCCACGCCCTCCTCCACTACCTCCTCAATAAGGACGACTCTAAAGAAGGTGGGGATATCAAGCCAAAGCTGGAGGAGCTGGAGGGGAGAGGAGCTCAGGGGGCAGGGGTCACCAGCTCTGACCCCCACTGCGTGGATGGGAAGGTCAAGTTGGAGCCATCTGATGAGGTACGGCTTTTACCCAGAATAGCAGTTTGTTAGATGCAGTTAGAAATATTGTTGTCTAATCATTCTTGTGTCTCGACGGCTCAGGCGGAGACCCTGGAGACCATTCTGGGTGTCCCAAGGAACAACTCTGGCTTCTACGCTGAACCAGACTCCAGAGCAGGGAAGGAAGTGGGAAACAAACAGGGAAATATACCCGACAGTATACTTGGTAAGTCACACATTTGAGTCTATTTGAGTATCTTGATCAAATCTAGCAAAAAGGTTCTCGCTTAAGGCAAGACACTACTGGCATAAACATTGTTTTTTCATGCACTTGTCAGTTTTGAGATTTTGAGCTATTCTGCTTCCATATCTTCTTTCAGATTAGTGGAAAGAAAACATCCAAAATACACATCTAGGTGTTTATTTATACACTTTGTCTATTTGCGTCTGTAGATTTCTCCTAAATTCACCAAAATTAGATAATTTCCCATTTGCATATTCAAATATGCAATTTCAGAAAACTTGTAATACAAAAAATGACGATGATGATGTTTAACCTATACACCTGCAGTGTCTCCCCTTAATGGGGAAAAGCACAGAAGAGTATGCATAGCCAAGATACTACAGCCGTAGCGACCTTGGCACATGGCATGTCAGATACTTTTTAAAGTCTTTGCATGAGGACACTGGAGAAGCTTCCTTTTCTTAATCGTACAACCTAAATGTATGAAGGTATGCAATCATAACGTCTTTTATTGTGTGTGTTTCAGATGGGGAGAGAGGCCCCATGCCCCCAGCTCAACGTAGTGCCTATCAAAGAGCCTTGTCCATGGAGGCCAAGCCCATGGGTGGAGGAGAGGGAGTAGTAGGAGTTGGGCTGGCCGGGAGAAGGAATGTCCCCTGTCCCACACTGGTCAAACAGGAGAAGATGGATGCTCCGATCCGACCTGGGCCCGTTCCCAATGGCTTTCAGGGGGGCATGGGTGTGTGTCCACCGCGGGGCCATCCAACAAGTAACTTAAACACATATTTTTTTAGCATGCCCAAGACAGCCTGGCTTTCTATGAAGTCATGGGTCCCACAGAGTAGACAGCATGGAGATATTTGTTCTCTCAATACTACATTCTTTTCATTTTTTAGATAAACAGAAGCTTAGGGTCCAGTATTCACTATGTTGCTAAGCTTACTGATGAATGTTTATGGTCTTTGTGTTGATCAGGAGCTATGGGCAGAGGAATGGGAATGCCTCAGCGGCCTCACATTTCAGCGCCAGGGGACTGGGGGATGCCGAGGTCCGGCGGCAGCCCTGTGGCCGGACCAGGACACCCTGGCATGGTTCGCTCTGGTCCAATGGGAGGACACATGATCAACCGGTCCAACAGTGTACCCGGAAAAAACAGGTCTATGCTGCAGCAGCAGCTCATGGATATGGGTACGTCGCATGTTGTGTGTGAAACTGTAACGAGTGAATGTTTGGTGTATATATATATATGATAAAGGAATTGAAATCATTTTATGTGGATAATTTGACTCACTGTTTCCACTCTATATTGATCATACACTACCCATTTTCACCTCTGCAGGTACCAATGAAACCAATATGGGTATGAGCCCGTTTGGTGGACATGGGCCCACACCTCGGTCCCCCTCCTGGCCAGACTCTGCTATGGGAATGGACAGACCACAGACTAACACAAACAGGTAAACCTTTTGCACTGGTCCGAACCCTATCCCTCTGAATCTTTGCCATTTAAGACCTTAAAGGGATAAGCCACCAGACTCCGTTGCAAAAAAAACAGTACTTTTAGCGTAGACCAGCAACTCCCGTGTTCTGTGAGGTAAAATTGCTGTTTTTTGAGGAATACTTCACCCACAAAATGTAATTCTTGAATAAAACTTTGTTTTTCTCGCATGCCTCCATGGTAATCGGAGAATCAGAAAAGTCTTGATATAGTGAAGTAAACGAAGGCCACGTTTAAACTGCCCCCATTGACTTCACTTATCTCCGATTTTTGATTCTCCGTTCACCATGGAGACATTGTGTGGGTAAAGTATACCTTTAAACTGAATTTAGAAGCTGGTGTTAATAGTGTCTGTGATTGCAGTTTCCTTTTCTTGAAGTGATTTAACATTTCCTGTGTCATTTGTTGTGTTAGGGACCAGTTTGGGCACCCGCTGGAGGAGCTGCTGGGGCCCCTGGTCAACAGCGAGGGCCCGAGTGATGAACGGGCACTTCTTGACCAGCTGGACTCTCTGCTCAACACCACTGATGTCATTGCTCTGCAGGAGATAGACCGAGCCCTAGGCATCCCTGAAATAGTAGGCCAGGTACGGGACTCACTGCAGTACACATCTGCATATACTCATTCTGTTAACAGGAAATGGTAACACATTACCAGTGTTGGCACCAATGGGGCAACTTCAGTTCTTCTAAAAGTAATTCTAATTTATAAAGTGATTGATTGTAATGTGATTCATTGTGATATAAAATATGGATTCATAAGTGCAATGCAAATTTTGAATGCATAGTAGTCCGTTAGATTACATGGCATAAAGTGGACAGCTTGTTGCTCAATGTAATTTAAACGTGGGGTCTCGATGCTAAACTTAATGTTAGCTTGCACTAATTTTTATTAACTCCCAATGTTTTGTAGCTTCTTGTTGTGCAGGTCTTCTGTAAGCCTGATGTGATACTTGTGGTTCTTATGCAGTTGTTTTATGTAGCTAGCCTTGTGTTGATATTGCAGTTTACTTGTCCAAACTAGCATAACGTCCAACTTCTCTGTACCCCAGAACCATAGACCTGAAGGCCACCGGCAGGGCCAGGATCGAGGCCAGGGCCGGCGCCCGCAATCAGAGCCTTTCCCAGGGCCGGACTCCTCCTTAGGCATGGACCAAAAACCCATGTACAACCAAGGCTACCCTGGGCCCCCCGGGCCCTCCTCTATGGGCATGCAGCCCGGTTATGGTGGCAACACAATGCAAGGCCAGTCTCCTGGGGGCTTCAGCCCCATGATGAATCAAGTGGGCCAGACTGGGGGCTTCCCCGGCATGGGGGGTATGGGCAACCCCCGCGCAAACATGATGCGACCTCGCATGATGACTGCCGTCAAGCCCCTCCGACTGCAGCTGCAGCAAAGACTGCAAGGACAGCAGGTGATCACACAGATACAGATATTGTTATTTTTAAGATACAGCAGGTCAACTCGTGTCTGAGGAGAAGTTGGTGCCTTCTTCATGGATGTATAAAGAGAACTGGGTACAGCGTTTCAGGCGGGCGCCCGTTCATTCCTATGAGAGTTGCTCAGAGGCGAGTGATAAAGTACCCAGATCTTCAGGCGTTCTTCCGCATCCATTGGGCCCATAGAGCGGGCGCAGTAGTGTTTTCTTTAACTCCGCCTCCCAGCCCTCGCTCCAGCCTCGGTCTGGGTCTCATTCACATGAACGGAGGAAGGGAAATAACTCCGGATTCGGCTATTAGTGCATTTTACAACTTTTAAGACCTAATGATTTAAATAATGGCTATTTAAGTGTTCGTACTGGGAAGTCCGCTGAGTTACAGACATCTCTTTCCCAACATAAGTCTATGGGAAAAAGTCTTTTTGGGCCCAATTGTATCACATGATGGACACAGAAGTTGTAGTACCACCACTACGAAAATTTGCTTCAAAGCCTGGCACTCCTCTTGGTGGCTTGGGCGTTAATAGTGAGCATAAGAAACAAACTGGCATATTTTAACTGTCTTTATCTTGTCTCATTTGGCAGTTTATGAACCAGACCCGACAAGGCATAAAGATGGAACATGCCCCCGGAGGAAACCCTGCAATGCATTCAGGCATGCAGCCTGGCATGCAACCTGGAATGCAGCCTGGTATGCAGCCTGGTATGCAACCTGTTATGCAGCCTGGCATGCAACCTGGCATGCAACCTGCAAACATGGGTGGTCAGGTATGTAGTCGGCACTTCTAATGTAGTGTGCATTCACTCGCCACTTTTTAATAACATCAGTCCGGTCACCATTTGTAGATTTAAGGTCAAAGTTTTGATGTTTGTCTGCAGCCTGGTTTCCTGAACGCCCAGATGATGGCTCAGCGCAGCAGGGAGATAATGACCATACAGATGAGGAGGCAGCGGATGATGATGATGATGCAGCAGCAACAGCAGCAGGGTCAGGGGCAGGGAGCAGCAAGAGGCTTCAGCCCTCCTCCAAATGTCATCGCACCAGGAGGCATGGACAGCCCCATCGGAGCCCCCCCCATGAGCCAGCCTGGACAGCAGGGCTTCAACTATGGAGGTAACTATGGTGAGTTGACTGAGACAGAGCTTGGTATCATTTCCTATTGGACGTTCAAGTTTCACACTCAATTTTCACCTTGTTGTTGTTGTACTTGCAGCGATGAACCAGCAGGGGGACCCATCATTCATGGCTCCAGGTAGCAACCCACCAGCAAACATGATGCAAGGACGAATGGGAGGTCCTGCTCAGAACACCATGATGCCAGGGATGCAGGGCAATCCACAGGGAGGGCCCATGTACTCGTCTGGAGACATGAAAGGCTGGCCACAGGGCAGCATTCCACGCAGCAAGTATGTAGCGTCAGTCTTCCCTGAGCTAAATTATTTAGAATCTTTAGTGTTTGTAGTTAATTATCACCATTTTAGCACCATACTCAAAAAAGGTTTTCGTTGTGTGATATTTCTATAAAATATAAACATCTTTTTATTTTTATTTTTTTCCAGCACATACCCCCAGCAACAGTTTCCCCAGCAGGGCAACCAGGGCCAGTTTGGACACATGATGATGAACAACTCCATGGGTGGACCCGGGCCAGTCAGCGTGGCACCAAGTGCGGGTCAGATGGGCCAAATGCCAGGGCAGAGGCATGGCCAGATGCAGGGCCAGATGCAGGGCCAGATGCAGGGCCAGATGCAGGGCCAGATGCAGGGCCAGATGCAGGGCCAGATGGGCATGAACCCCATGGGAATGGGCAGAATGCCAATGGGACCTGATCAGGTATGTAATACATTGACACATGGGATTATGGTGGCCTTAAGGCCCAGACACACCAAACCAACATCAAAGAACTAGCGGCGACAAAAGTCGACTGTTGCATCGCCTCACATTGGCTTTGTCTTGGCAAAAAAATTGCACTCGAACACACCGCAAAGACTACAGCAAACAGCCAACTACCACGTACGTTCTGCGCCTGCATGAGATGAAATAACTCTCCACACCAGCAGGTCGCTGTAGTCTGTGTTCATCATTCAAAAGGAGAAACCGGAAGACCGAGAACTGTGGATATACAAGCCGTTGTTATGACGCGAAAATTAAATAAAGCGGCGTTTGCCGACCATTTTCACACCACTCTCACTCAACACTTAGCTTCATTCCAGATTGTCATGTCGCTGTGAAAATATCCGTGTATTGGAATGATCAGATGAGATGAAGATAAAAAATGAGAAGAGCCTTCTGTGTTTTTCCTCACTTTACTCGTTGGCTTGCTTTCCTCACTTCCGTTTCTCTGCTCGTGCACTTATTCGTTTATGCTGAACAGCCAATCAGAGTGATTTCTCTCACCGACGAAAAAAAAAGCCCCCGACACGGGCAGACTAGAGCCGACGGTGCGGGACACACTGCAAAACCTAGGCCGAAAGACGCTCACCGACGGCCCAAAATTTGCCAACGGCCGACCGTCGGTTTGGTGTGTCTGAGCCTTTATATGAGGGTCAGCTGATATTTTAAAACACAGTTGAGATATCATAGACATGTAAAAAAGGAGAGCGTAGGAGAGTTTGCACATCTCACTGTTTTTCTCTCTGCAGAAGTATTGCTGAAGACGTGTGGCTGATGGCAGAATCTGGAGCCTTTCAGCTGGCAAAGTGGTCTGAGCCCCGAGAAGAGCTGGATTTACACACACACAAACACACACACACACACAAACGCACACATAGTAGGAGTTCTCCAGCATAAAACGTGGCGCAGGAGACTCGGCACAACACACTGCTCATCCTGGAGGAAGTGGGCTACAAGGACAACTGAAGCCTCACACACTGTTACCCTGTTAAGGTGATGCACAAACACAAAACATCAGTGTATGCGGGTGCGTTCACGCCAACGACCTGGAGGCTGTCGGGCAGTATTCAGCGTCGCGGCCAGGCTGCAGAACGGGACTATGGTACAACTAGCTGTGGCTGCACTTTACCTGGAAGCTTCTGTGTGGAACAAAGATTGATGCAATATTCCTTCATCATTACAGCCTTACTAGAGATTCAATGCCTTCACAACGATGGGTTTCTTCTTTTTCTTTCTTATCCTTTGGATGCGCCTCATTCTTGAAGTCATCGGGAAGCTAAAAGCACAGTTAAAACTATGTTATGCAGATTGGAGCAATAACTCTCTACGCCTCTATGCTTTAGACTGTAACTGAGCATCATAACACCTGTTATAAGCAAACAAATGGTACTGCAGTATTAGATGTCTCAAATGTCCTCTGTGAATATGAATTGTAAATATTTTACAAAATATATCAGACATGCTTTTTAAAGGCCCATTATTGCACAAAGTATGAGACCTGGTTGTATTTTTGTGTCCCATAGGTCAATACTGATTTGGTTGATTTGCTTTTTTTTTATGCCCCTGCAAATATTGCGGGCGTGTTTGGGGTTTCCTTCCCTTGTTTTGTCATTTTCTGAATGCTGTATTTTTTAAGATTTTCCTCATGTATTCCATGTTTTAGCGAGACACTTTTACTTGTGACGAGTATCTGATGAGTTGAAGGTTTGAGCTTTCACGCTGTCAGAGGTTTTATCGGAAGTGAATTCTGTCAGTCGATTACATAAAATGATTTAGTTGGGTCGTGTGTGAGCTGTATGGGTTTTATCTGCAGTACAGTGAAGACGGGAACACGCCCTCCTCAGTGTACCAACAACAAGCCCGGTCCTTGCAGTGTTCTCCCCCTCCCCACCAGCTCTGTCTGTCGAGTGTATTTTTATTCACACCATCTTCTTTTTGACTGTTCTTCTCAACTCGCTGAATCTACCTTTTCAACGTGCGCAATCCAAAGATATTTTTCCACATCTCTGTATAGTTTCTGAGATTTCTGGTGTACATTTTTAATGATATGTGTTATATTAGTCTGATGGTAAATGGGTACATATCATAGATCTGTAAAAGCATTTGATGGTTTTGTACTGTAAGCGTAAGGAGCTACGTTGTTCCACAGTGGGAGGCTGTCAGTGCAGTGCGAAGAGGACTGGAAACCCCACGGCAGAACGTTTCTACATCCAGAAGCTAAAACAAACGAAGCATGTTTTGCTGTGAAAGAGAAATACCAATGGAATAAAATCTACTTCAAGACATATCAATATCTCTTCTATCTTTCAGGAAACAATGTCATATTGTATGTCCAAGATTTTGTTACTTCAGGAAAAAGGGAACTTGGTAGAGTTTGAATGAAGTGCAAAAAGAAGCAAGAGATCATTTGGTTTTTTTTTTTTTCTCTTTGTTTGGAGGTAAGATAAGCTGTCATCTTACAGGATGTATATTACAGATTTTTTCTGTTGTTGATATTGATGTAAATACAAATTTCTATTTAAACACTCTTGACTCCGGTTCTCTGATTATCTTCCGACTCTGACTGCAATTGACTCATTCAGTAAATATCAGCCACTTTATTGCATTGACGAATCATCCCGTTGATCAAACAAAGCTGATGAAAGCAGGTTTATTGCAAGAAGCTAATGAAAGATTAATCTATTCTCATTTTAAGAACTAATGTTCTTCTGTCAGATGAAAAGCTGCTTTGTTTTGATTTTCAATATTACACTCTGCTTTGTATTGTAATGTAGAAAACTTGGATACTATTGCCTATTTGGGCTTTTATAAAGCCCATACAGTGTGATGCACAGACAGTGGTGGAAGAAGCATCCTGTAAAAGTAGTGATAGAACGTAAATAAATACTTGAGAAGAGATGTGATACACTGAGGCAGTGGTGGAAGAAGTATTGGGATATTTTATTAAGTAAAAGTAGCAATACCATATTGTAAAAATACTCCATTACAAGTAAGAGTCCTATATTCAAAATCTACATACATACATCCTGAAGTAAAATACCAAAAACTAGGTTTATTGTAAAAATTGCCATATTTACATTGATGAATAAAACATTTAGATATTGGATTATCATCAAATTTATTATAAAAACATGTTTGTCTTCTTTTTGGCGGGGTTGAAAGACCAAAACCATAATTTTCCCAGGCTTTGATAGTTATTAAAAACGTCTGACACTTATGGAAAGAGTCTCGAAAGGTGGCAGTAATGCAACATCACGGATGCAAGCGGCGTCTTCACAGAAGAAGAAGAAGAAGAGGAAGTCTCGTTCTGAAATATCGCGAGATGACGAGTTGCCGGAAGACAACGGTGGAATAGTGGAATACATCCATGGTGGAAACGCATGTGGCAGCCGGCTGAGCAGAGTTTGTTGTGTTGTGTAAAGAAAGTGTAGCTTAGTGTTAACTAAAAGATTTTCAATGTCATGGTTGAATATTTAGATGATTTCAACAATGTGGAGGAGGTCTTTGAATTCAATGGCCGCTCGTATTTATTTGAGCCAGAGTATACAGATATTCAGATTTCACAACGAGACTTCTCGTTGAGCGGGACTTGGACATAATAACAAACAGACCAGATCAAGAGAAAGGTAAGAAAAATGCTTTATTTCTCTGTAGGGTCCTTTCCATAATGTTGTCAGACACTTAGAGTTCTACAAGAATGAGGCCTAGAACCCGAAAAATTAGTTAGCATGTTGGCACTTCCGGTTCCCTCGTCTGGAAGTCAATGGGTTTCTTGTAGTGATGGCGAGATGAAGCTTCATGAAGCACTGAAGCTCTCCAGCAAATTGGTTTCGCAAAAGAGTCACGAGGCTTCATCCGGGCTTCGTGTGTACATGAAACCACCTGTTGGTCAAATAGTGTAAAACAGGCAGATAAATTCCAGATACGTGGCAGTGGTTTAACCCGACAGAGGGCAGTGAATGCACATGTGTAACTAAAGGAAAATGATAGATGGGAGACATATTTTTGTTTTTATTCGGCTTCGGGCATCTTCAATGACGTTATTGGTCTAAAACGATACAAGCCTCGATAAGCGCCTCACAGAAAACTTCCTGGATTACTCGACACACGCTCTGAAGCCTCGGCACATCGCGTAACATCACTAGTTTTTTTTTAATGGGTTTTTAGTTGGATGCCTGAAATGAGGTAGTATAAAAGTCTAAAGTAGTATACATTAGTATATATTATATATAGTTTATGAAGTATAAAGTAGCATCAAATGGAAATACTCAATAAAACACCTTGAAATTGTACAATACTTGAGTAAAATGTACTTAGTTACTTTATGTACTGGTGGATAGTTTAAATGATAAGAATGCACCATATTTGTAGGTGATCATGTGTTTTGAATGTAAAATCACACAAGGTAATGAAGTATTTCTTTATTTTCTTTATTTATTTAACCTTAGTTTAACCAGGAAGTCCACTGAGATTAAAATCTCTTTTTCGAGGGAGACCTGGCGAAGATAGCACGCTATCACAATATTACAAAAAACGTATATAAATATGTCAAAAACAGACGTTTCCCTCTGAAATGTAGTGGAGTACAAGTACAAATTAGCACTATATGGAAAGACTATAGAATATATTAAAGTACAATTACCTCCAAATTGTAGTTAAATGCAGTACTTGAGTAGAAATTTTGAATTTTAAATTATTAACAAATATTCGATGTCAGCAGGAAGACCTTACATAGTACCAACACCATATAAACAGATGTTTTCCTGTCTCACTGTCACCAGCAGGAGGCGCTGTTGTCTACTAAAGCCACACACAGCAGCTCATACAGGCTTTTTATCCTGCAGTTCACTATATGCTCTCAAGAGGGCGCTGACTACCAGAGAGTTGAAAGAAGGGACTCATGTGTGTGTCATGTGATTCGTGTTTATAGAAACAGGGATTAAAATAATAATAATTAAGAATTAAGCAGATATGAAATCCAACACACTGGCCTAATTGGATTTAATGGTAATAAAATAAGGAGTATTGTGGAGACCACAGTAGGCTGGTCTTCATTCTCTCCACAGCTCCACCAGATTACATAAAAGGGATTTGTAGCTGCCATGTAGATAATTATATGTGATTAGAAATTCAGAGCTATACATTGTTTTTCATTGTAAAGGAAAACATTAAATAATTGCATATGTTAAACAATTCAGTTCAACTACTTGTGGACACTTATAACAGCTCAAGCAGTGTATTCGTCTTTAAAAAAAAAGAAAAGAGAAGAAGTGTATATATTAATAGCAAATTTATAACATACGACTGTACTGTGGGAATCTCTACCCGAGAGCAGCTCGCTCTCTCTCTCTCTCTCTCTCTCTCTCTCTCTCTGAGTGTTGGCGTGGTTCCCGGCCCATCTGCGGCCTGGCCCGTGGATTACTGTTTGTTAATGTTTCAATCAGCTGTGTGTTGAGGAATGTGGAGCTATTTAACCTGAACTTCCCCAGGTGTGCCGAGGCGCCGCTCAGTCTGGGCCCCGCCGCCCTCCCCTGCCCTTGGCACAAAGCTATCACACAAACACAATCACACACTGGCCACGCCGGGGCTGCAGCTGTGCGCATCGCACCGCAGGGAAATGGGAAAAACATTGCACCAGGGAGACAGAATAAATCTTATAACGAATCGCCTCGCCAAAGCCATTTTAACCCCTGCGGTGCCATGGGGGGGAGACTAAAAACTGCTGATTTACACGATAACATATTGAAACACCATATTTAAATGGATGTTTTATGGAGTGAAACTTTTTAATCTTATTTATTTCATTGTTCTTGCCACCTTACATCACTTTATATTTGTAATTTGTACGTGTAGAATCTTAAATCCTCTTTAATAAAACATTTATCATGACTGCGATGATTTTATTTAAACTTTATTTCAAATTGCCTCAATTTGTCAAGATGTTTCGACTTGACGATTTAACATGAGACTTCCTCTTGTAATGTGATACGGTAATGACCCATAGAGAGGCAAATTACCAATTTAACTGGCTCAGAGCCATTATGTTGACCACCAGCTTTAGTATCATGTTACCTGAATGACTTAACAGCTTCTTCTAGGTGTAGCACTTTTCATTGACAACCACTTTACACCCCTAACTACTCAAGTCAGCAACAAGATAAGCTTTTCAGATGAATATGAGGAGGTCTGCTATTAATCAGAATGATAATAAGGCTCTAACAGCCCATAACAACCACCTGAGTGTCGTGTTTCACATCTATGGTTCTAGTTTTTTCAAAGGAATCAAATCTGAAACTCCCCAGTTTTGTATTATATAATAGGTAAGCACCTAATAATATATAGTATCTCTTTCTCACACACACACAATGACACAGAAGAATTGGTGTTCAAAAATAATTGTCTTGTTTTAATAAAAACACAAATAAGGTACATTGTAGGACAACAATATCTTCACATAATGTGGCATTGTAATATACAATACAGTTTGTCGCTCAGGAATCTGAGAAAATTTACTTTTTTCTTTTACAAAATGTTGAATATCTCTATACAGTTTACACAAGATACAAAGAGCGTAACAGAAACATTAGCTTTCTTTAGAAACTCTACAAGCAACAGGCGATGCTGGTTGCACTGAACGTGTCTTGGTCCCCCGGCTAACCCAGTCTATATCTGGACACCACCGGTCTTCTTCTTCTCCTTCTTCTCTCAGGGCCCTCTGATGAATCGAGAGCCGTGAGTGACAGAGATTCTCTCCGCCGGTGGATGTCCACACAGCGTTGTTTTTCTAGCATTGGGAGTTTGAAACGTCCCTACACAGTTCAAGGTTTTTTTATAGACGTGCTCGATAAGTCACATCAGATTTGCCTTGTTCGTTCTTCGCGGTGCTCGCTATGGGGTGATGGCGCGATGCTCCACGAGCTCTTAACGGCACATTATCCTGTCGTCTGAGATTCCATTCTGCGGGGAAAGGAAAAAGAATAGTTGATTAGTACATCTGCGAATCATGGATAGAAAGCAAACCGGTGCGTAAAGCTACTTTTACGCACGGACTTAGCAACTTTACGCACACACACTGACGTTCCATAACACATGTTACAGAGGTGCAGGCAGCTGTGTAGGACACTGAGTCACTCTCATGTCTATTCCGCAGTATATGTGAGGAGATATTTACCTCCACTGCGATGCTTGCGATCTCTGCGTTCAGGGTGGTCAGCGGTGTGCGCGTTACGCTGCCGGCGGAGTGCTGGCGACTCTTCTCCGGCTCGTCCAGCTCGACCTGCAGGTCCCAGATGTAGTCGATGACGTGCTGCAGGATCTCCACTTTGCTGGCCTTCTTGTTGGTGGGCAGCGTGGGCACGAGCTCCTTCAACTTGCTGTAGCAGCTGTTCATGTCGTGGAGGAAGGCGCTCATCTGCTCGTCCAGCAGCGGGATCTTGCACTTTGCGATGGTCAAGCTCTGCTCGGACAGGCAGCGCACCATGTCCTCGCCGCCGACCTTGCTCTTCAGGGCGCAGGTAGATCCGACAACCTTCATGTTGATTAGTGTAGGTGGTTTAGTTTCCAAAGGGATAAAGTAGTTCAGCGATGAGGCTTCTCCTCTTAGAGTTCTTGGCGAGGTTATGTTGACAGTTTGCAACCTCCACATGGGCAAACCTCCTCCACTTTATAGCGGAGCCGGAGCCGGGGGCGTGCCAGAGTCGTCCTGTTTGAAGACAGTCAGCCAATGAGACGGCTGCGTTTGTATTGATGGGTCGGTCCGCGACAGCACTCCCAGCCAATGACCGCTCTCGCCTGGTTATCGGGATTTACAATCTGTTTGAGGGATGGCGTTACAAATGGAAACAAATGTGTGTCTTTTATGGGTAATATGTGGGAATCCAGCTGTCCATGGCTTGGGGACTCTGCAGGTGTAGATAGCCTGGGGACAGTCGAGGGGTGGTGAATGCCTGGGTATGCACTGTGAGAATGTGTGTGGGATGGGGAAGGATGAATAGGATGAATGGCTAATGATAATTAGGCTACCACAGTGCCCTAGATTTGCCTCTCACAATTGTTGACGGCGCTGCAGATGTGGATGACAATAGTACAGTAAAGGAAGACAATTGGAGACACATAGAGTGGCCAAACTATTCTGGGAAAAGATTCACTTTTTGTTAATTAGGATAATGAAGTTTGTGTAGAAGAAAACACATGTGGAATGCAGTCACTAAATAGATTATTCAATTTATTTGAGGACAGATTGTTGATTGTTTAAGAAAATATGCTGCGCACTCATTCCCACTCCACTTCTCTAAACTCAAAGCTTTCTTTATGCTCACAAACTGCACTTTTCCAAAGCACAGACTCTCTTTTTCCTGCGTCTATATGTGCTGAAGGAAGCCCAGTGTGAGCAGCAGCTTCACGGATTCCTTCACATGTTTCTGCAGTGTGTGCTCAGCCTTGTGTGCACACTCGGATCGCATCGCTCTGTTCTGAATCTTCCCCCCAGATTGTCCAAACAAGCCCGAGCAGACTGGCAGGCGCCAGCGCGGTGACGTCACCCATTCATCCGAGCCTTGACGCCTGTCAGCCTGGCGCCGCTCGGGCGGTCTCCATGGAGACGTCAAACAAGAGGGCTCGCACTCCGCACTCCTCCATTCACCTGCGTGGCGCGCGGAGCCCTGAGAACAAACCGGCTCCGGAGCTTTGTCGTTCATTTATCACCTTAAAGCAGCGGGGTGAGATTACCGCCCCGCTGCACCTGCAGAGCCCAGGCTGACAGAGGGGGGGGGGGGGGAGGCTCGGCCTCATGTTGTTGTTACCGCATTTTAACACTGAACAACTGCTGCATTCCTCCACACCGACTACTGGATGGCCCTGTGGTGACTTTTAAACTACTTTAACTACATGATTTCATGCATTTTATTTGCAAGACTTCAGTTTACCCCTTTGTCAAAGATGACAGTTATTATAGTTTACATCATGCATTAAACTAATTAAAGTTAGGGTGAGTTGCCATAAAGTGGGACACTACCTAATGTGGACACTCCAGGTCTTCCTCAAACAAATAAGTCAATACAACTATTGATATTTAATGTATTTCTAATGTGCCGAAATGCTTCAAAGCTATTATAGTCTTTATTCATTATTTATGTATTATTATTTTTTATAGTCTTATTGTTTGTTCGATGTTGTTCGATTCTCTGTGCAACATCCACACATGTAAGCCCAGGTTTAGTAACAACAATAACATTGTAAGTGGTCAAATTACTGAACATGGGATTGCACATTTAGCCTTGAGTGTTTCCTACATTAATTCATGTGATTTTTTTTAGGACTTTTAACAGACTTTTCAGTGTTCCACATTTCGGACATGATTGTCCCACATTCGAAAATCAAGATTTGTCAGAGAAAAGTTGGCATTATTGTACTGATATATTTACCATTTCTTTTATGAGTGTGGTAGCTGCATTTTCTTTTTTGGTTTGATGAGGACACATCCTGGGTATTTTGGAGTGGTACTGGGTTTGGATTTAATATATTGGCTTCATATCACAATATATTCCAGAAATGTGAAATGCAAAAAATGTCCCACTTTAGGCTAATTCACCCTATATAAAGATAAATCAGTTTTTAAGGAATAACAAAAGAGAGTAAACTTATTTTACTTACTAACTACTTACTTTTTAAATTTACTGACTTATCACTTCATATACCTAAAAACTAGGCTATTTTCCACTATAATATTGCAGCAACTACTATTATACTCATTTATTTATTTACTTGTGTTTTTATTTAATGAGTGGAAGGAGTTTTCATTTATATCTATATTGCTCAGATTCTGCACTTTTTATCGCTGATGTTTATTACCAATCTTTTATCTCATTCATGCCTTATTTATTCCTAGTAAACGTGTGTAGTCCTTTTACTACAATGCACCATTTGAGGGCAACTGCAAGATTGTTATGCTTGCATAATGACAATATAGTTCCTGATTGATTGATTGATGGATCTTGTCCTTAAGTAAAAGTAGAAATGCTGATAAAAAACACTTCATTACAAGTTGCCTGCATAAAGTAAAATACTTAAATATTATCAGCAAAATGTACGTAAAGTGTCAAAAGTTAAAGTACTCATTAAGTAAGACAATGGCCCCTTTCAGTGTCATTATTGCATATTATATTATTGGATTATCAGTACAGATCTAGTAACGTTTACCACTTACTTTAATATTTTAGCTGGCCAATGTAAATCTATTTTGTATACTGTTGTTGGTTAGTTTAATCTATAAGTAATGCATCACAGTTTATAAGCAGATTGTATATTTTATACAGAAACAGGAAAAAAGTTTAGTATTTGCCCTCTGAAATGTTATAAATTAGAAGTATAAAGTGGCTTTAAAACAGAAATAATGAGGTTCAAGCACCTCAAATTTGTACTTTAGTAAATGTACTTAGTTGCATACCACCATATGCTTATAAATAAAGGTATTGTGTTTGACTAGAATATGCAACATATAATAGTTCATAAATGCATGTTTTTGCAAGATTTTCTTTAGAGCTTCATTGATATTCTGGTGATTACACAGACTGACTCACTGCACGGTATTTCATCCAGCTTTAAAGGAATTTGCATATTGAGGGAGTTAAAAACAGCTTGTCCTCTTCACATTTTAATACAAATGCTATTTAAAGAACCACTGCTTGTATCTGCACAGATGTTGCACCAGAGCCAAGATAACAACATCAGCATTGCTGTGCTGTCTTGTAACAAAGTTAACAACCGCTGGGCCCGTTTCTTCTTCGAGCTGTTGCAGTAGCCTGTAAAAACTTTTTAAGAAACTTTCTTTTTTTCCCCTTTTCTTTTTTTTTGCCCTCTGTCCCAGGTCGCAGCTGACAGGGCGGAGGGAGGGCCGGGTGGGCAGAACAATGGGAGTGCGGTGCAGGGATTGTGGGAGAGAATCTAGGCTGGAGCCACAGTGTCTGGAGCGCCCCTCCACTCCCCTCATCCAGCTTTTGTTCAGCTGCAAAAGCTATCAGCACTTCCTACTGACACCAACAATAACTCCACACAGCTGGGCCCTTTTTAGCCTGTTTACAGCACATCAAGGCGAGGGGAGAGAGAGAGAGAGAAGACAGAGGGAAGAGGCAGAGGAGGGGAAAGAAAAGTGAAACATATTAGCTCCTGATTTTAACTGACAGAATGGCAATGCCCTCTCCCAGCTCCCCTCCTTCACCGCTGACACATTTCCCAGGGGACTCTTTACACGAGGGCCGATTATCACTTGGTGTTTTATTCCTACGACGGGCTACTGTTTGTGTTGCAACATCCATCAAACAGCAGAAACAACACTTGGGTCTGTTTTTTTTCCAGGACATTGTGTATCTTGGCTATATTTGTGCCGTTTCCCAGTAGCGTTTTTCAGGATAAATTGTTCCATTTGGTGGAAGGGGAAACGTATTAGCTGATACGCCCTCTTTATCACCACAGCAAATAGATCTACAAAAAGCACACTGCAGGAAGTTGGTGCAGGAATTCATTCGTGAGGAAATGGGACATTCCGGCAATGCTTTCACACTTTTGCTGCTGTTATTATTGCTGCGGGGACAATAAGTAGTGCACGTACTACTTCCTGAAACATGAAAGTGACCGAAGCGCAATAATGGCAGGAGGAGGAAGAATAAATGGTTTCTTAGACAGAGGATTTGACTTCAGTGTGATTATTGAGATACACTGTTGAAAAGAAATGTGCAGGAATTTGATTATGAGAGGGGAGCACCACATGCAACTTTTCAACAATTTTTACTCACACAGACACACACACACACACACACACACACACACACACATAGGCCATCTCCTCGCAGCTGTGGGATTAGTTTCCAGTTCCCAGTCACGCTCTTCCTGTTTGCTTGATAATGATCACACCTGTGTGCAGGTGTGTGGAGAGGCTCACATGGGACTGGGAGGGGTGAGTGCGGTGTCAGATGCGAAAACTTTTGCCACACCGCAACGTCACATCTTTCCCAGAGTGGTGATTGAGTGGTGGCGCTCGGGACTCATCAGTCACAGGTGGAGGAAGTTTAATGTGAGGGTTTTGTAATAAATGTGTGTCACGGCTTCTGTGGGTGAGTGTGTTGTGTGTGTGTTGTTTCTGCCTGGTATGTCCCCGGCGTGGCCCTGGCACCTCCTCGGGCAGCCCAGCCTCTGTAATGACTGAGGACCGGTGGTTGGGAGTCACTTCCTGTGGGAGTCCTGGTTCAGAGATGTGTCATCAGCAGCGCAGACCGGCTGGAGCCTCGCCGCCTGTTGGGTGTTTTTCCCTGTGTGCAGGCACCAGACTGGGTGGGTGGATGGATGCCCTTCCCTGAGAGCCAGGGGCGGGTTTACAGGAACACTATCTCCATCTGATAGTTGTTGTGCGGCGAAGCCTCACAGAGGTCCTTGAAGCCCCGCAGGTGTCCTCTGCTCGGTGTCCTTGGCCCCGGCGGGAGGACTCGCGGGGACAGCTTGGTCTCTCTCTATCTCTCTTGTGTGTACATGTGTGCATTCACCGGACCCGAAGCTTCACCCCTCCTTCACACCCCCGTGGCCATCTCCCTCCGCCTGGTTCCCACACACACTATCAAAGCCCTTTAATGGCTTCTAATTAGCTCCCCATCTGCTGGTGACAGCGCACTGGTGGCATGCTAAAGCACCCATTGAGAGCATAGGCATTGTGCTCTGGAATACTTTCCACTCCAGTGGCAATTGCCTGGAGAGAGAGCTTTAGTTGGGGGTGGGGGGGGGGGGAGTGCCGGGGTGGGGCTGGGTGAGGAGGGGGATGCTGGGTAGTGTTCTCTACAGTCAGGGGCTTGGGGGGAGGGCAGGGGTGGAGGGATACACAATGGGAGACAGTGTTACGGCTTGTTGCAAATCTAATAACGCCAGAGTCCCTTTTCCGTCCACTGGTCATCACCCCCCCCACCACCAACACCAGCAACTATTTCACAATCCCACCTCGCCCCCCCCTCCCTCGACTTCTTTCACGTTAGTTTGCCGCTGACATCACACAGGACGGTCGGCGAGTTGAATCTGACTTTACGCCGAGGCAGCGGTGAAACTGGCAACACAACCTGATGAGGTTCTCCATTGTCTCGAGGAGCCCCACGGCTACTGCTCCCCTCTTGGACCGAACAATAGACGCACCTCTATAGAAACTGTAAATGTGGCCTAATGAGGCCTCTTCATTAGCAGAACCTGTCTACGTGTGAATGCGGCCTGTTTGTCAGATCCTATGAGGCCTTCTCCTCTCCAGGACTTCCTGCAGGGCCTCGGTCCACCGGTAGCAGAAGGGGGGACCAGCTGTTCCCAGCTGGTAGCCAGAGGATGCCTATGGGGGACAGGCCTGATTGCTGCTGGCCAGCTGCCCCCCCTGCTTTAGGCGGGAGATGGAGAACAAACAAATAACTGCTCCTGGGAAACCATCAGATCAGCTCCAGCATTGTCTATCTCCACCGTTTGCTTATTTACACCCAGGACAGCATCGCTGGACTGGAGGGATAAATATATATACATTGGTTTATAACGCGATAATAACGTGTTAACGCAAATTCGTTTTAATGCCACCAATTTCTTTAACGCATTAACGCAACTTGCGATTCTTAGGCATCATATGAAAGTAGAGAACCTAAGGAATCCATTGGTATTGTACCATTGGTACATGTCATACTAGCTTGTTGCGAAGGAGGCTAAATAACGCTCCAAACTTACGCAAAAATTTAGGCGAGGAAAACTGTCATGGCCATTTTCAAAGGGGTCCCTTGACCTCTGACCTCAAGATATGTGACTGAAAATGGGTTCTATGGGTACCCACGAGTCTCCCCTTTACAGACATCCCCACTTTATGATAATCACATGCAGTTTGGGGCAAGTCACAGTCAAGTCAGCACACTGACACACTGACAGATGTGGTTGCCTGTTGGGCTGCAGTTCGCCATGTTTTGATTTGAGCATATTTTTTATGCTAAATGCAGTACCTGTGAGGGTTTCTGGACAATATTTGTCATTGTTTTGTGTTGTTAATTGATTTCCAATAATCAATATATACATACATTTGCATAACGCAGCATATTTGCCCACTCCCATGTTGATAAGAGTATTAAATACTTGACAAATCTCCGTTTAGGGTACATTTTGAACGGATAAGAAATGGGTGATTAGTTTTCGATTAATCACGATTAAATATTTGAATCGATAGACAGCTAAATGTATATGTATATATATATACTAGACTAATCTAGTGTAGGAAATCAAACCCTAGGTCTTCATCAACACCCAACATAAAAAAGGTGAAACGTCACCATGATATTGAGAGCATACCTGTGATGTTGTCTAATCGATAAGAAGAGCAATGAAATTAAGAGCCATAGAGATAATACATATCTTTCTAAATACATATTCTTTTTACTCTAAAGGATATATTCCCCACCAAAAAAACTGGACATATTGAAGACAGGAATTTATTCTGCTTGTTTTAAGACTCCATGGCAACTGAACGGACTACCCTGAAATGACGAGTAAGACCCTCCGTAGAGCCACGTATTTGTGTGTGTCTGTGTGAGTATGAGACGAATGGTCTGTCACCTAACCTCTCTCTCCATCCCACACACACACACAGACACACACACACACACACGCACACACACACAAACCGGCACATCCCCACAGCTGCACAGAGGCGTCCAGTCAGCACGGCCAGGGGACATGGGAGCCAAAGCCCAAAGATGGAGCATGGACAGTGGCAGCTGGGGAGCTGACAAAGCCCCATTCAGAGGGCCCAGGCCTGGGGACAATGGCTGGGCCAGGCTGAGCCCTCTCCTCCACTCTTCCACCCAAAGATTAATACTTCAGATGGGCTTCCCGGTGGCAGGCAGGGCTAAAAGGAGAGCCCTCCTGTTTGTCACTGGGCATTGTGCGAGTCGCCTGAGAACCAACCTCTTGGATGGGCTTGACAAATGAGAGCCGCCATTGACAGTGAACAGATTGGGCCTGCCACTTTTGTTTTGATTGTGGAGCGGGTATAATCAAGTTATTTGGGCCTCGGGGAGTTTTTGTTTCTCTCTCCTGACGCTCTTGACACCGAAGTCCCACCTTAACAGTCGCTGCTGGTTCAGCTGTGATCTGAGCCCGCTCGAGTTTCCCCCTCTTGTTTGTTGTTTCTATTTATCAAAAGCTGTATAGGGGGGCACAACAGCAAGAGGAAGTTAATTTACTTGGGTGTGGGAATTTGGCTATCTATTCATGTGGCTCACAGAAGGGCAGTGCAGGTGCAACAGGTGTAGGTGTGTGTGTATTCTTGTCACAGTCAATAGGGCTACAGTGTGGACTTATTGTAATGTTTTCTATGCAGATGTCCCCCGTACACCTGACCTGAATAATGTGCTAAGAGAACAGACGAGCAGTAACCGGAGACCCTGTTGGGTGAGGGTTGGGGGTAAACACAGGCGTCTCAGGTGAACCTCCCCGATCCTCTCTCGCCTCGTTCTCTGCGCTCTGCTCCCTGTGAGCGCAGCGCAGGTGTTTAGCCCCCAGCAAGGTAGCATTTCAGGTTAAACTGTAGGAACGCTGCCCCGCCTATAACACCGGGAACTAGAAGTGGCTGCAGAGTACACAGCCTCACACCTGCACACCTGTGCACCCAGTATGTGTGTGTGCGTGTGTGTGTGCGTGTGTGTTGCTACTGTGATCACATCACATGATTTCACAATAGGAAATATTCTACCAGAAAGTCTTGTCAGAGAAGAGAGCGCTCATTCAGTCAGCGTGTTGTATGCAAATGTCATTTTAAGCCCCATAGCTAAACAGACCTCACATTCATCACCCCTCACCGCTCAACAGTGATTGAAGTGGAAAAATATAAGTTCCAGTACTCCTCTTATTCACACGTTGGCGTGTGTATCGGTTGGTATCAGCCATCTCTTGCAACTTATTCCATTTATTTATTATTTCTTTAAGCATGCGTCAGTCATAATCAGCTGTGGTTTTATTGCTATTATTAGACTTGGGCTATGCAACTTCTATAGCAGGCCTTTAATACTCCAATAATATTCACACTGGAGCATTATAGGGTTAAGGTGGTGTGTTAAGAGCTTTCCTGTGTTATTTATAGTATTGTTTTGTAATATATTATAGGATGTCTATAGCTTGGAAATAACACCAGCCAGATAGACAGGCAGGTATGCATGCAGAGCTGATTTCCCCAATTTCCCCAAGGGGATTAATAAAGGTTCATCTTAAGTCTTAAGTGTTTGAGCTCTTCATTCAGGTTTTAGGAGCAGTGACCAGTCAGGATGCTCCTACATATTATACAGAGACATATTCTGAATTCCAACAGTGAATATAAGATATTAGGAGATATTGGGTTTAGAGGTCCTCCCCCAAGAAAATTTGAAGTTTGTTTTTTTTACTTAAAACTATGCAATTCTTTCAGCATTTCGGACCATTATTATTACAAATTACATGATTATGTTTATTATTTATCAGAGCCTTCGTCTGAACATTTAATTCTTCTGGTAATGTTTGCCCTGTAAAATCATGTTCTATAAATCAGATGAGAACAAGAGCATGTTGTTCACAATCACAAATTAAAAAAGTTATGACAAACAGTTCACTAATTATTTTACAAAAAGGACGTGAACATTGTTTTGATAAATTACAGCACCCTCGTTCTCACCCCTCCTCCCCCGTGCCGTGCGTCGGCTCGTCCAGATGTTTCCCACATAGTTTTTATGGTCGTACACCTCTTATTAACATACGGCGACCGAGCGAACTCTACCGACTGGAGCGCGAAAAATTGGCCAGATATACTACGAGCGATGTCACTCTCTATTACATAGAGAGAGTGATATTGATTAACTGTCAGTTACTATCAGCGTCGATTTTGACCAGTGAAAATAGGTTGGAGGTGCGCGAAACTTTGCATAAATGGAGCCAGGGCGAGCTTTTTTTCAAACAAGCGACACGTCGCTCAGCCTGTTCGCTGAAGCATAGAGCAGGTTAAGACGTCTTCATTGGGAAAAACTGAAACAACCTGATGTTTGCTTGTTCACTCGTTCGCATCGTGTCCAGTTAAGAAGAGGTGTTATGACGCGCGGCGAAAATACGCTGGCGCCCTGAATCGGCATTATGAGTCTCACAGAGAACCTGATATGGAGAGGGCAGAGAAGAGTACCGGCAGCTTGTTGGAAGTTCCGGTACGCAAGAAAAGGTCACGGTACGCCAAGTACAAAATGAAGTACTTGGAGCTCTGCAGCTCAACAGTTGACTGTTTGATAAAGCAACAAGCATGGATTGATTTGTTTTCATGTGCTGTGGCTACAGTAAAGGAGGCCTGGGGCCATCTGCCCCGTCTGCCCCGGTGTTATTGCAGAGCATCGACCAGCCATTCTCACGATAAAGGAATGTGCCCTCCTTGTAAACACGCATCGACCCCCCGCAAGAGCCACCAGCGCCATTCCCTGCTCCCTCCTCTCCCGCCCGGGTGTCCTCTCATCCACCCCAGTCTCCATCGACCCCCAGGTCCCTCTACCGCCAGTCTCCCAGTCTCCTCAGATCCTCCCCTGGTTCCCATGTAGAACCGAGAGACACGCGGGCTAAGACGAGTGCCCTGCTTTTCACCCAGGGCCCACTTCCAGGAATCTGTGTGAAACTTCGACGCAGCAGAAGGTGCCCTACTTTTAAAAACTTCATTCTTCTCCCTGGGATTGTTTCAGCCGGGTTTAACAAAAGGCGAAAGAGCCTGTGTGCGGGTCAGCAGGGGTGTGTGCGTATGTGCATCTAGGTTATACTCATGTGTTTCGCGTGCGCGCTTGTGTTTATGCAACAGTGTGTATGCGTGTGTGCACGTGAGGGGAGGGCTGGAGGATTATAAAGAGGAAGTGAATGGGAAGTACACACTCAGTGACAAAATAAGAGGGAGACATTCCTTTGCTGCCCCTCCCCTCCTCCTCCTCCTCCTCGCTCCCTCTTTCTCCTCTCTCCCTCCGCTGTGGCAGGGCCCTGGGAAAATCAAACAGGTGGTTTGGGCCTGGCAGGAAAGCTGGCTGGGCCCGGGGTGGGCAGGCCTACAGGCTGCTGGGGGCTATCAAAAGCTCTTAGGCCCAGCTTTAGGCCAGCACTCTGAATGGCCCCGGGCTTCATTATCATGTGAATTCTGGGAACTGCCCCGGGCCCCCAGTAACACCAGTGAGCTGCCCATATGGCGTTCGCTTGGCAACTAGGGAGACCCCCCCCTCTCCCTTCCAGTGCTACTCCTCCATTCCAGCACTCCTGATATCAAAGGAGGACAAGGAGGAGAGGGAGGCAGAGGCCCAAAGAAGCCCCCCAGCCCCAGCCCTCTCCTGGGGGGGCTGGACCACACAGAGCAGCACTGGACAGTCCTTAGGGACCCGGGATAACACCGCTGCCCTACGGGGCACTACAGCTAGCTGGGTGGATTTAGCCATCGAATTAGCATTAAAGACACATTCTAAAGCTGTCAATTTAGCATCAGAGCCAACGCTTTGACAGATGAAGATGTCGGCAGCCTCTCCACTTCATGAGGGTGCTCCTCCTTCGCCGTACCATTCCTCACTGAGGACTCTAGAGGCTAAATGCTTTCTGAACAATCAGTCTTAAAGGTGCTCTATACGATATCCAGAGCATTAATATAGCTTCAAACAGCTATTGTCTATGTAAAGATATAGAGGAGTAATGTCTACCTGAGCAGAGAATGAAGTCACTCTCCCTCTGTGTGTGTTGTAGTCAGAGCTTACAACTGCTTTATTGACATATCTGGGCTGGCTGCGTGTGCTTTTAGTGCATGTTCGTGCATGTGAGCGTGCCCCACTGGCTAGCTCACGACCGCCACTCTGCACTGCTCTCATACGGCGGTTAAAGCCGATAACGCCGTCCCGCTGTGGAAGCATAGCGCCCACCCTCCGGTTTACCCCCAGGTTAACACTGTTAGATCTGTCAGAAGTGTTGACGTAGTTTTCCGTGTTAGCAACGTTAGCACCATTAGCTACGAGCTGCCGACTCAGCAGTCGCCATGTTGAGAGCCATGCCGAGGCAATAGAAATGCTCCCAATCTCGCATTTAGCACCTTTAGGGCCCAGTCACACTAGAAAGTGACACAGCAAGATTCATCCAAAATATGTTGTTCTATAGGTTTGGTGACATAGTGACTACTCGCAGGGCTAGCTGGTGAACTACTGCAGCTGGAAAGCTAACCGCTACGCTAGCCAGCGGGTAACATGCTTGCACAATTGAGTCACAATAGCTCTTCTTCAGCGCCGTGGCATTTTGTTTTCAGGTGCATCATTTTACACAACAAGGGTCATCGTAGGGGGACAAAGCTTGTTAGCTTGGTTGCTAATGGGACAATAAATTGACACAGATTGTCAAAAGATGTATTTGTACCATTGACTCCCATCTCATCTCATCTGTCTGCAAACCATTCCTTTTCTGTGGAGCAATTTGTGACTCTAATACTGTGTTCACACTACGGGCGACAAAAGCAACAAAACGACAAGTGTAGCCTGCTGCATTGTCGCCGTGTTGCCGTTGAAGTGTTGCTCAAGCGCTCGTTGATGAGATATGTCATTAAATACCAGGAACTACAGCATTGGCATTTTTGTAGACGGAACAGAACAGGGTGAAAGGTAAACATAATATGGGTTGACGCTTCACCGAGTCATTGGAGCGCTGAAAAAAAGTTGATACCAGCTTAACGCTATTTGTAGCGCGTCACGCCTGTCACGCATCCCCAAGCGGTTTGTTTGTAGATTCATGTCACCGTGAAAATAACTTGAAGCAGGAATTGTAATAAGCCTGTGCTAGTTTAGACACCTGTGAGTTCTAACAATAGCCATGTTCGATGTTTCATAATGATAATTGTGGGGGAGTGGCTTTGGAGGGAGGTTGCCAGCGGTCTGTGTTGCCGACTTGGCAACTTTCTCGCTAGATTTAGGGACTTTTGGAGCTAGTTCTGCTAGCTACTTTCATTGGAAAAGAGTTGGCAACACTAGGCTGGGTTTTTCGGTTGAATCATTTTTAAAATCTAGCGTACGCTTGCCTGATTCTCAGCATTACTGACCCGACCTTTAAATGCTGATGTGATCGGGCCTTTTGTGAGCCGTAGCAGCCAAAACGCTCACAATAAAATATGATACATCTGCAGCAATATTCTGTAGTTTTAAAGCAGCCCCCATAAGCATTCCAGATACATTAGCAGTGACATTAAACAAAAAACTCAATGAGATCCATGTGAGGTAAATAACCTCGTGAGTCATCTGATTTTCCTGGATGAGGATGAGGACACTTCTAAAGAGGAGATGTCACTTAACAACAGAGCAGGAATGCTGCTCCGGCTGCTGCAGTCAGCCACCTGCGTTATAGTGCGGCGAGCGGGGTGGGGGGGGGGAGGAGGAGGAGGAAGTGTGTTAGCGATATGTGTTATATGTGCCACATGATCTCATGCTGATGAAGAGACTTTGGATGCCTCCAGCATTGTTCATTGTTATTACTGAGGTGTGTGTGTGTGTTTATTTCTGGTGGATCTGTGTGTGTGAGATTGTGGTGTGATCATAAATTTCACATGTGGATAATCTAGTCAGCTTACTTCACTGCTTGCACCTGTGATAAAGAAGGCGAGATATGGAAAAGAGAGGGAGGGGGAATTAGAGAGAAAAGTGTGATCTGACTTCTGAGGAACTCTTCTGGTGATTCATGCTGTTACACATGGAGAGATTCACTCCCTCTGCAGCTGTGCGGGGCCACATGCGCAATATGATTTCACAACATCTTCCCTGTCCTTGGAAATTCCTTTTTTTCATACACAACCGTTTCACCCCCTTCCCTCCTGTCAGTGTGCTGGCCGCGTTGCCCTGACAGAGAGGCAGGTGCACGACTTAGTCATTCTTTTCTTCCCCGAACTGCTCTGTGCTTCACTGAGGCTTTAGGCGGCTAGAAGGGCTTGACCAGAAAGCCCTGTCAGAGTCATGTGTTTATCAGACAGACAGTAGGCCTCACAGAGCTGCTGCTGCTGATGGTGTTGCTGTTACCACTCGGCTCATCACTCCTCCCTTCGGTGTCAACAGCCAGCTGCGAACATAACAGTCCGCGAAACTCCAGTGACTCAGCATTTCTAGGTTTCGGTTCCTGATTTTCTTTTCCCCCTACAAAGTGTTTGTTTATCTTTACAGTATCACTCCCTCTCTCTCTACGGTTCGATCCGCTCCACGTCCAGTTGTGACCCAGAGGTGGGATCACACCCAGGATGACGTGTGTGTGTGTGTGTTGGGGCTGTGATTCATCCCACATCTGCCCCCCCCCCCCCCCCCCCCCGACTGGCTCTATCTCTGCAGGAGCAACTGTTCAGATTATTTACAACAACCCCAGTCTCACAGCAATGAGGAAACTAAAGCCGCTTTCGCACTAGGAAGCCGCAATGATGCCATGTTCAATTATCCAGGTAACATGATTGTTCCGGATAGATTAGGCCGCGCTCACGTGAGACTTCTGCATCTGCGAGGCTTGTCGAAGCTTTGTTGTCGTTCCGAGTTAATGCGCTTCAATGCATAAACTAAATATCATAGAGACTGGATAAGCAACTCTCCTGCTCTCAGCTAAACTACCTATGTACTGTGAATGCAAGAGGGATGCACCAATCCGAAGCACCAGATCGGTATCAGCTGACCTTGGATGATCTAGTTTTGACCATGATGTTCTGAATTAAATATAGTTTCTTTGTCAATATCATTATAGAAATCTATGTTTCTACTGTCAGTTACATTCAGTCAGTCACAGGTGGCCACCGAGCAATCCCTGAGGCCGGTACTACGACGCAGGATTTGGGGTTATCGAGGTAACTTCAAGGTTAAGTCTGGGTTTTCAGTCCCATGACGGTGGTTCACTTCTTACCGGGGTAGATCGCCATGGTAACTTATGCTGAACACTTAACCTGCTCCGGAGCAGGTTATGTTCATGATAACAGATCAACTCGTATGAAAGCACCGCTGGGAGCTGATGGTATGATAATATTACACAAATACGACGAAGTTTAAAATCATAATCCAGACTAAAAACAACACAGTTTAAACTGACAAATGCAGGAAGGACAGCTGGCTGTATGCTGTGGCTGTTTACCGCTTTGAATTATGTTTTTATCTTTATTTTTTTACTTGCTCTCAAGTCCCTTTCACATCGCCGGAGTCAAGGACGCAGCTGAAAGAAGGCGGAAATAGTCACACACGCCACAACCTTGTCAAAGTCATAACGAAGTGTAATCTACTCATCCATCACATTCTGAAAGCTTTTTATAATATCGCTGCCCCATCTAGAATAGTTTATAAAATGTGCTGCTCTGCTGACAGTAGATTTGTCCATGTTTGTGATTGGTCATATGCTGCAAACATCGCAAAAAAAGCAAGACAAGGTAAAACACTCACAGATAGCAGATAGTACAATAGCTAAAAACAATTAAAAAAAAACAATTATATGAATAGAAATAAAAAGGAAAAAACAATAAAAACAACAAAAAGACGATAAAAAGACGACATCACATAAAAGCAGGTCAAAATGTGTTTTAAGAAGTGATTTAAAAGAGATTACAGATTCTGTGAGCCTCATCTATCATGTTACCTTGAATAAAAAATACTCCAATGAGTTCTTTGCAGTGTGGTATACAGAAAACGAGAGCATATGATATCGGGTCAGTACTCGGTATCGGCAGATATCTTGAGTTGAAGAGTCAGAATCAGTCGGATCTGTGAATCCCTGGAATGCAAGCCTGTTCTTCAGCTGACCCGCAAGTCTTGAATATCAGCTTCCCACCAACGTGGGAAGTTTTTGAGTTTCCTCACTCGTAAAAACCATGATTTCAAAGAGCATTATCTGAAGAGTGAATCAACTGTTCCAGTGACCACCCAGCACAAACAATGACAACTGATAAGTAAGGTTAAGTTGTATGTGTGGGAACACAGATTTAACTCGAAACCATCACCTGTCAAAGAGTTGAAGGGAGTTTTCCACATTTGAAGTGGGGAATTGGGGCAGTTTATTTGCACTGAACTGTGTGACTGATACTCAGTGTAAGAGTACTCGATACGATTATTGTGGTGATAGTGTAGCCAGTGTTATAAGTCATGATATGGTTTATTGAACCTCAATACTTTATTGGCGTCGCCTTGAATCCATCCATGTCATTGAGTAAAGCAAATGTCAACTCAGATTTGTAATCTTGTTAAATTATTCACTGATCTGATGCTTGATTTACATCAAAACGTTGCCAGTTGTAGACAACTGGACTATGACTGTTGGTAGTTATTGTTGGTTTGGTTTAAATATGCTATAATAAACTGTAATTTTATGGGTTATTGTTGTTGGACGATTAAGCTAAGATAGATAGATAGATAGATAGATAGATAGATAGATAGATAGATAGATAGATAGATAGATAGATAATATGTGCTAACATCGGTTGTCACTTGTTGCCAAAGTAGATATTCACGTATTCTGCAGCCTGTTGGAGACACCAGTGTCAATCTCAGCCATTTATCCGTTTTTTACACACTAATTGGCAACTTGATCGCTAACGACACAGAGATACCACGTGATACCAACATTATTATACTATTGGCTCACAAGCCTTGTTAGAAGTGAGAACTGAATGTCAGTTATCTTCCACACAGATTGTATCAGTATAACCTTTAAGCAACGTTATATTACGGTGCTTGTGTTTAGGCAATTCTGTATTTAACATTAGAGTCTTTTTTTATTGAAAAAGGATTCTGTAGCAACACGTTTGTATTCCTTGAACTAAGGTATCGGTATAGTATTGGTATTGAAACTCAAGTAACATATAGGCATGAGTATCACTATGTAAAATATGTTTACTTCCTGTAAACTTTCAGTAACATCTTCAGGTAAAGCTCACATTCTCTTGTTTCCATCAGTTAGGTGGTGGTGTCTTTAATAATGTGCCTCTAATGAATATAACCTGTTTGATATAGATGCATGGTATCTGGTAAGAGCTATATTCATTGTTTCATGAAGCATTTCAATCCCTAATCCCCCTCTCCACCCACACACACACACACATATATACATCTCTTATCCCTCTTCGCGCCAAAAGAGCCAGCAGGAGAAAGTGAAAGAAAAGAGAATGGGCCTTCGAATGGCGAGGAATGAGAGTTGAGTTGAGGAACAAGTGAGTGAGTTAGAGAATGAGAAAATGAGAGGGAGAGACAGCATGGATTCCTTTCTTTGGGGCCTTAAAGACATGTTTCCCTCAGATGTTGGCTCTTCTTCAGATGCTAATGGTTCACTCTTATTCCCAAGCTGGGCCTTAGCATAACAATGCAGTGGAAGTGAAAGAGCTAAACCTCTGCTTTCTTTAAGAAGCCAAAGCTGGGCTTTTCTTGTGGACTAACGCCCCTCTCTCTCTTTGTGCTCCCAGTGAAAGGCCTGTGGAACGCAAAGGCAAGGTGATCACAGAGTTTACTGAAAATGAGACTGAAACAACACTTGGGCCCGGGGCTGAAATTGCATCGGTGAAGTCATTTTAAGCCGGGAGAAATGACCAAATATAGAGCAGCGAGCCGGCTGGCCCCGAGCCAGAGTGCTCGCTCTCTCGAGTATGATGACAGCGGTCATTTTGAATATTATCAGCTTTTGCTTTTAAAGCTGTGCTGAATTATGTCTGTTGGAAGACTCCAACCCAAATGTTATGACTGTGAGTCCCGTGCTGACTCCAAGACGCCCAGAGTCCCATCTGAAAAGCAGTTGCGAGCCTGAAGGGTTTTTGGATGAACTGCGGTCTGACCTTGATGGGGCCCGAGTAGATACTGTTGGAAGGCCCTGATAGCCTCTGATAGCAAGAGGACAACACGGTCGGTTTTCTGCTTTATCATTCTTCCTGAAGAATGAACAGGATCAGACGTAAAAGACACGCAGGAGGACACAAAGACACAGGTCACACTGGCTGCGCGCCCAGCTATGACGACTTCAACTTATCCGTGTTTGTGCGAAGTCAAACTGTTCCTTGTTATTATTCGTCATTCAATTTTCTGCCTTTCTGCGAAAGTGGTTCTGAGAAATCTGGAGAGATCTCAAAGGGCACATTTTGAGATGTGGTTTCAAGGCTGGCTGCAATTTTACGACTGCATGTTTACGACATGGACGCACATAAAAATATTGTATGCTGAAAATATAAGTAGATGGCATCCGGTGGGAATTCACGCTTTTAAAGGAGCAGTCTGCACTTTTTGTAACAGTTCATACTATAATGGAAATGAGTTGTGATAAAGGATAAGACATGCTTTATTGATCCCATGTAGGGACATTAAAGTGTCACAGCAACAGAAGGTCAAAAACAGATGCATAGATAGGCACAGTTTGAACTTTTAAGGCCCAGACACACAAAGCTGAAGGTTGGCCGTCGGACAGTTTGGGGCCGTCGGTGATCGTCCGTCGGCCTAGTTTTTTCGGTGTGTCCCGGCTCTAATCTGCCCGTGTTGGAGAAACGGAAGTGAGGAAAGCAAGCCAACGAGTAAAGTCAAGAGGAAAAACACAGAAGGCTCTTCTCATTTTTCATCTTCATCTCATCTGATCATTCCAATACACAGATATTTTTACAACAACATGTCCATCTGGAATGAAGCTAAGTGGTGTGTGAGAGTGGTGTGAAAATGTCCGTCAGACGCCGCTTTGTTTCATGTACGTATCATAATAATGGCTTGTATATCCGCCGTTCTCCGTCTTCCTGTTTCCCTTTTTGAATGATGAATACAGACTACCGCCGCCTGCTGGTTTGGAGGCGCAGAAAGTCCGTGCTAACCGGCCGTCGGCTGTAGTCTTTGCTGTGTGTTCGGGTGCAACTTGTCGGACAAAACAAAGGCGACGCAACAGGCGGCCTTCGTCGACGCTAGTTCTGTGATGTTGGGTTGGTGTGTCCCCAGATTAAGGTTGCGGGTTCACCAAATAAATCTAGAGGGAATGTAATGTGGTCAACACAGAGAGGTCTAGTTTATAGGCACGCTGTGTGTCGTCTGCATATTTCACCGTGACCTGACTGAAGGCGACGCTCGCTCAGCGACAAAATCAGTTTGATTGCGTTGTTTTTCTACCCCAATGTCCTAACTGGTCGCGAGCAGCGCTGCGATTCGACGCCCTGTTTCTATTTATTCCTGTCGCTCGCTTTGAAAGCGCCGCAGTGGACGAGGAACGGCTGATTGATGAGTTATCTAGTTATACGATACCTCCTCATTTCACTACAAAATCCTAAATTAGATGGCAGCTGGTTGAAGGGATATCGCCTGAAAGTTGCTGTTGGCTATATTGTACGTAATTTCCAGTAAATATCACATTATAAAACATGTGTTTTCAGTTTAAAAAGTACAAACGTAGGAAGATAGCAAGTATCACCCATCTTTTAAGTGGTCACGTCTCCAGTCTGGTCCCCCTGATCCAACTTAAACTGTGCCTGTGGATGCGTAGTAGGCTGTAGATAAGGAGAAGTAACCTCAAACACTAGAATACCAGTGTGAAGCACAAACAATAAAGGTACTACAAAAGTACAATGCAACAAAAGAAAGGGTTGGGGTGAGGACAGAAAATACCAGGAAGAAATGACAGTAACTGATATGAGTTAAAAGGCATCGGCGCCTAAAGTGACGCGTGAACTCTAAGAAATCCAAATGAGGCTTCATCTGTTGTCCCTCGGGGCTCACAATGACACTAGCCGATTAAATACCCCCCAATTACCAGGTTTTAACCCATTAACACCTCTGATGTTTCCCCCTCTTTCTCCCTCTGTCCTCGCAGCTCTCCTTCACTCCCCCCCCCTCCTCCCTCACTCTTTATGCAGATGAGCAGTCGGCCAGGTGCAACACAGTGGAAGTTTGCGCCTCCATTTACATGCAAAACGCCGGGCTTAGTCACAAAATGTGTGAACACAGGTGTGCGTGAGTGGGCCGCGGTGGGGATGTTGTCACGGGAGCCGCTAATCTGTTTGTCCTGACGTACTCCGTGTTTGCCGTGATAATGTTGAATCACAGTGTTGTGTAATTAGATGATTTGTGGAGACACATCTCAATGTTGATGGAGATTGCAGAGGAAGGATATCAAGAAGCTGAAAATATGCCTCTCACACAAACACAAGCCTGCATTTACTCGTGCTGAATCGAGCTTTTTTGTGCTCTTTCATTTGTGTGTGTGTGTGTACGTGTTTGTGTGTGTGTGTAGGTTGAGAGGAAGTCGGTGGTGGCACCCAGTGTCATTTGAAGCGGAGCGCCTGGCGCCACGGCATCAGGAACATCACTCCCTGGTGCCAGGCTCATTTTTATAAGCACTCGCTAAATGACACACAGCTGGCGGCGTGGAGACAGCTGTCACTGCCGTCACTACGCCCTAACTTGTCTCTCCCTCCCTCTCCTATGTGTCTTTCCCTCTCTTTTCCTCCTCTCTCACACTCTGGTGTTCAGCTGGGCTGCCTCCCTTCCTCCTCCCCCTCCTCCCCTCCTCCCGCCCTTCAGGGTCCAGACTTCGTGGAGCCGAAGCTGCAAAAACTCACTTCCTGTCGCTGGTGCTCACTTCCTTTTCTTTTTGTTGGGACTTCCTGTGCTGCCTCTGTGATCAGGCCGGTCAGAGCTGACTCTCTGGGAGAGACTTCCTGATGCACAGACAGCTGGGGAGATAATCCTCTCTTTCTGCTTTTGTCAGGGATTTTTTTTTTTCTATCTCTCTTTCGGAGTCTCCAGAGGTCTTCTTTTCCCTCTGTACTGTTTTTCCATTTACTCTGCTAAGCTGCAGGTTTATTTTGATACGAAGCAAAGCAAATCTCGTCCCCCAGAGATGGATCATCTTCTGAAAAGGCAGACCATCACAGGAAAATGAGCCTAACAGATATCACGCGGCCGAACGATATGAGACCGAGGCGCAGTTCATACCTGCTGATCTGGAGAGAAAATATCCTGCGATATCGCGCCAGGCCGTCCCATCCATTAGGACAGATGTTCACCTCACCCAGCACCTCGCCCTCCCCTCTGGCTGCGAGTGGAGGAATGTAGTGGGTGTGTGGGCCCTGGTAGCGAGCAGAGACTGGCTCTAGTCGGTACGCCAAGCCTGAGAACGGGCTCCTGTGACGGGGCAGGCGGGCTGCAGAGGAGGAGGCCTCAGTGGGTGAGCAAGCACAGGCATACAGAGAGAAAATAGTTTCGACGCCTCTCTGTCTGAGCTCTATCCCATCCTGCAACACATCACCCATCATGCATAAATGTTGTTTTATCGCTGCAACATATTTATCTTGCCAAAACATGAACAAATGGACTTCGTGGCAAAAGCATCCACCTCTTCTCCAGCAGCATATGTTCACCTTATGCTGCTTCCTCCTCTGTATGTCCATCTGGCCACCTGGGCCACCTGGTGACAGCAGGGTGGCAGGTCTGAGGTCAGGCCAGAGGAGAGAGAGGGCAGCAGGGAGCAGCACTAGCCTGGGGATAGAGGGTAAAGGCCCTGACACACCGAGCCGACGGTCGGCCGTCGGACAGTTTGGGGCCGTCGGTGTGCGTCCGTCGGCCTAGTTTTTTTTTGTTTGTCCCGCACAGTCGGCTCTAGTCTGAGTTTTTCAAACTCAAACGATTCAAACGAATCGGTGCAAGAGAAGTTAACACAGAACACTCGTCTCATTTTTCATCTTCATCTCATCTGATCATTCCAATACACGGATATTTTCACAGCGACATGTCCATCTTGAATGAAGCTAAGTGGTGAGCGAGAGTGGTGTGAAAATGGTCGGCAAACGCCGCTTTGTTTCCTGTACCTATCATAACAACGGCTTGTATATCCGCAGGTCTTCCGGTTTCCCTTTTTGAATGACTAATACAGACTACCGCCGCCTGCTGGTGTGGAGAGTTATTTCATCTCACGCAGGCGCAGAACGTACGTGGTAATTGGACGTCGGTGTAGACTTTGCGGTGTGTTCGAGTGCAACTTTTTGGCCAAAACAAAGGCGACGTGAGGCGACTCAACAGGCGGCCTTCGTCGCCGCTAGTTCTCTGATGTCGGCTTGGTGTGTCTGGGCCCTAAGCTCCTGGGGTGCCGGCCAACCCAACCTGAAGAAGACGGGCTGCTGAGAGCCAGTATGCCACCTCAGCGCCCCCCCTCCCACCAAACTGTGAGAGCCTCCTTTGAGCGATGTGGCTCACACGTGTGGGCTCCTCGCAGACAGAACACGTTATGTGTCAGCAGGCTCTATGCTTTGTGCAGCAGACAAATGGGTTTAGTGTGTTGCTCCTCTGTTTGCATGGCTGCTCTCGTATGTTTGAGGTCCTCTGAGGGGAATGACCTGGCAGGGGCAATAAATAGCTGGACTGGATAACTAGTGTTGTTTCACCTGAACACTCAATCTGGAGTCAAACAAGCCCAAGGGATACCTATTGAAGTGTACAGCTGCTTAAAATGCCTCAACTGATCTACACAGATAGTATCAGGGTGTCCAGAATCTGCAAACTGAGCTAAAAACACACTGAACAAGTGAAAGGGCCTTGGAGAGATATCTGTGTTTTGTAGCAATCTGACAGATTCACTTTCTTTGCACAAAACAGCAGCCGAGATACGATCTCATTCTCAATCCATCATAATTAAGGTGATGTAGTTTTCGGGATTCATCCTCAGGGATGAAGGTTTGGAAGGAGGGAGGGCTGAGTAGTTCCTGACCAGTACGAGGTCCGCTCTCTGGGGCACGTTCCGACGGGATCCCCCCCAGCTCCGACGTGCTCTGGCCCCGGTCCGCCTGGCTCGGACCGGCTGGCTGTTCCCAGGAGTGCTGAGTGACAGGAGAACACGGCGACCTCTCCGCACGTCCTCCACTTCCTGAGCTACCGCTGGGCTCGACAGCCCTCGGGAGCTCCACATGGCAGCAGGCTAAGTACACACACAGGAAGAGGTGACATCTGAAACAGCAAATGCTGCAACAGTTTGTTTGTCGTCTCTCTGAGCCGGTGAAAGTTTGTGAGTGCGTGCGTTGTATCCCCGGGCCGTCTCATCACACCGGAGCATCTGCCAAATAACAATATCCAGCATTTAAACTCTACATAAAATATATGTTTTATGTCAAGAAACTGCAGTAAAACACTTGTGAAGTCCATTTGTTCATAATTTCTGTGACACAAGAATAGGGCTGTGAGACAATTCAAATATTTAATCGTGATTAATCGTGGATACCTATAAAACCCATTTTCACTCACATTTCTTGAGGTCAGAGGTCAAGGGACCCGTTTGAAAATGGCCATGCCAGTTTTTCCTCGCCAAAGTTAGCGTAAGTTTGGAGCGTTATTAGCCTCCTTAGCGACTAGCTAGTATGTCATGGTTGGTACCAATGGATGCTTAGGTTTTCGAGTTTCTTATGTTGCCAGTATCTTCACTCTATCACGAAGCCTAACACTGAGACCGCTACAACCTAAAAATCACAAGTTGTCGTTAATGCGCTACAGAACGCATTATTATCACGTTAACTTTGACAGCCCTACACAAAACATATAGCTCTCTCTATGAAAAATTTGTTTAAAAAGAAGATAAAGTATTACCATCTGGCCTAGTCATCTTAAAAAGGTAAAGAGCAAAGAATTCGACATACTGTATAAGTCACATTTTCAGCTGGAAAAATAATGTCAACAACAAAAGAGCTACAACTGTATTATCTCCCATGCAAGACTTTTATTTTTTGCTTCAAATCATTGCTCGATTATTCCATAAAAATTCTAATAATGTGTTCCAACACTTCGAAGGTATTAACCAGCTTAGTCCAGAATGTTTTTTTTCATATAAAAGGAGATGCTTTAGGAGAGCTCAGGGATGAATGTGTAATGAGCTCGAAATAACCTAAAGCCCTTTTTTTTCTCTCTTTTTCTCTTCTCTGTGTCCTCCCTCCCTCCCTCCTCCCCTCCCTGGCTTTTTTTTCTCCTCTTTTGGGAAACATGCCTTTCCCAGCTGCACAGCCCCCACAGCGCGAGGCCAGGCCAGGAGCACAGCTGGCCAGACTTGGTGGAGCCAGTCGACAGGCGCATGGAGCGCAGCCCGCCCAGGGCCCGCTTCCTTCGCAAACATGCCCAGGTGTGGGGCCTCTGAGCTGGGCTTCTGATCTCCACCAAACAGCACTGTGTGTGTGTGTGTGTGTGTGTAGGGAGGGACGGTGGGATGAGGGATCAAGAAGGCAAAAGGGGGGAAGAGGAGGCGGAGGAGGGGGGGGGTGTCATGGTGTAGAAGGGGGTGTCCCTGCTGAAGCTGTGTCAACATTGTGTGCTAATGTGTGTGAGTATGTGCATCTGTATCTGCATGTGTTTGTGTTTCGGGAAGTGAGGGGTCACCCCTGGGGGAGACGGTGGGCAGCAACAATTACTGCAGCATTGTAGCTAAATTGCGTCTGAATTGTCCGTCCCTGCCCACAGCCAGCCGGTGCCAGGAGAGAAAAAGCTTGGAGTGGGTACGTAATTACTGTGCAGCGGCTCATTTGAAAGATGCAACACTGCTTATTAGCATATAATGGAAAATAAATGATCACCTGCAGGATGAGTGCACACTCGTGCAAAGCTCACAGGGCTGTTTGAAGAATGTAAGATTACTGATTACCTTCCACATATAACAATATCGGACTACTTTCTGCAAGTCGTGTTGTGCTGGTTGAGCTTCGGTCTTAACACACTTTTAAACAAAAACACACTCCTGAACATATCCAGCTCGGGCCACAGAGCTCGCCCGAGTTACTTTCTCATAAATCACTTCATAAATCACGGCACAAATGTACGCTTAAATGATTTCAGATTGCCTCGTAACAGTGACATTACCTGTGGTTGATTTGATATGCAGCCCCCCCCCCCATTCCCCTACACCCCCTCTTTTTACTGTGTTACAACTGATGGTGACCTCACACTGGCCTGGTTGACATCCAATACAGGCATTTAACATTATAACCAGATCCAACACACACACGAGGGCCTTCAATTGCAAGCACACACACAGGAACAATTTCCACACTCTGCACCAGATGAAACATAGTGTAACAGGAGGCGTATGAGCCGGGGTCAGATCAGATAAGGCGAGGCCAGACGGCCTCAGATAAGCTCTTTGAACGGCTCTATCTGCAGCGTCAGGGAGACGTTCTCCCCTCCAGCCGTTTCACATGATGACTGTGGGCCGGCGAGTCGGCTGCTGCTGGCCTGTTTGTGGCCGAGTCCTGCTACTAATTAACTGGGAGAGCCCAGGGCCCTCTGACTGACTGCCTTGTCTCCTGCAATCCCCCCACTCACGATTGCTCATGCATGCATACTAACAGACACTCAGCCAAATACACACGTACACACACACACAGACTCCTATCTGTTGGTTGTGGACCCCAGGAGGATCTTAGATGGTGAAGGTGGCCCTCTTGTGGTACAAAACGGAGGCTGTTGAGGATTAGTAAATATCTGTGTAATCCTCTCAGTTGCTGGCTGTGTGAAAAAGTTTCCTAAAACCTAAAAAGTAAATAATAAAAAATCACATTTAGCCTTGATTATGGGTAGTTTTACATGCTAAACTGGTATCTAGGGCTGCAACTAATGATTACTTTCATTATCGAATAATCTTGCAGTTATTATTAGGATTAATTGTTTAGTCCAGTGAGTCCCAACCAGGATTATGTGTACGTTACCCCTAAACACTGTGTGTTGCAATTGAGTGCCAGTTTGCAAGCAAACAGATCAATATAAAATGTTGGCTAAACATAATCAATAAACAGTCCAAACACCACTAGTTAGGTAAAAGTAGTAGATAAACAGATGAGACTGTGTACGAAAAGTGTTGGACAAATGGTCAAATAGTTAGCCTAAAGTAATAAATGAACAGCTCAAATAGTTAGGTAAAAGTAGGCTAATAGGTCAACTATAGAAACTGCAGCTACATATTAGCTAAATAAGTAAGCTAAATAGTCGCTTTAAAGTAATGGATAAACAGTTGAATAGCTAAAAGTATTAGATGAATGATAATAATGATAAATGGTTGAAATAGCTAAAAGTGATGGATATAGAGGTAATGGATTAACAGTTGAAACAGTTGGCTGATAGCCCACTGGATACAGGAAAAAGCTAAAAGTTTTCATCCATTTTACTTAAAGCAATTACAGCGGTTAAAATCGCTTAAAGTAATGGATAAACAGTTAAATAGCCAAAGGTATTGGATGAAAAGGCTGACGGATAAATGGTGAAATAGCTAAAAGTGATGGATATAGAGGTAATGGATTAATAGTTGAATTAATTGGCTAAATGTAGGCTTACTGGATAAATGAAAAAGTTAAATACGTTGCTATTCCAACGGTTGAAATAGCTTAAAGTTAGCTAAAAGCGATGCCACTCCAAGTGGTAGTAAGAATGCAAACTTGCCCAAACTGACTTAAAGATTGTTTTTTATAAAAAATATTGTAACCATATCCACTTTCTCTTAATCGATAGTGTTCAATCACATCCATCTTCAAATCAATGCAATTAAACATAGGGGGTGCTGTCAATGACGAGGTACTTCAGTTCATCTGGGGAAAAAAGGGTTAGGAGCCATTGGTTTAGTCGATCATAATTTCCTAAAATGACAGATTGCTTCTTTTGTCTGACTAAAGCCGAATTCACACCAGAGTCGTGGCGAAGTGTGGCCGGCGGCGAACTGCCACGCTTTGTCTATGAAAAGCTGCGGCGGCTGCTCCCGAGCTCAGCGGGCTGCGGCCGTTGAGGCAAGTTTAACTTTTAGCGGCGAAGTGCGGCCACAGAGAACCCGCAGCCAATCAGTAAACAGATTCCGTTACTCCTGTTACATGTTGACTTATGTTACAAAAGCATTTCTTCCCGCCTGAAACACATGAACACGCCTCCCTGCTGCACAAAAATGCAATTATTGCGGCGAGACGGACCCAAAAAAAACTTAAAAGTTATATAAACTTCTTGATAAATTTCTTGTCAATTAATCAATTAATCACTCCTACTAACTCATAAACATCCCCCTGTTTTTATCTTTGTGTGTTTTATCATGTCAAGGCTTAGCAGCATTGACTGCAAATCTCACAGTACTCATATCGTTGACTTCATTGTCTAATGTAAGCTTCTGATGACAGTCCAGTCGGAGGTCTGTGTTGTTTTGTAGCAGCGCTCCCCTCCCACGGTGTAGAGGTTAAAGCCCAGTTAACCTCATATGTCCAGGAGCATTCCAGAGGCTGTCAGCTGTTTTATCCTGCAGCGTCCCATCAGGCTCTGGGCCTTGAAGCTGGGAAACCTCCCTCTGGATCCCTACGACAAGGAACAACACAATCAAGGTGTTTGAACAACCACAACATGCACACACACACGCACACATGCACACACATATGGACGCAGGGGGAGGCTGTGGGAGTGCTTCTGCTGCTTGAATCTCACCATGAGCCAGCGTGGTTTAAGGGGATCAGCTGGGATGTGTGTGAATAGGTGTATTTGTGTCTACTGGTTGGACCAAAAACGGTGGCTTGCTCACCTGTTCACACACAGTGGACAGAAGAGGAGGCAGCCGCTTTTTCACAGGGCCACAGTCACGGCTGAGTGTACACGCACACACGCACGCACGCACGCACGCACACACACACTGACCTCCACATTTTTTTCCCTGCGCTCACCTGTTTGTTCAGAGGATGTCTGCAGCCGGATCAACTTAAACACAGCTCCAATGTTTCCCCGCTACCTGTTTGAACAGCTGAGTGAAGCGTTGACTTTAGCACTTTGCACAATAGCATGGGATTGGTTTGGAAACACCAACACACAGGCCTCCTCCTCCTCCTCCTCCTCCTCCTCCTCCTCCTCCTCCTCCATGTGCTCCTTCTGCTCGCGTGGACTTGGATGTGCTAAAACGCTGCACGGTCCCTCCCCCATCCTCCCCCCCCCCACCCCATTTAAAATAGCTCACTCTGGTCTGATGGAGTACAATAAGAAAATCTGGTTTTAAGTGCATGTTTGTGGTCTGCATTGCTTACTATATATGGGCCAGGCCTCCCAGTCCAACGTCTAATTATGTGTTGAGCACTGATGGGAAAGGATTACACACTCGCATCCAGCAGGAATCTGTAATTGTGTGAATGCTCTCTGTGGATGTTGGAGTGGATGTGAAGTATGGGAAGCAGTGTGCTATTGAAGGAATGCCCTGGTGCCAGTGAGACTAGGGAGCAGAGCGGCAGACGAGCTGTGGTGGATCTAAATGAGGAGAGACGGCAGCGTTTATGACACCGAGCTGCATTCCTCTCTGATCTATAGGCAGTTGCTGGACCTCATCTGCATTTATAGGAACACCTACACATGCATGCAAACACACACAGCAGGGAGAAGGGGTGGTAATTCTTCAAACTTGGAGCCCATTCTATCTCATATAGGCAGTGAGGGAGACTATTACAGGCCTAACGCGGCACAGCGGGCTCATCGGCGTCCGTCTGTCGCTGGCCGGCCCGTTTTGGGGGTCCGGGCGGAGGGGTTTTGTGGCTGCGGTGCTGCCTGAGGCCTGGCTGGGCTGATTTACAGGCGGCGTGGGGACATGTGCCGGGGATACTCCCAGAGCAGCCTGGTGGGGGCCAAAACAGCCACACTGCTGCTGCCTGCACATCTGGAGTCTAGACTGAGTGGCTCTGCCGAGCGCCTCGCTCCCTCCCTTCTTCCCTCTCCACATCCACATCCATCCATCCATCCATCCCTCTGCCTCAGCTGCTGTGTCTCCCCCCTCCCTCCCTCCCTCCCTCCCTCCCTCTCTCTCTCTCTCCCTCTCCCGCCTTCATCCACTGTTTGCGTAGCTGCCGGGGCTCAATTGAAATTTAAGATCAGCTCTCACTTTTTCCTCTCTCCCACTCACTTTTCCTTCACTCTTGTCTTCTCTCTCGTTCTCTTCTTGCCCAACCTCCCAACACATCTGATGAAGGACAAAGTAGTCAGAAAAAAAAAAGAAAGAAATGAGTGCGCGTCATGGAGCGCATGTGGAAGACATCATAGAGGGGATTGTTATTCCTCTCCCTCAGAAAGCCAGAGCCTAAGTGTTCACAGGGGGACCCTCCAGTGATCTTTCAAGGAATTGTGGATCAAGCTTCTGAGCCAAAGAGCGGTCATATAAACATATTGGCTCTGACATACATAATAAACAGCAGTGCGATAAACATGATACCTCACATGCTCACTCTCTCACACACAGCCTTGTTTCAGCGGTGGCTCCTGTTGGTTGCTGTCAGGACAAATGTTCCTTGTTCTGCTGAAGGCCTCGTAAAGATGACGACTCTTGTCTGAACCGACACTCCTCTTGCTCTTTATCCTCCAAACACACACACACACACACACATCTTCTCTTACCATTTATCTCTCCTCTCTCTTACTTGCTATTGAAGAAAAATGGTTGAAAGATATATTGTTAAATCCAAAATTACGAACACATATTCAAATCAAGCACAATTGTGGCACTGAATTGTATGTTGTAACTTATCAAGGAGTCAAAGGTCTTTAGTTGCACAGCTGAGAACAGGAATCCTTCCTCTGGCCCTTGAAGTTGGCAGATTTAAAAACATCCAGGGGGATAACAGGTTGTGCGAATTATGCCTTTTAATTTTTAATTATTAGGAGAAGTTGAAAATGAATCCTATGATGAGTTAAGAAAATCCATTTTAAATGAAATGTCTTTTCAAAATCCAGACATGTTTTGGTGCACTGATGATGACAAATTTTAATTGGGCTGTCAATTGATTAAAATATTTAATCATGATTAATCGAATGATTGTACGTAATTAATCGCTAATTAATCACACATTTTTTTATCTGTTCAAAATGTACCTTAAAGGGAGATTTGTCAAGTATTTAATACTCTTATCAACATGGGAGTGGCCAAATATGCTGCTTTATGCAAATGTATGTATATATTTATTGTTAGAAATCAATTAACAACACAAAACAATGACTAATACTGTCCAGAAACCCTCACAGATACTGCATTTAGCATTAAGAAATATGCTCAAATCATAACATGGTTGGTAGCCATATCTTCACTCTAGTTTTAAAACTGAGCCCGCTACTGCTTAAAAATCGAAAGTTAAGTTAATGCGTTAAAGACATTAGTGGCGTTAAAACAAATTTGTGTGAACACGTTATTGTAACCCTAATTTTAGAGCTTATAAATTGGCTACTTTTGTTTCACAAGCTTGGAAAAAAACACCAGGATGTTTTATTTGTTTAGTATTATTTGCAATTTATGTTGTTACTCTGTTGTGTTGTTGCCCTTTTCTTTATTTTCTAAATAATGGCGTCTCGTAAGCCCGTTTGGGCCGGGCAAATTATTTATGCATGACACAATAATAATAAAAATCGAATCAATCTCTATCTCACACACACAAAGAGATAAAGCCTCTAAAGCTGATGTTGCTTTTTATTTGCTTTCTCACATATACATCACATAAGGGAGCACTCATTACCTTTGTATGGCAGCCCTTAATGTGCAAACAGAGACATATGTGTTATCTCTCATTACACAGACATGATGGATGAAGCTCCGTAAGATAAATATGTTTTGGTAGGTCAGATGGTCCTGGGAGGCAGTTAGGAACTTCTACTTTCTAGCTGAGACATGAATTGTTATGCAAATCATCCATTGTGCCCGACAGTGTCTGTTTTCAATTTTACAACTGCTCCTCCAGTATGCATCAGGGTTTCCCCTCCTTGGCATATGAGCACAATCACAATAGTGTCCATTAAACAGTGGAAAGTTGTTGTAGAAACAGCGTCTGTCAGTGGATCCAGGCGTCAGTGTAATTTACTGCAGACAAACAGGGACCTCTCCTTCTTTCCATGTTGCCTGATTTCCTCTCCCAGTAATGAACATGAGCTTTTTCTTTTTTACTGCCGTGTTCACCCTATCGCATTCACACCGTGTCATACACCGCGGGATAAATGGCTGCGTTCAACTCTGTGGTGTTAAACAGGTCGTAAAAGGCGGCTACATGATACCCTTCCAACAAGGCCTGAACCTGTGAGCGCCTGACTGTCGCCTGCCTCCCCCCCCCCCCTCCACCCTCGCCTCAAATGGAACAAATTATCCAGCTTTGGTAAAACAAGGTAATGTTCATTTAAGAAAGAAAGAAGTAAAGAAAGAAAGAAAAACATCTGGATAGCTCTGGTTGCTGTTTGCCTTCTCTGGAAGCCATTAGAACAAACAGTGTTCCTGGTCTATCACTATCACGTTTCACTCTGGTTGAACCTCGCACATCCTCTCGCCACCTGTATCAGCTCTGGTTCCCACCCTTGTTTTCTGTCTCAGGACAGACTCTGAGGGTGTGAGAAGGGAAAAAGACACCAAATACAACAGAGAGGGAGGGGTTTTTTTGTGAAAGTGAAAGAAAACAAGTAGTCCCAAGTGATAGAGGTGACCTATCACTTGGGCTTCCGATTACAGGTGCAAACCGTCACCTGCACTGAGGCCGCGGGGCTTGAGTATCACACATGACAAAGGTCGAGGCAACGAGTTTTCTTCACTGTGCTGCTCAAAAGTTCTCCTCAAGCGCTAGCACGACCCTGGATGACGTGAGAACAAAAGGTGCCCTCCTAAAACAGTGGTTTTCAAAAAGTGGGACCCCCAGGAGTCCTTAAGGGGGTTCCAGGGGGTCCCCAGCAAAAAGGGGAGTAATATATTTTCCCCATAATTCCCTCCATAAGAAACACCATGACAATAATGTAAGACTTTTGGTCATGGGTTTCATACACTTTCTGTAATAAAACATCTAAAATAGGGCTGTCAAAGTTAATGCAATAATAACACGTTAACAGCAATTCGTTTTAACGCCACTAATTTATTTAACGCATTAACGCAATTGATCTTTCGGAGGTTGTAGCGGGATTAGTTTTAAAGCTACAGTGAAGATGTCATACTAGCTTGTCACGAATGAGGCTAAATGAGGCTTCAAAATTACGCTAAATTTTGGCGAGGAATAACTGCCATTTTCAAACGGGTCCCTTGACCTCTGACCTCAAGATATGTGAATGAAAATGGGTTCTATGGGTACTCACGAGTCTCCCCTTTACACACATGCCCACTTTATGATAATCACATGCAGTTTGGGGCAAGTCATAGTCAAGTCAGCACACTGACACACTGACAGTTGTTGTTGCCTGTTGGGCTTTAGTTTGTTATGATTTGAGCATATTTTTATGCTAAATGCAGTACCTGAATACTTGACAAATCTCCCTTTAAGGTACATTTTGAACAGATAAAAAATGTGCGATTAATTTGCGATTAAATATTTAAATCGATTGACAGCCGTAATCTTAAAGCAAAAATCCTATCAGATGGAGGACCCTGGGACAAAAGCTCATCAAATGGGGGTCCATGGTGTAATTCGTGTCAGTTTATTGGTCCCTGATGTGAAAACGTTTGGGAACCACTGTCCTGAAATACCGTCTCTCCTATTGGTCACTGACAAAGCTAAACCACTCAGTGGAGAGTCATAAAAACATTTTTTGACCTTTCCAAACAATACAGCAGTGGTCAAAACGCTGCTGACATTCCTATTTTTTCCCCATTGACGGCCACAAATAGACCTTAATGCCAAGTGATTTACTGTAAACCAGACTGAGAGGAGTGTTTTTTGTTATTTCAAGTCTAAGTGCTGAATCATATTGTCTTATGTTGCACAATAAACGCGTGCACGTCCAAGAGAGAAGAATCTTTTCTACTCGTGAGCCAAGAAAGTTTCTGGTGTCCTGTCGTTGCACAATAAGCCACCAGCTGGCCGGGCGTGTGCGCCGTTGGTGTATGTTGAGACTAGCAGATTGGCACAATATTGTGTGTGAATCATCAGGCTTACTGGGGCAACACCACTGTCAACACACGCCTGCCAAGCGCCCCACTGGGAGAGGCTCAACAGCAGTGGTGGTGCAGCCGCTCTGGTATTAGCTGTGCTTGAGAGTTAGGTAAACACAGGCTTAACGTGTTATCGGGAGGCTTAGAATAAACTCTGACTGGTGATAAAGTCAGGTATGAAGAAAAGCAATCAGACTGCTGCAGTAGGTGAGAAGTGCTGTGTATATGATCTGACTGCTGATAAAGTGGTGGTGGTGAAGTTATAAAGAGAGGTGTGAGGAAAAGCAATTACACAGCTGTAGTGGGTGAGAATTGCTGTGTGCTGGTTTGATAAATCAACAAATACTGATTAATGTAAAAGCTCCTTTAATGTGTTTCCATCATTCCCCTGAAATCTCCCCTTAAAGTCACACTGTGAAACTTCTGAAAAGGATAAAATGTAATTAAACGCACCCTTGCTCATTTCAATACACTCATGGGTTTTGCTACTACAGCCTTAGTTGTTCTGGTACCAGTAGCTCGGTAGCTAATGTTAGCTAATGTAAGCTAACTGTATATACACATTGCTGTGTAACTGACCATGTACCTTTATGATGTATCTCTTACACTAAATTTGATCACATTACAGATAAACATTTAAAGGTACAGTGTGTAGGATTTGGCGGCATCTAGTGGTGTGGTTGCAGATTGCAACCAACTGACCCCTCCGCTCACTCCTTCCTTTCTAAGACTGCGGTAACGTGAGCCGCAGAGTGCAAAACCGTTGTACCGCCAGCCGCCGTCTGACTTCTGTTGCTTCTAAAGTAGTGTTATTATGGTAAGGAGGTAAATGGCGTTACCACGGTTTTGCACACGGTGGCTCACTTTAACACTTATCGTCTCACAAGCGTGTCAGGTATTATAAAAACGTGAAAGGCTCTCTGTAGAGCCAGTGTTTGATTCGTCCGTTTTGGGCTACTTTAGAAACATGGCGGACTCCATGAAGAGGACCTGCTCCCTATGTAGATATGAAGAGCTCATTCTAAGGATAACGAAGACACAAAGATTCTTAGTTTCAGGTGATTATACACTAATGAAAACATAGTTATGAATATTATATTCCATTTCTGGATTGGTTCTTTACAACTGGGCACAGAGGCAGTGATTGGTATACGTTTTTACAGGATTACAGCAGCTACAGATGACGGCTCTTTTCCGGTCTTTTTCCAGAGCTCATAAGTAATGGATCGATGTCAGGGTGAAAAGACCATTTCAACCAATATAACAAATAGTGTACACTGGATAAAATCGTCAACCCTGCCTTTAATTAATACATCCATGGTTGTTTCCTGCTCGTGGTCCCATCCCATTCGCTCTTAGTCAGGTCACATAGTCATCACATCTTTAAATCAACTGACTAAAGACAATCTTGTAAGAAGAAGAGAAATTGAATTATCTTGCTTTCAAGCAAAAAGTTACAGGGAGTTACTTTTGTTATTGCTCATCATATTCTGTATCTTCACTGAAGTTATATCACTCTTAACAGTGTTTTTATTTACATCCATCCAATGGAAAATTCCACTAGTGTTGTGTCACGAACAGTGGGATATCACGAAGACTTTAAATTTCAGTGAAGTTGGACTGTGCTCTACGTAATTACAGATGGATCTACCAAAGGTCCATATCTGTGGGGTTATTGAATACTGTTTATCAAAGGCTGTATCGGGATTGGATGTTGGAGTTGAAATGAAAATGAAAGAGCGTGTCAGCCGTCATGCCCTGTCAGGTAGAACCAGACCAGAACAGCCTCAAAATAAAGATCCAAAATCTGTGTGTGCATGTGGTGGTATCTGCCCAACCAGTCAGTCACAGTGACTGTGTAAAGTGCTTTACTGTGCATCACCTCCAGTTGTAAACTGCTCCAGTGTGTTAACCTGGTTTGTAACGAGCTGGCTTAAGAGGGTTTTTTACGACTGCGTTGTGGCGTCCTGAACGCTCCGCTGTCTGCAGGTGGCACTTAACCTTTCACTCAACTTCTTCTTCTCTCTCCAGCTGTATCTTTCGCTTTCACTCATGGTTGGTCTCTTCTTCTTACTTCTGATTCACTCAATTCAATGCTTGAACTGAAATGATGCATTCATCTATTTGTGTATCATCTATCATCCAGCTATTGTTGTGATCTCAGCACAACCGTGACGGTGAACCAAACCACTGCCAGGAGATACTTGTCAAGCTCACGGTAATGCCTGTAATAACAGCTCTATCGGTAATCACAACAGCAATTCTCAGAGACATATTTAAACAGATTACAGGCTCCTCTCCCTGGGTGTGGGCTGTTGTTTCTTCTGCTAAGGCTCGAGAAAACACCCAAACACAAAGAGTGAAGCCATCATTCGGTCTTCATGGTTACAGTCGTGTTCGAGGCGCTGTTCATGTGTATGAGGAGGCCTCTCCTCTTCCAGGAGCTCAGTGCCTCTGGGAAATAATGAAAAATAAACACAGAGCCTTGATGTTGACTCAGAGAGAAGTGATCCACAGGTTATTACTGCACTCTTCTCCCTCCTGCTCTCCCATGGCTCTTGGATGAGTTTATGTAATCTAAACAGACCCCCCCTCCAACCCCCTCCACACACACCAATCCGGCCTCCTGGGCAATGGATGTCAGATGCTGCTGTCATGTCTCATTTACACCTATTGCTTTGCAGCTGTAATGGATAAATGTAGTTCGTTTATGATCCAAATCTTCTTGAGCTGCGATTTCTCACCCAAGGTTAGGGTTAATTCGGTTAATCTCATCAATACGTGTCATAAACGGAAGCAGCAATTCACTCTCCAGTGGTGCAGCATCCATTCATCGTGGTTATAGACTCGCTATTTGAACCGATAGCCATACATTTTCACAAAATCAACCTCCTGATGGTTTGATCTGAAAGAGAGCTGAAGGAGTTTCCTGATTGGTCTAAATAAAGGCTAATCCTCCAAGGACTATGTGGTACTTTTTCATTTTAGTAGCATCTTTTATTTATTTATTTATTTATTTATTTATTTATTTATTTATATGACTTTGCTTCTAAGTAATCTAATGTATATTTATATTTGTATTATTAATTATATATATTATCTATCTATCTATCTATCTATCTATCTATCTATCTATCTATCTACATGGTGTAGTCTTTTATTTCTTTTCATCGTGGAACACAGTTTAATTAAAGAATTTTTAAGATCTTTTATAAAGGATTTTTGCCCCCTAAACTCATAGATGATTTTAAGTTTTTCTTCCAATATTTGTATATTAGGGCATTCATAAACTTACAGAGCAGGTAGGATGACATGGACATGGAAAGTCACTAAAAGAAGAGTTCTTGATAGATGTAAAGTTATTATTAGATCAACTAAGCACAAACAAGCTTTCATATTATTCAGAAATACCTTTTCACATGACAGGTAGGCCTACATGACACATTTCCCTCTGTCCTGCCAACTGAAACTTAAAAACCAGAGCCAGTCCTGCCTGCCTGCTTGGACTTACTCTACTTGTAAAAAATAGTCCAAGCTGGTGGCGCCCTCTTGTGTGTCAAATGGGTAAGTAAAAATGATAGAAAGAATATAAATGTCGTTCTTAAATTTATTAATTTTGGATTTCCATCATCTTACAGCAAATGTGCCAACATTCCTGCTAATGGATAAACCCTACACTGACCGAGTGAGCTGTAATATCACTAATTAAAGCAGCCTGACTTCACCTGTAACCGGATATGGCGGATAACTATTCAGATATCAATGCGCTGATTTAACCGTTTTTGGTCGAAGACCTCGCTTTTGAAGAAAACAAACAGTGACTATACTAAAAAAAAATCGACATTATAAATGTCCTGTCTTTGGTCAGTCACTTGTTAATGCAGTTTAATAAGTTTTATTAATTCATGAGAGTAGACCTCGTTAATAATCGGTAGAGGTCGCTGCGAAACACCAGAGAGAGGCTGGAAGGAGATACACACACAGTGAGTTAAATAGGTAGAGTAAGGCACAGGAGTGTGCTTTTGTCTTTATTAATGACTTGCCGAGCACCTGGTGTGTCAAAGTTTTAGTAAAAGTGTTTCAAAATGTCCACAATGCCAAAGATAAGGTAGGGCCAAACGTTTATAGTACAGCTAGTGACCACCAGTTAAATTACTACACCTGTAAACAATCAGAATCAGAATGAGAAACTCGTTTATTGCCAGGTGTATCAGGTTTACACAAGATTGGTTGGATTATATTCACAAGAAGTATAAAACATCACATGTCCCTTATAAATTAAAAAGAAAATATCTTTAATTTGTGTAATTTGCTTTGGTGGGTTGGTGCAAATAAGCAGTAAAAAAAAAGAAATAACAGTAGGATAATTAAAGTGTTAGAATAAAATAAGAATAAAAAAATTGAGATCTACCAATATACAATATAATATAATCACAAGAATTAAACATAGTATAAAAAATATAAACAGTGCAAACAAGCAACGTTAAAATGTCCTTGATAGAATGATCCTCGTTACTCAAGCTCTATGCAATTTTAACAGGTAGTCAGGTGAAAAGTAGGATGCTGGAGCAGATAAGTTACATAAATATATTGTAAGATTAGTCAAAACCTCGTCCAGGTGGTTTTGTTACACAAACAAACACTGAATTCAAGTGTGTTTGCAGTTGTGTCATCATGCGGCGACACTTTCATCACTTTAAAATCTGTGAATTTGATATTAATAGACTGTGAGTGATGTTTGGCGATTCAATAGACTGAATGAATTATAGATGAAATGTGCTGGAAAATATTTCTCTAATCTCTGAACAAAACATTAAGAGACCTCAAGAGCTGTAGTAGCCTGAGCTTCTTCCAGTCTGCCCCAAGACATCCAGCCCAGGAGAAGAAGAAGGAGACATGCTGTCTGACAGAAAATACTCCACTGTTTCTCTGATCTGTCTGTCTGTCTCTCACACACACACACACATGTCAGTGGTGTGGCTCAGCCAGTTGTTAGGTGTATTTGGGACATCTGTGTCTCAGTGTGGCTCTCACAGTAAGGTCATTCACTCCCTGAATTATACTCTGTTATTCTTTTTATAGATGTCCTGTGACAAACGCTGTAGTGAAGCAGCTCTGTCGGATGCAGATCTCAGTCTCTCACGCAGAGAGCAGCTGAAGCTGTGTTGCAGAGGTCATCCACGTGCAAGGTAGGAAAGATCTCATTATTGATTACAATTGCTGGAGGAGGAATTCAGATCCATTACTGAGTAACAGTAGCAATACAACAATTTAAAAAATATTGCCTTAAAGGTTCTGTATCCAAATTTTAGTACATGTGCATTAGCAGTAAGATATTAAAGTATTCATCATGAGTAATGACCCTTTCAGAAGCAGCGGTTTAATGTTATAGCTGGTCTGGGCTACTGCATATACTGTTAAATCTAAGGCAACATTTCTAGTTTTTTTCCTGTGCTTTATATGTGAAGTCTTTATCTGCAAACTAACCCCGGAACTACAAATGTCAGATAAATTGGTTTAAAAAGAAATGGAGTAGAAGCATAAAGCTGCACTAAAAACACTCAATTAAAGTACCAGTACCACAAAGGTGTATTTAAGTACTGTGCTCTTTGTAACTTTCAGTTACTTATACAACGTAACATTTCCCATACTGTTGGCATGTCCCAAATCCATACAACATATCATTTCTATACAGTATGTACAAAATACGAATACAAATCAACATACTTTATCATTTTGTACTAACAGGAAATGACACAATACGTGTGACGGACATCAATGAGACGTTAAAACTCAACTTCCAATTAAACTTAAACAAAGAGAAAGTTTTCTTAAGATTTAAACAATATACATTTTTTCTGTGCATTGCATTGTGGGAGAGTAGTATCCCTCAACAGCACACTCAAGTGTAAACTTAAGATTTGTTTTCATCAACTACAAATATCTTGTTTTCATTTATATAAACTCACAGTGATGCTCTTTTTTTCTTTGAGTAAATTCCAAAAGTATAAGATAATAAAATGGGATTACTCCTTTGCAGTAAACTTGTTAGTGGTGGATTAAGTATTCAGATCCTTTACTCAAGTAAAAGTACTAAGACCACACTGCGAAAATACTCCACTACAAGTAATAATCCTGCATTCAAAATCAATTCAAATTAGAAAAATGACGTAAGTAAAAGTATGTAAGTATTATCAGCAACATGTACTTAAAGTATCAAAAGTAAAAGTACTCATAGTGCAGTAAAATGTTCCCTGTCAGTGTTTTGCTATTATATATGATGTTTCTAGATTAATATTACTGCTGCATTAATGTGTATGTTGCATTTTACTGTAACTCCTTTATATATTGTTGGGTAGTTTAATCTATAGCAGTGCATCATATTCTATAAGATTATCATATGTTTGTAGCGTCGCTGTCTTGTGTTGTGAGAACCACATATTTCTAAAAGGTCAACTTTTCATGAGCTCAGAAAAACAGCCCTGTTTTCAGCTGTGACGATGCATTTTCCAGCTGATCCAAGAGAGGTTTTAAATATTTATTTAGTTTAAGAAGTGGGAGAATTTTCTCAACACATAAAGGAACACTTCATCCTTCAGTTTATCACAAACATTCAAACTCACCAAATTTGGAGATACAGTACATGGTTTTCACTGGACAGGAAATCTGTGCAAATTTGTAATCTGAAAAGTACCTAAAGCTGTCGTAGTGGAGAAAAAAGTACAATATTTGTCTCTGAGATGTGGTGGAGTAGAAGTATAAAGTTGCATAAAATGGAAATACTCAAGTAAAACGCAAGTACTTCAAATTTGTATTTATGTACTTAGTTACATTCCAGCACTATATAAGCATACAGTATGTTGTTGCAGCTAGTACAAACTATAATCAGATTGCTATAATCGAATTGTGTAACGCATCGCTCTTCAGCCTCGTCACTACATCTCTGCAGTAGATTTCTCTTGTGCACACTGAGCACGCTGTGTGTTGAGCACAAGGTTGCTTCTCCTCTGTTGGTGTGCCTTTGTCCCCCGTCCCCCCCCCCCCCAGTCCCTCCTATCCATCCATCTGTGCTCCTCGCTCGCTGACTTTGCCTCTCCTCTGAGTGTGTTCCAGCCATATTGTGGTTTGAAGTGTTTCTGCCTCTAATGAGCCAATTGTTCTTGTGTTTTGTTCCCCTCGGGGAGCGTTGTGTAGCTAACAACATTGTGCTCACAACCATTTTAAAACATATTCACTGCACCGGGGAGGGATTGGGGCCAAGAAAACAATAATGCCTCGGAGCGTGTACAAAATGAAAAATGTGTTAATGACAGCCGCACTAGCGAAGTGACAGAGCATTCTTTTCCTGTCAATTAGACCCTGGTTATTCAAAAGCAATTTGCAACTCCCTGCAGAGTAAAATGTGTGCCATCTCCCAGGCCTTAGTTTATGATTGTGTAAGTGATGTATTCATTCCATTTCTCTGTGTGCGTCCTAGTTGGAGAAATAGAAACGATATTAAGGTTAGAAACAAGCCACAGTGCAATAGCTACATTGTGTTCTTCATGAAAATAGAGAAAAGTGTAGTTCTATTTTGAGGTGTGTGTGTGTGTTTCTTTCTGTCTGCGCTCACGACCGTTACAAGGAGTATTGATACAGCTGGCATTCAAGGCCCTGATTAATTGCCATGGCATTTGGCTGTTCTCGGTAAATGCCATATCCCATGCTGAGTGCTTGGTTAATAGATGTCTGCCCATTGCAGGCCCAGCATCGGCCTTTCCTTTCTTTCCCTCTATCCTTCCTTCCTCTCTCCTCCTCTGCTTCACAAAAGGTTAGCTGTGCTTTATCAGCAGGAATAGACACATGAGTGGAATGATCCCAAACAGATCAGATGTCCATGCTCTTGACAGTTTTGTCCAGAGTGGGCTCGCCGTACAAAGGCTCAGCCTCCTCTCTATTTCTGGCAGCACCAGTTCAAAGGTATCTTAGGGTTATGTCCTCTCCCTTCTTCTCTTTAATCTACAGTAAATGTGTTATGATAAGAGCCGGGAAAGAGCTCTACCTTCAAGTGTGTATACCCCGAAGACCCAATTTCGGTTTGTCTCTACATCTCTGAGAAGAAAAAAAAAAAAAAAGATATGAAGAATTAGCTTTCACCCTCAAGTGAATTAGTTTGCTCTATCTTAATGAGGTTTGCCATGTCAGAGGGAACAGTTCAGAGCCTGCATGCTAAACAGACTGAAATTGGAATAGAGTATTAGCTCCTTAACTGCAAAAATACCTTCTCTCTCCCGCTCTAATTCCAACACTGCCACGCAATTACCCTTATACACAATTTAATCTTGTCACTTCCAAATGGGAATAGAAGACCAAGCGGAGGAGGAATCGTTTTGTTTTTTTTATTTTTTCGGAAAGTAATTTTAAAATCTAATTAACTGCAGAAAAACATGTCACCCAGTTTGACTGGAAACATCGAACGCAGTTATGCAAATGGACCTAAGTATTGTAGAATGTAATTTGACAGAATCTCATTCTGGATGGTGCGAGGCGAGATAGAAAGATTACTCAGCTGTATCTGAGTGGAGGCAAACAGGAAGCGATGAGCCTGGTAATTTATTGTGCTGGTATTTGTCCTGTTTGACTTAAGACAGCTCATTAAAGGGCGAGGTGTCACCCAGCCGGACGGAAAGACAGACAGGAGCATTTCTGTAATGGGCTCTCCTTCACTCCGTCCGCATCAGCTCTTTTCTGCCTTTTTGCGTTGCTGGCTTAATCTCTGACTGTTTTAATACGAGGTGCCAAATAAGATTTTACACAATTCATCATTTTGCTCCTCACGGGGGAGAGGGAGATGCTATTTCATCCTCCCACTTGTCTTCAGTCTGCTTACAGGGCTGTTTCAGGGCAGCCATGGAGAGATGGCCAGAGGGCTGAGATAAGGAGATGAGGTCTGTCTTACATTTTTTAGGACACAATGGAGAGACCACGTAGTCTGCCGTGTTGTGACAGTCTGCTGTACAGGTGTCATTCTGCTGTAGCTGGCTGGTGTTACTTTTGGCAGAGAAAGGTCCATATGCTGCCAGAGTGCTGCTGAAACTCAATTACCATTTGTCTCACACACAGTGAGGACTTTACACTGATTATTCCAAACATAATAACCCTCTCAATTACCTGACCCAAATCTAATCCTTATCTCAAACCACAAACCTCAACTCGTACACAAAACATCCTCACCTTTGAGAGTTTTTTTGTAATCTTTCTGGTAGGGGCGGGAATCACCAGAGGCCCCACGATAAGCTGTTATCACGATACTTAAACCTGCAGTAGGCAAAGATGTATTTGGTATCATTGGGGAAAAAATCCATAATAACCTTTCAGCATATTGTAATTCAAGTGCTCTGAGAGATAACTAGACTTCTGCACCTCCTCATGGCTCTGTTTTCAGGCTTTAAAAAATCTGACTGGAGACTTTGGCCAATCACAGGTCATTTCAGAGAGTGTTCCTTTTTAATGCAGCAACAAAATGGTCCAAACGTAAACAGGAATTAAAATTCCAGTATATAATGTATATAGTATATAAACATAGACTTGAATTGAATAGATCGTCCCCATTGTCACAGATTCCCGATCCAGCTATTTGAGTCAGTATCAGCCGATATGCGATCCGGTATCGGTATCGGTATCGGTGCATGTCTAGTTTATATAATAAAAGATCGATTCTTGACGTCCGTGTATCGATACAATATTGCCATGCAACAAAATATCGCAACACTATGCTGTATTGATTTTTTCCCCCCACCCCTACTTTCTGGACATTTAGTCATCACAAGTACAAAAATAAACATACTCCCACATTACGAATGCCCCCCTGCAGCAGTGACCTTTCGTTGTGATGTCAGTCCCTACACCGGACTCTTCAGGAGCCCTCCTCACACCCTGACAGCTCCTGATTGCATGCCAACGAGTGTTTGTTTGCAGACACGGACAGCCATACAAAAAAGGAGCGAGGGCCAGTCTGGTACAAACAAGTAATTAATTATTGAGGACACCAAACACGGCTGCCTGCGAATCTATTCTACATAGCCGTTTAAAGCCCCTTGATTTATAATTCAGGCCCTTCTCCTCTCACTGCGCTGAGTGCTGAGATTGGAAGGCTGCACTTGAGGGCACTTGAAACTTCACTGGGGCAAGGTGTGTCTTTTCAGTGAGGGTCCTGTGTGACTGTGTGCCATGCATACTTGTGTGCTGTATGCATAAGTACAAGCATGCTTGTGGCGATCAGTGTTAAACATAAGGTTGAACATGTGCACCGAGCAAGTTAACACTAATGTTCATTTAATTGTATTGTAAAATTCACTCCTGTTTCAGAGTGATTCAACTCCTCCGTGTAGCCGCCCCTCACAACGTCTCAAAGTGATTACAAATGTATTTGTGCTAAAAACACTGGGGTGCCTTGTTAGACAAACCCACAAGCGCTTCTTGTTTAATATGTGTGGCAGATATTACACTGAGTGCTGTACATTAGGAATGCAAGTAACACGGCGTCAAAGGGGTTTTAGTTAATTAGCTGGAGATGTGATGCTGGCTCTGGCCCATAGCGGCTTGTGTTCCTCGGGACCGCAGATCCCGACGGGGGGGCGCTCTTTGATCTGCAGATCCCACGGTCTGGTAACGGTTCCCCAACCTCTGCAATGCCTGCTGTGCATGGACAGATGGGAACGAAATGTGTATTTGTGTGCACCTCTGTGCATGTGATGGATCCAATATGCTCTGTTTTTTTTTACCACAACTTCCTTTACTGTGTGAATTAATGAACAGGCATATCAAGTTGAATAAACTTTACAAGTTTGATAGTTAATGTCGCTCATCTGTAGACTATACTTCAATTTTTCTTCTCTTTCTCAACACGGAGGAAAAATATATGGCTGCACTATATTTGATGGAATCCAATAACAGTTCAATTTGGTTTCATTTCTTTCAGGTAAGATTCAGTTCATCATAAAATGTCCCATTCTGCTCATGATTTCATTCAGCGGAATTTCAATTTCGATTCTTCCAAAAGTATAACAGTGATTTGTAAAAGGTATTTGAAGGGATTCTTTCAACAATAACTAAATACATGTAAAGATTACAACGAAGCACTATTTCAAAGGCTGACATTTATTTCCAAGGATAAACTCTGGCTCCAAAAGATGACAGCTCAGTACGTGCAGGAATAAAAGGGAACCGAAACATAAAAAGGTAGACAGACAGTTTTCAGCATTACTTTTTCAATGAAAACAATGAGACACTAATCAGATATTACCCTTATTTTCTAATCAGTGCGTAATGTGCTAATAAAGTTTTTTTTAACACCGCTAATGCACAGTGGAAGATATATTCCTTCCAGGCCTGAGTACACCTCCCCCTGCTGGCTGATCATCAAACAACATGGGCTCCTGTCGTGAGACTGGCAGGGTGTCCCACTTCTAATTACTATGTGCTAATACACAATGTACTAATGTTGACAGCAAACTGTTTTGGCAGATAGAGTTCACAAGAAATCAATGTCGTGTACTGTTTTGTACTAACAATTAATTAAACAAGCTTTGTAGGATGTCAATGAAGCTGCAGCTTGGGAACAACATTTTAAAAATGAAAACTTGAACTTTTCACCTGAAAATGTTGATATTTTGACTTGTCAAACACCGGTGTAATTAATAACATTACTAATCACTGCGCTCCATTCAGGTGTTTCAGTGCCACGGCCCTGATGTTGGGCTCACGATATAGCTACCAGGACATCTCATGCTATTAGTATCATCGATGATTATCCTGCTATGATAATCAAAATGTGCGCTGTGAAAAAGGTTTCTAAAGGTTTTCACTTTACTCCAGCTGTCAGCAGCTCCTTCATTGCTGTTGTGCATTACATTGTGGGACAACAGTGTCCAACATCATCACACTTAAGACTTAAGTGGCATTTTTAAGTATTCTTCAGTTTGACATTTTGCCAGTGTGAAAGCACGACATACTCATAGCATATATATTAGGGCTGTCAGAGTTAACACGATAATAACGTGTTATGTCATACTAGCTCGTCTTGAAGGGGGCTAAATAACGCTCTAAACTGACTCTAAATTTGGCGAGGAAAAACTAGCATGGCCATTTTCAAAGGGGTCCCTTGACCTCTGACCTCAAGATATGTGAATGAAAATGGGTTCTGTGGGTACCCACGAGCCTCCCCTTTACAGACATGCCCACATTATGCTAATCACATGCAGTTTGGCTAAATATATACATACATTTGCATAAAGCAGTATATTTGTCCACTCTCATGTTGATAAGAGTATTAAATACTTGACAAATCTCCCTGAACAGATAAAAAATGTGTGATTAATTTGCGCTATTACACGGCTGTGTTGAATACTCGATTCTGATTGGTCAATCACGGCGTTCGGCGGTCTGTAATTTCTGTTTAACAGACCGTTGCTATGTATAGCAGACCGTTGCTATGGGCGCAGCTCTGATGTCGGACTCTGGCCGACCGTTTTCGTGTCAAAAATATTGATTTCTTAAGTAAGTAGCCGTGTAATAAGCGGGATAACGTACAGCTAGCGGGTCATTGTTGTGAAAGAATCCCCGACAGGGCGATGAGAGAACCTGCACAACAATGACCAGCTCGCTGTACATTATCCCTTACATAAATCACGATTAAATATTGTAATCGATTGACAGCCCTATTTTACACACACACACACACACACACACACACACACACACACACACACACACACACACACACACATATACTGTATATAAATAATACACACACACACAACTAGGACACCATATTGGCCTTTCTTATTTTTCAGTAGCGTTGTGTCTGTCTGCATATCTGTCTTTGTTTTCATTTGTCCTTGTCGCTTCCAGAGTTGATGTATAAGAACTAGGAAAACTTTCGCACTCTGCAAACTGTCTGACGAAGGTGCTGGGGGGGAATCTACACACAATCTAGTACAATTAAGGAGGATAATGGCTTCCTCAGAGTTGCCCTTTTGGAGATTTCATATTTAATTGCAAAGCTTTTAGTCAGAGACTAGTTAGACTCAGTCTGAAAAACGTCTATGACCAAAAGCTTAGCAATTAAATCTGCGATGGAGGAAACTTTGCTGAAGCCTCTATTCTTTTTAATTGTACCATTCTGAGTTGTGGGACATTCATTAATGAATTATAACATCACCTCAGGATATGGAAACCAACTGCTGGAAAATGATGGCTGACTTATTAACTATTCATATTTTCAATGGGAGCGTGTGATTTGATGGTGACAGGAAGGATGAAATAAATAAGAGGAGAATACATTAGACATGACAGGACGATGTGTGGCGTGCATCATTGCCAGGATGTAATGATGTATTCCGGTAATCCATGCCCGGCATTCTGACGTCCTTCTGCACCAAGGGAGCAAGAGCGGAGGTAACGTGGTCCAGAAGCAATGAGCACAGCTGCAGAACGAGACTCATTCGACCATTTGCATTTGTAAATAGCCAAGAAAGCTGTCCTCTGGACATAGGATTGACCTTCTGATGTTTGTGCGTGTTGTTTGTGTCTAGTCATTGTGTTTTAACACATACCAGATACATGTTTGTAGTACATTTCAGTCTGTACAAGATGACAGGGTCTGAAATTAACTTTTTTCACTGCCTGCAACTGTGGAAGGCAAATTATATATATATTATATATTATATATATATATTATCATCTATAGTGGTTATTTGCATAAAAACACAATTCAATTGATTAGGAAATAAAAAATTGTCTTTTTATTTAAATATTTGCTTTGATTAAAAAAAAAATCTTGGCATCAGTAATTTAATGATGTATTATAAGCTGCTTAGAGCTAGTGTTAGGAACTTAAACAGGTCATAATTTCCTCTCTATTATCTATTTTATATTGCTATGCAAGTTTCTCGCCAAAAACTTAATTTTACGAGATTACATTTGTACACATCAAGATAAAGTTAGAATTTACCTCCACCCAATACTCATTTTTACTGGAAAGAGTCCGAACGCATCATAATGAACCTCTGCTGACGTTAGTAGCTCTGTTATTTAGACAAGCAGGACTCTGCTGCACACCGACTTCTAACAGATAACGTTACTAACTCTCCTCCTGCCGATTTCAACACAGATTTGTTGTTAACAGTGTAGCATTATCAGGGGAAAATAGTTTGCGCCCCTCAGGTTTAGTAGGTCCATGCTTTTGAGCACTTTTTTTTCTCTCCGCCATGGCTCCGTACCCAAACAAACTGAAACATGATACAGCGTGCGTATGCCGTTGCGTCATTGTGCATGCGTAACTGTCGGAAACCATCAATGCAGAGGATTCAATATCATGGAGGCATGAGATTCCAAGGAATCAGACAACTAGGAGCCAGTTCTCAACGGGAACCGATTCGGTATTCCCGTCGCGTTTTCCCTGCCTGCCAAAGTGGCGGATGGCCTGACGATTTTACCCGCCACTGCCAACAATTCACCCGCATTTGGCGGGTGGCGGGTGCTAATTTCAGACCCTGCGAGATGAGCAGGAGGATGGGGTAGTTATAAAGTGTCTGTCTGTCTCTGAAGCCACATGCTCAGAGGTTCTACCTGCAGTAGCCGCGGTGCTATTTCCAGGAGAATTGTTTCACAGTGCCAGAACTTCTCTCACCCTCAGTTCTGTCAGTCCTGTGTCACCACATTGTCAGCTCCTGGGCTCTTCTTCTCTGTTTCTCTCTCTGCTCTTCTCTCTATTTCCGTTTCTCTTCATAATGTAGCCATGGTGATGTAGAGCTGTCTCTGCACAGGACCCACTTGGATATTCACACAGAATGGATGGAGAGCAGGGTGCAGGGGATGTGGGTGGTGGTGGTGGTGGTGGTGGTGGTGGGGGTTGAGGGGTCGTCAGCCTTGAACCAACTAGCCCAAACCAAGAGAATAATAAGAGGAGTTCTTTCGGAGATAGAGAGCCAGCGTTGAGGAGAAGACAGTGAGGGGGTTTGCCTCATTTGCACTGGAGTCCTCCCCTCCTCACGCAGCCAGCTGACAGGGGATATTTTTATCAGCCTGGCACACACGGTGCAGAAAAAGAACAATTTCATTTGTGAAAGCGCACTCCGAGCCAAGGACAAGATCTCAGCGGGATAAAGCATAGCTATCTTTCTGCGCTATCAGAAGAGAAATCATTCATTCTTATTTATGCACCTGCCTCGGCACTATCATGCAAGGGATGCGCACAGGGCCTCACCCACTTTGTGTCCAATGAGGCAGAAAACAGAAAAGCAAAAAATGCGTTCTCCAAGGTCTGGACCCTTCCTGTGCTTTTAAAGTGAACATGTGTCTCTCTGTTGGCATTTGTATTCTTTTTGTGTATCTTGTGTTTTTTTTCGTTCTTTGTCCCTCTGTGGGAATTCCACTGAAGCCAGCAGGGTCTGAAGATATCAGTCTGTAGTTTACATACGGCGACTTTACCCTGTTCATATATACTGGTTTGATGGAGGACACATCTGTTAATGTAAAACCCAATCAGACGTATGGTATGACACAGCTTAAATGTGCGTGTGAGCGAGCGACACAGACAGAGTGGGAGCATGAATAAACCATGCCCTAAAGTGGTGTCACCGGGCTGCTGTGTTGGCATGTCGGCACCGCTCAGGAAAAACATGGCTGTCTCTGGGGCATTGTCTGTAATCCAGCATGTTAGAGCAGCTAGATGGCTTCTTTATGTAAGCAGTCCCAGAGTCTCAGACATCATCTGATACGCATACAGTGGAGAAATAAATAATTTTCCGGCAGTATATTTTTTTTTCAGATGATTATGAATAGCATTAGAACAGGCTAATCCATTCTTACAAAGGGCTCACGCTTCCAATTGGCTTGAATGACAATACTTTTTTTTATTTTACCAGGATTAGTGTTGAATTCACCTGACGTTAACGCAGGAAATATAATTGTCTTTATCCTCAAATGCCATGCAAATCCCCCGCTCCGAATAGTTTGTTTTGCATCTGCATTGAGACAGTCATGGCCAGAATAATACTGTTTGATTTTCTCAAAGCCGCATGGTTTCATCTCCTTGCGGTGACACAAATACCGTAGTGTGCCAAGCTGACAGATAGATGATCCATTGCAGAGGTTGTAATTGAAAACACTGTGAGGGGGTGGACAATTAATCTCTCTTTCTCTCCCCGCTTCAAATTTCCATGGAGAAATACCTCGAATTGCAGATAATAGATAAGAGCGTTATTGATTTGATGGGGTGGGAGAAGAGGTGAGGAGGTGCAGAGGTTCTCCATCACTAATCTCTCTGGCTGTGACTGCATCTAAATAACCTGCAGAGAGGGATAAACAGGCGCATCCATCATGGGACGGCTGGCGCGGACAGTGATGGATGCCTCCGCCCTCCGCCACCCTCCGCCGAACCTCTCCCTCCCGGTCAGGGATGGGAAGTGACACCGGCACTCGGGAGAAATACCTGGGCTTAAACTGGGCAGGAAAATGCCTACTTTAGCTCTGCTGAGATGGAAAGATTCGGGGCAGGCTTTGTCTGTGCGTCTGTGGGAGTTTGTAGAATCGTCCCCTGTCCTCCGTCCCCCTTGTCTCTTTGAGTTTGTAGGATTATCCGTCTTGATAGATCCTGTTTGTTTTGTCAAAGAGGAAATTGGTTTTGTGGATTTGCGCGAGAGTGTGTGAACTCACCCATATATATGCCTTTTGTGTGCTTTGGTATAAATTGATTTGGGTGTGCGTTTCTTCTCTATCTGCATGCCCGTGCACCGTGAGCCAAATCCCCTGTGCTGCCTGGACCCAGCGAGCAGGCGTGCCCACGCCAGCTCGCCTCCGAGGTGCCAGCCTGATAGATATGGTGTGTGTGTGCCAGGCTGTGCCTTCCCTCCCCACCCCTCCTGCATTAAGATTGATCCCTCGTTCCCTCCCATTCCTTTCTCTCTCCCTCCTCTGTGTGCCTCTGCCTTTATGAGACTGTGAATAGGTGAAGCTCACAGGCTCCAACAGATGGCCGGAGCTGCCCTGTTTCACTGTCTCACACACACACACACACACACACACACACACACACTACTGCCCCATGAATGAGAGTCTAGAGAGAAAGAGAGGAAGAGGCAGAGTTAAGGAGAAAGAGAAGAAACAGGAAGCAACACAGGAGAAGAAAGACTAAAACTAATGGAAACAGAGGGAGTCAGTGAAGAATAACACACAGGGAGGAAGGAGAAGGAGCGATAGAATAACAGCAAGAACATACTAAAGGAAGAGAGAAATAAAAGAGTGACAGAACGCTGTTGGAAAAAGGGAGTGAGGGCAAAATTGAATTGTAGATTGAGGGAGCCTCTCTCCTCCCTCTTTCCCTCCCTCTTTTATTTATCTCATGTGAAACCACGCCTCCCTCCTTTCACTTGTCAGTGCATCTATAACAGTGAGCTGTCTGCACCGGGCTGCGTGGGGGGTGAGACGAGCTCCTCACTCTGCCAGCACAGAGGACCGGATCTGAGCGGACCGGACAGGACTGGATGGTACTGGACTGGCCAGAGCAGGTGTGTGAATTTGTGTTTTGTGTATTTGTGATGGATGACAGAGTGCAGCATGTGTCTCCCTCAGTGTGTGATCGCTTGTTCCTCCACAGGACTTGCTTCCAGAGTAGCGTATCTAGAGGGTACAGTGCTGAAGCTCTGCCCTAGTTTACACTTGAATGCTCTGATCCTTTCTGTTCGCCTCTGAGATTTATGCATGGAGTCGCTAACGGCGCTGCTCATCAGGGTAAGAAAGAGAGATAAGAGACCTCTCGTTTATCACTGGACTCTTTTCACAGTCTGAATCTTTCGCAGCGTGGACGGGAGCTGCTGTGTATCTGGTGGAACAAGTTGGTAGTTTTTTTGGGCTGGACGTTGTCCACATGTGCTGTGTCTCCACTAAGTATCTGCCATTTAAGTGATGTTCATGCTTCCACCCAATAGTGTCCTCCAGTAGTGCAATTATTACATTATGATTGTGTTCAGAATCTGTGAGAATCCACAGTGAAACAAGTCCGTACAGCTTTCACAGTTCTTTGGTCTGTCTCGGTGTTGAATTTAGTGATTAGTTCTCTTTGTCTGTGGTGTTTTGAAATATGGAACATTCATTGTCTCAGCATTGCTTTGTATTTACTCAGAAAAAAATATAATCCCGACTGTTGCTGAATGTGTGTGTGTGTTTAAAATTAGAGCAAAAACAACAACTAGAACAGTGAAAATATTACTTTTTTCCAAAGGCAGGATAAGTCCAGTTCTGGATTGTTTACCTTGTGAGGACCTTTTTTTTTGTAGAAATCAAGGAGGTATACGGCTCGCGGTGTTCATTCAGGAGACGCCATTTCAACAGTTGCAGCCACTCCTATAGAAGCCTGCCGGCTTTATGCTACGAGGCTGATCCCAGTGAATGTACTCACTATCAGTGTTTTGTCAATATCTTTATGGGTCAAAAGGCTGTGTCATCACCAAGCGGTGGCGGTTAAGAGCAGTGGAGTGGAGTGGAGGGGGGGGGGGTGCGAGCACTGACCTGAAATATTTATGATGGAGACAGATGAACGCCCCGTGCTGTTTGTAGCGATATGGGTGGATGGATGAATGAATGCAAGGATGGAGAGGGATGGATGGAAAGTAAAGAAGAGATTCAGAGATATTTTCTTTAAGCATTCATTATTTATCACAACGCACTCTGCCATGGAAGCTCTAACCCCCACATCAACTGGCCTCTTTTCTCGCCGAGATGCCAGCGGACTGAAGGAGGATGCTCCTGCTTAGTCTACCTGTCAGCTAGTCCCCAGGCGTGTTAAGGTGTTAGGACTGCAGCCGCGTGCTACACACTCTGCTCACACACACACACACACACACACGCACACATGCACACACCCAGCTGTAGATAGCATTTTGTCCAGATTTATATTTACACACACAAAGCTGTAATTGCATGGTTACACTCACTAATGTAATGGGAAGTGCACACAAATCCACAGTCACTTATTTCCACTGCATTAACCTACAACATACAATGGGTGCGATCACACTGCATAAATTTGTTCTCAAGCTCACACAACACACACACAGACATACACACACACACACACACACAAATATACACACAGTCATTACACCCTTAACCATTTTATTTTGCTCACATCTCTCCCCATTTTTTTCCCTCCGTTGTTCACACACTCTTTCTGAGACACACACACACACACACACACACACACACACACACACACACACACACAAACACACACACACACACACACACACACAATCAGTGGGAGTGACGACCTTGAGACCTGTTGACGTTGTTTGCAGCGGCCGTGCGGGGAATACATAAGAGGCCATGTGGGACTCCCGGCGAATTGGGGCGCTTGACATTCCGTTTGTAAAAATGACTGGAAAATGTGCAGGAGGGCTGGCGATGCAGTTGAAGGGAGACACCGGCATGAATATGTATTGTATGCTAATGCCGCACGCCGAAGCTGTTGACTCAAGCTGTTGATGAAAGCAGAGGACATGTTCCTCCCATCGCCACTCTCGGGAGGAAGTGCTATCGACAAACCCATTGTCAACGCAACCGCGTCCCTTGCCGCGGGGGCCGCGCGGTGACAGGTGGCAGATATCGGTGACAGCAGCCAAGGTGACACCACTCAATGGTCTCTGCGGGCCCGCAGGCGGCCGGGGCAGCGCCGGTGTCTGCTCGTTTTACCGCCGCCTTGACCTTTCGTGGTTAGACACAGCGAGGGTCCTAAAGCTAATGTCTCCCATTAGCTTCATTCAGCCCTCTCAGAGCTACAGCTTCTTCCACCTGCTCCACTTGCTGTTTTTATGCCCATTTTTAATTTGCCCATAAAAAAAAACCTAATGTAAGAAAACCTGGAGTAATGGAAAAAAAGTTTTTAATATTGGCTGAGGTGAAAAAGTTGGCATACTGAGAAGAGAAGATGCAGTAAAAGTTGTTAGAAACAGATTTTTTTTCCAATACATCTTGATGTTATCGTAGCTGCGTCTTCGTCTAGGCATTCACATCATTCTGCCAGGCACCGCTGCAAGGCTTCACTCCACCAGAAAGACCCAAAAAACACAGAATAAAGAGAGCAGGGTTTCGGGGGCGTACATAAATGTGATGTCGCTGGATTGAAAAAAGACAAAAACACAAAATGGCATCTAAGGTGGGAAGCAGCAATTAAATGTGATGATATATCAGTTACCGGTACACGATTTATTATATAATCTTGCTGCTTGAATAGATTTCTATATTTAAATATATTTGCATACATTTACTTAATGGTCACACACTAATTTACATTCCATTTTGCATACATTTCAGCTTAAAAGTTGGAAACATAGTGTTCCATTACTCTTACACACAGGGCTCCGGTAAAATACATTAAAAGTGGCCTAACAGTAAGTAGCACTCACGTGTTCCCCCTCTGAGTCCCTGTTCATCTGTATGTACGGGCTGCTGTTAACGGGTCCTGCGATGAGGCGGCATCAGGAGATCAGTGTGTTAATCTCGGCGCTGCCTGCTGCTCCTCTCTAATGATAGCGAGGCGGAGCGGCTCTTTGACGGCACCTCTCAAACACTCCTCGCTTAACAGTGTGTAGAGAGCGGAGAGTAGTCTGCGGCTGATAGGAGCAAATAAGGAGAAGCACATTGCCGTGTGCTTATACGTGCATGTGATTCTGTATTTGTTTCTCTGTGCACAGTGTGTACGTGAGATTCCCAGTGTGGACCCAGCCATTCGACTGGGTGTGAGTGCAATCAGATTTCAATCTCTTCCCTCTATACGGCTGAGCTGCAGCAGCGGAGGTGCCCCACGGGGAAATGTAATTATACCCTGCTGGCCACAGAGTACGGGCTTCACTGCCCTATCCGTCTCAGGAGATATAGCAGATAGAGGCCCCTTCTCAGTTGCAATACCAAACAGCGGAGATGTCACTAAAGCCCTGCTATATCTCTGAATTCCGTGTTAAATCCACGCTCCAGTCTCCTCCTCTAATCAGCTTTTAGATCCCGGGGTTATCGGTGGCCTTTTGCAACAGTTTTGTTACAGTTGTGAATAATTTATGAACGAATTAACTGCGGTTGCTAAGAGCAGTGATTGGGAGATTTTGGAGCAAAGCCAAAATCTGACTCAAGTTCAAAGCCAACCGTATTGTTGTCTGATAAGCAAAGCCTCATCACCGCGAATGTAATTATCACCATAATTATTTTCATTCCAACACCTGAGTCCCTCACGTATGGATTTAAAGTGTTTTTATTGATCAATCTGCTGCATGCTCCTCTCATCCTGTCTGTATTTTTTTTTTTTTTTTTTTAATGACCGTGTCTCCTCCACTGCTTGCCATTGGCTCCGCTCTCACGGAGGTGTGTGTGCGGAGATGATGTCCATTAGTACGGCAAAACAAACAGACACACCCCACTCTCCTGGATTTAGGCAAACAATCAATGAGAGCACTCGGATAACAGCAGTCTAAGTGGCCCATTGATGTTACGACTAAATGAATACAGGATGCAGCGGTGATGCTAGGACACACCAACCCAAACCAAATAAAACAGATTATTTTCTATTCTGGAATTCTATTCATAGGCTACGGGGGCTGTCCCCAATAACATTTTTTAGGCTCGGTGAGAATTATTCGAAGGTATTCGAAGCTTCGGGACAGTGCCGCTGCCGCACTACTGTACACACACGGACCTCTACACATAACAAACAGCGATATCCGTCTGAGAATAACTAATAATAATTAGTGTTGAATATCAATAATGAATAATGTTGTGGAATTATTCCTTATTTCATGGGCTATTTGGGGATTTATACCTAATTATTACATTAAAAAATCAACAAAAAACGAAGCATTCGAATAGTGATTTGGAGGTTGATTATCATGGCAACGGCCGAAGCTTCGAAGCATTGGGGTCAGCCCTATAGGACATCGGACAAGGACAATAGGACAAGTTGAAAATTTTACCCTGTGAATCTTGGTGTGTCGCCCGTTTCAGCATGTTGTACCTAGTCATGGTAATTTACTAGAAGTGCGTCCGTGCCAGAACACTTCTGTCTTCTTCATTTCTCTGATTTGCTACACTCCGGCTCTACCTTAATCTCCATTTCTGTGTTCGTCACCCTCTCTCCATCCTTGTGTTTGGCCCGGTCACAACTTCAGCTACCCGCCCCCCCTTCTGCACACTCACCCCCCCCCCTCCCTCATGCCTCTCCCTCAGGGTGTAGCTGCTATTGTTGTGCCTAATAAGGTTTATGGAATTACAGATCTCTGAAATTGGATTTTCTCACTCCACCATAGCAGTGGGATTACGGGTTTAAGGCCGGGTGCATCGGGGCACAACTGGCCTGTGTCTGAACTGCTTTTATTTTTTTTTCACCCTCAAGGTGGACAGATCAAGAGATTGATGTGCCAATAGCTCTGGTGAAGGCGGATTCCTTGTATCTGTGTATGTACCTGGCAATTAAATTGATTCTGAGTCAGACAGCTTTTTGGCTCCTACGTCTGGATTTCCGTTTTTTCTCTCGTGTCGACCACTCTCACCCACTCCTCCTCTGTCTGTCCTCACAACTTTTGACTGTGTTTGATCTAATCTAATGAATCTTTTGATCTTCCTCGCCTGACACCCAGACACATCCGAGATTTCTACATCCAAAGTAGCTCAATTCGTTCTAATCCTTAAAATCTGGCCGCTGGTGAAGCAATTGATTCTCATTCTCATTCTCAGTGATGTAGAGAGATTTGGACTGTCTACCCTGAGCTTATGTGTAATGAACGGTGGGATTCCTTCGCTAACGTTAACCGTGAAACCCCCACCCGTCCCAAAAAAAAAGAACAAACAAACTACCTCATTACAGATTGAAATCAATTCCACATCACTGTTCAGATGTGTGAACTGCGACTGGAGTGGAGGAGTAGAAAGTGAGAAATGAAGTGAGAAAGCACCAGAGACAGGCAGCGCAGTGAATGCAACACTGACACGTTGGCAGGAAGGTGGTATTCATTAGGAGCGGTCCATAGTGTCGGCTTAGTGAACTCTTAATTGGGTAAGAGACAGGGCTGGGGATGTGGGATCAATAGGGGCAGAGCCGGGTTCCAACCCACTGAAATCAATCAGCCTCCCGCACGACTGGGAGAATGCAGCCAATCAAAGAAAACACGGCCTCGGGCTCCGCTCATTTACCCTCTCGGTCAAACTTCATCACGATCAACACGCAGATGGCTTATTCCATCATATCTCAGTCAGAGGAGGATAGAGTCGCCTGATTGCGTTTATTTGACGTGGGCATTTGATCTCGTCGCTGGAATGCTTCGAAATGCCATTACAGTTTTGGCGTAACTCTGCCAAGAACAGGAGATTATTGCAACTAATAAAACATGATTCATTAACACAGGAGCGCTTTATGGCAAGGAATATTAAATGAATCCCTGGCGTATTTTTATTCCACTGCTAAAAATAGTCACTCTCCCCTCTTCTTCATCTTCCTCTTCGCCTGGGTAATAGCCATCTTTCTGCCCTGTCACTTCTTGATGTATCATCCTCTTATTCACATCAAGGACAAGGCCAGGTGTCGCATTTTCTCTCAGTTGCCACGCTTGTCACATTGCCTTGTCACCCACAGCCTGTTCCAATCCACTCCCTTCTTCCTCCCCCTCTCTGCTTATTTATATTAAACCTGTCACTCCTTTATTTTAGCGAGAGAAAGGGAAAGTAAATCACTTTTGCCATTCGCAGCCCGCGGTGTCTGCTGAATGCTGCGAGTTTATTTGGATGTCATCTTTGGACAAATAAAAACCCCGTCGAAATAAATGATGTCTCTCCTGGTGTGTATTGTCGTCGCACGACTGAAGTTCCACCTCCTTGTTGTGTCCTTGGCTTCAAACGTGTTAAGCTATCTAGGAATATGTTTCACAGTGAAAAGCGAGCCGTGACTTTTAGGCTTTTATATTGCTGCAGATGGACAGACAGACAGACAGACAGACAGACACAGTTGTCCAGCAGCCATCTCTCTTTGATGCCCGTGAGTGGCTGGCGGAGCTGGCTCGGGCAGAGAGCAGCTGGGGTCAGAGACGGGCCTTGGCGGTGAGATACATGCGGGCTTATAAGGTTCTCCAGTGTATTCTTAGCCTTGCTGCGCATACCAGACTGGCGCATTTGTGTGTGCATCATCACCACATGGTTGTTTGCAGAGCGCATTTCACCAAAGACTACATATGACATATTAGAGGCTCCATCACCAGAGAGAGATTATTTTACAGAGTGGTTATGGAGATGTCAAAGCCGGTTTGGCTCGGCTCAGATGTTTAAATGCTGGACGCTGACACCTGTCCAATCAGAGCATGGATCAGACAGCCTCGCTCCTGTCAACGTGTCTTCACAGGCAGACAAGGCCTTGTAGCGTACAAGATCACAACTAGAGGCTGTTGGAGACGTGGAGACAGTGATGGAAAAGATGCGATGGAAAGAGCTGCACTTATTTTTCTGTGCCTCAGCTGCTTGGGACTCCTAGTTTAAAGCAGTTTTACTTGTCTGCCTGACCTGAAAGTGAGCAATGCTTACATAGCATTACAAACAGAAACTAATTATTATTACTATCGCTAAAAATGTTCTGGAGGGTGAGAAGTAATTATGTTAAAAATGTTACACTATTTCTGGCACAGGTCTAATTAAACCACCTCCTGAACTGTTTCCTGCTCCCTCAGGCGTCCCAGCATCAGTCAAATATGGATTTTACCCCCTGCAAGTACCATGAGAACTGACATGACGTATGCGGTTGTTTATCTCCACGTTCTACAGTGTTTTCGTCTGAAACAGCTGTGTCACCATCCCCGGGGTATGTGTGAGGGAGGAGTGTTGGCTGGGAGTGCTATCTGGACTCGGGAATGGCTTATGGTGTCTGTTAGGGAGGACGGAGAGAATACAGGCCAGCGTCAGGCAGGGATGAACCAGAGTGCGTACAAGAGTCCTAGATTTTTAAAAAGTTTTTTTAGAAAACAAGACAGAATGGCATAGATACAAAGTAGTCTGGCTCTGTTTGAGTCTGGCTCTGCTGGAGTATTCATGCACTCTGGACTTTGTGTTTGCTTACAGAACTTGGCAGTCAGAAGCTAATTTCTGTGGGAGAGGAGAACATCACAGACAGCTTGTTTAGAAAGGAAGGTAAGGCTGTTCACCTCTTACACACTGTGAAATTGAAATCTCCTTCTGCCCTCTCCTTTCTCCCTCACACACACAGAGCTGGCTTGCATGTGTGGATGCAGGTTTTTGTTACAGCTACTGAAGATTTCTGTATTTATTTTTCTCTTGCATTTGAACACAGTTGCCCGACTGTGCAAGGGTCACTCTCTCCAGGGCGGTCTATCTATTTATCTGTCCACCTATCTGGCTATCACAGACATATATCAGGTTCTGATTACTGCTCCTGTTACCATGGATTCTTCAGACCTCGAAGGAAACGAACACAGCTAAGGTAACATCAACGCTTTATTTACTGTGGGGGATACATTCGACACTCTCCAGAGGCGACTCACGCATCACGGTGCTTCATCACATCACCTCATTTTATCCACCTGCCAGTGATTAGCATTTCGTTCTGCATGAATAAGAGGATGGTTGTTTTGGCCCCACTGATTTGGAATTGATGATCAAAGAGAGCTGTGGGTGTTGCCGTTGTGTTGTGACCACAGATTCCTCTTCAGTGGCCGTGAGTCCAAACAGTAGTTATGAATAGAAGAGAAAAGAGAGTGAAATGATGTCTGCAGAGAGTGGGTGGGGGTGAAGCTGAGGGAATCTTAACGAGCAAGCTACAAAGCTCAGAATTATTAAATCAATAGCTGAAAAATTGCTTTCACCCCCCGTGGCTTTGGGCTAGCTTCCACTAAACAGCCAATGATGACTTGGGCCATGTTTATGCTTTAAAGCAGCAGTTAGAGGCACTGAGTTTTAAAAAAAAAATGGAAATGCATTTATGCAAACATTATTTTAAAAAGGCAATAAATCTGCATGATCCATTCTGAACACATAGCCAACTTACCACCGTCCTGTTGGCTGTTTACCAGTAACATGCTCGTGTTGCTGCTGCGATCAGAGTCATTCCTGTGTGAACAGTTGGATAGCAGCAGATGAAGCAGCTTTCAGCACATGTGGGCATATTATGTACACAGCTGTGCACAGCTGACTCATTATCTCTGGCAAAAACATCACGACTGTAATCAGCTCTCCTATTTGATTAACAAACGACTCGCTACAAACGGCTCCTAATATAGCCGTGATAGTTTAGTGTTTTGTTTTGCCCGGCTACGTAACTTTTTTTTTCTTCACGGAGCATTTGAGAGAACTGAACTTTGATTTTCCGTCTTGTCTCCTGTGAAACTAGCAAGAGCAGACAGGTGAATGATATGCCTTTGGTAAGCTATTCTGTTTGAGGAGTGAGGACTGATCTCCACTTCAAAACCCCAGCGTGAGGACAGCATTCACCTCTCTCTTTCTTCCTCCTCTTCTCGCTGGCAGAGGGGGCCTTCGGCAGTGCGGGATAAAAACCGAAAGTCTTCAAGAGAAACTCTTCAAAGGGGCAGTTCATCTGGCGAGTGAAGACCTCATCAATTCCATTTTCTTCTCTTAAACCACTGTCCCTTCCACAGAGCCCTGGTTGTTTATGAACGGCGTTGTGTGATATTTCTTCTCCGTTCCTTGCAGCTGGTTGCATAAGGCGCTTTTGATATCTTGTGAGTGACGAAGGGATATTTTCTTCTAACACTTTGGGAGATTAGCCTGTTGTTTGGGGCAATTTCTCTTCAGACTCCTCACATCCTCTCTTGGGTATGCGATGCACATTGCGGGGCTCTGGGAGCATTTTTCCTGACCCTCATTTTCCACATGAGCAAGACGGGAACTGCCAGCTTGCTTTCATGCCCCGGCCTGCCTTCTGCCCACTGATTAAAAGTCAAATATTAAAGTGCTCTGTTGTGAGCTCGGCCTAATTGATTCTTTCCGCCGGGTGCACACAGAATGGGCTGACAGCAGGCGATACCAGGCTTTGTCAACATCGGGCATGCTGCCTGACGCTCAGGACGGCACCCCAATAAAGCCCCCTGTGAGCGTGCCAACCTGCGGCGCCACACACAGAGAGGCCACTCGGCACTCTGGCCAAGCTTTATAGTAACAACACAGAAGCAGCTCATTCTTTTGCTGTGTGTCAGCTCCCATCGGCTGGCTGGGAAGTCGGCTCTCTATTTGTAAGGAAGTGGCTGGCTGTGAAGAAAGTGTGTGTGTGTATGTGTGTGCGTCTCTACACTTGAGAAAAAAAAACCCCTCTCTGCCCACTTGCATAACCACTCGGCTAACTTAAGCTATCTGGGGCGACGGTGCTGAAAAGAGGTTTCATCTGAATTCCACAAAGGGCCCTCTTCTTCTTTTCCGATCCTCGGCTCTCCTGCCGTTCAGATAATTGCTTTAATAGCTTTTAATCACAGCCGTGTTTAACAAGGATCTTTCCAAACACAGGATGGCACCAAGCACGTCATCGCTGCCTACCCTTTACAAAATGCAGGGCATCTGGTGGAGATCTCTTCTCCTGGTTGATAGGGGTGTAAGAAAATATCAATACACATGAGCATCGCGATATTATGTTGTGCGATACTGTATCGATTCTCCAAAACACTGTATCGATTTTTTTATTAACCTCTTAAAAATGCGATGGCCCGCCGTTTGGCCCGGCCGCTATTCCATCTTTCGGAGGTTGTAGTGGGCTCAGTTTTAAAGATAGAGTTAAGATTCGTCATAGATTCAAAATGAAACTAGAAAACCGAATGAATCCATTGGTACCAACCATGTCATACTAGCTTGTCGCAAAGGAGGCTAAATAACGCTCCAAACGTACGCAAAATTTTTGCGAGGAAAAACTGGCATGGCCATTTTCAAAGGGGTCCCTTGACCTCTGACCTCAAGATATGTGAATGAAAAGGGGTTCTATGGGTACCCACGAGTCTCCCCTTTACAGACATGCCCACTTTATGATAATCACATGCAGTTTGGGGCAAAACACATGTAGTTTTTGCCTATTTTAAAATTGCTGGTGTGTTCTTTATACTATGACAGTTTTCCTACAATTAAATTAAAAAAAATCGCAATATATCGCCTTGCTTACAGTATCGCAATATATCGCGATATATTGAATCGTTACCCCAGTGTCATGATACGTATCGTATCGCCAGATTCTTGCCAATACACAGCCCTACTGGTTGAAGCCCTATATCTTTAGCTTTAAGTATCTTACCCTCCCTTAACTACAATGTAGGGATAATTAATTGAATCTCTGCAGCAGTAAAAGAGCGTCCCTCTCTCCTCCATAGGCCGAGGCTGTGTATCCCCGTCCCTCTCACGTCTGCTTACCCTATGAATTTACTGGCCATTTTATGTCCGTCTTGAATTGGCTTTACTCTCCATTTATTTTTAATGCTTTTCTACTTCACATATAGGAGAGTGCAACAGCAATCTTGGCGCTATACAACACTCATTAAGTGTAGACATTCATCCACGACGCTTCTCATGAATCTGATTGACCTTTTCGCTCAGTGTGATCCACAGTAAAAGGTTATTAACCCCCCCCCTCCCCTTGTTGAAAAGCTGGCTATACCTCCTGTCCTGTCTGATGTTTAATGTTCCATCTGAGCTGATAGGAAGGTGCGATAGGAGGGTTTGAAGGTGCAATAGGAAGGTTTGAAGTCATGGAGGTCAGAGAGCTGGCCGTTGGTGCGGTAATTACTCTATTAGTGAGATGGGGCCGCGCTCCGCGCTCTGACACAGCACTAATTACAACACAAGGGTGATGAACTTGATCAAAGCGCTGCTAATTCATGTTTGATAAAAGAGAAAGAAAGACGGCGACGAATAGGGTCGAGCGGGTTGCCGTCGGGTGTGTGGAGAACATTTCGAAGTGGACATTGTCACAACATGTACCATTTCCAGCTGTGCAAATCCAGTGCAGTCGCTACTTGAATTTTTTTTTTACCATCACATTTCAGTGTGACCGATCGGCAGCACAGTCGTGGAACGGTCTCTCGGCTGCTTCAGTAGTAAAGGCCACTGAAAAGTAATCACAGTGTCCTCTCCCCTGAGTACTGAGCAGGGTTTCATTTCTACCTCCATCCTGTTACCTCCCTGCTGTAGATCCCAGGGGGGGTCCAGAGGCTGAGTGGGGGGTCATGATCACAACCACAGGGGGGGGCCGACAGCCGGCTGCCTGTCTGACAGGAGCCTAATGGAGGGCTAAGTAGGAGAGAGTCAAGTCCCAGAAACTATTGCTCTGACCTTGACATGAGCCTGTGGAGGCAGGTAAAGAGGAGGAGGAGGGACGGAAAGGTGAAGTATCATTATAGAGGGTGACAGGCAGGTGGTTTAATATCTTTTCCTCTTCTCCTTTCTGTCTCTCTGTGACTCTATCTGTTTATTTGAACTTTGCTCACCTCTGTTGTCCAGCTAGTGACCCTACAGAGAACTTCAGCGTAAAGGAAAGAGATTTTGCTTTCTCTCTGCTGTTTGTGTGTGTGAGTGATTCAAGTGTGTATGTGCACGGGTTTTGCTATGCGTCATTGTTTTGGTATTTCTTTAAAGTTTTATTTTCCTAACTTTAGTTTTTTTTTTATTACTGTTAGTTGTTATTTCAGCCATTCTCTTTATTGAGAAATGCTTAAAGTGTTTTTTTCTGTGTAAGTGCTGGTAGAGTATTCTGTTTGGGAGAATAATTATCGAGATTACAGCAACGTGATCTTTTTTGTAACGACATGCAGACTACAACTGAACAGATTTTTTTTTCTCTTAACTTTAGAAGTCGATTTCATGTTCTTGTAAAGTGTACTGCCAATAGTATTTTAAACTTGATGACTTTGGTGTCCGATTGAGTCCCTTAACAGTCTCATTTTGTTTTAGCTGTTGCAAACAGACTCCATCATCACTGAACCTTTATGAGGCTTCAAGGTGGAGTATGTTTGTAACTAAAGCTTCTGCCTGTGACTATTTTATTTAAAACTAATTGTAACTACTAACTAGGGCTGTCAATCGATACAAATATTTAATTGTGATTAATCACATGATTGTCCATAGTCAATCGTGATTAATCGCAAATTAATCGCACATTTTTTGTCTGTTCAAAATGTACCTTAAAGGGAGATTTGTCAAGTATTTAATACTCTTATCAACATAGGAGTGGACAAATGTGTTTGCTCTATGCAAATGTGTGTATATATATTTATTACTGGAAATCAATTAACAACACAAAACAATGACAAATATTGTCCAGAAACCCTCACAGGTACTGTATTTAGCATAAAAAATATGCTCAAATCATAACATACTCATACTCAGCAAACTCAAACAACAGCTGTCAGTGTGTCAGTGTGCTGACTTGACTATGACTTGCCCCAAACTGCATGTGATTATCATAAAGTGGGCATGTCTGTAAAGAGGAGACTTGTGGGTACCCATAGAACCCATTTTCATTCACATGTCTTGAGGTCAGAGGTCAAGGGACCCCTTTGAATATGGCCATGCCAGCTTTTTCTCGCCAAAATTTAGCGTAAGTTTGGAGTGTGATTTAGCCTCCTTCGCGACATGCAAGTATGACATGGATTTCTTGGGTTTTCTAGTTTCATATGATGCCAGTATCTTCACTCTAGCTTTAAAACGGAGCCCACTACAACCTAAAAATCGCAAGTTGCGTTAATGCGTTAAAGAAATTAGTGGCATTAAAACGAATTTGCGTTAACACGTTATTATCGCGTTAACTTTGACTGCCCTACTACTAACTAAACAACATTCCTCCTGACATCTTTAGCATTTCTACATTTCTACATGAGTGTGTGTTTGTGTGTGGGTGACTATGTTCTGGGGGCATGAGTGCGTTTGTCTCCCTCCTCAGTCAGTGATCCAGATCAGAGGGGCATCAGGCCTGCGGGGACAGCCAATGAGCATCATCCCCAGTAAGAGCCACTACCGCCTGATCAATCTGAGCTCTCATTAAAAGGATGCCAAGCCCTTTGCAACCCGATACAATATCAATACTGTAGCACCACAGAGAGACCTCCAGAGCTGTTAGGCAAGCCGCTGGCAGCTTAACTGTCATTACCGGGCGGGCAACATGCCAGAGACCCCCTTCGCGGACCACTTAGGCTCCCCCCATGGTCCCAAACACAGGTCAGCCCAGACAGATGGGCTGTCTGGGCAGCTGTCCAGGGGACGAGGCAGAGAGAGATGGATACCGACCTGTAGAGGAGGAGACAGCCTGCGCTCCTCTCTCACAATACGGAGGGATGATGTGGGCCGTGTGTGTTGACTGCGTGCAGTTACACATCGCTGCGGTTTCACCTGAGGCTTGTTTGTTCTGCTGTGGGTATTTTCTGTATCGGTCGCTTACCGTGAATGATTACCAGGACCATCACACATGTTTGTTTTTAAACTGAACAAAAGGACAAAAGAGTTTAGTTTTGAAAAAAAACACTCTGAACTCTGTAGGTGTTGATACAGATTCAAATCTTCTGGGTTTTTTGGCATATATCCCAAGACTCCTGCTGGGAAAACTACAACCACTGAATAGCGCTCTGTGGTGATTTCTGAGTAGAGCAAATGGGGGGAATATAAGTGGCCATACATAGAAAGCCTCTGTAATCCAGATCATTGTGCGGAGGTCTCCCCTCTGTGCTCCAGTCTTAACCCCCTGTGTGGTTCCGATAGAGGGAGGGTGGGATCAGTATGTGCGTCTCTAAACCCCCAGTAATCCGCCGACAAAAGGGCCAGGAGAAAGCCAGCTAGCGCGGGGTGGGGGGGTTAGGACAGAGAATGGGGCGGAGTGAAGAAGTAAAGAAGTGGTCGTCGCCTCTCCAACCCCCAAGGGTATGCTTAACGCCAGAGGAGATGGTCCTCACGGCGCCAACGCCACCACCCCAGAGTAAAACATCCCTCTGCTGCGTCGGGCCTCTCTGAGCAGTCAAGAGCCATTGTTTATCAGTCGAGTAAAAGAATCCCCGAGTCTATAGAAGTGATCACTTCTTCAGCAGCTGAACTGTAACTTCCAGCCAGCGTATTGATTCATCGGGGCTGTAATCTATTCAGCGGTCTGGCGGCAGTTGTTTACTGAAAGTTGAAACCGATATTGTCTGCAATCATCATTAAGTCAGGGCCATTAGGAGCAGTCCCCACTGCAGGTGCTAATTTGATGATGGGAGAGAAATGGCATGTAATTAAAACACAACAAATGGCAGCTTAAAATCTATGAGTCCTGTGGAACATGATCTCATTTTACAAACCAGAGGGATAATTGCATTATCCCGGGCAGATAAATATCACCGCGTGCATCCCAATAATGTTCCCCTCGTCAAGCTTTTTTTTTTTTGTATCATGCAGCTCTTAGCAGATCGTATTTTATAAATCAAAATCGTTTTATTGAGGTTTTGCAGGATAATGCAAATGTGCAGCGCTGTTCGGTAACCAAAGAGGAATGACCGGTATGAGTATACATTAATAGCAGCTGGCATCAATGCCAACATATAAATAAGTCAAGACAAAGGATGTATATAATCTGTGTATATCAACAATAAAACAATCCCTCCCCGGTCACGACCAGCGAGCCATACTGAAAGCTAACTGTCATGCCAAGGACTTGCAATGAATAGTGTGAATAGTGTGTGATGTAGTCAAGCTGCACTTAATAATCAAGTATTCACAGGGTCTGGAATGTATCTAAAAAAGGGCCCCATGTTTTCAGGAATTTCCCATGTGAATATTGAAGTGAGTATCTGATTTTCTCAAGTTTTAAGAAAGACATGATATCCGCCAACCATTGTATATGAGTTGGCGGGGCGGCGCTCTTCCACCTGAGCAGGATTGCTCGCCGAGCCAGAAAGGAAAGAAAGGATAAGGTACGGATAAGGATAAGGTTTTTCTGCAGTTAATTGCGTCTCATCTCTGGTGAGCCCAAACAGAGCAACCAGAGGATTTGGTTCCAATTTGACGTTTAGCACCTGAGATAAAGTGTGAAAAATCTCCATCCTATACTTGGTAAGACTAGGGAACGACCAGTACGTGTGAACAAGGGAGGCTTCAGCGCTTTTGCACTTGTCGCACAGATCATATTTTGACTGATGTTTGATTCCTCATTGGTGCTGCAGCTACGCAATGTCATGCAGAAGTCATTTGGCTGCTCTGAGGTCTCAGTGAGCTAGTTAGGTCTGTGGGACAATTGGCCCCGGCTGATTCGTCTGTAATCCATTTAGCTGTGATGTGACACACTGTAGGGGGGCTTTGCCTCTGGTCAATAAGTGCCAATAAGAAACAGCCATCACTCAGCGGGCTGCCCTGTCCACCAGCTTGCTCACTTGTTTCAGCTGTCAACCTCTGTCTCAAAGGAGCTGGCAATTGTGCCGCTCTCTCGGACGCACCACAAATGGCTTTCCCATACAAACCTCAATAGGACAGGAAAGGCAAGGACACTCGCAGACTGCCAAGCAGGCGCGTTTCCCTCTGACATCATCATCTGAAGTGAGAACAGCTACGTATTTACAAAACACCATTGACAGTTGCTCATTCTCTCGGTCTTAAACCCCTGGAGGTGGGGCCGCGGGGGGGGGGGGGGTTGAACCCGAATCGGGGACAATCGGGGCTCTGTTTGTGTTTTCTCTAACACCTCCGTGTTCTTTTTGGGCTCTGTTGGAGCGTACTGCAAGGGTGCAGAGGAGGAGGGGTAAATGCCGTGACCCTGCGGTGGACCCTGACTGAAGCCCCCCAAAAAAACCTGCAGACCACCACGCTAGCCCCACATGCCGCTCCGTTGCTGCTGGTAACGGAGAGCAAGAGCGAAGTGGATGCATGTGGATGAAAGAGAGCCGGCGTCATGAGAGACGGAGACCGAATTCAGTCAGCAAAACATCCTCACTGCAGCAGGTTTTGACGTTGTTTGTGGTGTGGCTGTATTCCAAGCTCATTATGAAGAATATCTTCACCGTGTTATTTTGTTAAACCTGGAGGAGACAAAATGGCAGGCTGTAGCTGTGTGATGTCCCTCTAGTGCTACCGGGGCCAAAACAATTTCAGAACGATACAACAATACGATGCTGTTCATTTCCTCCAGATCCAGAGATAATTAGCCTAACTGCTGTTCTCTCCTTTTATGCCCCCTCGTTGGATAGAGAAGTTTGAAGTCTGATACGCAGAGTGTGGGTGTGTTTGTTTGTCTATTTGTCTCTCTGCCTGCATGTGTGTGTGTGTGTGTGTGTGTGTGTGTGTGTGTGTATGGGGTACATTTATAGTCAACAGAACAGACCCGAGGAGTCTGTCAGAGCTCTTTGTTCTCAAGCGAGAACACATCATGACTGGGCCTTTTGTCTGAACTGACACCATCATACAGTCTCTTTCTTTTCCTTCCTACCTCTCTCTCTCTCTCTCTCTCTCTCTCTCTCTCTCTCTCTCTCTTCCTCACTCTCTTATATTTTCCACCAAACCATTCACCCGGCATCCCATCACTCGCACCATTTAAAAGATAATGGGCCCTGTGGATTATAGAGTTGCAGCTGAGATGAGTTGAGATGATTTTTCTTCCCTGTGTCTGGGTGTGGACCGAGCTCAAACTGTGTGAGGAAGTCTTCCAGGGTATAGCGTCACCAGAAAGATGACATTTATAATTTATCACTTTGTTTGTTGTTTTTTTACCCTACTTCCTTGTATCTTTCACTTACTTCATGAATATTATTTGCACCATAAATATTAAAATCACCAATTACAAAAGTACATTGCACGGCCAAATGTATGCAGACACCCACAAATTGCAATCGTATGATTGTTTAAATGTCTCATTATAAAACGATGAGCATTAATAAGCTTCTATAACGTCCTCCCCTCTTCTGGGAAGGCTTTCCACAACATTTTTTATAACCTGGCAGCAGGGATCTGCTGCCATAGAGCCACAAGAGATGGAGTGAGGCCGGTCGATGTTTGGCAATAAAGCCTGGCTCACAGGCCCTGTTCAGACAACATTAACATGCGTCTTTCATGGGTGATCCGATCACAAGTGGACAGCTTTAAATACGTCTGTTCACACCTGGCTTTAGAGTGCGTCTCCACATGCGTCTTGAGTGACCACTTGTGATCGGATCTCACTTCCCCGCTCTATTTGCAAATAACCGTAATAGTAACTTAATAGTAGTAAACACGTAGTACACACATGGCTAATACAGCAGACGTTGCAACATAATATTACAGGAGTAGTAATCATCAGTAATAATATACTACATATTTGTAAATTCAGATACATTTTATTAACATCAAAATATAAGGTTATTGTCTATCAGCGGCCCCCGGGGACCTCTGTGCCGCCGACACCGCCGCTTTGCCAGGCAACAGCAGGGTTCAGAGCTTCAGATGAGAGAGAGTGAGCGGGCGGGTGTCAGCTCTGTACAGATCACCGGAACACAGACACACCGACAGTATGATAATAATGCACTTCCCGTGCCTAGTCTGATAGTCTGTAGATGTGTAGCCTATAGATAAGAGATATTCTAATAAAATACAGTTCTACCGACAGGATACAGCAGAGCACAGAAGCCGTTTCCATGCCGCGAGGCTCGCGTCTGCCTGTCTATTCACATTAAGAGCGCATGCGAGACCCCGTGGATCCCAGCGGGATGTCAGTTAAGTCGGCGGTCCTTAATGTGGCCCAGGACACATTCACGTACACACTGCTAAAAGAATGAGGCCATATGCGGCCCAGACCACCTCTGAATGTGGTCTGAGCGATCGGATCTCTCTGCGTCCTCAATGCATCTTGAGTGCATTCATACCTGTACTTAGAGCAGTGATCGGATCACCCAGGACGCATGTTATTGCCAGGTCTGAACAGGGCCACAGTTGGTGTTCCACTTCAGCCCAACTAGGTACTGAATGGGGTTTAGATCAAGGCTCTGTGCAGCAGGCCAGTCAAGTTCTTCCGAAACAAACTGGGAAAACCATTTTTTCATGGACCTGGATAAAATATCAGTGTGTACTGTAGCGTTAAGATTTTACTTGCTTGGAACTTAGATGCCTTGTCTAAATCATAATAAAAAAGACACATACCAGGAGTGTGCATGTACTTTTGGCCATATAGTGTAAATATACTAAATCTAGGTAGGTGTACCCTGGAAAATTCATATACATATATATAAACAAAAGGAATGTGCATGTAAGATAAGTTGCAGTGTGTGTGCGTGCGTGTGTGAAAGAGTGAGAGCTTTCCAGCCTGAACCCATCACAGCTTCACCCTTTTTGTCAGGGCAACAGACTCACTGCAGGATTAATGATGTGCTAAGTACTAAAATTACACTCATTCATATTTCACTGTCTGGGCGGCACATTCCACGTGGAATTAAAGGTCAAGGGTAGAATATAACGTATAAACAAGAAACGAAACGCACTAATGTGGAGGCAAACATTTTAGCAGTAAGTGCAGAAAGAAATATTTCACACTCGAGTCTCCTCATCGCCGCACAAATCTCATTTCCTCACTTATAAAGTCTAACCACTGCTCTTTGTGTCTGCGTATTCAAACAGAAAATTGCTGTGCAGGTTCTGACTGTCATCTTAAATGTCTGCAGAGTACCGAGCTTATCGGAACCTGAGGGAAATCTAAATTAAATCTTCCCGGTGAATGGGATCAGCCTCCGCATTATCTCTTGTCATTCTCAACTATTAAAGTTAGTTATTACGAAGTAAAGGCACATTTGTCAAAAGAACGTGGAGTCCCTATTTCAAACCAAAGAGCAGCTGGAGAGTTATTGAATAGGATTTCAGGGTTATCAGACAGGGACCGTGCTGACCTGTTAGAGGAGCCATTGTTTTAGATGTCATCAAACCAACATTAAAATTGATAAGCTGATAGTTTAGAGGTCATTGGTAAAACTGATCATGTGGGATGCAGCTATTCTACCAGGATACTTAAAGCACCTGTCATGAGGAGACTGTCCTCTCCAGAGAAATGACACAGCATAGGTTGCTAGTTGAAACAGCTCAAAAGTACCCATATTTACATTCGTTACCAAAGCAGGAACATTCTTGCAGCACAGAGAAAGGTAAAGGGGGAGGTGTTGAGATAGTTGATAGACACATAAAGTGTTTGAAACTAGAAAGCACGGTTTGTTTTTATCTTAAAATGCATTATGAAACTCTTACCAACAGTTCACATTCACCCATTACACTTTAGCCATGATGAACATCTCTCCCCAAGCTTAAACAAGTTTAGTTTTACTTTAGTTTAGAAAGGGGTTGCTCGTAGTGAGGGATGCACCGATCCAACTTTTTCAGTCCCGATAGCGATAGCGATACCTTGGCTTTGGGTATTGGCCGATACCGAGTACTGATCTGATAACCAGTGTTTAATTAATATGTTTAATTAATAATCTGTATGCCTCGCTGTGTGGAAGTGACTGGGATCATTCTGTTATGCATAAGGCAACATCAGGCTTGACCTAAACATTGCTTTACACTAACTTTGTAAAACAAAATGTAACAATAAATACGTAGATATAAATTTACTGAATTGTTATTTATTATTAAAATGATGAATCATACACCAGCTACTTTGTAAAAAATCTTCAACATTAAAAGGAATTAGAATTCAAGTGTAAACCTTTTTAATGAAGCAACAAATTGTTCAAAACTTAAACAGGAATTCACATTCCAGAATGTAATGTATCTAGTAATATAAACATAGAATTGAATTGAATAGATCGGCCCCATTGTCACCGATACCCGATCCAGTTATTTGAGTCAGTATCGGCCCGATATCCGATCCAGTATCGGTGCATGCATTCCTACTCGTATTGATGAACCTGCAGAGAATTATCCCTTAATTTCACTCCCATTGCATCGTTTCCGGCTGCAGCAGGCAGCTATTTTCAGCGAAAAAGCTCTAAAAACCCACTTTACATTACCTGCTCAGCACCAAACAACTTACAGACACAGTAGGCAACTAGCCGGTGAATATAGTGGAGCATTTAGCAGCCAAAGAGCCAGATATTTCCCTCAGGAGGAGAAAAACAGAGCTAAAAAGAGAGTGAATATTAGACTTAATTCATCAGTTGACCAGAAACACGACTCCAAATGATCATGTTGTTCTGTGTCTGTTGGATTTATAAATAAGCAACTGTTCACCATCATTATCAACTTAAAAGCTGATGATATGTCAATGTTGTGTTCACAATAGGGCTGGGCGATAATTCAATATGATCTTTCAATGGAATCATATCATGATTAAATCATATATCGAGATATCATGATACAAAATTACATCGTATAAATTGATAATAACAAGCACATACTAACTCAAACTGCTCAGAAAAGCTGACTTGATAAAAATTCTGCTTTTGGGTATACCCCACTGTAGTTAAATGAAATTATTGTTTTAATCTGATTACTCTGTATTTGTGTGCATGTAAACATAGTCGGTGTATAGCTGGAAATATTTACTAATTTTTTTTCTCTATAATTTCACTTGAAAGTTGAAAAAGTTATCTTCATTTGACACTAAAGTTATTAATTGAGAAAATACTCAAGTTTTTAATTATAGATTATTTTTTTTTATTATTGAATTGCCAGAAAACATGCTATGTCGTGATATATATCGTTATCGAGATATGAAATTACAATTAATTATAATTGTTTATTATTTCATTTTTGACCATATCTCAACAATAGCAGAAAATGCTCACATGCGTCAAAGAACATGAGATCGACGAGCCTGATTGAATATAATGATTTTTGCCGCTGTGTTTTTCCAGATTCTGGTGGCGGAGCAAAGATTTGCAAGCAGAGAATGATAGATGAAGGACGGCGACAAACCATGCCTTCTTATTATCATGAAAAAAGCATTCCATACTGTATTGAGGATTGCAAACCCCTCCTTCCACCGACACATACTCACACACATGCACACACACACACACACACACACACACACACATAAACTTCTCTGAGAGAAAGTTACTCTCACATAGATGCATGCCGTTGCAGTATTTGCATCTGAATGCCAACTTTTGTTGGTAAATTCAAGGGTCCTTGGAGATTTTGCACATTCTGTTCAGAGCTAAGCAGGCCAATGGGAACAAAGTCACACATTAGCAAAGCCCTGCCAGCCTCAATTATGACCAAAGGGATTGGCTTGATAGTGCTGCAGCGGGCCACATTCAGAACGGGATGTGTCTATTTAAACTCTCCTGGCCGCTTCGTTTATGTTTTCCAGCAGTAGAATACAGCGGATGGCAAATTCCTGCATGGAGAACGACGCAGAAGAGATTTGGAGGTTCTCTGTTACCGTATTCTGTTTTATTCTGTTCAATTTCATACGAACGTCTTGGTCTGCGAATCTAGGTTTCATGTTTGGGAAAAATCCATCTGCAATGGATGTGCTCAGGCTTTCTTCTCTCCATACCATATGCCTAGAGGTTCTTTCCCTTTCTCACACTCTCCGTCTTTTTCTCTCCATCTCTCTCAGAATATCCGTGATAGAGAATCCAGGAGTCTGGCTTCAAGCTTGTGGGCTTTCTCCTCCATATTTCATACACATTATGAGACACAGCTGATTAAATTGCAAGTGTACGCCATGACTCGTCCTCCTTCAATATGTAATAAATGTCTGTTTTTTCCCTCGGTTTTTCTCATATTCCGTCTGCGTTTCGCGCCTTCTCGGGGGGGGGGGGCTGCAGATTGGATGAATCAAACTTTATGCCTGTTTCAAAGCCCAAGGTGTTTTATTTATTGGGGGAAAAGTACATTAACGCCTCTGCAAAGTCTTACGGAGATTTATCAAGCTCTCTCTCAGCTTCCTCGCCGCCTCGCTTGAACTGTGAAGTACAGATGCGTGTTGTTGGGCAGTGTAATATATCTGTCTGTCTATCTGGTGTGTGTTTTCATCCCACCACTCTTGCCACCGTCTTATCATCATGCCCATGCTGTGACATGGCCAGCTCGGTTGTCACGGCATTTATAATTCAGCCGTATCAATAAAAGATGGACGGCATTAAGTTTTTATCTGGTGATGCAGCGCTGCTGTCTCTTAGAGCCTCTTTACAAGCGAATGACTGAAGAGCAAAACTTTCCTTCTCTGTTCCGACTTCCAGGCATCACTTGGCATTAGTATAACCTGAGATGATCCTTGTTCCCACTACATGCGTTCAGAAGCTTATTCCCTGTGATCTCATATTCTGCTAGCTTACTCCCCAGCCCTTCCTCTCCGAGCCCCCGGCCTTTAATAAGTTTTGCTGAGAGTTATATTTGCTCATGTTGTGCTTCTGTCTAAATGGCAAAAATCCTTCTTTCATTCCGTTTTGTCGGGCTGAATCAGCGTTGTCGTTTTCGTAGCTCACTTAGCGGAAATAAGCTGATGTGGGCAGAGCTCTGTCAGGAAAAAACAAGCTCTAAATCATCTCCGGTTTACAGAAACAACATGGCTTTCCTTGCATTATGAATGCATACCAACAACCACATTGGTCATGTTGTTGGAGACTGAGAAGAGCTCGGCTAAGTACTGCTGTTTTCTAACGGCTGTCCATCTCTGTTTTTCCACACATCTTCAAGGTATAATGGCTTCTGTCTGTTTGGACGTTATGGATTCCTCTTTTTTTTCCTTTGCGGTTTCATGTAGCATCTGCCACCCAGAGAGATAAACAATACGGGGAGATAAAAGAGAGGGGGAGAGCAAACTGGAAAGAAAGGACTGTATGTGTCAGTTAGAGCTGATAAAAGCCTGAAAATCCAATTAGTCCTTAGTATCAGAGGGACGAAGGAGGCCTCATGGGAGTAATGTCAGAAAATATCCACCGCCGTAGCATGTCAATAACACCACATTTACATAGTTAGCTATTGATAGTTCAGCGTGTAAAATCGAGCTGGATGTTTTCTTGTAAATCAGGACTATATTTGGCACTCTTCCCTGACGTGTTTTTGCCCACATCAGCTTTTTGAACAGATAAACAACTATCAAAGGGAAGTACTGTACCTCCCACACCACAAACCACTCTAAAAGAGGAGCCAATGGCGGAGGACTGTCTCAATTTGAGCACACTGAGTCTATTCTTTATTCCTTGTAAATGTCCTGGAATCCATTTTGGTGATGGGGTATTCACTGCTGATTGCAGACAGAGCTAGTTAAATGTGTGTCGTTCTTTCACCAGGTTTTTTTCTCTTTTCTTTTCTTGTGGATTTCCTCATTGCTTGTGTCTTGTTTTCATCCCATGCCAGATATGAAAGGATGAGGGATGCAGGCAAGGAGAGAGCACAAGAATGGAGCAAGGACATTTTCAAACAGCACAGCGACTCGGGTCAGAGCTCATGTGTTCCTCCGGGGAACAACCACATGCCCTGGGAGTAGGAAGCCAGAGCAAACACAGCTGCTGCTATACAGACTAATTTGTGTATGTGTGTGTATGCGCGTATTCGCAAGCACGTGGTGTGTATTCGTGCGTGTGTAGGTGTGTGCGTTTGGTGGAGGAGGACGGAGGACATGTGTGGGCGTTTGGGAAGACCTTAATGAGCACAATCTGGACAACAGCGTAGAGCAGAGAGGAACAGGGAGCTTTGTGTTAGACAGCGAGGAGCGAAGTTTCTCTTCTGTAATCATCTCTTCTCTTAAATGTTTAATACATTTTCGATTTTTTGCTTTTCATGCTGTCTTTGATAAGTGCGTCAGTTGTGTACGTGTGCATCCAGGCGCGGGTGTATCTGTTCATTTGTTCCTGCTTATCCCCATGTCAGACTGTATTCCAGTCGGGTTGTCGTTAAGGAGGCGCTGCGGTCCCAGCAGAGTGAGGTTGCGTTACGTTGTGTTGTTGTTATTGTCTTCATCTTCTGGCCACATACTCCTTGTGGACTCACAAACACACACACATGCCCAAAGCCCCACCTTACCTTACCGGCAGTGGAGCTGCATCTCAGTGGGCGCACTGATGCTGCAGCTTGTAAACTGTGTTTATGATCACGGTCACCGAGGTGTATTGCTGCTCTGATTATGTGCCACGATAAAATAGGCACGCTCTTTTGCCCCCTGATATTCATTGAATAATAAGTGTGCGATAAATAACAGCCCAATGAAAGTCATGTGGAGTAAAGTGATTTAATTTTATTTAGCCTACTTTTATTTAAAAGCAAATGTATTAATATACATTTCCTATCTAACATTTAATAGTTTAATAGAAACTTTTTTCAAGACAGGTTCTTGCTTTATATATTTTTTCACCATTTTTTTAACAACGCTCTTGTTTCTGTTGCTTTGTTTGCCATAAATCCTGCAGTCATTTCATCCTGTTGTTTTATGATAATTGTAGATAGCGCTTCGAGTCCAGATAGTCAGGTACTACAGCTGCAGTAGTTGCCATGGTAAACTCAGAGGGGATATACTGTTAATGAGTAATTAGAGAAGTAATAGGATTTTGGTGAACTGCATGTAGAGATTAATTATGAAAAAGCTCTATTTAGCACGTACTTGACTCTAATTGTTGTGTTAAACTTACATAAGGAGAGCAGGATTTTCTGCACATCTAGAGGCAGCTTGCTTTTATTGGCCTTGGTGATATTGCCACATTAATATTAACTGCTTCACATATACTTCCATATTTTCCTGTTCCACACTGTGTGTTTACTAGGTATCATTTGAAGTTTTCTAATCTTTTGAACTGGAGTCTTGTCACTCTGCTCGATGACCCCTGTCTTCATTTTCCTCTCCCCTTCACCTCTGCCCCCCCCACACCTCCTCACCCACCCCCCCCCCCCCTCACATCCACCCTAACCCTCTCAGGGGGAGGTGAGTCCTGAGCTGGCCCAGGGCCCAGGCCCATTAGCCCCAGCCTGGCAGCCATGTGCTCATCACCAGAGATCATTACACCCAGCCAATGACACCACTCTAATGCATCATTAATGATTGATTAACGAGCTGAGCTCAGCCCAAACGGGTGCATTTGTACGGAAGAGCACCCTGTAATGGCTGTGCAAGGCTTGCATCTGCTATTTTTTCACCGTGATTTGTGCGTGTCCGTGTGTGTGCGTGTGTGTTTCATTCTGATCGGTCTCCCTCTGTGTCCTCAGGTTGAGTGAGGGTGCTGCAGACTCCTGTGTGTGTGAAACGAAGGACCGAGGAGGTGACTGCAGAGTAGCGTGATGGCAGGGCGGGGGCTCTCCGCCCCTCTCCCTCTTCTTCTCCTCCTCCTTGTCCTGGTGGGAGTCCTCCCTGCGGCCCAGGGCTCTGGCTACCTGTCTGGATACCGCCTCAAGTCGCGCCTGCAGAGGGACCGCCACTTCCGCAACATCCGACCCAACATCATCCTCATCCTCACTGATGATCAGGACATAGAACTGGGTGAGACACTTTCCTCCATTAATCCCTTCCTGTGTGTGTGTGTGTTTACTGTGTGTTTGTGCATCTGCCTCTCTCTCTCTCTCTGTTTGCTTTATATCCACGTCCCATGGGTCTGGGTATTCTCTCCATGTGTATCCAACAGCATCAGCGAGGGAAAGTCAGCCTAATGCCGCCTCCTGGCACCATAACAACTGGCCCACTCAAAGTCATGTGGTCCCTTTGCCACCTCCTCCAATGCTGGCATGAAATGAGTGCGGCCTATGGCTTCCATTGTCTGGGTGCCAAACCCTGGCCATCTCCCTTCCCGCTTAAGTCCTTTAGTGGCGTATTGGACTGGAGTGGCTGCATAATGGCCTCTGTGACATCTTTTGTCCTCCTGTGATCGCTAGTGAGAAGACTCCCATTGAAAAGCAGGAATTTATGGTCAAGCATCTGTTTTCCCAAACAATCAAAATCAGCCTGAAAAGCTTTTAGTACACAGGAATCCAAATGGGTTACACTTTACCAAAAAGATTTATTCCCTCATTTACTTCCCCCCTTCCTTTTCTCTTACCATGTCCATAATGGTTTTTGCTCTTTACCCCTCGTGCCCTATATTTATATTTTTCCTTCTCTGTTTTCCTCCATCTCTCACTCTTTTTTTTCTTCTCCTACCGTTTTATATCCCCCCTGCGTCCCTTTCATTTCACTCCTTGGCCTTTGAATCCCCTCTCACCCTCCTTATCCTTCTTACAACCTCCCCCCCTGCCTCTTTTTCTCGCACTGTTTTCTCCCAGGCTCAATGCAGGCCATGAACAAAACTCGGCAAATCATGGAGAAGGGCGGCACGCATTTCTCCAACGCTTTCTCCACCACGCCCATGTGCTGCCCGTCCCGCTCCTCCATCCTGACGGGGAAGTATGTGCACAACCACCACACCTACACCAACAACGAAAACTGCTCCTCGCCCTCGTGGCAGGCCCACCACGAGCCGCACACCTTCGCCGTGCATCTCAACAACTCCGGCTACAGGACAGGTGAGCACCGCAAGGCTGACCCATGAATGTAGATATAAACAGGTACTTTCACAGATGCACCGAGCTCGAGGACCAAAATTAACATACCGCTCGCCTGTTCCTCACTCAGCCTTCTTTGGAAAGTATCTGAATGAGTACAACGGCTCCTATGTGCCCCCTGGCTGGAAGGAGTGGGTAGCACTGGTGAAGAACTCACGCTTCTACAACTACACCCTCTGCAGGAACGGCGTACGAGAGAAACACAGCGGTGTCTACTCTAAGGTATTTCAGATATCATACTAAGTATTGTTAGATAACATTTACTAAAAATACTCTGCACCTATTTAACAAGATATGCAAAAAAAATGACAAAAACAATTTCATCGTATTCTTATATCAAAATCCAATCATCTTCCTGTAAAACAAGATATGTCGTGTCCTTGCGTAAGCTAGTACCAACCAATTTCAACCAATAATATCATGACATCCATCCATCCATCAATCAATCTGCAAATCTTACGCCAAATTCCCACCATTCACACCAGAGTAGTGGTGAAGTGCGGCCTGTGGCGAGCTGCCATGCAATGTCTATGAAAAGCTGCGGCGGCTGCTTCCGAGCTCAGCGAGCTGCGGCCGTTTGATTTTGCAGCGAAGTGCGGCCAAACTAAAAGTTGTGAAAAGTTAAATTTTTAGCGGTGAAGTGTAGCCAGAGATTGCCAATCAGTAAACTGATCCTGTGACTCCTGTGACATGTTGACCTATGTTACAAAGAATTTCTTCCCGCCTGAAACACATGAACACGCCTCCCTGCCGCAGAAAAATTTAATTATCTCGGCGAGCCGCACTTAGCCGCTGCCTGGTGTGAATTTGGCGTTAGCGACAAGGGAGGTGTGTGTGATGTAGCTCTATATCGCGTTACATTTTAAGCCCGACCTCTTTTAGCGGTCCAATCACATGTAAAGAATTTGATCTAAATCCCCTTTGTAACTACATCACTCAAATATTCACTGGTGGATATATCACAGTACAGAAGCTAAAGACACTCTAACTTCAGTTTCACTGAGACTTTAAACTCCTCACCCTATTTAAAAGACCAAAATCAGGGTTCAAAGGGTTAAACAGCAGATTAAATCCATTGTCAGTATTGGACACTGGCCCAGCGTAGCACTGAAGGCTTTGACATCTGCTCTTTCGCTCCCTCTGTCACTCACCGAGTACCTGATGGACAATGTCTGCTCGCTCCGCAGGACTACCTGACAGACATCATTACCAACGACAGCATCAACTACTTCCGCATGTCTAAGAGGATGTACCCTCACCGTCCTGTCATGATGGTCCTGAGCCACGTCGCTCCGCACGGTCCAGAGGACTCCGCCCCGCAGTACAGCACCGCCTTCCCCAACGCATCGCAGCACATGTAAGAAAACCAAACCAGCTATATGATCAACCAAGCTGTGAGCCCTCCGGTTGTTTTTGCCTATTTAATATGCACTGATTTGGTTCATGTTGGACAAAGCACACAAACACAAGGGAATTTATTTTTTTTACATTTTCACATCCACAGCTATTTGCTTGCATATGAGTCACGCTCCTTTTTCATTTGACCCAGAATGACACAAATTCTATAATCTCAGCTCGATCTTATCTTCCTCCGCCTGCAGTGTGCTCTTGGCAGCTGAGCCTTCTCCACGCACAGCGTTTCACTCCAGTTTATTTGGCTCATGTGTTGTTCACATTAGTGTTACCACTGTAATGAGCCCCGCTAATTTGTACCATTTTGTCAGCCGTGATCAAAGAGAGGCATGAATGATGTATGTTTAATGCATAGGTAATGACCACACACACATTTCATCCTTTGTCTTCCTGACCCTCCATACTCCTGACTGGCTGTCTAGTGCTGCTGGCTAATGGCAGGCCTGATATTGGCCTCCAGAGACAGATCCAAGGCCAGTAATGAGACTGCCGTCTCTGCCCCCTCCTTCCAGCCCCCTCACACCCTTCTGCTGCTTCATCTAATCCCTCCAGCATCATTAACCTGTGCCACGCAGGCTTTACACACACAATATTCTGTAAATTCAGCCCCAGTGTCTTTGTGCAAACTTTTAATTGCTCTTTCTCCATAAATTTGCTCTCCCTCGGGTGATGTTTCCTGAGAGCGCTTCTGTGGCTATTTTTCTCCCTCCGCCCTTATCAACCAAATTAAGAGAGAGGGGCAGTAAAAGTCCTGCACTCCTCTGGTGATAAACTTTCTCCTCACCTTGGCTTCTTTCAGACACATCTTCACACGACATTAGAGTTTCCATTGTGAGACCCGGTTGTGAGACATTAGCATTTCTTAAAAGTCAAATCGATCCGCTTTAAACGTTAAATATATTCTCTTCTAGGATCCCATTAGCTATTTAGCAGTGTTTATTCTCAAATAATTAAAGTTCCATATGGCTCGGAGTTAATTATTGATCAAACTGTGCTCACTGTGTACAGGCCTATCGATTGCAGAGCTTGGCATTTTACAGTTTACGTAACCTCCAGTTTAGCATTGCATAAACAGTTTTCTCGCTACTTTAGAAAGAAAAGGATAGGAGACATCAGCAGACGCAGACAGAGAATATTGCTGTGAATGCACAATGTGACTGTACACACACTGGTATATTTGATATAATCCTATTTACAGCGATAGAATATGAAAATCACATGTAGGGAGATGGAAAAAACAACTGAATGCAAATGTATGCAGTTTTTTTTTTTTAGTACACCACATTTAGTTTTTTTGTGGTTTAATTTGATGTTTTTCTACCTCTTTCAGAACTCCCAGCTACAACTACGCCCCTAACCTAGACAAACACTGGATCCTGCGCTACACAGGAGCTATGAAGCCCGTCCACATGCAGTTCACCAACATGCTGCAGCGCAGGAGGATGCAGACCCTGCTGTCTGTGGATGACAGTGTGGAGAAGGTAGGCGGATATGTAGCCAGATAGACATATGCTTAAACACAGAAAGACACACACACACACACACAGACATACACACACATTTCATCTGACATTCTCAAGTCCTGAGAGATCTGTGCTTGTTCTGAGTGGGACTGTATAATATATTCACTGACACACTTGGTAAATTGTTCAATCCCTTTTCCTTGAAACTGGCACAGGAGACTTGAGTTATCAAACATGAAGTATAACTTTTTACACTGTGTGAGTGTTCGATGAAATATATCCTCCTCCGTAGTTGTACAATATGTTGGCGGAGACGGGGGAACTGGACAACACCTACCTCATTTACACCTCAGACCACGGCTACCACATCGGGCAGTTCGGTCTGGTCAAGGGCAAATCAATGCCTTATGAGTTTGATATCCGTGTTCCCTTCTACGTACGAGGACCTAATGTGGAGCAAGGTGCCATGTGAGTGACAAAGATTGTTACTTTTCTGTTATTCATTAAAGGGTAACTTCAGTAATTTTCAACCTGGACCCTATTTTCACATGTTTTTGTGTCTAACTGACAAATGGGGACAAAAATTTCTGAAACTTGTCCAGTATTGAGGGAGAGCGCTGTAGATGGCAGTTGTCACCGTCATTTACGTCCACTAAAAGTTCTTGTTTTTGCCATGACATGCTCTGACTTTTATTATAATGAGTGTCTGACATTATGGAAAGAGTCTCGCTCGAGGAGAATTCTCGTTCTGGTGACGTGTTGCCCGAAGACAACGTTGGAATAGTGGAATACATTCATAGAGGAAACCGGGTGCCAGCCGGGCAGAGTTTGTTGAGTTGGAGTACAGAAAGTATAGCTTAGTTTTATCTAAAAGATTTTCAATGTCATGACTGAATATTAAGATGAATTCAACAATGTGGAGGAGGTCTTTTAATTCAATGGCCGCTATTTATTTGAGCCAGAATATACGGATATTCAGATTTCACAACGAGACTTCTCCTTGAGCGGGACATGGACACAATAACAAACAGACTGGATCAAGCAAAAGGTAAGAAAACTTTTTATTTCTCTGTAGGGTCCTTTCCATAATGTTGTCAGACACTTATAATAACAGTCTGAGCCTGTCAGAGGCAAAAACAAGCACTTTTAGGCTACATCCACACTAAAATGTTATCGTTTTCATTTTAAAACAGCTTTTTAACGATCACCGTCCAGACGAGCATTTTAGGGCCGTTTTAGAATTAATCTCCGTCCTACTACCACGCCTGAAAACGCATCTCACATGACCATTTATGATAAAATGCAGAATTTAGCTGCACAACAGCTGCTAGCATTGACAACAAGGTCAGCGACGCTTGTAACTAGTTATCCATGTTGAAATTAACCACTGGGGGTCGAGGCTGATGTCGTTTGTTTTCTTCCGAAAAAGATTCACGTGATGGCGTGTGACGAATCAGGGAAGGACACGCTAGGACGCTAGGCATAAACGTAGCAAAAGTTATGCATTTTAAGACGAAAACATATTAGTGTGGATGTAGCCTTAGTGAATGTAATGTTACATTAGAGCTGCTCACTTGCCCTCGCAGCTCGTTTCACGTCTGGCTGTTACAGCGTTATCCCTCAATACTGGACCAATTTAAAAAAAATGCTGTCCCCATTACAGTAGTCGCTTAGACATAAAAACATGGGAAAAGAGGTTCCAGGTTGAAAAATACTGAAGTTATCCTTTAAATATTCTGATGTCTAGATGTTGTGTTCCAGTATTATACGTGTGAAATTAATGACATTGTGATTTTTTTCTACCAAATTCCAATGGAAATATCACCTCATTCTTGCTTCCCTGCAGTAATCCTCATATCGTGTTAAATGTCGACTTGGCACCGACTATGCTGGACATGGCCGGTGTTGATATCCCCGCAGAAATGGATGGCAAGTCTATCCTCAAGCTGCTGGACACAGACAGGCCAGTTAATAGGTGAACACACACACACTGCAGTTATTATACTCAGTATCCTGGCAATAGACATAAAATTGTTTTATATCTATGGTCCTGGCATTTAACAGACAATTCAAGATTGACATTTATAATGTTGCAGATGAGATGGCTATGTGCCAAAAAAGCAGTTTGCCTGGACTTCGTAAAGTTTTCCTAGATCTTTGTTCTTGGTGTTTTTCTTGAACAGAAATTAAATCTACAATCCAAATATAAACGTGTAACACCACTTTCCTTTCAGTGCGACACAAGGATGGCATTTTAAAATGGAGCGTGTGTTTGTTCAGTGCAAATATCACAGAGTGATGTGACAGGATTTTTCATTTCTTTTTACTCTTTTTCAAGGTTCCAGCTGAACAGGAAGGGTAAAACATGGAGAGATTCTTTCCTGGTGGAACGAGGGTATGTTTGATTGATTGACCTTTTGCGGGACATGTTCTCATTCCAGGCATTGTCTGCTGGTGACATCAGACTTCTTGTTTTCCTGTTCTTTCAGGAAGCCTCCGCACAAGAGAGGAGAGGAAATGGCCCAGGAGGAGAACTTCCTGCCAAAATACCAGCGGGTGAAGGACTTGTGCCAGAAAGCAGAGTACCAGACCTCCTGCCAGCAGCCAGGACAGGTACCTGACCTGCAGGAGCTCAGAAAGAGAGGTTATTAAAGTTTCAGGGGAACAACATGGAGTGTAGCTCATGCAGGGTGATAATTTGCAATCTGTTTGACAATAAACTGAATATAATATGCAGCCATTGTACTCTCAGGGTTCAATTTGACATCAAAGTCTCTTTTTTAGTACTTCAAAATGAAGTGCGCTGAGTATAATGTGTGTGTGTTCATATGGTATGTGTGTAAAGAGCCCTTTGATTTGTTAAAAAAAGACTATAAGATTATTTTAATACTGTTGATCTTGAATTTTTCTTGCATTTTAAGGGATTTTCACAGCACCATTAGAGGTATGTGTAGGGAAATTTGAGCATAGAAAAAAAACATTTTAAATAAATGGGTTTCTATGAGGGCTACACGTTAACGCAAATTCGATTTAACGCCACTAACGTCTTTAACGCATAAAGCAGCATATTTGCCCACTCCCATGTTGATAAGAGTATTAAATACTTGACAAATCTCCCTTTAAGGTACATTTTGAACAGATAAAAAATGTGCGATTAATTTGAGATTAATCACCATTAACTACGGACAATCATGCGATCAATTGCGATTAAATATTTTAATCGATTGACAGCCCTATTTCTATGCATCAACAATGATGCTATGCTATGTATAAGCCTAAAGGCCCAACGTCATGAAATTTCCCTCTGCCTTGTTTCAGAAGTGGCAGTGTGTGGAGGACCCGACTGGCAAGCTGAGGCTGTATAAGTGCAAGGGCATGGCTAGTCTCTACGCCCCACGTATGCAGGCTCTGATGGCCAGCGGTGCCTCCCACGTCCAGCTGTCGCCCGCGTCCAACTCCGACAGCTGTAACTGCGACGACGTGGGCTTCAAAACATCCGTCCTGAAGAGGAAGAGGCTGCTCACCAAGAAGAGTAAGTTCCTCTAGTCACTCACATGTTACCATTGTTCTGCCAGTTATTAATAGATCTGATTTTGTTCAGAAAGACACTTGTGCTTTACTTTGAAACGTCCTTGCAGTAGCCTACAAAGCCTTGCCAAACAGGGCCATTAATCTCAAGCTAAAATAACCAGCTTCTGAAGTATTCATGAGATGAGGAGCATGTGTCGGTGCTGCCATCAAGTGGTGGACTAGAGTAGACAAGTGAGCCTTTAATCATAGGGGCTTGAAAGAAACACAAAAGATTGTAAATTATTCCTGGAATATGAGACCAAGTGAGCATTCATATCATCAATATTTTATTTTATTAGTGCTGGTCTCCACTTGTCTACATCATCATAGATCTTGATCTTCAGCATCAGAAACACGTCCCTCTTTTTCATCTTACTCAGGTCCCTCTGTCTCGTCTTATTCAGAGATGAAATCCAGCAAGGCTGTCTCTAGGAAGCGCTGGGCCCGCTCTGTGTCGTTTGAGCTGGACGGTGACCTGTATGCCGTAGACCTAGAGGAGGGCTACTGGCCCCTGGGCTCCAGGAACAGCAGCTGGACCACAGACAGGAAAACAGGAGCGGCGAATGAGGAGGACAATGAGGAGTTCAGTGGCATGGGAGTCACAGCCAAACCCACCAGCAGCAATAAACTCACACCACCTGCTGCTCTTAAAGTCACCTACAGGTGCTACGCTGTACATCTGTCTGCATTCATGTGTAGTGTTTCTGGTGATAGAAGAGTTAGGAAATAATTTAGACTGCACGTGCATGATTTTGAGTGGTGCTATTATTATGTTTTTTGTCTCCTGCAGGTGCTCTATTCTTATGAATGACACGGTAAAATGTGATGGAGGCCTCTACAAGTCTCTTCAAGCATGGAAAGACCACAAACTGCACATCGAGCATGAGGTACATTGTTAAATCTATCCCCTAAAACCCATTTCACAGGTTGTTAGTAGCTTGTTGCGGTGTGTAATGAGCTTTGTGTGGCTGTGTGTTTGTTCCGACCGTGTTTAGATTGAAACCTTGCAGACCAAAATCAAGAACCTGCGTGATGTCAAAGGTCACCTGAAAAAGGTGCGGCCAGAGGAATGTCAGTGCAACACTCCCAGGTGAGAATGTGTCCGCACCGCACCGTCACCTGCATATATATCGCATTACATATGTGACCGTTGTTTCTTGTCTTTACAGTTATCTCCTCAAGAATAAAGAGATGTTCAAGCTCAATGCGGGGCGCATGCACTCAGCCAGGTAAAGATTTACGTTGGTCCTCATGCAAGAACATTTTCATATTCTTGTCTTAACTTTCTCTTACTTTTTTTTGTACCGTGGGCTCGTACGAGTGTGCCACGTCAGATTCAGCAAACGCACATGATGATTGTCACCTGTGTGTAAATGAGCGCGCGTTCATTAGAATTGTAAATTGGCATAATTAATGTCCCACTGATACCATATAAGGCTACGCGTCCTGCCCCATTCATCTGTATCTGCCAATATATCGGCACGCTGTCTAAAGACACGCTCTCTTCCAAGAGCCTGACGTGCATCCAAAAGAAGTCAGTCAGCCATGACGCATCTTGTTACATTTCCTGTTGACCTTCTTATATAAACGGAGACAAATTAACCTTCAATTAGTGTGTAATTTAAGTCATTTTGCAGTTTGAGATGTTCATATTGATATTGTAGTGTTATACAATAGCATCAATAACCAATTTAAATGAATGATGATATCGTTAGGCTATATGAATACATTTAGAATTATATTATATTAGGGCTGTCAATCGATTAAAATATTTAATTGCGATTAATCGCATGAATGTCCATGATTAACATGATGACAACAGCTGTCAGTGTGCTGACTTGACTATGACTTGCCCAAAACTGCATGTGATTATCATAAAGTGGGCATGTCTGTAAAGGGGAGACTCGTGGGACCCATAGAACCCATTTTCATTCACATATCTTGAGGTCAGAGGTCAAGGGACCCCTTTGAAAAGGACCATGACAGTTTTTCCCCAAGTTTGGAGCGTTATTTAACCTCCTTCCTGACAAGCTAGTATGACATGGCTGGTACCAATGGATTCCTTAGGTTTTCTAGTTTTATGTGATGCCAGTAACTTCAGCTTTACTTCTAGCTTTCAAACTGAGCCCGCTAAAACCTTGGAAAATTGCAATATGATTCTGTTAATGTGTTAAAGAAATTGGTGGCGTTTAAAACGAATTTGCGTTAACGAGTTATTATCGCGTTAACTTTGACAGCCCTGCAGAGTCAAACAGGATAATGTCAACATAATTATGAAGTGTAATATATATATATATATTCAAAATATGAGAAAATTGGTGAATGCGACAAGTTCTCCGAAATCACTCGTACAAGCCACCTAAGAATAAATCTGTTCGTACGAGTGGTTCTTGCATGAAGCCCATTGTTTGACAATTATTTTTTTTATCTCCTCTTGCAGTCTCACCTTATTGAATTTGCTTTGTTCTCATCAGAATGCAGTCAAAGCAGATGAGTCAGTGGCTGCAGAAGGACCAGAAGCGCAGAAAGAAACTACGTAAATTCCTCAAGAGGCTCCAAAACAACGACACTTGCAGCATGCCCGGCCTCACCTGCTTCACCCATGACAACCATCACTGGCAGACGGCCCCCTTCTGGACAAGTGAGGAATAACGTGTGGCTGCATAAACAGATATTGTTGTGGAACTTTTCAATTTTTTCCAAAGTATCATGGAAATCATTTTTGGAACACTGTTTTAATACCCTTTGTTTTTCCCTCTCACCCCTCCCTTCCTCACCCACACCCTCCCTCAGTGGGTCCATTCTGTGCATGCACCAGTGCCAACAACAACACCTATTGGTGCCTCAGGACCATCAATGACACGCACAACTTCCTGTTTTGTGAATTCGCTACCGGTTTCCTGGAGTATTTTGACCTCAACACTGACCCATACCAGGTATTTCATTTGTACAGGCACATTGTACGATATGACAGATACATAAATAACTATAAAATGATCCCACGACAGGATTCATAGTGCATTCCTATGAGCACAGGGGGTACAGATTTTCCAAAGTTTTCCAGAGATTTTCCAAAGCACTTGCCGACATTTTGTCCTTATTATTCCTGTAGCTGATAAATGCTGTCAGCACGCTCGACCGCAACGCTCTGAATGCAATGCATCTGCAGCTCATGGACTTACGGGGCTGCAAGGGACATAAGCAATGCAACCCAGAGAAGGGTGAGTAAAAGGCCTCTAAGGCAAACAAGATTTATTATAGTGTCTCCAGTAATTTCAGACTGAGACTAATGTTACCCTTGCTTCCTTTCAGGAGGAAAAGAGCGAAACTACTTCAGTGAATACAGGTATTTTCTTCTTCCTCTTACAGCGCTGTTGATTACTTTTACAAACACTGCAGATGGAATTCATGTTACAGTCTGAACTCTGGGAGGTTACAGCCTCCCCAGTGTGTCTTTGGTTATGTTTCTTCTTACTGCGAGTCATCTGGGGGAGTCAAGAAAATAAAATACAGCGATATGCTGAAATTGAACCTCTTCAAACTGGTTGTGATCAAAGCCTTTTTAGCATGCAGAAGCAGAAGAGGGCCAAAATACAAGCCTGTTTTTCAGCTTCTGCTGTTTCCTTCTTGTAATGAAGCCTAATTGCCTGTCTCTGCTGTGCGTGTGGGGGTGTATGTGTGTGTGTGTGTGTGTGTGTGTGTGTGTGTGCGCATGCATGTATGTGTGTGTGTGTGTGTGTGTGTGTGTATATACCTGTTTGTTTGTCTCCATGCACGTGCATTTGCCCTGCACGTGTATACGTGCTGTGCATGCTTCAGGCCAGTTCATCGTCGAAAGAGGCCAAAAGTGAAGAAGCCTTCCTCCAAATCGCTGTGAGTTTGTCATAATCCATCTGTTCCTTTGTAGTCAGCCAAGCTTTACTCCTCTCTCCATCCAGATTTTTTCAGCTTGGTCAGGTGACCCCAGCAGCATGCTCCCCTCTCTCCTATTTACTGTAACTCTCTACTCCTATACTTACAGTAACTCACAATTACCTGCATTGCAAAGCATCTTCTTTTTCATTCTCTCACTCAAGTCTATAATTCAATAAAGCAATGCAGATGTGTCTTGTTATGTTGTGTTCTCAGTCCTGTTACTGTCATTTCTCACTTTTCCTCGCGGTGTTGGTAGGAACAGACTGGAGCCATGGTTTCCAGTGAATGCCTCAGGTGGCATATTTAACTCACACTCTTTGTTTCCTTTGCACAGAGGGCAGATTTGGGAAGGGTGGGTTGGTTAACCACCTGCATCCCACAACCCACCACATCGGCCTCCTCCAGCGAAGGGAAGGAGAAGGGGGGAGTGCAGGCAAACCCTAGGACCTTGACCACACTTCGATGGACCATATCCTGAGATACTACTCTACTCTAATCTGGGTTTTCATTTTCGAGAGAGTTGCTTATTGTAACTCTCACCCAGGCAGAGGAGACGCTGAGACTGAGAGGAAGCTTAAAGACTCTCCAATTGTCAATTCTACCTTCGCACACATTTCATTCTCATTTACATCTTCAGCTGTCAGAAACCATTAACACTAACAGGATGCTGTGAATCAGGTGGGACAGTTTGACGTCCACAAGCCATTCTGTCTATCAGTACTGCTTGTACATAATATATATATCAGCTTTAATCAGCTTTCTTTCATGTCATATGGGACCGGGTGGAAACATGATGAGTTACAACTCTGCTGCTACTCAGTGATATCATGACCTCATGATGTCTATGTGGCACATGCCGATTAGCTGAATCATTAGCGCTTGGAGTAACAAGACATTTTCTTTCTCTGCACCGTGTCTGCACAAGAACATTTAAACGACCGACAAGACTTTTCGCCATAATCTTTTGTATTATAGTTGATCTTAACGCCGATGAATGTCCTTTATGAAGCATCATCTTCCTCAAAGCTGTGAGATGTGAGGTGACCAGAGATTGCCTGCCTTGATCCAAGACCCCATCCAGTGTCAGCCACACCTTGAACAGGAACTACAGTAACCACTATCTCACCAAAACCTCCAGAATATTTGACCACTGGCAGAATGCGTCATTAGTGAATGCCCTTTTACTCCTTTGCATTGTCAGTACCAACACTGTAGAAGTATCCAAATAGTTTGTTCAGCTTGCTATACATGGTGCTACAGGATAACAATACAGAAGTAAAAATCCTGCTGTACAGTACAGTATGTATTTGAATGTATGTTGTGCAATTAATATAAATGTTTACAATATTTTTTATAATACTGAAGAGGCAGACCTCCTTGTATGATATGGGTTGACAAAATGAACTTGTAGGGAGAGATGTAGCTTGAGAGATGTCATTGCCCGCAACTTGTATGTTTCCTTATTTACATCGGAAAAGCACTTAAAGGGGTTCACTGTGAAGAGATGCGCCATGTATGTTTAATGGATATATAGTTTACTCTGTGCCAGAGGAACAACACAACAGTGTAATACTTATTGATGTGAATTTTAGCTACCTGCCTTTGTTAGCTTCTTTGATTGTTTTTTTTTTTAGCAAATATTTCCATAGACCTGAGCGCTGATAGTAATTGTGAATAAAGTGTTGTTTGACCATAAACATGAGCTGCCTTTTATTCTGAAATTGCATGGTGGTTTGTGTTGCTGTCCAGCAGGTGTCTCTGTCTGCTTGTCCACAGGCTAACACCAGAGTAACATGGTAGGCTACTTACACTACAATTACAATAGTGGAAAGATATGATCATAAAAGTTCCTCAGCTCTCTGACAGACTGAGTCAAGAGAGAATAAATTGCAAAATCAGCATATAATATTCAAATAATGCAATAATCAAAAAGTAGCCTCTGTCTCATACTAGTGTGTCGCTTAGCAACCGCAAGATGTGGCTTTAGCAGAGTGCTAGAATCTTCAGTTAGGTTAGCTAGTAGCTAGCTAATAGCTAACTATTTGATTAGCATGTATTTTATTTACAAATAACGACTTAAATAAAAAACAATAGTGTGTCTAGCTTTTTGCAACAACCATAATAAATAAACTGAAAACGGAAAGGTGAACTTTGGTAGCCTAGAAGTTATAAATCGATCCAACAACTAGCTCTCATACTAGTGTGTTGCTTAGCAACCGCAAGATGTGGCTTTAACAGAGGGCTAGAATCTTCAGTTAGGTTAGCTATTGGCTAGCTAAGTAGTAAGCTAATAGAAAACTATTTGAATAGCATATATTTTTTTTTACAAATAACGACTTAATTAAAAAAACAATATTGTGACTGCCTTTTTGTAACAACCATAATAAATACACTGAAAACAGAAAGGTGAACTTCGGTAGCCTAGAAGTTATAAATCGATCCAACAACTAGCTCTCATACTAGTGTGTTGCTTAGCAACCGCAAGATGTGGCTTTAACAGAGGGCTAGAATCTTCAGTTAGGTTAGCTATTGGCTAGCTAAGTAGTAAGCTAATAGGTAACTATTTGAATAGCATATATTTAAAAACAATATTGTGACTGCCTTTTTGTAACAACCATAATAAATACACTGAAAACAGAAAGGTGAGCCTAGAAGTTATAAATCGCTCCAACAACTAGCTCTCATACTAGTGTGTTGCTTAGCAACCTCAAGATGTGGCTTTAACAGAGGGCTAGAATCTTCAGTTAGGTTAGCTATTGGCCAGCTAAGTAGTAAGCTAATAGATAACTATTTGAATAGCATATCATTTTTACAAATAACGACTTAATTAAAAAACAATATTGTGACTGCCTTTTTGTAACAACCATAATAAATAAACTGAAAACAGAAAGGTGAACTTCGGTAGCCTAGAAGTTATAAATCGACTCAACAACTAGCTATCATTACAAGAACAGTCGGCCGACCGTTGAGGACCGTCGTGTTCCCTCAAATCATGATGTGATCGTTCTGGTCACATCAAGTTTTAACATTTTATCTGCTTTGTTCAGCCAACTGAGCCAGTAAATGTTTTACGGTTTGGCCTTTACTCTTTCCAGCCAGCTTCAGTCGAGGGGATAGAGGGTGGGGGGGTGGAGGGGTGCAGCAGACTGGGTGACCCCCATCCCAACCTATGACTCACATGCGGAGGCGGAGACTCCATATCGGATTCACCACCGGAGGAGCGTCCTGTCCCGGTACGTTACTCCTCGCTCGTCGGACCTGCTCTGTGAGCACAGAAAAAACTCATCCCGATACCAGCTTTAAACACATCGTTTTCCCTTGTGTTTACGCCTTGTTTACAATGTGAAGAAAATGGCCGGGACAAGGTAAGTTAAACTCACACTTTAATATCAAAGTGATACGAACTTTAACCGGAGAAAGTTACGAAGCTGAAGCTGTGTTGCCGCCTGCAGCTTTCTGAGGGCAGACAGCGAACAACACCACGCCGCTCAATGCACATTGTTTTACCACTTTAACAGTGCATTCAAGTAGTTTTTAAGGCTTAAATGTTCGCTAAAGTTTGTGAAAATTAACTACATGATTGAGAAAATACAGTTATGTGAAGAGAGCGGGTTGAAAGGATTCATTTTACACTGAAATTCAAATAGTGTTTTGTTCGTGGTGTCGTGTTTACGACACAACGCTGGGCAGTTATAAACAGTTGAACTAGCTTGCTAGCACGTATAGCTCAAGTTTGACACTTTTAAGTTAAGTTTTTTCCACCATTTAAGTATTTGTAGTAGAGTTACATTAGCTGTAGCTGAGGGAGGTATTGTTAATCTATCACAAGCCCTATCTTTAGATTTTTTCCTATGTCTTTGCTGTGGTTAAGAAGCCAATAACCTTAAACGGAAGGCAAATGTCCCACAGCCCATTTGTTGCTCCAGTTTTTACTGGTGGAAGGTAACTGGGGCTCCCAGCTTTAGCTACTGGTTTGATCTCCACATGTTGAATTTCTTCAGCATCTGCTTTGACTGTATTAAAACTTTGTTTAGCTTTCATCGGCTTCTGGGGACAGATGGTTTGCTTTACAGTCTATTTAAAGCCACGGAGATGTATAGGATAAGTTACTTTCCTTTCAAATTTTCCTTCAACTGGTATTTAGTGCTGTGACTTTGTGCAGTTCAGACTTAATGGCTTTTAATGGCTAAAGCTGAAGTTTCTTTGATGTCTTAATATTCCTCCTTCTATGCGTGTATACTCCTGTTGAATAGTACACCATGGACATTGTTTGACAACCAAGCTGCCCCACGCAGATGTCTTTTATATAGCCTGAAGCGGTTAGTTTGGCACGCCAACCTGGCTTCCTGGGTGCAGCAGATTCACCATCTCGCTGCCAGCTGGTGCTCGTCTGATGACAGCGTTGGTGTGTGCAGTGTTGGTTTATGCAGACGTGTTAACTTCTCTATCTGTCCGGCACTACATCACAGACGGAGAAGGCAGGATGGCGGGACAAGACAATGGTCCATTGGGTGTTGCTCCCCCCTCAAATGTGTCTTCTATTCATTTGGGCTTGTGAGGAGCAGCAATTACAATAGGATGTTGTCTCACTGTTTGCTCTGCTAGCTCACAACAGTAGACAGACATACGCTTAGGGAACAAACCATGCATTCCCCTAAAAACAAGCAAAATTGGGTCTTTTGACAAGGACAAGACAGGATGTCCATCCTACAGAGGATTTGACAATGGACAAGTTTTTTTTGCCTGTTGAGAGGAAGTGATTTTGAAGCTTGTACTCCAGTGGCTTGTTATGGGTTTTGACATCTTAATAATATAACAACTGTGGATGATTTTTTTTTTTTAGACTTAAAGCTTCAAATCATATTTTCCAGCTTTCACCCTCTTCTTTTCCGCTTTCTCTACTATAATCCTGGTTACATCCCCGTGGCTCAGTGCTCTTAACACACACTTTTCATCTGACATTGAGTCTCTGTGGTCTGCCACAATGACACTGTAATGAGGTTAAAGTGATTTGCCAAAACACATTTATCTGTACCGGTACAACTGCTGACATTTCGAACCTTTCTACTGCAGAGATTAAAGGCTGCGTTAGCTTCCTGGCCCACACACACACACACACACACACACACACACACACATTAACTTGAACCTGATGCTAAAGAGTGCTGATCATCACTCTGTAGCATTACAGGGGATAATAAGTTGTGGGATGGTCATACGCTCAGATCAGCTGTAAGGGTGAATGAGTCATCTGCTTCAAAAGAGTTTAACAAGTCTATATCATAGTGAGCTCTTCACAAAAATTACAAAAGCACATAAAACACAGAAATGTAACAGTGCAACAGACAGGGATGAGACATGCTAAAAATCGACCTAGAAAAGAAAAGTTTTAGGACCTCATGGGACCTTATTTCGGAAAAGAAATATGTACGATAATCAACGGCGAGAGACAAATATTTTTTTGATCCCATTTGAATTGCAACATGCATACAAAGACATGATGTTTGTCAATTTAAAACATTAGTTTGCAAGTCAAGAAAGTCTCAGTTTGTCGTAGTTTTGTTGTAGTATCATTTATTTTTGTGTGTAACCGCTCAGTGAACTGCATCTCTCGTCTCACACAATATACGTCACCAACACTAGCTAGCTAGCTAACTGCTATCTTCCACGCACAAATGAAACATTATCTTACGTGATGTGTTTTATCCAGCGACTCCTGGTCTTTTTATCAGCCGGGAAGCAAAAGAACGAGCGAGACCCGTTGCTTGTGTGAGTTCGGGACTTTGCCTCTCTATATAATAGCGAGCTGAACTTAAATGAGCTCAAATAAGGACATAAAACACAGAAATATAACTCTGAAACAGACCGGGATGAGACATGCTAAAAATCTACCTAGAAAAGAAAAGTTGTATTTACCCCTGTAATGCGGTGTCACAGTTGTCTCCCTCTATTACAAACCCAAAACTCCGTTGTTATTAGGAAATATTAATCTGTCCCTCCCTATATCGTTGATCCCCAGTGATGGCCTCTTAAATCTTAATCCACCCCACTCACCCCCCCCCCCCGTACAGTCCCAGCGTTAACATCTTCACCAGGCTGCTCTGCACTTCTAAGCCTGGAGGGCCTGCCGTCTGCACCTTCACTTCCTCTAGAGGACAATCCGGACATTTCTTTCCTGTGTGGCTCCTCGGCCAGCCACTGACCCCCCACTCACCCTGTAACTCTGCTCTGGGATTAGACCCTGGCCTCGTTTGTCATGTCAGCAGGGGAGGATTCGGGGGGATGGTGTGTTCCAACTCAAAATGAAGTTACAAACTGCTGCTGCTGGTAGGCAACCAGGCCAGAAACTAAGGCTACATCCACACTAATACGTTTTTGTTTTAAAAAACGGCGTTATAAAACGAAAACGATCTCTGTCCAGATGAGTTTTTTAGGGCCGTTTAAGAATTTATCTCCGTCCCACTACCATGCCTAAAAACGCATATCACATGACCATTCACGTACACTGGGCATGTGCGTGCCGGTGTAAACAGGGAACAGCTCTGGACATGGGAATTGATGCAAAGCGCTTGAATAATAGCTTGCCTCCTGCACATGTAGGCAGTGGTAGCATTATAAAATGCCGAATTTAACTGCACAACAGCTGCTAGCATTGACTACAGGATCAGCAACACTTGTAACGCTTGTAAAGGTTCAAGTGATGGGGCGTGACGAATCAGGGAAGGACACGTCATGACTGATAAGACCCAATCAAGAAGCGAACGTGGGCGTCTGTGTCATCGTTTTCAATGGTCTCTGTTTCTGTCCGTCCAGACTAGAATGCAACCCCGGAGTTTTAAAACTAAAATGGGGTCAGCAGCGTTTTCAAACGTCTCCGTCTTAGGGGCTCGAAAACACCGGAGTAGTGTGGACGCTAGGCATAAACGTAGCAAAAGTTATGCTTTTTAAAATGAAAACGTATTAGTGTGGATGTAGCCTAATAGTAAATGTTATTTTGGCAGCACGCAGATGGCAGAGATTGAGTTTATTTTTAAAAGGTTGGGCAGAACATGTCTTCATTTCGCTGGATGATCTGACAAGATAAACTTTGGACAATGAACGTTTAGGGTTATGAAGCACAATTACACCCTAATAGGTTCATTCATTTCTCATGTTTGGACAAGTGACCCCATTGTTCCTGCTCCGACAGCTGGTGTACTGGACAGAAAGGCCGGCCTGTACGTGATAAACACCCTGATCCCGTCCTCAGCCTCTCCTGCACATGTTCACTCTCGTCCAGAGTCTTATCTGACCTGAAAAAGCCCCATGTGCTCTTCAGCTAAGGAAAGGGGTGGATTTTAGGAAGGACAGGGACTTGTGTGTGGTCAGGCTTACCCCCCATAAAAGGGAATTTATTGACCCTGTTGCTGAGTGGTGTCTCAGACAGACAGTGGCTGTTCAGCAGAGCAGTAAGGGGGCCGGAAGTTCCCAGCATTTCTGCTGAAAGCTGCAGCATTCGTGGGAGAAGGGAGGATGGCAGGACGAGACAATACTCTCCATACAGAAATCACAGGGCGCTGCTTCTCTGCGGTAAGTTTGTAGGCGGATTACAGCGAGGGTATCTGAAGTAACATTCAGGACTGCCAACACTAAAATGTTCTGCTGGAACCGGCGGCGAGGTAGGCACTATTATCTCACATCTCATGAAGAATCAGTTTGTTGCAGTGAGCATTTTGGCATCTATAGGGAGTGAATTCACTTACACCATGTAAAATCGCTAGTTGGAAAGCAGCATGGGAAAGACTGGCTTTGCTGAAGGTGGCTGGACGACCTTGTGAGATCCAGCCTAATCCAGTGCCAATGGAGAGGGGAAACTGTCTCTAGTTGTGGATTAGGGCAGCTGTTGAAGGAGGTCACCCCAGATCTCGTATACATGTCCCAAGCTCCTGCCCGCCGCCGCTCCGATTGGCTGAGTGGAGGCACCACAGAGAGTTCTCGTTGAATGAAGTCTGCCTGTTGTTCTGACAATAGTCTGCATTGTTCTGCTCCATCACAGGCTTCAGAATAGGGTGCATTTCACAGGCTTTGTAATGCATATGACCGTGAGTCATCACACGACATTCTTGTCAACTAGGTAACCATGTTTTTTCTACTCCCAGCGAGCTCACAACATGAAGCTGCCGGCGACTGCATCAAAAAGAAAAATCTTTCTGACTTCTCGTTCAGATCAGTGTGTTCATGTCTTTCACAAGCAGGCAGTCAATTTAGGGCCCAGTCAAACCAAGCCGATATCAAAGAAATATCTGCGATGAAGGCAACCAGTTGCGTCGCCTCACGTCGCCTTTGTCTTGGCCAAAAAGTTGCACTCGAACACACCGCAAAGACTACTGACGGCCAACTACCATTTATGTTTTGCACCTGCATGAGATGAAATAACTCTCCACACAAGCAGGTAGCGGTAGTCTGTATTCATCATTCAAAAAGGGAAACGGGAAGACCGAGGACGGCGGATATACAAGCCATTTTTATGATACGTACATGAAGTAAAGCGGCATCTTGTGCACTGATATGTTTAAGCTGAACCGCCAATCTGAGTGATTTCTCTCGCTGACGAGCGCTGCCGCCGATTCAACGTGCTAAATCAGCCAAAGAAACTCCGACACAGGCAGACTAGAGCGGACGGTGCGGGACAAACCGAAAAAACTAGGCCGATAAAACGCTCACCGACGGCCCCAAACTGTCCGACAGCTGTCCATCGGCTTGGTGTGTCAGGGCCTTCAGTCCTTTGTATTCCTTCTTGCTGGAGACAGAGTATAGGCTGCCTCTGTGCAGGAAGCTTCAAAATCCAAAGTCCGCTTTGCATTTTTTACCACGCCATGGATTTAAAATAGACCCCATGTCCCAACAGTGGCACACGTTTGTATAAGCCTAGTACAGACCAAACCGGTTCATCTGGTTCTTGCTGTTTCTGTAGTGTGCATTCACTGTAGTGACTCAGAGCTGCCAATCACGCTGTTCTCCGTCGATACCAGACAAAATGAGAGACTTCATTGGAAGTTTATTCACTCATCTTCATTTAGTGATGTTGACATGTCCGTGCTGTTGGAGATTTATTGCGTTACAGAAATTGGCAGAAAGGCAGCGTTTGCCTCAAAGGTGTTAAATCTGCTGGTGACTTTTCTTCAGCCTTACTGCTGCAGCAAGAGACAAACTCCAACGTGTCGCACTTTACTTTATATCTGGCACATCGTGAGACTGTACAGTATCCCTACTGCTTTTTCAGATCAGTGCTGTCATAGCAGAACTGTCACACCCAGTATAAACAGCTTGTTAGCGTCTTATCCGTGCAGGCCTTTTTGGAGGTGAACCAGGTGACAGAGTGAGCTCAGGAGTCTGTTCATCTTTATCCTCCAGCCTCGCTCTCTCTGCCAGACATGTGGATGACCGGCTGTTTGGTCTTAAAGTGCTTTACCTCTCTTCCCCTCCTTGGCAACCTGCAGCCCCGGTGCCTCGGCTCACATGAGGCCATCTCTATCGTGCCTTACGTGTCTTGCCGTGAAAGACGACACCTGAATTTGTTTGCCAAAGTCAGCACACGAGGAGTGAGGAATGGACTCTGACAACTGCTGCTGATGGATGGGGGAGGGGGGGGGGAAGAGGAAAGGGGAGAAGGGGTGAAGTAGGGAGAAATAGTATGACTTTTTTTTAGGCCATGTCCCAGTTAATGTGGTTCAATTTGAAAACGCTGTTTATATGTTTTCTTTCCACATTAAAATGCAAATATTTCTGTCCACCCTCTCTGTGATAACATATTTTGTTTCAACATCACACAATCTCAGTGTTATCATTGACAAATCTGTTAATGTATAAGTCATAAATGTAAGTAGGCTTTTGAAAGTCCCATCGGCGTATGGTGATCCATCCATTGAAGTGGCTGTCCATTGACTTTTCACACCCTTTTGATCATCTCAATTCTTCAGGGGCTGTACGGATGATAAACGTTGGCCGCAAGGCAAAGCAACACCGCAACACACAGCACAGTCAATAGAATGATCTATAAACCTGTATAAATTCTGACAAGGGGCAAAAGAGTAAACAAGACCGTCAGTATGCAGCCCTGTGGGTCTGCTTTACAAAACACATCGCTGTTAAAGTCAGAGAACAAGATAAGTATACAGCGTCCTAACCCCGGGCATTAACTTTATGAGGGTTTCTGTGGGGATGAATGCCAAGTTGCCTCTCAGAAGTCCATTACTCTATAACAGACTCAGCAGTCTTTATGCAGGTTTGTTTGTCGTTAAATTAAATGCAAGACACACACACACACACATTCACGCAGATGCACACAGGGACCAATTGTGCCATGCCGACCTCTAACCCTGGTGACACGGCAGGAACGGGAGGTGTTAAACAAAAGGGCCAAAGAATGTGTGTATGACAGGTGCAGGGCTTTTTTTCTGTCATCTGAAACATGTGCACTCCCCCCGATTGTTCTGGACGCCTGCTGGGCGGAGTCTAGGAGCATGCTCGCACATCCTGCACAGAGACGACCCACATACACCTCGTCCCAGCTCTGTTTCCAACAGAAACATTTAGTTCAGTGGAGACTTCCAGGAAACAAACCTTTGCAAAGGCCGAAATTAGCCTCCATCAAACCTGATCCATGTCTTCACTATCAACAAACGCTACTGGCAATGGAAACATGCAGGCGAAAACGCAGCACACCAAGCTGACCTATCATTTCTTGCAATGTCCCATAGTTATTAGGTTTTTTTTGGGAGATGCATGTCCCCTATGTTGAGACCCTGACGTAGCTACGAGCACCCTAACACACCCTTAAAGGTGCTCTATACGATATCCAGAGCATCAATATAGCAGCAAACAACCATTTGCTATGTAAAGATATAGAGCAGTAATGTCTACCTGAGCAGAGAATGAAGTCACTCTTCCTCTGTGTGTTGTCAAAACATAAAAACATATTTTTGCCACTTAAAAGAAAGGCTCACCTAAAAAATGGATATCTGTTTAAGTGTACGCTATATTTAAAATATTTTGCGATGTCGAACTGAACTGAACGTGAAACTTATCTAAACTGTTTTTGTCATCTGAGCCTGCACCTTTAAACAAAACATATTTAAAAACACCAGCAACCAAATGTCCTGACTAAAGTGAAGTGGAAAGTGAAGCCAGATATATATTTGGTTTTATAAGTGTGTCTCTCACTTTGTTTCAGTGCAGTCCCGTCTTGCTCTGCTGCTGATGGGGTTACACACGCTAGAGCTGTTGCCCTCTTCACTCTTCACAGTAAACGGGACCGTGGCCGCAGCACTCAGCGTGCCAGGTTTACGATTACTCTCTTCGTTAGTCACAGCTACTGGAACTGCTGCCAAGCTCTCAGTAGTCGGTCCGTGTCCCCGCTCTTGTTTTACAATATTTAGATAAGCAGGTTGCCTAGCAGCCATGCTGAATAGACTTTGTACATACATAATCAAATAGACGTCTAGTTATGGCAGATCACTCCTTGTATTGTATCGAGGTACAGGCCTCTGCTTGCCCTGAGAGAGCAAAATGGTTTCTCGTTGTGCTTAATTTTTAATAGTTTTGTACCTAGGTGAGTTTAAATTCCTTCCTCTTCACTGAGTGACGACTTATTTTAAGGCTAGTATCTGAGGAGAAAGGATGTTTTATGTCTCTAAATAGGACATAGCAGGTCTGTAAATACACCGGCCAGGGTGGACCTTGGCACTTGTTGCTGTGCCTGGTGAACAGAGTGCTAAGGTTTCCTAGATGAATGGCAGCCCCTGTGTGAGAACTCAGCCTGCCTCGGTCCACCAGGGACAGTCGCAGGCAACAGCTCAGAATAGTCTGTTGTTGGAAAAGGTTAGAGGTCGCAGTACAAGAGTCCTGACTGGTAAATGGGAGCTTAGCTGGCCCTGTCTATTATCTCACCTTAACAAGTTTATGGATAAATGAATGCAGTAATGTCCCCATTCGGCTCAGTTTCTGAAGGCGTCCTATCTGTCCATCAGAAATGCCACAATGGCGCTGAAGCACGAAGCTGCATTTCAGCCGTTATTCGATTATCTGATGAAACACCATAGTTTTGCTCTATGCTACACAGTAAAAAAAAAACAATCTTTTTTCTCTCTGTATTGTTTATCTTTTTGACAAAATCAACAGCCACACTGGTATTTCAGTTTGTTTGAAATCCAAAGCTGGACAATGACACAAGGCAGCTTGTTGCCCTATTTCTAGTGGATGTATTGTCCAGTCCTCTATGTTTACCGCTGCTGGGAAAAGTGCCGTTTACACTTTGGCGTTGGCTTCGAACAATGGGGCAGATTCCATGAGCTATATTCTGTTGTTTCCCTCACTCTGGGAAACCGCTCTCAGTTCCAGCTATTTTTGGACTGTAAATTGTGGATGATAGATGAAGTATTTTATCGTTCTGAAGGAGACCTTTGGCCCATCGGGACTGGGAGTAACACGATGGTTAGGAAGGTGTGCTTGTGTGCACGTCTTTCTGTGTGTCAGTATTGGCCTCTTGGTCTCAGTGGCAGGCTCTGTTTTCAGACTTCTTTTTCTTTTTTTTCTTTTACAATTTGACAAGCTTTATTTTTAGTCACTGTGGAATAACCATAGGCTGCTGAAGCGTCTCCTTGACCCAAATGGGAGACAAAGATCCTGTGTGCCATGGGAGAGCAGAGAGTCTGTTATTACACACAACAAGAGTAAAGAGGACATTGTATTTCATACTTCAGGCTGGCCCACACTAAACGATTTTTCAAATCTTAACAGATGTTGAAAATGTGAGAGACCCCACACATAATGACATGTCATGATAAATTTAACAGTTTTGTTCCTATAATATGTGGTGAGAAACGATTTGGCCAAAAACAGCACACCACACACTAACAGACTCATTCGTGAACAACAAGAGTCCCGACTAAAAGAAACGTAAATCTCGCAAAATCTCTCGCGAACAAACGTGGCTTTAGTGTAAACAAACATGGCGGACGGCAGGCAGGAAGAATTAGCGATGTTAGTTTTTGCACTACTTTGTTTGACATTTTGAAGCCTTTATGTGTCTTAAAAAAGGCGGTTGCTAACAAGTGGCTAAATGAGACTACTAAACGTCATCACGCCAACTCGTCCACCTTTACAGCCTTGTTTTTTATACTCGCGTTCATGTGACCGTGGTGTAGTTTGTTTATAGCCTAACGTTAGCTTTTTACTTCTGGCGATTGCATTCACACTTAAAAAATCATAAAAGCGGTGTTCATTTGTGAAGATTATCTGGCTGAACAAAACGTGTAAGTATCATAAACGTGTGTTTGCCACAGAGTTTATTTTCTGCAATAATCCAAAACCCAATGGAAAAATCCCATTGGCTTTTTGTCGAGGGAACCGGGGCGATGCTAACTTCCTGGTTGGCCTACAAAAATACGCCATCCCTTGAGCACTCTATTGTATCGCCAGATTCTTGCCATTGCACAGCCCTATCTTTAGAATTAAACAATGTAGGTTAGCTGAAAAACTGGTGCAAATTCTCAGTAAGGGACATGGTTAAAAAAAATAGATTCCTTTAAAAAGAAATCCTGTTTATATTCAAGAAAGTGTCAACTAAAAGTTAGTATTAATGAAAATACTTCTAATGGAATCTGTAAAACCAACTCTCTGTGTTTACTGAAGGCAATCAAGTGCTGGTCTAGGACCACGCAAACCCCCAACACGGGTCTCTGGCATGCAAGTCTGCTCCAATTACATTGAGTTTCCCCAGAGGTAAATCAGGTGCTCTGTCAAAGGACCGTGTGTGCGTAGTAAGTTAATTTTAGTTCAATATAAAACATTGAAGTTCAACCTCGCTGAGCTGGTGCAGACTGCATTCCAAACCATTTATGAACATTTGCGGCACGAGGCAGACCGCCTCAGTTGTCTGAAGCTCTGCGCTATACTTTAATGTCTGCCTCACATGTAAGGGAATCGCCTGAAGCAGCCCGGTAGGCTGAAGTTCATTTACATGTTATTACTGACGGTAACTAAATGTGTAGACCTCAGTCCTGGTAAATCCTGCAGAAGACAAGTCCCTTTGTATTAGACAAACCCAGGTAATGGACATCACTCGTGTTGTTTGAGTACTCCCGAACGGGATGTTCCAGGAATTTCAGAACCTGAACGCCGGTACATCTTCCCGCTTATCTGGTCGTGTCAACAGAGCCCAGCAGGCTCACTCTCAGCTCTGTTTATTTACCCAGAGGGAACAGTCCTTATGCAACTGCTACACCCCACGCTGCTAAACTCGTCAGCCATGGCCTCCACAGTTGACCCTCAAACCCTGGTTTCCTGTCGGGGTGTTCAGGACGCCGTTCGGCATGTTAAATTCTGTGCTGGTTTCCCCGGCGTCATCACCGCCATGGACACAGAGGGTTACACGCAGCCTCAGCTTTCTTTCACTGCATGTTCATAACTAGGATTTGTTCATTTACTGAGAGTGCTGACAAACACAAGGCTGAATAATAAGGAATGCGGCGTGGAGAGATCAGTTTCTCAGAGTGGGAAGGCCTCTTTTGGAGGCCGGGAGCAGTAAAAGGATGTAGGCTGTGGTATGTGTGGGGTGGTATTGACTGTTTGGCCTCTGCTTTGAATGCCCCATTATTCGCTAGGCTTCCTTCCCATGAAGTGTTGCGAATCTAATCAGTCTGTAAGTCATCTTCTGATAGTAACGGGGCCTCACTGTTGTGTCTCAGACTCTAAACACTGCTCTGCTATATTGAATCCGATCCGTGCATTTTTTGAGACATACTTATACAGACTTTTTCCCCCTAAATTTCCCCTTTCGTCTTCTTGTCAGCCCAGGTGGGTTAAAAACACAGCATAAAGTAGAGCTGCAAATTTGTATAGAATATTAATCGTGATCACAACTTTGGCTTCCCACAATTAAATGAACATGATCGCCTTCGATACTGACGTTTAAAATGCACAAATGAAGCGCTTCCTAAACTAACAGCGTGATGTTCAGGCTTCACTTTTGGGTATAGACATTATCTATACAACCAATGTGTTTATGATTAAATTAAGAGCATAAAATTGTTTGCTTAATGTTGCTAATTTTGCTCTTGAAGTGCATCAGATTGAAGCATTTAACTTTAAAATGTAGCTAACAAAAAGGGTAGGATGAATATTCCTGTATTTTTTTTCACATTACAATATAGATATATATATATATATATATATATATATATATATATATATATATTTATATATATATATATATATATATATATTTATATATATATATATATAGCAGAAAAATATATTGCAATGTCAGTTTTTTCCAACATCGTGCAGCCCTAATTTGTACATTAACAGGGATGTAGCACAGCATGGAAGTGAAAACAGTGCTCTGTTTATTTTAATATGAAAGTGCAATAAGAATATGCTGTCGCTAAAATAATCGTGATAAATAATCGTGATATCAATATTGATCAAAGTAATCGTGATTAGCATTTTGGCCATAATCCTGCAGCCCTAGTTTAAAGCCGGGCTTTTAGTCCCGGGAACTACTTTTCAAAGAACTAAAAGGTTCCTTCAGCCTACTGTTGTCTGCGTTTCCACGGTGGTCTAAAGACCTGTGAAGATTAGGCAAATTAGTCCGCTAACATATGAAAAAGCAACATGACATGTGACGGGGGCTGCTGGTGGTCACAGCAGTAAACACACTCTGCTGCCTGCAGTTCAGTGTTACGGTCTGTTTCATCTAAAAAAACGGTTTTATCACACTGCAACGACATTTACTGCTGCATATATTTACTGATGCAAGTTGGATGTAATGAATGAAATGCAGAGGAGGTCTCCACACTAAATCATCTGTTGAGTGTTTGATGGTTATTTGTGCTTTAGAACTTAACCGCCGTAAAAAAAAACAGAAAATAACTTTTATTTCTCTCATTCACAGCACCGTCGCGCTGTCTCCTTCTTCTTACCGCTCTCCCTCGCGATCCCTCTCTCTCTTTTTCTCTCAGTCTTTTTCTAATGAGTCGGGAGGCCGACAGCAGAGCCCAACTTTACTTTCAATGTTATCAAACAAAGAGAAATGTCCTCCCTTCGTCCTAAAATGGTCTTAAATCGATACTAGAGTACTTCCTTGTTTATGTGTGAGTTGAAGCCGTTGAAGTGGCGGCGCTGTTTGTGTGTTTCACCAATCAGTGACGGTCATCCCTGCAAACTCCACCCTGAAAGTTCCGGTGCTTTCAGAAAGTACTACGCCCCCGACCAGGGCCTTTTTCGGGGTAAAAAGGCCCTGTAAAATGTTCCCGGAACTTAATTTAGACCCTGGTCCCTGCGGTCGAAACGCAATGAGTTCCTCAAAAGGTTCTTAATTCCGGGGGAAAGTTCCTACGGTGGAAACGGGGCTTTAAACCACCCTTCATGTTGAATCCACTAAGGTCAGGTCTGCTTGCCTGGTGTGAGGGACTGGACCAGATGGCTTCCCAGCATAGAGCACTGGGACACATGGGAAGACAGTATGTGAAAGGCCCCTATATCCTCTCCATGCTCTTTCTATGTTTCTTACCTGGCTGTTAAATCAACCTATGGAGATCCTGGCGCTGGCAGCACATACAAGAGGTGTAGATTGATACTTGATGATCAGGTACGTCAAAGTTACTCAAGGCTTTGCAGTTAAAACGGAGAACAGCTGTTGGAGGTGACATTGTAACCCTGGCAGACCTGACTGGCATCACACTCCTCTGTGTCTATTTCTGAGGCCGGGGGTGCACACACACACAGGGTTGATTTGGCAGGCACATGAGGAACGAATGCGGGGTATATGTGGTGGACGCTCTTATCCAATGCTAAGCTCCGTGCCCCTTCTGATCATCGCAGGTAGCCTGGACAGCAGGCTCCCTGTCACAAACAACCGTGACAGGGAGCAGAAAAGCTTCTCAGTCCTGAGAAAGCTGGGGAAATATCCAAACCTATCTCGGATTGTTGTGACACTAATTCCCTTCCTCTCTCAAAGATACTAGGCTGGAGTGTGGTGGGATACTGAAGAAGAGACCTAACCTTGCCAAAACCCTCAAGTGGTCATTATGAGAGACAAGAAAGGAGCGTGGTGATTCATTGGATATTTTGAATCCTTTCTCTGGCTCTGGTCTCGACATCTACTGTGTCTGAGACTGGGACTTGCTGTCTGTTTTTGCAGTGTTCCTGTTCCCACATGGATTTTGCTGGCACAGTTAAGGTTCTGCATTAGGGAACTAGATCAAAGCAGACGTAACGCAGCCCACTTAAGGGTAGCATGACCTGGATATAAAGCACCAGCAAACTGCAGTCCTCACTTTGGCCCCGTTCAGACCTGGTATTAACATGCGTCCTCAGTGATCGGATCACAAGTGGACAGCTCTAAGTACAGGTGTGAACGCACTCAAAACGCATTGAGGACGCATTGAGATCAGATCTTTCAGACCACATTCAGAGGTGGTCTGGGCCACATATGGGCACATTCTTTTAGCAGTGTGTACGCGAATGTGTCCTGGGCCACATTAAGGACCGCCTACTCAACTGACGTCCCGGTGGGATCTACGGGTCTCTGCGCTCCTCATGTGAATAGGCTGGCAGACGCGAGCAATTGTCTGCCTCGCAGCATTGAAACAGCCTCTGTGCTCTACTATATTGTGTCGGTACAACTGTATGTTATTGAAATATATCTTATCTGTAGGCTATATATCTACAGACTATCAGACTAGGCACGAAAAGTGCATTATTATCATATTGTCGGAGATGTATTGGTGTTTTTGTTCCGCTGCTTTGCACGCAGCTGATACCCGCCCGCTCGCCAGCTCACTCTCTCTCATCCCCGGCTCTCTGAAGATCTGTACCCCGCTGTTGCCTGGCAAAGGCAGCGGTCCCGGGGGCCGCCGGTACAATAACTTTATATTTGTATGTTAATAAAATGTACCCAAATTCACGAATATGTAGGATATTACTACTGACATTCATGTAATATTACGTCACAACATCTGCTGTGTTTACTACGTGTTTATTTGCATATAGAACGTGGAAGTGAGATCGGATCTCAAGTGGTCACTTAAGAGACATGTGGAGACGCATTCTAATGCCAGCTGTGAACAGACATACTTAAAGATGTCCACTTGTGTTCGGATCACTCAGGACGCATGTTAATGCCAGGTCTGAACAGGACCTTATTTGACACATTTATTGACCCTGATTTTATGTAGGTAGCTACAGCACCTGTAATATGGGATGATATTCCATTGCAGTATATGCCACACACTTTGTTTAACACAGATAGATGGTGTCCTATAATTTCTCTGAAATTCAGTTCATGGTCTAATTGCGTGTAATTGGTTGTCCCTCTTATCTGTGCCTTCTGCCTGTGTACTTTTCTGCAAACTGGGTTGTCTTTTTTTCTCTCTCTGCCTCTATCTCTATTTTTGCACCTCCCCTCCTCTCCACTGTCTCTTTTTTTTCTTGTCTCTGTGTGTGTGTATTGTGCTGAGCTGGCTGTTGCCACTCTGTGATTATAGTTCAGCTCGGTGGTTTTTGCGCTAGTAGCACTCGGAGCGTATGCTTCTCTTTGGGGCCTTGCTGACTCCGTGCCCGGTGTCTCACCGAGCGGGTCCACCTGTCCCCTTATTAAGGAACCGCACCATCACTCCTGCCGCTCCATTGCCTACCAAAGAGATGACATCATAGCTAACACACACACACACACACACACACACACACACACACAGATGGATGCATGTAGGGGACACAAACACTGACACTCCATATGGGCATTGTTGGGCCTCTCAGTCTGTCAAACAGTGTGAGTTGTTTACTGCTTGTCCAGTTGATTAGTACTCAGGCGTGACCGAATCCTGTTGGTGGATAATCTTATCTTCAGCTGTCAATAATACTTTGCCTTCTTTCTTCTCGTGTAGCTCTGATTGGGTGGAGATCCTGGAGCCACGCTCCCGTGAGCGTATGTACGTGAACTTGACCAGCGGCGAGTGCGGCTGGGATCCCCCCTCGGGCGTTCCCGTGCGCCAGGCAGACGGCAACCAGTGGTGGGAGCTGTTCGACCCCCAGAGCGGCCGCTTCTACTACTACAACTCCACCGGGCGCCGCACAGTCTGGCATCGACCGCAGGGAGCCGACATAGTGCCGCTCTCCCAGCTCCAGGCCATGAGGCGATGCAGCGAGGCCAAGCGGGCCGGAGGGGGCGTGGACAGGCACCCCCACCACGGGACCACGGGGAGCGTCAGCAGCGTAGGGAGCCAGGGACGCTTCACACCTCTGCCCGAGCAGGACGGAGACGGCCCCGTCCCCAGCGCTCCGGAGACCAACGAGGAGGCTGCCAACCTGGAGCTGGACCCGGCGGTGGACGGCAGAGTGCAGGGAGACGGAAGCAGCTCCGAAAACAGCACCGACAGCGGGAAAGACGCACAGAGGTAAGCGTGACCAAAACCTCCAGTAGCGTCTACAGCAAGTCTGGAAAGTGCTTAATCATTAGTGGATCAAATTACCGGGAGAAAAGAGGGGGAAACGTGATAGTCATCGCAGCATGTGGCACTGTGAGTCGTAATGACTTTCAAATGCTTCTGCTATGAGAACTCGCAGGCTTATTTTGACTTTTGACCACTCGGGCCGAACTCCAACTGCCTTTTTTATTTTCATTCTCACTTATCTGAACATTCCATATGTCCCGTGTTTCCATACGGTTGCCTGTGAACCGTGCTCGGCAGCCATTTCAGCAAATCGCTACCAAATGGGGAGAACGGTCAGTTGTATTAGAGAGCACGGCATCCCCCCCCCCTCCCCTCTTCACGCTAGGGTTACTGGTGCAGAACGGCCCCTAACAGTAAGTCATTCAGAGACCCCATCATGTGCTCGGCCTCGTCCAAACCGCCGTCTCTTCCCTCCGAGCCAGATTCCAGACATGCCACTTCTGTTTCCCCTGGCGCGGGGCCACCGAGGCCGTCTTAGTGTCCCTCTGTGTGCTTACCACCACCACCCCTGCCCCGCAATGCTCATTTCATTTTCCTAAAACAAATCTAGGCCCCAGGCCATCAAAGCCTGCAACGCCCCTTCTGGGTGAATGTGCATGCATGAGAGGCATGTGAGAGAGTGTTGTCTGTGGTTAATAGCAAGCAGAACCGCCACATTCCAGCTGCCTATAAACAAGGCGGACCCTGCTGGGTCTCAGAGGCTCTACCGTGGCGACTGTGGCTCTCGGGTTCCTCCCGGCCCCCCCCTCGTACCTCACCTTGGCCCGTAGGAGGTCTCTCCTCTGACCCGCCGATCCTTCGGGATTACGTAAAGGTGGAGGGGGAAACTAATTGGTCAGCCATGGCTGTTGAATGACACTACTGGAGGCCGTGTTTGCGTTGCCTCTGGTGTGTATGGGGAGTGTTAAAACTCCCTGCAGGGTCCCACTTTGCCCCCAGTGATTCAAGCCTTTTCTGCCTCCCCTTAAAACAATGGCCAGCTGTGTTCCTCAGAGGAAGGTCTTTAGCCCCTCAAAGGCTTGATACCCTACTTAGCCATATGGCCCTTCACATGCTCACCAGCCTCCATCTCTTAGCGGGGTAATTAGAAACCACCACGAAATGCACAGAGACGGTGGAATGTGACAGCTCAAAGTGGATGAAAACAAACTGTGGGACATGCCTGTCTTCAGATAGTGGCCCGCCTTATTGATAATGACAAGGATCAATGGGTAAAAGCCATGTTTACCAACATTGAGACCTCAAAAATAGGGAGGATTTCAAAACCAAAGTTGGTGGTTTGGGGGTCCTCCCCCAGAATACTTTTCAGAGACTTTGTTTCCTGCATTCTGGTGACTTTTAAAAAATGAAAATAACAAAATAATAGTAGCTACACTGCAACGGCATTTTTGTTAAATAGGCCTACTTTTAATTTTACTTTTAATTTTGCTTAAAGAAAACTGAATAATTTACCCCTCTGGCGGTAACTTGTGTGAATCTCTGATGTAAACAAATTTTCATCAGTTTTAATTCATTTTTTTTGTCCCTGCTTGAGTATTTCTTTCTCTTCATATTCTCCGTTTCCATCTCCTCCTCTCCCTCACTGAAGACCCTTTCAGACAGACACAATGCGACAACGGCACCACTTTGCTCTGAAACCCGTTATTTCCATTACCGCCACGACACGACGGCTTTGCTGTGATGCTGTGATGTGTGGCGAACGCAGCTCAAACCGCGAGCAGCTCTCCTCCGCCGGGAAAAGACATTTGGTGTAACTCTATTTAGGGCTGTACGATTATGGCCAAAATGATAATCACAATTATTCCGATCAATATTGAGATCATGATTATTCATTGATTTTAGGGAAAAAATATTTTTTAACACATTTAAATAAACAGAACCCTACTTTCACGTCGATGTTGTGCTACATTCCTGCTAATGCACAAATCTTTGCTCAAAATAATACTAAAAATAATGTTCGTTTTGACCTGAATTCAGTGCAATTCATTGGCAATACATCTACTCTGACTGTGCGCCTGCAGCGGCAAGACGGCTCCCCAAAAGTGAAGCCAAGACATCTCGATCGCCCCCTTGGTGGCTGTTAGTTTAGGAAGCGCTCGATTTGATATTCAGCAGAGATTCCTATGAGCGGAGCACGAGTTTTAAACATTAATGTCTCAGTCGATCATGTTCATTTAATTTTGGGAAGCCAAAATTGTGATTGCGATTAATATTTGATTATTGTGCATCCCTAGCTCTACTGCCGTCCGGGTGGAAACAGTAGAGCTTATACACGCTGCACAGTGCCAGAAACAGGTTGCGATAACGAAATGGAAAAAAAGGTTTGAAAAATTGCCATAAATCGTGAGAAATGCGCGAGAATTGTGACCCCGGGAGGAAACGGGGATAGGGCGATGAAAAACAGGAGTCTCCTGGGAAAATCGGGAGGGTTGGCAAGTGATAAGAGCAAGGGAGAGAGTTTAAATGAAGAGCTGGAAGGGTCACAGTGGTTTGAGGTTATCTAATTGTTTTGTCCCACCCAAAACAGAGGAGTGTTAGGGGCTTTCATGAGAATATCTTCTTCCTTTTTTTTTTTTTACTTCTGGTCATAGCTTTTTCAGTTCCACAGAGTAATAGAGTATTTCATTGTGTGAAGTTCCCCAGTGTTTGGTTTGAACTTCTCTTTTAGACATGTCCTCACATGTTCTTTTTGTCTTCCCTTTTTTTTTAACTCATTGCAGCGAAGATGAAATGTTATTAACTTATGACCTTTTGAAAAACAATGCTGTTCTTTGTGGAGATGGGACAATCCCTGTTCTTCCAACGGCAGTTTCCTTTTGCTTTGGGGCTATTAATAAACCTGTTCATAATAGATAGAAGAGTTTCCAAAGTTTCCTCACAACACACCCAGCGTGTTATTCTAAGCAACGGTTGGTTGACGCCGCTTCCCGTCCCTGTCTATCTCTCCCTGTCTTCTCATATCTTTGTATTTGTCTGCGTTCGTGCTTATAGGAGCACACTGTGTCGGCTCGAGTGCCAAATCTGTTACACATTGGCCAAGTCTTATCACATGTCCTGGGAATTTCTGAGCCTGTGGAGCTCATCAGGGAAGTACCGAGGTCTCCAGAGGTAAACATGTCAGTCACATGTGGTTATGGGCACAGGAAACTCTCTTTCCATGATATAGGACCTAAAGGTGTTACACATCAACTAGCTTATAACATCTGTATTGAATCTCACGCACTTTTCAATGTGTGCCTGCGTGTTGTTGTCATCAACCAGATAACATCTGTATGGGATCTGTGTGCGTATGCCCGTCCTCGCTGTGTGTGGGCTCCTCTCCGCTGAGCTTTCATGTTACAGGAGACCTGCTGAGGCTGAGTGGATGTTTAAAGTCTGCTGAGGACACATGACAGCATGGTGTAAGACTACCCAGAGGTGACCCAAGGTGGTTCACATCAGGGTCACAGCACTCTTTTGTCTTATGGGCTGTCCACGGGGCGTATAATGGACCACTAAAAGGAACAAAGGCCCTCACTTAAACCCAGTCGTCCCGCAGGGTCAACCGAGAGCTTTCTCTAAGCAGGAAATCTAGGTACGCCGAATGGAGAAGGACACCAAATGACTTGTGTGTTCCCTCTCATTTAGCCCCGTAATCATATAGCGGTGCACCAGCATTCAATCTAAGGCAGTCACGTTGACATCAGACACTTAAAACTCGCTTTTCCTGATTGTTGACTGGCTTTGGATTCCTTTAAAAAGACTCAGAAAGAGTTGGTTACCTAAAACCTCAGCTCTGTCTGGGTTGTGTCATTGTTTATTTGTATGTGCTTATGCAAAAGTTGAATCAGCTTCTATGCGTTAAAGAGGAGTCAAGATAGCTGACTTTATATGTGTGTATGTGTTTATATGTGAGTGTGCAACAAGTTTAGTTGAAGGAATGTCTAAGGTTAAATTTTAATCTGACTTTAGGGAAACTAAAGGACACATGTAGAAACATCTCCCCAAAGGTGTGTCTGATCACAAAGCAGAACTGGAAACATTTTATTTTAATTTCTATTTCAGTTTCTACTAAAGGGAAGTTTTAAGAGATTTTTTTTTTTTTAAATGAAACACGCTCATGAAAGCAAAAGTATAAAAAAGCCCAAATAAAACTAACTTCTCCTCATGTGCTTCAGACTGTCTGGCTGTGAGTCAAGCAGGAGAAATCACCAGCGGGTTTATTTAGGAAGCGAGGGGGCGTCTTATGGGGGTAGATAAAGTTTTTAAGTTTTTTAATGAGCCACATTGTTTGCATGTTTACTGCGAGAGCACAAGCCTCTTGTGCTTTTCATCTCCCGCCACAAAATCTTTACGCACACTGGAAAAGGCATGTTTAATCTCTACACTCGTGGTGTGGTAAGCTCATTTTCCAGATGCTGTTTTAAGTCAGCCTATATATTTTTTTTCCTTTGTGAAAAAGTTGCACTTTGAACTTGCGATCTGTTATGTGCCTCTACGTGCTTTAGTCTGGTTAACAGTGACAATGTCCTTGTTTTGTTTTTATCTCTGCACTGTTTCTGCGCTCTTTTTCGTAAATGCAAAGTTTATGGTTTTCTCAAGGACTAGATTACAGAGCTGCAGTTTTACGTGCCTCAGTGAAACACTGGATCCAAAACCTCTTTTGTTTTATTTTAGAAATCCACTGTTTTTACAGTTGACTTTTCTATCTGGTGCTGTGGTGTGGTAGAATATTTCCAACCACTGGCCTCAGGCCTGCAGCTCTGACTGCCTCAGCTGACTTGCAGCATGCAGAGATGGTATTTTTCAGGGTGCTGCTTACAGGGTGTCATCCCTATCTGACGGGACATTATTGTCTACTACCATATTGTTTTTCTGCTCTTTTGTGTTCCCGATCTTATCTCTGAGACTTGAGACTGACTGGAACAGGTTTTGTGTGTGTGATCCAGTTTTTAATCATGTCATCCAAATAGTGTGCTTTAACCCCCTGACACATTGCATAAATTGGGTATCACTGGAAAGCTGAGTCTCTTGTGGATTCAATGAGTCCACTTTTATTCATGTGTGATGATGTTAGTCCCCATAGTAGCCATTTCATTGTAGTGAGACCATTTTTTGAAACCTCACTGTATAAAAAGACCTGTGATGACCTCTAGGATAATCACAGCCTCATGAATCTTTGTAACCACAAACTAGAGTCATAGAGCATTCAGAGGATGGATGACTTTCCTAAGTAGATTGACAATAAGGTGGTTTCTGAGCAGCTTCCAGAACAGAAGTGCTCGCCATCCACTCGCCAAAAAATGCAATTCTTGCAGAAATCTCCAAATGCCAAAATGTTTTGATACCAAAACACAGCATGTTTTTTTCTATGGTGTTCCTCAAGGTCTTGTTGTCTTAATGTGGTATTCTGGAGGGATTATTGATCATTTTAATCAATTCTCGAGGGGTAAAAAATGGTTAAATTTAGCACCAAATCTGTGTAACAAATGACATCAACTCCAAAATTGCCACAACACCTTATGAGACATAATAGAGCATGTGAATGACCATCATAATGTTCTAAGCCTTTATACACTTTCACAATTTATTTTTATTAATTAAATAAGTCATGTTTATTTCTGATTTATGACTAGAACAATTTGACACACAGTGCTGAGCTGCATCTCAAATTAATCCTCAGGTTCCCAGCTTTCAGATGATGTACACCACTTCTATGTGACATCTACTGCTGACCTGCTATCTCCCCCTAAAGACCCCCTGTACCCCCCTAAAAAACATGACTATTGTGGGTCTCAGAGGGTTAATGGGATCTGCCCTCACAAAAAGAGTTTCATATACACTTTCAAATTCGAGAGACGGGTCTCTCTGGAATCCTGTTGGGTTTGGCCTAATCCTGTCCCTTCAAAAAAAAATGATCCTAGTGGCTGTCCTCTGGCCCAGCCCGGCACTCCTCTGGGGGGTCGGGCTGCGGGAGCCAGAGACATGCACAACTGGTAGACATCTTGGCTCAGAGGAGGGAGGTGCGTCAGTTCAGCTGTTGCAGGACAGCTGGCTCTCTGGAGGTGCCTGACAGGAACTAGAGGGCTACCCACTTTTCCTCAAGCCCAAAATGTTCTGCTTGTTCAAAAGTGAGAAGGAAAAATCAGTTTTTAAAGTTCGCGAAGTGGATACGATGCTGTCCTCAGCGAATCCTCTTTTGTCTTCTCAGCTTCCTTCCTCTACGCAGACTCGCAGCGATCCCATTGGTTTGTGCTCTGAGGTGTTTGTGCAGCAGAAGCCTGGCCTGCGCGACCTCATTTCCTCTTCCTGTCCAGCAAACGTTAATAATAACCCCTGTTTTTCAGACCCCACTATTCCCAGTGGGGTTAATTTAATCCATATCCCTCTCCGCCAGAGTGACTCAGCTGATGACTTTTCCAACAACGGTTATTCCAGGCAGGAAAGTAAGGAGAGACAGAACATCTGCTGACAGCAGAGTCCCCGTAGTATATTTAGTTGGTTATTGAGACGACCTGACCACAGCGATATTCAGAACAGTGACAGAGGTATCTGGGTCTGTGTTTGTGGGCGTGAGACACCAGAGCTGCTGAGAGTAATTGAAATCTGCTGACCGTTAAGTTGATTTGCCGCCGCAGAGGCCAATCAGATTACCCTGTTGGTTTCCGAAGGGCCTCTAACTTCATTTCATCTTCCATGTCTCTGTCTTCCTAAAGGTCTCACATGCTAGCTGTAGGCTCTGAATGAAGGGGTTTGTAAGTGCACAAGTGGGCGTAGGATAGGTGTGTGCACATGCGCTGTGTGTGTCTACCCACTGAGCAATAGACGTCTTTTCAACATCACCTCTGTGCTTTAACTCTGTTATATTACTAGGGCTGTCAAAGTTAACGTGATAATAACGTGTTAACGCAGATTTGTTTTAACGCCACTAATTTCTTTAACGCAACTTGCGATTTTTAGGTTGTAGTGGGCTCAGCTTTAAAGCTAGAATGAAGATAATCATATGAAACTATCATATGAAACTACAAAACCTAAGGAATCCATTGGTACCAACCATGTCATACTAAGGATAAATAACACTCCACCATTTTGGCGAGGAAAAACTGGCATGGACATTTTCAAAGGGGTCCCTTGACCTCTGACCTCAAGATATGTGAATGAAAATGGGTTCTATGGGTACCCAGGAGTCTCCCCTTTCCAGACATGCCCACTTTATGATAATCACATGCAGTTTGGGGCAAGTCATAGTCAAGTCAGCACACTGACACACTGACAGCTGTTGTTACCTGTTGGGTTGCAGTTTGCCATGTTACGATTTGAGCATATTTGTTATGCTAAATGCAGTACCTGTGAGGGTTTCTGGACAATATTTGTCATTGTTCTGTGTTGTTAAGTGATTTGTAACAATATATATATACATACATTTGCATAAAGCAGCATATTTGCCCACTCCCATGTTGATAAGAGTATTAAATACTTGACAAATCTCCCTTTAAGGTACATTTTGAAGAGTGATTAAAAATGTGATTAATTTGCAATTAATCTCTATGCTATGCTCTCTTATGCTATGGACCATCATTATCATAATCGCAATTAAATATTTGAATCGATTGACAGCTCTAATAAAAACCTATAAATATTTAACATAAGCACTGCACACCCCCACATGTACTTGTATAACTGTATATTTATTGTCATATACACAGATTCACAGAGTGAAACAACGCATAGGCTAAAACTAGACGTCTACTAAACTTTCACTTTTCACTTTTAAACCTCGAGTGACCTTAATCTAAACTAAACGTGTACAGACAAATAGACGTATAATATACATCTATTAAACATATTTTCAACGTCAGATTTCTTAGTGGGTAATCAATCATGTGTGCTTGAGAAAGAGTTGAAATGGAGATTATCTCTTTGCAAACAGCGAGAGATTTAGAAAAATCTGTGATAATTATCTCTTTTAACCTCTGTGCATAATCCCCACCTTCAGCAAACATTCAACACCTGACAGGCGGGCTACCAGCAGGCGACACACCCTTTCTAAACAACTTTCATTATAGTAGAGTTAAGTCCAGGCGTGCTCAGCGTTACGTAAGATCCTGTCTGTGTTCCTGTCTGACTCTGGAGGCTGAAGATGGCTCTTTCAGGTTCAGCCTCTTCCCTATCATCTTTCTCCCCCCCCCCTCTCTACTCGTGCTCCATTGCTGTCGTTGTTGGAGGCGTCTCCGTGACGATGGCACAGCCATGCATTGTGTGAGGCTCCCCACGCTGCCACAGAGGCCCCTGAATGAGCCCTGAGGAATGCCAGCCTTCCCGCTCATTCCCTCGCTGCACTCTCCCACGACTAATCCCCACCCCTTCTCATTTACACAAGCTCACACCCTCCTCTCTTGTCTCTCTAGCTCTGTTCTCCTGCACCCCCCCCCCGTCCTCCACCCCCACCGGTCATCTCCCCACTCTAGGCCTGTTGTATTTTCTCACCATTGTACTGTTTGTCTCTATTTCGGTTCAGGGTTTGTAATCATACTTTATTTAGTTGACCTGAGGTTTACTGATATGCTAGTGTTGTTCTAGCTGTGTAATGGGATTAGAGGCTTTTGGTAAGAGATCGAAGACACTGTAAAGCCTTTACTGTTGGCTCCCGTCCCCCAATGCGATGGCGACGATCGTCGCACAGAGCGAACTCCCCGCTGACATCCAACATAATGTGCCAGCGCTGGAGGGGGTGAACATGCTAGACCTTTGCCGAGCCCGAGTGGGACAATGGTGGGCAGACAACAGAGACAAAGCCTGACAAAATCCCTCTCTCCCAACACTGTGAGCTCGACTTCCTCACAGGCCTATGAGAGTGTTCAGTTTCAGTCCGTGAAGAATAGGCTGTTTAAAGTTGCTACTCAATTTATCATGTAGTGTTTGTATGGACAGGAAGGAATAGTATAGTAGCATACAGTGTTGTGTTTTTTGGGCATGAAGATGGAGCATCTAAGGCTACATCCACACTAATACGTTTTCGTTTTAAAAGCGCATAACTTTTGCTACGTTTATGCCTAGCGTCCACACTACTCCAGCGTTTTAGAACCAGTGGGCAACCTCCGGGTCTGAAAAGTGAAGCCAATGCAGAAGTGCCTCAAACTTGCATTCTTTCTAACAGCCAGCAGGGGGCGACTCCTCTGGTTGCAAAAAGAAGTCTGATTGTATAGATGTCTATGAGAAAATGACCCTACTTCTCACTTGATTTATTACCTCAGTAAACATGAGTTTACGGTCTCAATCACTAGTTTCAAGTCTTCTTCAATACAGCATGATGTTTGGGACCATGATTTAGTAAATCATGGTCCCATTTAGAGTCAAATAGACCATAAAGCAGGGTATGCTTTAGGGCGTAGCTACTTTGTGATTGACAGGTTGCTACGTTGTCCGGTCTGGGTGTTGTCCATGTTTTCTTACAACTTTACCCTTTCACAGTGTGTTCTCAGTTCATGAAAGTTAATTGAAACATTTTGGTCCCCTAAAAATGTCTTATTCAGTGTTCGCTTGTACTTAGCTCCACCCTCTTGGGTCACATCTGGTTGCAAAAAACCAAGATGGCGACGGCCAAAATGACGAACTTGAGGCTTAGAAATAGCAGTCCACAAACCAATGGGTGACGTCACGTTGACTACATGACTATATCCACTTCTTATACACAGTCTATGTCTAGATCCCCTAAAACAGAGAAGTTTGAAAAAGCTGCTGATGCCGTTTTACTTTGAAAAGTCCGGGGGCGCATTTTAGTCTGGACGGACAGAAACGGAGACCGTCATTGAAAGCGTCATCGCAGACACCCACATTCGCTTCTTGATTGGGTCCCTGATTCGTCACACCCCTGTCACGTGACACTTTTCCGGAAGAAAACAAACAGCATCAGACGTGATTACCGTGCGACTATCAGTGGTTAATTCAACATGGATAACGAATTACAGGCGTTGTTGCGGTTTCAGGCATTTTAGTGTGGTCGGAAATTATTTCTAAAACGGTGCTAAAATGCTTGTGTGTGAGATTATTTTCGTTTTAAAACGCCATTTTAAAACTAAAATGTATTAGTGTGGATGTAGCCTAAGGCCCTACTGGAGTCTAAGGATATAGACTTTCCCATGTATGATGTGAAACATTTTGTAAAGCTGTATATAAGCTCCCTATAATTAAGATTTAGCCCATACTTCCGCCCTTGGCGCAGTGTGTGAGCATTACATGAGGCATTTCCTGTTTGTGTTACATACGGGGAAGCCCTCTCTCCTCCAACCCTCCAGAGGACCTCCTCCGACAGGAAGTAGTGGTCACTACTATCTCAGGGTCAGTCCTCATAAAGTACGTCACCCACCCACCAAGTACACAGAGGACAGATTCATGTTGTTTTTTTACCGTCGGCCATTTCATGAACCCCAGATTGTTTTATGTGTGAACAACGCGTTTTGATTTGTTTGTGGATAATGGAAGGGGAATGTTGATTATTGTGGTTTTACGTGTGAGGTCCGCTCTCTTCTTTGGCCGTCCAATTATCAGAAAAGCCTTGATGTTTCACGTGCGAGCCGTTCCTGCCGTGGCAAACCGGCGCGAAACGCTCAGCTGCTGAGGTGGGAATGATTTTGTGGCATTCGTATCACCTCCTCCTGCTTGACAGGATCGGAGTGAGAAAACATACACTGTTTCAAAGAGAACAAACAGTGGCGTCTCATGTTTACAGCTGTCACCTATCAACCCCCCCCTCTCCACCCCGTGTAACCACTCACACTTGCTCGTAACAACTAAACAGCGGTGGTTTGGGATGAATCCCATCCCTCAGGAGCTGCTTGTCTTCACACGTGTGTGTCTGTGTGTCTGTGTGTCTGTGTGTCTGCGTGTCTGTGTGTTATTTAGGCAGTAAACCTTCATGTATCAGTGAGGTTGTCCTGGTGCTGTGCCAGGTGGCTGGGATCCAGCTGTTTATAGGCCCTGCATGGATGGCGAATCTGTGGGACCGTTTGAAGATGAGAGCCTGTTTACATTCAAACCGCTGAGGTGATGTGACTCACTATAGACGGGGGTGGCACAAGGCCCCGAGAGAGAGAGAGAGAGAGAGAGAGAGAGAGTATGCCGAGCTGTAGCTAGGAGGACTAAAGGAAGTTTGCCGTTGGCTCGAGGACCTCAGGGGAATTGTTTCAGCATTGTTCCAGAGAGATGTGGGGAGGAGAGGGGGGGGGTCACTCCGCCTCTTTCCTCCTCCCTCTGCGTCCTCTTACTGCCGTTACAGCCCAACTAAGTTGTAGTGCTCTTCTTGGGAAAAAGGGAAGCCTTTGAACACTTTTCTCTGGCTCTACACTGATGTGTGTTTATGTTTGGATTTACAAGGAGAGAAGGTGATCTGGTTTCATCTAATTAATTACCCCACTGACTGTTAAGAAGAAGGTAAGTCTCCTTTAGCTGCTGTCAAACTTATTTACCTGTTTGATTAAGAGAGGAAGTCTACTGAGCTTGTACATTCTCTACTGCGTCACATGTGTCCTACTCAGGCCAACTGTGTCCATGCGCTCACGTGCAATAATGCCCGCTTTAGACGCTCTCATGGGTTCAAGGGGGCAAGATTTTGATCAGTCGAGGAATGAAAAAAGTCCTGATTGCGGAGGGGAAAGATTATGAGGGGACAGCCAAGTGGAGGGCAGAGCAGCGTGACCAGATTGATGGCAGATTGTTTTACGTCGCTGGGATTAGCAGTGGGCCGTTGGGTTTGAAGTCAGCCCAGCCGCTCAACCAAAAGGAGGAGAATTAACCTTTGGACCCGAGTGAAGATATTCTCAGCTGTGAACTACTGACTTCCTCTCAGATCAACCTCTTTTCATGTGGCCTGCTGGTTTACTGTCTAAATGTTGATTCAGTGATTCAGATGGCAGCCTTTTATGCCATGTGAGAGTCATACATAGAAGAAACCAACATTAGCTACTTCACAGACACACAACTACCAGCAGTTATTTCTAACATTACCCGATACAGTCCCACATGTTGGAAATGTGGACGAGTTTCAAGGTTCAAGGTTCATTATTTGTCATTTGTCAATTCCAGCAAAGCAGTCATTGGCAATAAAAATCTTTGGTCTCAGGTTCCTTCAACAATGCTCATAAAATATGTGCTATATAAAAGGGGAAATCACACAAGCAAATGTAAAAGCGAAATGATAATCTAAGGCATAAAATAGTGCAGTTAAAATCAATATAAACATAAGTAAATATAAAATATTGGGATGTCAATCGATTAGAATATTAAATCGTGATGATCTCATGATTGTCGATAGTCAATCGCGGTTAATCGCACATTTTTTATCTGTTCAACATGCACCTTAAAGGGAGATTTGCCAAGTATTTAATACTCTTATCAACATGAGAGTGGGCAATATGCTTGCTTTATACAAATGTATGTATATATTTATTATTGGAAATCAATTAACAAGACAAAACAATTCCAAATATTGTCCAGAAACCCTCACAGGTACTGCATTTAGCATAAAAAATATGCTCAAATCGTAACATGGCAAACTCAAACCCAACAGGCAACAACAGCTGTCAGTGTGTCAGTGTGCTGACTTGACTATGACTTGCCCCAAAACTGCATGTGATTATCATAAAGTGGGCATGTCTGTAAAGGGGATACTTGTGGGTACCCATAGAACCTATTTATATTCACATTTCTTGAGGTCAGAGGTCAAGGAACCCCTTTGAAAATGGCCATGCCAGTTTTTCCTCACTAAACTTTAGCGTGAGTTTGGAGCGTTATTTAGCCTTTTTCTCGCAAGCTAGTATGACATGGTTGGTACCAATGGATTCCTTCAGTTTTCTAGTTTCATGTGATACCAGTGTCTTCACTCTAGCTTTAAAACTGAGCCTGCTACCACCTAAAAATCGCAAGTTGCGTTAATGCGTAAACAGCAATATAGTATGTACAGAGAAGTAATACATATGTATATACATGCACAGAGGTGTAACAGTTTGTAAAACAGTATGTAAAGTATATAAAGGTAAATAAATGAAGGTAAATAAATGAAGATAAATAAAGGTAAAGTGACAGTGAGATGTGTTGTGTTCAGTCAGTTCACTCAGTATTTTTAGGCACTTGGTTTGCACAACACACACTGGAGTTATTGTCTCATGGCTTTGACAAGGCTATTATGACTGCCAGACTAAAAATGGAGTAAAGTCTTTGGAGGTCAGTGAAATGCTTGGAGAGGAATGTGTGGATTGCTGCTGCTTTTCCCAGCCCTGTCAGCTTTTGATTTTTTAGAATAGATGAAATATAGCGAATGGCTTCATGCCTGTGTATGATTATATATGATTTAGTGCTTTCACGGTACTGTTTGTTGACTTTTGGGTGTTTATCTTGACTTTATATATATACTTTGTTGCTTTGACTGAATCTCATTCTGCTTATGTTTTCTCTCTTTTTATAGAGATGCTTCTCAAAGATGGCAGCCTGCACCTGGTTCTAAGGCCGCCATGTTGGTGAAGGTGAACAGCATGAGCCGCAGCCAGCCCATCCCAACCTCGCAGCAGCAGCAGCAGCAGCAGCAGCAGCAGCACCTCCAGCACAGCAAAGCCAACACCTTCACCCTGCACCCCGCCACTAACAAGACCCAAGGAGGACACTCTACCCAGGGATATAAAACTGCGCCTTCTGGCAAAATGGCAGCTGACACACGTCAGGCTCATCACCTGAGGAAAGCCAGCAACGGCAGCTTCTGTTTGGTGGCATCAGACAGCAGCCATCCCAGTCCGCTCCTTCACAGGTCGCAGACCAGCACGCCGTGCCCCGCGTCTCCCCAGTACGGTTGCACTACACCAATCTACGACGAGCCGGTTTCTGAATGTCCCATATATGATGAACCCCCGACAGACATGGAGGTGGAGGGGGCGCACCTGTACAACGGACAACCCCTGTCTCGCCTCACGCCTACCCATAGCCTCCAAAAGCCCAGACACCTCCAGCACCCGGGTTCATCTCATCCTGGGTCCAGACACAGGAGGAACCCCTCTGCCTCTGACTACAGCCCAGCTGGTCTGGAGTGCATCAAGCACATGATTAACGTGGACCCCAAACAGGGGCTGCTAACTGGCTCTCCTGTACCCACGCGTACCCCTTCCCCTACCTCCAGGCAGGATCCTGTCCTGACCCAGCCTCAGCCTCAGCCTCAGCCTCAGCCTCAGCCTCAGCCTCAGCCTCAGCCTCAGCCACACCCCCAGCCCCAGGCCCACTCTTTACCCCAGGCTCGAGGCCAGTTGAGGGACAGAGAGCCAGGGACCCCAGGCCCTAGTACACTGGACAAGAAGCAAAACTGGCGGGTCCTCGAGGCCACTGTCCAGCGCGCCATGGAGGCACGACACAGCAGGCAGAGCAGCCAGGCCTCGCAGGACTTCCCATCCTCGACCCCCCAGGCCACGGCGAACTATCAAGACTCTGGTTACTCCACCGGCCCCTCCCCAAGTCTGAGAAGGAAGAGCAGGAGGAGGGTGGGAGCCGGCGGCGGTGCAGGAGGCAGGCCGGGGTCGGTAGGCAGCAGCGGGGAGCTGTGCGCCCTCAACGAGAGGCTCATGGCCGAGATGAGGGAGGTGGTGAGTCGCTCCAACACCATGAGGGAGGTGAGAGCGGGACTGGACCCGGAGGTGGGGGAGAGGGTCGTCGTACCCCGGACGCGCTCCCCTGCCGACTCACTCAGGTGGTACGGAGGAGGGACGGGGGGGTCGGCAAGCAGGTGCGCATCACGAGAGGAGCTCACCGGGACTCCCCGGTCACTGAGTAGGGCAGGTAACCATGGCAACCCTGCGCTGACCCCTCTTGAGATACCAGGGAGGCAGAAAAGGACCTATGAAAAGGTGGACACCTTGGAGATGAGTGTGAATAGCCAGGCCAGCCTGTCCTCACCAGAGACCCCAGGACCGCCCTCCCAGGTAACCCCGCCCCCTATTATGTGTGTGTGTAGGTGTGTGTGTGTGTGTGCGTGTGTGTGTATGTGACACGAACAGCAAGAAAATAAACTGTGTTAATAAATCAGAGAATACAGCTAATCCAATATTATGATACGTTCCTGTCAGATTAAGAGCTCAGCTGTGTCTGTGTTATTGTTGTGCGTTCTGTTTACCTCAGCCGGTTTGCTTGGATTCAGCTTTGTTTGGTCTGGAAATGCTCTGATTACTGATGTCTCTCCAGATTCACTATCAGATTAGAGAAGAATTCAGTTTCACTGAAAACGTTAACGTGCACACAATATTCCGTTTTTTTCCCTTATTCCGTAAAAGAAAATATTCCTACTAACAGAAACAGAAAATGTTCCCATACACTCAGATCATTCCACTGGATGCTCCCAGTGTCATCTAGAACATCTCTCCCTATTCATTGTCTATGGAGCAGCTCCACACTTTGAGTTTTAGCACTCTAGTTTTTGGATTTGGGAGAGAGTTGTTCATGTTTACAATTATTTTTTGGACTGTCTTGGACCCTAGGAATAACATGTATGAATTTTGAGAATGGGCGTAGTTCCCCTTTAAGCATTTGGGTATTAAAGGAATTTTTAGCTGCTGCTTTTGTATTGTTTAGTGTGTCTAGTAGTCCTCAGAGAGCTGTAAGTGGAAGAATGGACAGATTGTGTGACTGAGCAGAACAGAAACAGAGCAGATCAGAAAACACAACACATTTGGTTATATTTTGACTTTGCAGAGCACTAAAATACAAAGAGACACTTGTGGAGGAACCGGAACACGGCGATGGCTTATCTTAATGCCAAGGGTCCTTACAAAAGGTGCACATGATCGAAGATGAAAGAACCATTTGACTTCTCATAACAGTTATATAAGTAGCAGCATGTGGAGCCAGTTCCAAGATCTGCTGCTTCTAATCTCCAAATCCCCTCTTGCGACAGAATCACACCCCGTACCTCCATATTACATTTTGGTGTTGTTTTCAGCAGCGGCCCCGCTGCACCTCTGCAGCTATAATAATGAATGTTTGGTTCGACGAGGTGTTGTGGGATGAAAACAGTAAGGCTAATCTGTCTCTTTGAAAAGAGCATTTTGTGAGTAATGCCTTTTACATTCCAATCTTGAGTGCCTAAATGTCCCCGGGACATTAGGCAGTGGGCAGGCTGGGCACTGCTGACTATAATGGCCCAAGTCCCAGCATTACCTGTCATCCTCTTACCACCGTCCATCTGCCCTGCACCGCAGGTACTGTATACTCACATGCCAGCTCTGTGCTTGGGCATCTGGGGACCATGCCAGGCCAGAGAGATTCAGGACATGGCTTCCCTCGGTCAGGAAGGAGGGCCGCTGCGGCCCATATGGCCCGGGCTTGGCAGGGAGATGAGGAGGAGGAGGAGGAGGAGGCAGGCTGGTACCAAGGCGTATTGGTACCAGTGTAGCTTAAGCATGTTAGACGACAGCCAAGGAGCAGTGAGCGGGCCCCCTAAGTCTGTCCCGGAATGTTCCTCAGACCTGCTGTTATATCACTCTCAGATTATGGCTTGCTATGTACGAGCAGCTTTATATTTTTCCATATTTGAACATTGTGTTCTCGCTGAAAGACCTTTTGAACTAGCCTGTGAAACTGTCCATTTCCACAAAAAAACATAAATAATTCATGTTTTTAAAGTTTTCCACTGTTGTATCTCAGTCAGTCATCCAAGAACTAGCGGCGACAAAGGCCGACCTTTGTGTCGCCTCACGTCGCCTTTGTCTCGGCCAAAAGGTTGCACTCGAACACGCCGCAAAGACTACAGCCGACGGCCAACTACAACGTACGTTCTGCGCATACGTAACTTGAAATAACTCTCCACACCAGCAGGTCACGGTAGTCTGTATTTGTCATCCAAAAAGGTAAACGGAAAGACTGAGGACGGCAGATATACAAGCCGTTGTTATGATACGTACATGAAACAAAGCGGCGTTTGCCGACCATTTTCTCACCACTCTCACTCACCATTTAGCTTCATTCCAGATGGTCAGGTATCCGTGTATTGGAATGATCAGGTGAGATGAAGATGAAAAATGAGAAGAGCCTTCTGTGTTTTTCCTCTTGAATTTACTCGTTGGTTTGCTTTCCTCACTTCCGTTTCTCTTCTCGTGCACTGATTTGTTTAAGCTGAACAGCCAATCAGTGATTTCTCTCACTCATGAGCTCCGCCAGCGATTCAACATGCTGAATTGGCCAAAAACTCAGACACAGGCAGACTAGAGCCGACGGTGTGGGACACACCGAAAAAACTAGGCCGACAGACGCTCACCGACGGACCAAAACTGTCCGACGGCCGACCGTCGGCTTGGTGTTTCAGGGCCTTAAATGACAATCCCGTGCTGGTGCATCTGTGAGCTATCTGTAAAACAGTGTAATTTACAGAAAGTAGAAGTTCCCATTCTCTAGTTAAACATGTGCTTTGTTGCGTTTGATCTTCTGGAGTTGACCTCAGTCACCCATTTAAAAAAAACAAAACATCAACTCTGTACGACCGACCGAATAAACTTCTCTGCCAAAGCCGAACCTCACATCTGCTCCGTTTGATTGAGAAACCGAAATGTGAAGTCCAGCTTGTCTGGCACCCGCGAGCTCCACATTACATCAGGGTGTCATTGAAAACGCATATCGATGCGTTTAATGTTCCATTAGTAAATTTGAGCTTTGATTCTGGCTCAGGTTCGGTGTTGTTCCTGGCTGTTTGCGGAGCATATCTGGGTTACTGGCTTTCTCTATTAAGGGAGTTTGAGGCGCTCCTTATGGTCATAAAGTCAACCGCAGGGATCACAGGGAGGTCCAGAGCATAGCTTTGGGTTTTTAGCTGAGCCTGGTGTGGGACGGAGCAGGGGTAAGGACTGTTACGCCACTATCTGGTCACCTGCTCCTGGGTTCAGGAGGATTTGAGGAGAATTCTTTTTCTTTTCTGGCATCAGGAAATTAATGTGCCGCTCCTGCAACTATTCCCCCTCGAGCCCCGGCACCGCAGAGCGGAGCACGGTAGGCGGAAAGCAGCGCTGCTCATAGTGTGACACAGTGAAGACTCTGCAGCTGCACACACAAAGTTTCTCCCTCAGCTGCACTCTCGCCTCACCCCCCCCCCTGCCTCCTCTTCTTCTACACTCTCCCCCCTGCTCCTCTTCTTCTCTATCTCATGTCCACCTCTTGTCCCCCTGCAGGCGGGCACCCTAGAGCTGCAGGCTCAGTTGGAGAGCAGGAAGAAAGGCATGGTGGACGGGCGCACCGCCTCCCTGGGCCCTCATCGCCCCGCCAACCACGACAACAGAGAGGGAGGTGACGGGGCGGGAGGAAGAGCCCGGGGATCCTCCTACCAGCTCTCCTACGCCACCCTGCGGCAGCCCCCGCCTCCCGACATGGGCATGGAGGACTGGGCCAGCAAGCACCTCAACATGCACACGCAAGGCCTGTTCCGCCGCCGCGTCTCCATCGCCAACATGCTGTCGTGGAACCGCGGCTCCATCAAAAAGCCCATGCTGGTCACCAGCAACCGCGCCGTCAGGAAGGAGGCCTGCGAGATGTTCAAGCTGGTGCAGGCCTACATGGGAGACCGGCCTTCGCGTCTGGACCGCCGCCACTGCGCCCTCCTCATCATCACCAAGTGCTGGGACATGCCGGGGCTGCGGGACGAGCTGTACGTGCAGCTGGTGAGGCAGACCACGGGCAACGGCACTCCCAGAAGCTTGGCGGGAGGCTGGGAGCTGATGGCCGTCAGCTTGGCGTTCTTCGCCCCGTCGCCCAAGTTCCGCTGTTACCTGGAGGGCTACATCCAGAGACACACGGACCCCACCAGCGACAAGAAATGTGAGTCTCAGACTGAGCAGCAGGGTGGGTCACCTTTCTTTCTTCTGTACCTCCCTGTGTTGTCCGATAGTAACCCTGTCTCCCACAAAGTTATGTTCCCATACAACTAAACCGTATAACCAAAATACGTTTCCCCCAGAATTCCGGTCGCAGTTTTAAACAGTTTTTAACACTTGACTAACGTGGTAAATGGAAACAAAAAAACAGCAACAAAACTACTAAGTTAGGTTTAGTAAAACAAACATCATTGTTTGGCTTAAAAATACTTAAAAACAAATCAAAAATACAAGAAATGACTACGGTTCACACGGGACACGAACTCAGGTCTCCTGGGGGAAAGTCTGGTGTATGTTGGACCCATCCACCTCGTCTCGCACCCGCCTGCCAGTAGTGGACTTTCCCACTTGTTATAGCCGTTATTATTCAATAACAATTTTATTAGGGCTGTCAAAGTTAACGCGATAATAACGCGTTAACGCAAATTCGTTTTAACACAACTAATTTCTTTAACGCAACTTGCGATTTTTAGGTTGTAGTGGGCTCAGTTTTATAGCTAGAGTGTAGATACTGGTATCATATGAAACTAGAAAACCTAAGGAATCCATTGGTATCAACATGCCATACTAGCTTGCGAAGGAGGTTAAATAAACTGGAAAAACTGTCATGGCCATTTTCAAAGGGGTCCCTTGACCTCTGACCTCAAGATATATGAATGAAAATGGGTTCTATGGGTACCCACGAGTCTCCCCTTTACAGACATGCCCACTTTATGATAATCACATGCAGTTTGGGGCAAGTCATAGTCAAGTCAGCACACTGACACACTGACAGCTGTTGTTGTCTGTTGGGCTGCAGTTTGCTGTGGTATGATTTGAGCATATCTTTTATGCTAAATGCAGTACCTGAGAGGGTTTCTGGACAATATTTGTCATTGTTTTGTGTTGGTAATAGATTTACAATAATAAATATATACATACATTTGCATAAAGCAAACATATTTTCCCACTTCCATGTTGATAAGAGTATTAGATACCTGACAAATCTCCCTTTAAGGTACATTTTGAACAGATAAAAAATGTACGGTATTTAAATTTTAATTAATTATGAATTAATATCGATTGACAGCCCTAATTTTTATTCAATGTATTTTCATTTACGATCGCTTGAAATACTACATCACTTGCTCTGCGTGTTGCTCGTTGTACTACGTCACGCGCTGCGGCTGTCCGCAATTACAAAGGTATTTGTGATACGTAAAAGACGAATGTAATCCGTGACGAAATATGTTTCCTTCCAAACATATTTGAGAATGCAGTTTAGTTGTATGGGAATATCATTTTTAAGAGACATGGCTGCTGGCAGTCGGCATAGTGTTTATGTAGGCCAGAGAGATGTCTCTCTTTTAATTGCATTTTCTTTTGGAGTTGTAATTTAATTTAATCAGTATAGAAAGCAAATTATTTAATTAGCCCAATAATGTGATTGTCAGCCTTGTGTTTCAGACAGAAATTTGACCTGATCTACCTTCTGTTTCATAGTGACTCAGTTCATATTGGAACAGCAGGAACTGAAGCTGAAGAAGAACTCAAAGTCCAGAAAGAAGCGGAAACAGAACACAGATGAGGAAGAAGGTAAATCTGCTGTTCATCTACTTGCTCTTCAGTCCAAAATATCACTTTAAGAACATTGGATCCTCAGTATTTCCCATTTGTACACGCTTATCTGTTTGACAGAGCACAAAATAGGCAGGGGAGGGACTCCCAAAGATGTTTTTCCACTTTCTTCAAAAGCCATACAAGCCATAACAAATCTAACATATCGCTCCCTGCAGAGTGACCACTCTGAGTGGGATGGAAAATCCAGCGCTGTGCAGTTTGTCAGATGAGTACATGCTGATGTACTTGCAGACACAATAAATGGGTTTCACAGAAAGTTGAGCTGGGAAAAAAAAGAACATGTAGGATGAGAATTTCAGATTGTTCTCGGTGCACACAATGGACCACACTGTGAGTCATATATTAGCGGTTTCTCTTGCCACTCGCATGTCAAACAGCCATTTAAAGGGATACCTACTCATCGCCACGCGCCCTCATTAGAGCAGCCCACACACTGCCAGCTCTGCTGATGATGTCGCCAGAGAGGAACCCAATCGTCTCAGCAGACACCACAACGGCGGCCCCATACATTGTACTCCAGTGACTCAGAATCTGACTGACTAAGAGGTCAAGGAGAAAGCCTACTGACTAACTATTTCTGACTAACTCTAGAGGGCTTTTAGAGAGGGGGGGGGGGGGTCTTGATGAATGCCAGGAAGAAAAAACAAAGTCTCACATGTACAAAAAGAGCATAATGAGAGCTGCTGTTTGCTTGATGGATGGAGGAGGTCATTGTGTGTGACCAGAGTAATTGGCAGCTGTGAGCAATAGGAGTAGAAGTGGGAACTGGAGGCCTCCTTTCAGGCTAGACCTGGTCTGGGCTTGGAAAAGGACTTCTTTGGGCTCAGGGAAGCGTTGGTTTTTCAGCCAGCACTTGGATTACTTGTCTCATAAACAAGATGAGACTGAAGTTGTCTCCACATCCTTTAAAGGCTCTGTGCTTTTGTTGTGAAGTTAAGCTTCAACGCATGTGTAGACAGGTGTCATGCCGTTCTCAGCCTGGTACAGTACACTCAAGCTCCTAATGAGCTCGTATGTCTCCTGGGCTTTGGTTGCCTGGTTGTTGTTGTTTTCATGCCATCAAACCTGATGTAAATATAGACAACTAGTAGTGTTTAAACCCTTTCTCACTGCAGCAAAGGGGCTCTAGTCTGCAGTCTTGCTTTTCTGCAAGTAAGTGTACAGCCTCTTATCTTGGGAGCCTCTGGGAAAAATATCTTTGCCAAGATCAAGGGCAAATTATTTGCTCTCTAATTGGATTTAATTATAGTCGAACTTGGTCAGATTAGCAGCAGTTGTGAGCGTGCATGGGAGTCACCTGTTTGCCATAAATCTGGGGGCTCTGACTGTAGGGAACATGCTGGTGGAAAGTGTTTGTCTCTTTTTAAAATCCCATCTGTGGGTTTGTCCAACTGGCCCGGGTTCAGGTAGCTGATATAGTGGAGAGTCTGGGAACGGGAATAGACCCCATGAGAGCTCAGTGTTTGGTGTAAACCCGAGTTACCACGGCAATGAAAGATGGGGATGATTTCTAGGGCTGCCCCCTCTTAGTCGATTAGTTTTGGTTGTAGTCGACTAAGATTTCTTTAGTCGATTAGTCGTTTTTTATGCTTTTTTCATGCTGAATGACTTATTTCCAAGAAACTTATGAGCACATCTCTGGTAAACACAAGATTTAAAGTGGTGCTTTTGTGTGATTCTTTTGTTGAGAAACTCAGTTTTACAGATCTGTTGATTAAAAGGGCTAGATGTATCAGATGGATCAGAAATTGCTTGTTAACAGTGAGACCTGTGGCTGTTAAGTTAACGACAGTCAGCGTCCTGTTGCTCGCGCTTGTGCTCGCACTACATAGACGCGAGCAAGCATCGGTCAAAACAGCGAAGCGACACACACGAGACTGAACTTGATTGACAGCTAAAACCACAATATCACTATATATTTCACATGCTTGTGAAATATACAGGAGTCCCGGCCCGGCCCGGCCCGGCCCGGCCGAGCCCGGTTGATCCTAGTCTTCCCCCTACGTCAGACGGGCTTCACTAGATATAACTTCTTTTGCGCTTCCGTGGAGTTTGTGTTGGAGTCTGAGTTGTGGTGGGGGCTGGTGGTTTGTTGGTGTTAGTGGTTAGTTGCACACTTTTAGTCCTGTAGCGGAGCAGAAAAGATTAAAGACACTCTCGAGCATGCATGACGTCACATACGTTGGATTTTCTCAGAAAAAAACGTCCCGCATTCTTCACATTAAAAGCAGTCTACAGGCTGATAGAGGAAACCCAGAAAGTCGCGGAAGATCTCATTTTTTAGGTTCAGCTACAACCTGTTCACACATTGGCAATAAAAAACGTTTATACGTGCAAAAACTTACATACAGTCCCTTTAAATCAACTACTCAATTTGTCGACAAAATCATATGAGTGTAAGTCGACTAAGAATTTCTTTGGTCGAGGACAGCCCTTATGATTTCTTTTCATGAGTGCACACGATGACCCACACTCAAGGTTTTCTGTTGGCTTTTTGGTTGTTTGAGAACTAGAAGTGTACAGAATCACTTAACCGTTTAGGGACAAATCAGGTTCTTCTGTAGTTTGTGTCTCTTGAAGGACATCCCGCCTCAGAAAACAACATTCCTCTCATGCAGCTCACTTCCGACACAGATCTGGGCCGTACAGTAGCTACTAAGGTTCAGGCAGCAGACAGGGAGCCTCTGTGTTTCTCATTCGCTCCACAGCCTTTTATCTCTGTGCACGCTGATGAGTCACCTGAGCGTTGGATGAGCAGGCCAGATCCTGTCTCTAAAGCTTTTGTTCAACAGCGGTTGTAAATCTTCCCTCAGCCTGACAGTTTAGCCGGGCCTGCTCTAATCCCCATATGCCAGAATCACACCGTCAACATGTCTCTCCAATTACCACTGCCTGCCTCTCATACGCTGTTAGACATCTGTGGGAAAAAAGAAACACTGTTTGTGGGAAAGAATTTAAATCATGTATTATTTCGTGTGTTCAGTAATGCCTGATGCTTAGGGGGTTTTACATAGGGTCTTTGAGGACAAAACAAGGGTGTGCATATTGTTTCGAGGGTTAATATATTAAACTAAAACGACAATAAGCAGTGAAAAATATTTTTAGTAAACTGAAGCAAAATTAAAACTATATCCTTTAAGAAAAACTAAACTAAAACTATTTCTTGGTTAAGAAATAGTAAAAAATAAAATAAAATGAACCTAAATTAATTTCAGTTTTAGTTTTTTTTAGCTATAATATAACCGAAAATTGAACCGACTTGACCTTCCAGGAGACGGCGCTATGCAGCCATTGCTTCACATTGGACACTAAAGTAGCATGAAGAACATTAAACATTATGGCCATTCCTACACAGTTCTTAGTTTTTATATATTTAGTTCAAAACTAAATATATAAAAACTAAATCTTTCTGAAAAGCTTAAACTAAACTAAAACTAGCAAACACACTCTGAAAACTAACTAAAATGAAATCAAAATGTTAAAATAAAATAAAAACTAGGGCTGTCAATCGATTAAAATAGTTACTTGCGATTTAATCGCACATTTTTTTTATCTGTTGGGAGATTTGTCAGGTATTTAAATTACGCTTACCAACATGGGAGTGGGCAAAAAAAGTTTTTCTAGTTTCCTGTGATACCAGTATCTTCACTCTAGCTTTAAAACTGAGCCCACTACAAACTAAAAATTGCAAGTTGCATTAATGCTTTAAAGAAATTAGTGGTGTTAAAACAAGTTTGCGTTAACGCGTTATTATCGCGTTAACATTGACAGCCCTAATAAAAACGAATTGAAAATTCAAATCTGTTAAATCTTGGTTGTTTCTCAGTCCTTAATTTTCCTCTTCTGTCTACCTGCAGGTCTGCCCATCAGCACATATGCCAAGTTCTGCCATCGGAAACTGCTGAAGGTGGCGATCACCGGCGGCAAAAAGGTGAGCTAAAATAATAAAGAAGGAGGAGTTAGATGTTGCATTTACACGCTATAAAACATTAGTCACTCTCACATGATAAAAATAGGACGCATCAGTTTGAAAGTTTCGATTTGGCATCTGAGTCACCCCAGGTGCCGTCACAGAGAGACATAATTACAGTCACCGGTAGAGACATAAACACAGACCCAGTCATAGTAGCACAGCTGCAGACACCGCCATGATTAGTATCATAGTCCCTGACATACACGGGTAGTAAATCTTCTCCTTTGCTTGTCCCTCTCACCCCTCCAGGGTCTACGTAAGCCCACATTGGAGGAGATCGACCACAGCAGGCGGGCCATCGTCACTCCCTCCCTGTTTGGCAGCTCTCTGGAGGAGGTGATGGAGAGGCAGAGCGAGCTCTTCCCAGATAGGAAACTGCCCTGGGTGCAGGTTCAGCTGTCCCAGTATGTTCTGGCTCTGGGCGGGGCTCAGACAGAGGGCATCTTCAGGTAAGACAATTACATGTCTCGACTTAAGCGGTGTGAGAGAGGTGGAAATTAGAAGAGGATCTTATGTGCTTTATTGTATGCATAGTGTGTATAAACAAATGTGTGTGTGGTCTCCTGTATCACTGTATTTCAAAGTAGGCTTTGTGCAGTACACACAGCAGAAACAAACACAGCCCTGCGTTGCTCCTGAGACCAGCTCTGTTTAATTTGATACTTCATAATGTGTGTTTACATTACTGCTAGAGCCTAGAAGCACGTGGGAACTACACGGCTGTGTGTTTGCGTAAGGTTTCCTCCAGCAAAATAACATCTTGACTTATTTAGAAAAGTGTTCCCTCCATGTGAAACTGCGCTCTACACGGGGACCGTCCGTCCTGAACAGTGTGTGTTGTCTGGTCGTGTGGTGTTTTGTTCCAAAGAAGTACTGCAAACAAAGAACTGAGTACTTTCAGCCACCAGGCCACATTTGAAGCCAATTGGGTGTGCATGAGTAACAGATTTGCCACAGGGCATGGAGAGTCTGTAATGATAGGAGTAGAGGTCCCTCTTGTGGTCACTGAGTGTAACTGTGTTTTTATTCTCAGAGTGCCTGGAGACATCGATGAAGTGAATGCGTTGAAGCTCCAAGTCGACCAGTGGAGGATCCCGGAGAATCTCTCCGACCCAAACGTTCCTGGTGAGGAAGGAAGGATGTGTTTGACTCGTTTGTTGTTGTTGTTTTTGTAAATATGAATACTAAGAGTATGTTTGTCTGGTTCAGCCTCTCTGATGAAGCTGTGGTATCGGGAGCTGGAGGAACCTCTCATCCCGATGAACTTCTACAAGCAGTGTGTCAGCAACTGCGACGACCCGGTGGCGGCCATCGCCGTGGTTCAGTCTCTGCCTGAGCTCAACAGGCTGGTGCTCTGCTACTTCATCCACTTCCTGCAGGTAACCAACATGTTGACATAGATTTATAAACGCAGACCATACCCATAAGTTACCCCAGCCAGGGTTCATATTCCACTAACACCATTATGACAATATCTGTAAAAGGTTTTGCCCCTGTCCCTTTCTTGTGACTTTAGTTTTATTTTAATAAAGAAGCACCATGTTACCGTTTCACACACACACCTATTTGTAATATTATATTCAGCCCTGAAAACAAGGTAATTATCGCCAACTAAAACTAATACAACAAATACTTCAAGAACTAAAGAACTAACATTTAAAAAAAAATAACTCACTCAAGGTATCCTCATACAACGGTTTATATGAAAAGTTATTCCCCATTTTTCTTTAATTTTCTTACGAATGTCCAGCAGCCTGTGTTAATTTCCGCTCGTTACATGCATACAGTCTTTTCAAAATAAACTTCCGTCTTCACAGGAAACAACTTAGTTAGGTTTAGGCAACAAAACTACTTAGTTAGGTTTAGGAAAAGATCGTGGTTTGGATTTAAATAACTCTGGAAGTGGCGTTACTTAAGTACGACAGTTACGTGACAAATTAACGCTGACTTCTGGTTTCACACCTCTATGTGAAAGTCTAGAGTTTTTGTCGCTCTTTATACTTCCTGGTTCACGATTACGTGGATAACATATGAATTGATTTTGTGGGATATATATACGAATTACAGTGCATTACTTTTCGTAGGTATAGCTACAAACGGTGTATGAGAACAGCCTGACTCACTGCAGGTCAAAGGTCAGCCCGCACACTCAGCCTCGCTCACTGCTTTCTCTCTCCTGATTATCTCCAGGTATTCGCTCAGCCATCCAACGTGGCGATAACCAAGATGGACGTGAACAACCTGGCCATGGTGATGGCCCCCAACTGCCTCCGATGCCAATCCGACGACCCGCGGATCATCTTCGAGAACACGCGCAAGGAGATGTCCTTCCTGAGAATGCTGATCGTCCACCTGGAGACCAGCTTCATCGAAGGCGTGGTGTAGATACTGTGAACCGCAGAGCTCAGCGCCTGCAGTTACACATTTACAATCATGCATAAACACTGTTTCTGTTCAGACCACACTGGAAACTCTCGGGGTGAGATATTATACCTCTTACAACACAAGCGGTGAGAAAACAGCCGGACTTTGGACCCTTGTTCTCACTTTGCTTTCTTACTGAGAGACAATACACATCACCTTTTAGGTTTCACTGTGTTATTTTGATACTAAAATCAACAGTGACGGCTTTAAAGTGGCTCACTTTACTGACTGTATTTTCTAACCGCTGCATGTGAACACAGATTTAATTTCTTACTGAATAGGTAGTACTACCATTTCACAGGACAACTGGGCTGTGTAAAGTGAGAGTCTTACAGTATTTACTTCATTCACTTGCACAACAAACCTAAAGACAGCGGTGTTTGGTTTCATTCAAGTGTGTTTGTGTGTGTGTGATTGTCAGAGTGTGAACGAAAGACACAGCCTTCCTTTATCATGTACAGAGAAATTGGAAAAATGTCTTATTAATAAGCTTGCCTGTGCTGTTTTGAGTCGTCGTACTGATAGCTGGTCTCCTCGCATTTCATTTTACGAGGCGCAAAAGAAGCCGCGCCGCCACAACTATTCTGAGTCTTCATTTCAAAGCACAAACTGGAAGGATGTGCAGGAAGCTCTCTGTAACGGACGGTGGCGATTTTCTATGAAAATAAACTTGGAAGTGCTTTAATTTTACAACTCAAGTGAAGCCAGACAAGAGTGTTTTAATTACAGTTTATGTCCTAGTGATGTGGGAGGTTGGTAATACATCTGATAATACTCTTTCTCTATATATAAAAAAAAAAGTCTTTCAGTTGGATTTGTGTTCTCTTTTGTTTGTGGTCTGTATGTTTTTTGGCTCAGGTCTTCTGATAAAACGGGTGTTGGATGTGATAACTGTACACGGCCTCCCTCACAGACTGAACATTTGATTAATCTACCACAAAGATTGGAGAATTGAGTATTGTTCAACTGTCAGGCACTATGAGAATGTAGATTTAAGCTGTCCCCGATGTAAATAAAGTCTGCTTGTAAATAATATTAACTCTCCTTAAGTGTATTCTAATGATCCAGGTTAAGGGTGAAGTTAAATGTTGCTGTAAAGAGCAATAAAACGTGTTTTTGTAATTAACATTTCTCTGCTGTAACCGCCTGCCTTCTCAACATAGGACTGATTCAAACCACTTTCCATGTGTGTGTGTGTGTGTGTGTATATGTGTGTTTGCATACCTTATTGTTATAATATGGAATGAGTGTCCATAAATAAAGGTTTGTTCAATTGTAGATTGGATGCCTCGTATTTGTGTTGGCGTCTTTATTTTGTTAGTGGGTTGCAGAGAGGAGACAGGAAATGAGGGGAGAGAGAGAGAGAGGAGGGACGACATTCAACAAAGAGCGCTGGCAGGAAGCGGCGACCACGAGATCAATGTCTTAAAATGAGTCTCTAGAGAACATTTGATTTGCCTCTGGTAAAGAATGAAGCAAAATGAGCTCCACAAACACATAGAGGGTGGGGCACAACTGAGTTTGTAGGATATTCTGACCTCTTAAATCAGTGAGATCATCGGGATTTTGTCTAAAATACTTGCAGGTGACAATCTTATTTTGCCTCAGAGTATTGTTTAGGTTTATTTGATTGGGATCGTTGAGTCATTTCAGGTGAAAATTAATGATATTTAAACGGTATTTTTGTATTTACACCTCAAATTTGGGCTCAATGAATAGCTAAACTAATGTTTTATTATATATTAACAGTTTAAGGGGTCTATAAGGGGTCAAATCCCTTCAAATTCACAAAATAAGAGTACATATATTCCTTAATTTGGACCTTAAAAGGACCTTAACTTTTCAATTAAGGTGAAAATATATTTGATAGATAATATGCATGGTTTAAGAGATTGTTAAGGGGTTAAAAGAAAGCCCTTAAAATTAACCAAATCATGAAAAATATTTAATCTTAATTAAAAAATTATAGGGTATTTTTCAGTTTTTAGTCAATTTTAAGGGTGTTTACTCCCTAAACCGTGCATACAATCCATTAAATATACCTTAAAATATTACAATCTATTAATTTATCCCTTTAATACCTCATTAAAAATGCCTATATACATCATTATCAAAAATGGGGTAATAAAGTGAGGGTTTTTTTTTAAGGAATTTGTTTTAAGGAGGTTTTGCAAGGTCTGTATTTTGTATAATACAATTGTATTGTTTTGATTCAGCAGTGCAAACTGTAAGTATTCCTTGAAAGCAGAAGCAGTTACTCTTTGCATTTCTCAATCCACCAGTATTTCTCAGAAAGGCCTTTTAAAAGGGTACAACGTGTTACGCAATCAGACACAGAAAATAACGATCCATTAGTCTCCTCTGTTTTGAACAGCTAAAGATCATCTCATGTCAGCATTCAGAAGAATTTCAAGTCTATTTGTCCAAAGTTATGACAGTATTATTCCTTTGTATCTGTGACTGAAGAGGTGAAAGAGTTAGCAAACAGATAGCAGCCTCTCCCCATCCTGTCACACGGCTTCACCTTCACTCATCCAATCTGTACATATTCAACTGTTTGTCCTTTTATGCACATCGCTGCACAAAGCTGCCACCTGCGTCATTTGACACTCTCTCATGTACCTGTCGGCCACTGGTGGACAGCTGGGCAGCCACTGTCACCATGACAACAGAGTAAGAGGACCTCTGGCCTCAGTGGACTGGAACCAGTTAAAGAACAGAAACAACCCGGCAGGGCAGGAAAAACAAATGACAGCACATTCAGTGACAGAGGTCATGAAAATAACAGCTTTTATTTTCAAATCATCCTAACTAGAGATGCACCAATCCGACTTTTTAAGTCCCGATACCAATCCCTGGGCTTTGGGTATCAGCCGATACCGAGTCCTGATCCAACACCAGTGTTTATTATCAATAAGCTGTATGCCTCACTGTGTGGGAGTGACTGGGATCATTCTGTTATGTATAAGACAACATCAGGCTTGACTTAAACATTACTTTCCTAACTTTGTAAAAGAAAATGCACTAAATACATTTTTTTATTTTATTTATACAAATTTATTTTTTATTTATTATTAAAATAATATATCATACACCAACAACTTGGTAAAAAATCTTCAAAATTAACAGAATTTTTATTTATTATTGAAATAATAAATCATACACCAGCATCTTGGTAAAAAATCTTCAAATTAACAGAATTGTTATTTATTATTAAAATAATGAATTGTACACCAGCAACTTGGTAAAAAATCTTCAAAGTTAACACAGTTTTTTTTATTTATTAATTATTAAAATAATAAATATACACAAGCAACTTGGTAAAAATCTTCAAAATTAACTGAATAGATTGGCCCCATTGTCACCGATCCAGCTATATGAGTTAGTATCAGCCCGATATCCGATCCGGTATCGGTGCATCCCTAATCCTAACGGCAAAAAACATCTGTCTTACTTACTTTATTGTGTTTTTATGGTTCAGTGGCGGCTGGTGACTCAAAAAATTGAGGAGAACAGGAGGAAAACCAACCCATGACATCATGTTATTATACACTAGTTGGCTACTTATCTCTACTTTCTTTCTTTATTAAACAAAAGAACCTAATTCACATTCAGTATAACAATAACAAAAGAGCCATGGGGGTATATCACACTAAACTAAATTATTAAAACCTACATATAGGCCTTTTGAGTATAGTGTTAGAGAGTGGTTTCACATATTGCTCAACATCCTTCAAGAAAACAACGAAATAAGGTATTTATTGTTAAATTTATATTATTTATGAATAAAAGATTAAAAGAAATATATCAAATGTATTCCATTGCTGGTTTCACTGCAGTATTTAGCTACATTTATTATGAGTATCTAATAGAGTTTATAGTGTCACAATGACAGTTATATCATATTAGTTAATAGTTAATTATAAATATTGTAGTTAAGTATACTTTTAATGTACCAGCAGTATAGATAGATAGATAGATAGATAGATATATGGATAGATAGATAGATAGATATAGATGGATGAATGGATGATAGATAGATAGATAGATAGATAGATAGATAGATAGATAGATATAGATGGATGGATGGATGGATAGATAGATAGATAGATAGTCAGATAGATAGATAGATAGATAGATAGATAGATAGATAGATAGATAGATAGATAGATAGATAGGTAGATGGATGGATGGATGGATGGATGGATGATAGAAAATAGTAAAATGATAAAATGGTGGACAAACTGAAACCCACCCACTACTAAACTGAGTTTAGCTTAGTCACCCTCCACTCCTGTAAATAAACAACAGTTCCTCTGGGTGGACAGTGGGTGGAGCTATGCACCCAGTGAACTGTAGATAGTGTGAACAAATGATTTATAAACTTGCTCAGGGCCTTCCCTAATTTACTGGATCCAAATGTATTCATATCATAAGACTTAATATAACATAATATAATATGATATAATAACTATAATTTGATTAATGTGGTGACCAGGGAGAATATGGTGTCAGATCATGTCCTAAAAGCTGAGGTTGTAGTTTTGTGAGGAAAGTAGTTTTGTTCGAAAGGAATGACTGAAAGTCTGAGAATAATACTTCTACCAGTGAAGTGTTTTATTCATAATTGACTTTGTGTTAATTGCTCAACCAAAATGTTTTTATAATCATGTGTATCTCACATTTATTCGGTGAGTTTTATTGTGGTTGCTTGGGAATTGAGAGGATTTTTTTAGCAGTTTGTTTTTCGCTGGTGCATTTCAAGTTACACATGGAAGAAATGTGAATGCTGTCAAAAAAAAAAAAGAGAGCTCGCACCTTAAACAGCTGACAATAAAGAATTGTGTCCTTAATATCTGCAACAATATCCTCACTTTTTATCCTATCAATTTTTATAATTTCTTTACTGTTCAGTTAGGTTCATTTAAAATACATCTAAAGTACTTCGACTTACAAATGCTGACATGTTTATGAAAATACATAAACATGGCATTTTTAAAAGGAACAAAATATTGCATTTTGAATTTCTATATAAAAGGTGTTATCGGAATAGTTGTTATTGGAATAGTTGAGCCACCTTGATGTGGCACAGGTTGTCCCACATCTCAGCACCCAGCCCCATGACACACTTTATATTAGGCAGGGGGTATTTTTTACTGTATTTATTTGTGATAATGCTGCTTGACTGAAGTCTGTCATATTTATTATTGTGTTATATGTATTTATTGTATTTTTGGATTGTACTTGAAACTGTGATGTTATATTGTGATCCTGTTGTGATGTTATGTAGTGTGTATAATGTGTCTATTGTGCCTATTTGCACTACTATATCATACATTATAATATACTCTGCTATATATTAATATACTCTTCATATTTGCACTACTATTTGCACTATTTGCACCATTTGCACACTGTCACTTCACTGCTGTACTTACTTATGTTATCTTATTTTTATTTTATTTCACTTTATTCTATTTGATTGTATCTTTTTTAAGGTGTATTGGTGTTGGGACTTGTTGTCTAAGCTACTGGATGCCTAAATTTCCTTCGGGATCAATAAAGTATCTATCTATCTATCTATCTATCTATTGTGTCTGTGTTTAGGACTACAGATGGAAATTAGCTTCCCTGCTAAATCTGGTGCACCCATCTTTTTGTTTCTATGTAAACAATTAATGTCTGTGCACACAGTCGTTTTAAACCAATAAAAAAAAAAAAAAAAAAAAAAAAAAAAAAACTTTAGCGCGCTGGCTCTGATCCGTTGTTCGCGCATGCGCAGTGTGCACACACTCAGCCCGCGCCGGTGGTGAACGCAAACTGGGAGAAATTCAACTGCGTGATCTGGAGCAGACAGGCGGAGGCAGCGGGAACCTGCACTTTAAAGGGATTACACTGCACATTTTACCCCCCAACCGGACAACGAGTGACTGGAGAACAGGTAGGGAGCTTAAATCTCGTCTCCCCGTCCATAAATCCCCTGATAACACCGCGAAACGAGGCTGGTTTTGGTAGATGCGTCAGCGGCGTTACACGGTGAAGCGCCGCATGTCGGCTTTTTGAGTTCAAAACAAACGTGACGAAGTAGATAATAAAACCTCTCGTTTGTACATTTTGTGGTTGTATTCGTGTAATAAACGGCGTGTCATTTGTTTAGTCGTGTGTTTTTTATCTCTGGGTGCTTTTAAAACGGCTACGTGGTTTCTCAGTTGGGGAAGTTTGATGCTTTTAGCGCCTCACAGGCACGAAAAGTATGACAAAGTAGGGCCTAGCGCGTAGGCCCCGAAGAGCTCTGTGAGTGACGGCTGAACGGCCAATCAAATGCGAGTATCCCCGCCCACACCAGACTCTTTCGACCAGTCATATTCGCCTAAAGCGCTGACGTAGGTCATGGTCTCTGTCACGCCACGCCCACTGGTTATAAAACACTGGACAATAAAGTGTCAATAGCAGATGAAGTGGTTAACAGTAAGAAGCCTTGTTGAACGTGTATTTTTTTGTTAAAATACACGTTGAGAAATGTACGTAGAAAAACATTAAACGGTTTTTTTTTTTTTTTCGTTTATTGCCAGAGCCATAACTGCACTAAACACAGCAAAAAAAACTGAACATCTTGTAAATATCACTGTGAAATAATGATACGAGTCGTGCAATACATGCAGAATGTGAATGCTAGTGTGTGGTATGTGTGTTTTTTTATTTATTTATTATTATTATTTTTTTTAATAGTTTTTAGAGGGCACGTTACTGTTTGTTTCTTGCACTTTTTAAGGATTTTCATTTTAATTTCGTTGTACTTGTACAATGACAATAAAGATATATTCTATTCTATTCTAAAATATCAACATACGATTAAATTAATCATCGCAAAATATGTTCATTTTGAGCTGATAATCACACGTTTCCTGACTCATGGTTGTGGCATCACCACCTCTCTGGGTGTCGCTATCGTCGCTATCGTCTATCGCACAAATTAATTCCACATATTGCATTTTGACTGAATATGATATAGGTATGCTCTTCAATACGGCGCTAGATATCTGCCTGCTGCAGACGAATAAATCACAAGGGTCCTTTTTCTATTGTCTTCTATTGTGTCTATACGTGAAATCGGCTGAGCAGAAAAACACGTGGGCCGCGTAGCGTGGAGATATCCGGTTTGTAGGCTGCGCCGAAAGCCAATAACTCTATACTGGAGTCCGCTATGGCGCACCGAGGCGGCTATAACCGGGACAAAAGTAAGACATTTGTGATGTATAATGTAAATTGTTTAGCTTGTAATGAAGGGCGTCGATATATCTCAATCCGTGCTGTGTATGTGCCTGACAAAGGAGGCGCTGTTATCGGGAGGGAATTTAAATTTTCTATGCATGATTATCCTCCTCCACCAAGCCCTTTATTTCAGCTAAGGGGCTGTGCATCAGCAGCAGACTACGGATCTGTATTTGATGAGACTGCATAGACTATTTAAGACGAAAATACACTGTTCATCAGTCCGAGTATTAGCTTGGTGCATCATTGCCTGCTTACTGTACTGCTGGGTGCTACAGTAGATCAAGTTATCTTAGTCATTCTTGCACCGTTTCTCATTGTGCCATCTTGTTAGGGCGTAAAATAATACTGAATACTTAAATATTGCTCATTATGATAAAGATCCTCACAGGAAACATGCTGTCTCAACTAGTGATCACTGAACATCTGGTATTAGTTACACATTTCATCACCATTTGAGGTACATGGCTCACCGTGATATGTCAGTTTTCCCTTGCTTTATTACACTGTGTTGCACTCTACAACATGTGTAATCTGTAGCTTGTGTATGATTACACTGGTAATATGTTTTCCCAGTCCCAGACTGTATTATTATATACAATGGGAGTGCCTTTTAACACCAAAATTACTACTCAGGTGCAAAGCTGTGATTTGCCACAGTCTTCTGGTAAAATAATGATTAGTGATGACCTGAGAGAGACGAGGCTGACTATCTGTAAAGTCCTTGATAGTCACATGTGTTGTGTTCCTGGCTAGGCACAATGTGTGTTTCTCAGTAGTGAACCCAAGGTCAAACGGGTTTAGATTTGATTGGTATGTGTATTGGTTAATGTGTGTGTGTGTGTGTGTGTGTGTACAGGAAGGGAGCCTTGATGTGGGCAGTATGAGTAAGACGCCCCCTAACAGAAGAGGGATTTCTTTTGAGGTGGGAGCTCAGCTTGAGGCCAGAGACAGCCTCAAAAACTGGTGAGTCATGGCCTCGCTCATTCCTCCCCATCCCTGTAACTGTTCACTTCCTTCACTCCTCCCTCATATACTCTCATTCTCTCCACTGTGGGCCTGGATCAGCTAGTCTGTATGTCTATTAAATGCTAAAAGATTAAGAAAAAGACACTCCTATGCTAGTAAACAATAGCTGGTGATGATGCAGCCTTTGATCTGGATTGATAACAGACAGTAAATCAATCTGTGACTGTTAAATCATATTATAAATCATGTTAGTAGAGTGATGCAGGGATGGCGTGTTTTGTTAGGCCAACCAGGAAGTTGGCATCGCCCTGGTTCTCTTGACAAAAAGCCAATGGGATTTTTCCATTGTTGCAGAACATAAGCTCTGTGGCAAACTGATGTGGCAAAATGATACTTGCACGTTTTTTTCAGCGAGATAATCTTCAAAAATGAACACCACTTTTATGATTTTTGAAGCGTGAATGCAATCACCAGAAGTAAAAAGCTAACGTTAGGCAATAAACGAACTACACCGCGGTCGCACAAGCGCGAGTATCCACAACGAGGTCGTTAGGGATCGACCCGAATGCTTCGAAGATTCAAAGCGTCGACCATTGCCATAGTAATCAGCCTCCAAATCAGTATTCAAATGCTTCGTTTTATTTTTGTATAAGTATGTAATAATAAAGTATGAATCCCAAAATAGCCCATGAAATAAGTAATCATCTCACAACATTATTCATTTTCAATAATTGTTATTATTAGTTATTCTCAGACGGATATCGCTTTTTGTTGTGTTTGGAGGTGCGTGTGTGTACAGCAGCAGCACTGAAACGGGGGAGATGGAGACAGACAGACAGAAGAACATGTCAGCCATATACCTTCGAATATTTCTCACAAAAGCTTACAAGCCCAAAACATAGTATTCGGGACTGCTCTAGAGGCTGTAAAGGCAGACGAATCGGCATGATGACGTTTAGTAGTGTCATTTAGCCACTTGTTAGCAACCGCCTTTTTGAAGACACATTAAAGCTTCAAAATTCATGTGTGGGGTATTTACTGATGTATTCTATATCATAGAAGAAAACGTTAAAGTCTCTCAAGCTTGTGTTAACCACAGACCTTATTTCAGGCTTCTAACTAAAAACCCATTCAAAACAAACATTGATTTTGAGACGAAGGAACCAGAAGTGCTAAAATGCTAACTCATTCCTGCAGCACTCAATGGTTGCAATATGCTAAAGATAGAAATCAAGATTGTCATTGTTCCCTGTTTTGGGCCTGTCCAAAAGTAAATTCTTTTTGGCGTAAGATTTATACAGAATTAGTTACTATATTTGGGACAAACATAGCTTTTAAGTGGGACGAACTCCTGTAGGGTCTTCTACCTTCAACATCTACAAATATTAAAACAAAATACTTATTTGGAATATTGAGTTTAGCTGCTAGAAAAGCAATTACTAAGAAATGGCTTAAACCAGATACCCCATCATTAGAGAACTGATATGATGTAATTTATGAAATATTTGTAATGGAAAGAATTACTTTCTCAATGAGGCTTCAGGAAACTAAATTCGAGGAAATTTGGAAGGAGTGGAAAAGGTATATTTCCCCAAAACGCCCTTCTTTTGTTTAATTTTTCTTTTTTTCTAACTGTAAATTATTTTATTATTATTATTTTTTTAGAATGAAAAGCACCCCATGTTCTATTTTTGTGTTCTATAATTTCATTGTAAAAAGTGGAAAAGTTGGTTCACTTTATATTTGTATCTAATTAAATATGTTTATGTTAATGTTTGTTTGAGTAAAACCAAATAAATGAAAAAAAACACGTGACATTGGTGTCACAAGCACAACAATGTGAGCAGCCTTTCTGAAAGGACTAGGGACACTCAGCTCAGTCCTTTTGATGGACACATCAAAAACACAGTTGATATTGGCCTTCCTATTGAACTCCTGGCTCACACAGAAGCACAAACCAGCTCACCTCCTAAAATGTTGGGAGTGACAGTGTGTTACTGGAGGTTGTAATTTTAATGTTGTACTGAATTTGTAATTGAAAATAGTAATCACATTATAGCAGCCCAACACCGCCTCCAGCACATCATGTGTCTCATAATTCATTGAATTTATTTACGTTTGACACTTTCAAGATTCACTCATTTTTGCTGACTCACCATCCTCATTACATGTTTGAAATAAATTATAAGGAACTTAAACCTCTCCCCCTGTCCAATCACGTATTATTATTGAATTTATTTTGTCATGTAGGTATGCTGCCAACATAGAGAAGGTTGACTACGAAGAAGAAAAAGTACAGATCCATTACCGCCAGTGGAGCCACCGTTACGACGAGTGGTTTGACTGGACAAGTCCCTACCTGAGACCCGTGGAGAGGGTTCAGCTGAGGCGGCAGGGCCTGCAGGACGACGCTCCAGAACCTGTAAGCTAACAACGCTGTTCACGCTTCATTTGACCTGTGGTGCATAGAGAAATTGGAAGTTGTGCCCCACTAGTGGGTTATCTTGTGTTCCTCTAGCCTTTGTTCCATAGTGTATTTCAGCATACAGGGGTTCTGAATCATTATACTGGGGTTTTATCTGCTACTTTAACTTGCGAGTAAAATTTGAGCACTGTCATTTTTAACAGAGATGTAACAACAATGATGGTTTTGTTAGCATTTAACAGCTCCACCTCCCCGTGAGATTTTGACAACAAGCCTCCAGTATGTCCCAGATCGAATGTCTCTGTCCTCCCTGCAGGGCTTTCATGTGAATGACAAGGTCCTGGCCAGCTGGTCCGACTGCCGTTTTTACCCCGCTAAGATCATTTCGGTCAATAAAGATGGTGAGTATCAATAACTTAAGGTGTTGAGCATATTTTGAGCAGAACTATCTTAAAATGTTTTAAATATATGGATCCATTATTTCAAGTTAATGATTCTAATAACTCTGAGCAGATTTTTTGGGAAGATGTTAAATATTTTACTCGGATTATTGAAGTTGTGTGTTTCAATACAAGATTGTGCAATATGGAGCATACAGTAGTTTCACTTTTGTTCTCAAGAAGGAAGGTGTGGCATTGAGGCATTCAATAATAGCAAAATGGCTTTTTCTTTCACTGGCACAGCGAACAGAAACTATGAAGATAGATCTGTCTGATGCACAATCACACAACTCTAATTAGGGGAATATATCACACTAACAACAGAACAACTTTAAGGGTGGGTCCATTATTTATTTATTTTTGTTTGTTTTTTTGGAAGGTTTTATGTAATTCTGTCAAATTTTTGGGCGGTCAGCATGCTCCCTGTTTGGAGTAGCAGACAGCAGGAGTACCGGCACGGAAGCTAAGCAGTGTACTGCTGTGGACGCCACGTTAGTTCAGATCCAAAAGTCACACAAGAACACAAACAAACTAACCGATTGATGCAGCGGTAGAACAGCAACTCCCGTGTTCTGCAAGGTAAAATCGCTGTTTTTGTGAATGGAGTCTGGTAGCTTTGAAGACCGCGATACTACGGCTTCAGTTCCCTTCAGAAAGGGCAGTCTGACGGCGAGGTAAAGAGGTGAAAATGTTCTAAATAAAGCGTACACTTAAACTGATATTGATTCTTTTAGGTGGCTAAAATAAGTTTTTCTGCTACTCCCGTCCACCGCCGCTTTACCCCGGCGTCAGACAGCCCTTTCCGACAGTAACTGAAGCCGTTGTATCGCTCTCTTCAAAGCTACCAGACTACATTCACAAAAGCAGTAATGTTATCACGTTATTCATAACCTTATTGATTAGTTTCAATTAGCCTACTTTGGTAACCTACATCACTGCTTTTTGCAACAGCTGAGTGGGTTTCAATTTGAAGAAAAACGGAACAGAGTGCAGATGGACCCGCCCTTTAAGTGTAGCTACTTCAAAACTAGTCTGTAGTCGGCTACCTGACCAGCAACCTTTATCCCCCTCAGCATCCTACACTGTGAAGTTCTATGATGGCGTTATCCAGACAGTGAAGGAGATCCACGTGAAGCCTTTTACTAAAGAGGTAAATGTAATAAGTCAGCATAAACATCCAGAATAATTTAATCATGTATGCTTTGTCCACATCAATCATGTCTTGAGTGCCATTTTCTGCTCGTTTCCTGAATGTTCTCTTTGTCCTTCCTACAAATAGAGAGGTGGTGTTGGTGGAGGGAAGTCTCAGTCCTCTGAAAGTAACATGGTTAGGAGGGCTCCAAGCCGCAGAGACAGGAAGCCTCAGGAGAACGGAGGTCCCAAGAACAAGCGAGCCAGACGCAGCACCTCCGACCAGGAGGACGACAGCAACAGCGAGGACGAGGAGCGGGAAGAGGGGATGGTAAACGAGAAGAGCAAGAAAACAAACGGTGAAGTAGAGGCTGCACCTGCTATTAAACAGGAAGAGGAAACATCAGAGCAAGCAGACCAGAACAATCCCGGGGAGGTAGAAAAGGGGACGGGACTCACAAACGGGTTGAAGGTGGAAGAAGACGATGAGCAAAAGGAGGAAAGGTGTCATGTAAATGGAGAGATAAAGAAGGAAGAGGTGCAAACAGAACAGAGTGGAACAAAGCCATACACAGAGTCGCCCAAGCCATACACTGAGTTGCCCACTCAGACGTCAGCACAGATGGAGCAGGTGCCCGTCACTATGACGACCACAGAATCCAATAGAGATGTGGAGCAGAAGCCAAACGTCAAACCAGAAAGCTCTCAGCTTGCAGCGGATGTGCCGCCTCCCCAACCTGTGAAACGTAAGTGTTAATGATCAGCAATCAGCAGAAATGCCATCGGATCTGTAGGATTGTGAAAATGTGAATATCACACTGCATCTGGGCACATTTTCAAGCCCCCTCCAGCCTGTGTTACTTCCTGTTTTTCGGTTAACGTTCTTTCTCAAACAGAGAATGGGTGTATAGTTAATAGTCAGACGAAATTCATTACCATGGAAACCAGATTGCATCGATTTTCAACCCAGTTTAGATGAAACCAGCTACAGTAGCTTGGAAAACAGCTAACGCTATATGGCTCTGAATTTGATGAATTTACTGTTTATCAGACCACAAATGAGACAAGAATTAGCACAACACTCTCTCTCTCTCTCTCTCTCTCTCTCTCTCTCTCTCTCTCTCTCTCTCTCTCTCTCTCTCTCTCTCTCTCTCTCTCTCTCTCTCTCTCTCTCTCTCTCTCTCTCTCTCTCTCTCTCTCTCTCTCTCTCTCTCTCTCTCTCTCTCTCTCTCTCTCTCTCTTCTCTACCGTCTCCTCCTGGCGACGCCGTCTGGCTACTGTTGCAATGAGGAGCCGCATGCCGGCCACAGTGCACCGCAGGGCGGATAGACATGTTGCCAAGCTCTGCCATTTGAAATACAGTTTCAGGACGTTTGGAAGGGCAGCGGCCGCTCTCGTATCAGCTCCCAGCACCGACACCACATTGGGCTGCACTGTGATTCGTTTATTTCTGGGATTTTGTGTTAGATCGACCGACAGACAGATAAACAAACAGACACACCTACACAGAGATAGATAACTAAGGCTATAATGCTACACGTATGGTAAAATAGGTAAAATACAAGATAAGGTGACTATCTAGCTCACAATAATGTTTATAGTTTGCCACTCAGATGCAAGAAGCATAAGTGCACCTGCGCAAGCTTGGAGGATGACGCATGACCTGCAGCTTCTACTATAGTCATACATCACATTCCTGTTTTAGCAACAACCTTCTTTTTTAAACTTTGAGAATAAAATTAAGTTATTTGTCAAATAAATATTTGGCGAACAGTGTGGCTAATCAACATTGTCAGGAAATGACTCTAATATATATGACATATCATAAAAATGCCAAAATACACTGGAGGGGGACTTTAAGTGAATAAATGAATTTCTTGCTTTTGTCTTTGGCAGCGATAAGGAAACAGGGTTTCCACAACCCCAACAGATTCAGCAGAGAACCATGTGAGTACAACTCAAAGCTTATTAAACAAATACAGTCATCACTTGCATTCTTTGATGTAATTCTTTTACGCTTATGTTGTTCCTTGTTTTAGTGTACAGAGTCATCAAAAACCAACCTCCCCCCGTCCTGTCCATCAACCTCGACCACAACCCGTTTAAGTGCAGCTCTCCCGGCTGCACAAAGTCATTCCGTAAGGCGAAGCTGCTGCACTACCACATGAAATATTATCATGGCGAGGAGCAGCCTCCGGAGGGGGAGCGCAGCCCCACCAGGAGCATCCAGACCAGGGCCTCTGAGAAACAGGCTACTGCCACGGGCGTGGACGGCCCGAAGAGAAGGCGCACCATCTCTGCTTCGATGCGTGAGTTCCTCTCTAGTTTCACTTCTGTCCCAATTGAAGTGAAAGAAAAAGAGTTTTATTAGCAACTGGAGCTGCTATTCCTATATTGCTCAAACCCAAATGCACGTTATGCAACCACAAAATCAGAAAATCACGACATGCTTTTAATTGATAATCATATCACTTCTGAAATAAGGTTGCATTGTAAATACATCAGAGTTTTGTGCTTATATATTTGGCCTTGTCTTTGATTTTTCTCAGACTCTGTTGGGCCTGCCGCGGCCCCCCGTGGCGAGGTGAAGACTGCAGGCCGGCGCACATCAGCCCCGCCTGCCGTCAACACCCAGGGCCATCAGCAGAGGGCGCTGCTGAGGGAGAAGAGCAAGGAGAACCAGCTGGACAGGAACGGCTGCCAGCAGCAGGACAAGGACTCAGATAAGAGCGGCTTTGACATTGGTCAGTATCATGCAGTGTGTCTGCATTGTGTGTTTGCATAGAGTTTTACCTGTTTACTGTTAGTTTCCTCTTCTTAGGGGCTGTTCACATGTTGCGTCTAAAAACGCATGAAAAACAGCAGCCGTCCCGCTTTCATCCTTTTTATTATGCTGTGGCTGGAGGCATAATGTTTTCGGGTTGTCCGTACGTCCGGTCCATTCTCGTGAACGCGATATCTGAGGAATTCCTAGAGGGAATTTGATCTCTTGGACTCAGGGGTGAACTGATTCGATTTTGGTGGTCAAAGGTCAAAGTCACCCTGACTTCACGCCTGTCCCATTCTTGTGATATCTCAGGAACGCCTGGAGGGAATTTCTCCAAATTTGGCACAAACATCCACTTGGACTCAAGGATGAACTGATTAGATTTTGGTAGTCAAAGGTCACTGTGACCTCACAAAACACGTTTTTGGACAAAACTCAAGAATTCATGTTCTAATTATGACTGTTTCACACACGTCTAACAGGATAAAAGTGACGACATTTTGGACAGACATGGATATAAACTGCAACTTCACTGTTTGGCGGAGGCAAACAACCGCAAGGCTATAATTCTAGTTATCCAAGGTGCTTGGGAGGTTGCGCTCCTGTTATGCCTGCCATTACTAAGCAATCAAAACCTGCGCACTGCGATGATGATGAAGTTGCTGTAATTTACCAGTAAGCCTCAATGAATAAACTAAACAAAGTCAAAACAAAGATAAATGGATTTCCAGCACAATAAATCCCTCACAGTAGCTTTGCTGCTCGATTTGTCTCTGTCAGTTTGAAATCGAAATCGCGCCGCTCGTCAATGTCAAGCTTGGTCCAGGCAGGCAGCCAACCCAATCAAGTAAGAGGTGGGCTTTACTACTTTACTACTTCCTTCGCGCCTGCAGTAATGCTTCTCACTCTTTGGGGCCATAGGAACGCTTGCACGCCATGACGCCGTCGCTCTTGCTTTTGAGCGGGCCTTCCGTGCATCTACATTGACAACAATGGATTATAAGGCGCAAGAACCGCAGCGTGTGAACGGCCCCTTACAGTACAATTTTTAATACTTACCTGCTGTGATAGCTATGCACACATGAGGCTTAACTCTTGCCACTTAACGGTCCCCAGGGTCAGTAAAAGACAAACTGAAAGAGAAGCCGAAACAGAAGGACTTCCTCCGCATTAAACTAAAGAAGAAGAAGAAGAAAAAGAAGGCCAAGTCTGGTAAGAAGGGATCCCTGCTGGCATCGGGCCTCCTCCCATATCTGCTGCTCTGCATGTGCCTCACTGTGACATTGTGGTTACGGCTAGCCTGCAAAGCATAAAGTACTCCATTCACTCCTCTTGGTGTGGTGGCTGAGCCTTTGTGTGTGGGAGAAGTGTCACATCTGTCGCTGGCCTCTGTCACTCCCATTATACCAATCAGAAAGCTCCAACTCATTTACATCATAGCTTCTGGCATCTGCTCTCGTTTACGACAACTCTTTGACAGTGCTGGTGATGAAAAGCCAGATTTTGTTGTGGCACTGATATTGACTAATCCACAAATCCAACACCATTCTCTCTATTCCTAGTTGGCATTCATATGTACGTACAGTATGTTTGGCATGCACACACATACTGTAGGTTACCTTCCTTATTGGTTATTTCATACTATTAAAAGGCCTGAAACACGGGCTGGTATGGATTTTTAAGGATGTCACGATACCAGAAATTTAGTAGTCGATACCAATACAAGTGAAATTCAATGCTATTCAATACTACGGTAAAAAACAAAAGTAAAACAATAAATCCCATGTACTTCAACATACTCAAGTTAAATAGGTCATAATTCCCTCTCTATTATCTGTTTTATATTGCTCGGAAAACATCTCCTTCAAACAACTGGATTTATTCAATTTTCTCGCCAAAAACTACATTTTGCAAGATTACATTTGAAAACATCATGATAACGTTAGAATTTACCTTCGCCCAATACTCGTTTTTACTGACTAGAGCCTGAACGTATCATAACAATTTAACATTAGCCATTAGCTCCGCAGGACTGTGCTGCCTACCGGCTGCTAACAACTAACGTTAACGCATCATAATGTAAATCAGTGGCACCTCCCGTGTTGAAATCGGCAGGACGAGAGCTAGTTAACGTTAGCTGTTAGCAGCCGGTAAGCAGCACGGAGCTAACAGCTAACGTTAACTAGCTCTCGTCCTGCGGTTTCAATGTTGTTGTGATGTGTTGTTCACAATGTAGCATTATCAGGGAAAAAATAGGGTGCGTCCCCTGAATGCGTCGATAGTGAGTTTATTGTGTCCCAAACACATTTTCTATCGTCCCCAGGACGACAGGACGCCGTTAATCTCAAGCCCTGACAGTACCTGCGGTATTGTAGAAAAACTAGTACTTTGGCATCGACTTGGTACCGGAGTATCGGTTCTCGTGACATCCCTATGGATTTTATCAAACTGATTGTCCCTGACTGTTCTTGAGTCTATTATTTGTCCATGTTTGTTGTGCCACAGTTTGTCACCTCGTGATGGGCGTTTTGTTCAGCATTTCCAAAGTTGACATTTTGTTCTACGTCTGCTTCCCCCCCTTCCCTGTATTAACAGACTACACAGGTAGTGAGGAGAATATTGACATCTCAGTATTGGGTCTTCAGTCCAAATTGAATTTGCCACTCAAATTCCCCCCCTCACACAATCACAAGCCTGAGGCCTTCCCCAGCAGGCCTGGATACAGCTACTCACAGCAGATACATGTGGATGGTGGGTATCTCTGTGACTGTGTGTGTGTTTGTCTGTGTGACTGTACATGGCTTCCTCTCCCCTCCATTCTTCTTTTCTCTCTGGATTCAATCCATCATGCTGTTGTTCTAGTTTGACGTGCTTCACACCTGGTATCTGCATCCAAATGTTGTTGCTCATCACACGTCATGACCTGCTGCTGTCACAGATGGGACACAATTTTAACGCTTGGTTGATAGAATCCTGAGCTGTTCTTTGCTGCTACGGCTTGCTTCATCATGTAATCCACAAACATTCATTAAAACTAGAGTAAAAGACTATTAATTTTGCTAAATTGTCCCAGGATTAGCACGAAAAAAAAACAATAGTTGTGTTTGTCCCTGTTACTGTAGATGAGGATAGCATCAGTGACTGGTCCACGGACAGCTGTGGGTGGAGCGACGACGACTTTGGGGTGGATTTGGACGTCACCACGCCTCCCCTGAGCGTGGACTCCGGTGCTGTGGACACAAGTGACCAAGAGATTGTGCGATGCATCTGTGAGGTGGAGGAAGAGAACGACTTCATGATTCAGGTGAGCTGGGTGTTTGTTTTTTTGGCACCACTTGTAGCGTGTCTATTTTTAATGCATTGCAAGCTCTCTTTTTTTAATCTTAGGGTTGCATTAATATAAAACATGCGTGTCCTTCCCGCAGTGTGAAGATTGTTTGTGCTGGCAGCATGGCACCTGCATGGGCCTGTTAGAAGACAATGTTCCAGACCGATACACCTGCTACATCTGCAGAGACCCACCAGGTGAGGGGAAAAAAAACACCACCGCCTTTCGCTATAAATTACACACTGTCATCATTAAAATTAGTTGACATCAAAGCATCCCTTTGGCTAATCTGGTAGAGTGTATTATCTGCCATCTAGTGGACAATTAGAAAAATGACAGTGTGTACAATTAACAGTGGACAGTGATGATTTTTATGGAAACATATTTTAAAAGAACTATCAGACAGTGCATTATATAATAATGCTGTTTTACATTGTGATTCGGAAGTTCACCGCCCAAGTAACTTATTTATTTAAACCAAATTTATCATAAAGCTGCAACATTTAGAATAAGATGGTTTATACTGATCTTGCCCGAGGATTTTATGTTCTCATGCATCAAAACGTTGTACCGTTTCCTGCTAAAAGAAAACAATGTTAACCACAGGATACAGTAAACTGGTTTCCGGCTGTAGTGAAACTACAGAGTGTTTGTGCTGCAGATTCCCTTTTGATTTATTGTGGGTTTTTTTTGTTTTTTTTAAATGAGCTGTAAGTATTGTCCCCTGACCCTGAACACTGCTGGCCTTTTTTTTTTTTATGGTCCTAAATAATACAGGAGTATAGGGGTCTTAGTGTGTCCACAGTAAATGTGGAAAAAAGAGCTGTACAGCAGCTGTTTTTAGCTAAAGAAAAAAAAGACTTGTTTTAAAAGCACACTCTGCCAAGATGGAGGAGTGAGCTGGTATGCATGATCGGAGCGAGTGAAACACATTCCCTGAAAAACGGAGAATTGTAGACCAAAATATTTTGTTGACTTAGTTAGCTCTGTGCACCAAGCTAAAGCTGCCTCACTGCTTTTGCATATAGACTCTCTACATCTTAAAGGTACAGTGTGTAGGATTTGATGGCATCCAGTGGTGTGGTTGCAGATAACAACCAACTGAGTACCCCTCCACTCACTCCTCCCTTTCCAAGACTGCGGTAACGTGAGCCGTCGAGTGCAAAACCGTGGTAACGCCGTTCGCCTCGCTCAGAGGCCATCCTTACCATACTAACACTACTTTAGGTGCAACGGAAGTCAGACGGCGACTGGTGGTACCACGGTTTTGAACTCTGCGTCTCACATTACCGCAGTTTCACAAGCGTGTCGGAGAACTACTGTGGCATTCAGGTAACCTTAAAACACAAAAGGCTCTCTCTAGAGCCAGTGTTTGATTGCTGCTGTAGAAACATGGCGGACTCCGTGAAGAGGACCCGCTCCCTATGTAGATATGAAGGGCTCATTCTAAGCTAACAAAACACAACAATTCTTAGTTTCAGGTGATTATACACCAATGAAAACATAGTTATGAATATTATATTCCATTTCTGCTAATAGATCCCCCAAAATTTTACACACTGTTCCTTTAATGAATGCTATAATTCCCTCCCACCCCAACCAACCAACTACACCAGCAAGCAATCACAGCCTCGCTCTTAAAGAGAGACTCTGGATCACTTGACAACAGCTTTACTTGCGCAACCTTTTGTAGTTTGTTAGTTTGTCATTTCTGAACAAGTCATTGCATTTGATACCATTGCATTTCAATGTGTTCATTATTTCCAGGTCAGAGGCAGAGTCTGCGCTACTGGTACGATCGTGAGTGGTTGAGCAATGGTCACATGTACGGCTTGTCCTTCCTGGAAGAGAACTACTCTCACCAAAACGCCAAGAAGATCACCACCACCCACCAGCTGCTGGGAGACGTGCACCACGTGGTGGAGATCCTCAACGGACTGCAGCTCAAGATGAGCGTCCTACAGTGAGTACAAAGGAAGAGACTTGAGGGTGTTTTTTCTGTTATCTACTGAACATTTCATTATTTGATCATTTTATTTAATGTGATGTTAGTCTAATCTTTCCTTTGGCTTTTCAGGAGCAATACTCACCCGGACTTGCAGCTGTGGCGGCAGCCCTGGAAGCATTTGGAGAGGTCACGGATCGCCTCCGACTCGTGTCGTGGCAGTGACGCAGCACCATCTCCTGTGACTCCCGACGAGGACATGAGCCGAGGTGAAATTTTAATGTCCAACGCTCTGGAGAAGCTGAGCCGGGCTGCTACAGCTGCCACCTCCTCTTCGTCCTGCTCCTCCTCCCCCTTCCCATCCTTCCAGGACTCGTACATTTTCAGTGAACATTGCTACCAGAAACCGCGGGCGTATTACCCGGCGGTGGAGCAGAGGCTGGTGGTGGAGACCCGACAGGGCTCAGAGCTGGAGGACAGCATGAGAAGCACAGAGGAACTGTTGGAGCGGGAGCAGCGCTACGGAAGCCTGCTGGAGACAGACAAACCCAAATCAACAGGCATCAGTAACAAGGTTAGGCCTCAATCCACAGCAGACAAGGAGGTTTAAAGTGCAGCCTGAGTCGTCACTATAGATGAATGAAATGAGCAACATTCTAGAAATATTTTTTCCTTTTGTAAAATCACATTTGAAAGAGTACTGGAAAAATGCCCCTCAAAACAAACACAGGATATTTTGGGATAATAATCTTTACATCACCGTAAGTAATAAAATAGAGAAATATGATTTCTCAAGTTGAACAAGTTGAAAATACCACAGTATCCATGACCCCAGTTGCGGTCGCTGTGAAGACGATGTCTGCCAGAGGCGGAGAGAATGTAGGATTTTCAGAAGGCCTTATTGTTGCAGTCGGTAACAAAATCCTGCACCAGTTGCAGAATCAATCTTGAATTCATGAAGATTCTGTATATGAAGTGATTAGAGCTGCTTGAATGTACGGTGAGGAAATTTTCCCGCTGGCTAATAAACTTGTGACAACACCGGTGTTACCGATTACACCGGACATTTTACTAGAAAGATGAAACTCAATATATGTAGAGCGCTTACTTTGATCTTTAACGTTGGATGGCTGCGTGTCTGGCTTCTCTGGTCGAGCTTTCACTGCAGGGCTGCACATTTCCACTTTGTGCCATTACACCACGCACACCGACTGTGACCGCTCCGTCCTCTTCATATCAAAAGTTTACAGATTGCCTCATTAAAGTTATGGTTCCCTTGGCATTTGGTTTAAATCCGAAATATTGCAAATATTGCTTTTCGCGTTGACATCAAATCCTCCGTCATCGTCTTGTCTGTCAGCTCTCTCTCTGAAATCTGACTCCTGCTACTCTGTGCTGAGACTTCAGTTTCAAATTATAATTGCACCGTCCATTGTCTGACTATGTTTTGATAACACGCTTAGTATTTTACCAATTCTTTTTTTTTTGTTTGATGAACGTGGGCGCAGACATGTGAAAATAAACTAAATGGGTTTTATTTCTATAAAAAAAAAGCAAAATGTCGGTGGGGGGTGGCGGGCAAATGTAATCGGTGTATGGCCGAACACCGTGTAACACCGACTACCGCTTCAAGCCTAGCTGAATGTAGTTAACAAGTTTTACAAAGCTCAACTTCTTTACTCCCTCCTGCTGTTAGTAGCACAGGCAGAACATTTTCAGGCTCTTTTTTTACAATAATGTTCCTTGGAAGTCATCAGTGACTTCTCTCCCAAAGTGTATGTACACAGTCTTGATTATAGACCGTCTTGATTATAGAGTGGACCACAGAACATTTTAAATTGGAAGTAGGTAAGTTGTCAAGGCGACATTACATCACTGTGATTCAAGGATTTGGCTCAGCCTTTTGACCACCAATCATGACGGAACAGCCCCTTTTGGTTGTTTATCTCTTGTGTGCTGTGGATGAATAATGTGCATTGCTTTGGCAGAAAGCTTTTGTATAAAGAGGTCTAAAGCTGGTTGTGATTTAAATTTTGTCTGATGATTTCACCTTATCGTCTCTAGGTTTCGATGGGTGGCTTTTGGTCCCAGGCCGAGACGAGGGAAGAGGGCGGAAGAGATCCTGGAGAGGCTGCCGATAACAGCAAGCAGCATCAACAGAGGCAGATCAACCTGCTGGATCACATAGATGCAGTCCAGGACGAGGTCTCGCACAGGATGGACTTCATTGAGAGGGAGCTGGACGGTAAGACCTGTGGTGGCCTTGACCTAGTTACTAACTTTGTCTCTTCAGAAGATTAGGAAACTTTGAGATTAGACTTTAAAAACTGTGCTGCTTATATCAGTGGTCCATCAGTCCATAATTTTAGCTTATATTAGCAGCCAACTGTTTCATGTTGGTAACATTAAGTTTCTATCCAACTAGGTCAGTTAAGAGACAAAACACATTTGCTTTGATGATTCATGATATTATGCAACAGCCCAAAGGTTGTTATGCATGTGAAGATTGCATCAGACCTGGGTTGGCCTGATCCAGCATACCGAAACACTCCCACGTGGTGTGTCCTTGAGAGCAGGATAGAGTCTTCGTGTGGTAAAAGAAACCCATGGTTGTGTGTAACCATGTGCTCACCTCTGGTCCTTCGTCTGCTCGTCGTCCTCAGTGCTGGAGAGCTGGCTGGACTACACCGGGGAGCTGGAGCCTCCTGAACCTCTGGCCCGTCTGCCTCAGCTCAAACACCGCATGAAACGGCTGCTGACACAGCTGGGCAAGGTGCAGCAGATCGCCCTGTACAGCTCCACATGAGGGCGCCAGAGAACAGCAGCGGCAGCGGCGGCGTCCGTCCCCCACACAGCATGCAGAAGGATGCAGCTGAGGAAGCTCACTGTGTCTACAAAGATACCAGGACTCAGATTGTTCAGCACATTCTCTCTGACGTGACTTCTGCAGCTGTTTCTCCTTTTTTTTTAATGGTTCTGTGTGGTGGAATCCAATGCTACAGCCAGCCTGTGTCATATATTAATAGTTATATGAACATGTGTGGAAAGTCAGCATCAAAAATCAGGATTAAACACAAAAAGTAACCTCGTAAATGCAGGAGAAAATCCTTAGGACCAGATTACACTTCTATGGTTCCCATGCAACTCTAAACCTTATGAATGCCTTTTGTCTGAGCTACTGCTGAAGGTTGCCCTGTCTCTCTCAGTAAACAGTGCTTTACATGCAGAAGCTTTATATTAAAAATTGCAATAGAGTTCCTGAACCTACACGGCCTCTTTGCAGTAGTTTTTTGAACATGTTTTCAAAATGGTCACTGTTTTTGCATCAACAATGTCCCAAAGTCCGGTCGCCTGCCATGCCATACTGCATTAAAAGTCTTGCTAAGTGTGGACAGACAGTAACTTGAAGACATCCAGTATGTAAGGACACTGTACACGCAGTCTCTACAAATAATTTGTTCTGTTTTTGACCTACTCGAGGGTTTATTTTATACTACACTGTGAAGTTATTTTTGTCTGGAATCAAAGGCATCTTATTTTCAGTTTTAGAGACGTAACAAGTGTGACTTCTGTTTTGTCTGAAACTATCTTTTCTAACAGTCCTCATCAGTGTACCAGTTTTATCAGTTAATCTTTCTATGTTTGTCAGTTACCGTATCCCTTAAATTCAATTTACTATTTGCATTGTTGTTGCTGTAGCACTTGACCCATGATTCACTGAAAACTGTAATGTGGACTTGTCTTTTCTTAACCTAGCATCTTGTGCTTCGTCAGTGACAAACTTGGAAGACCTGTAAATTTCTTTTCCTTTTTCTTCTGTTCGGTTTAATCTGTTTATTTACAGTTGTTTGTAAATATGTTATTCAAAAATGTGCTCTTCTTTATTGAAAACATTCTCCGAATTCATATATTGTATCCTACTGTACTGTAAATGTCTGGCTTAGAAGCAGGGAAATGTCAAAAACAATGCAAAACAGATTTGCTGGTACATAAATAAAGTATCATTGTTATTAATCACTATGGGGCATATTCTTGGCTATTTTATCGTCGTGTCTCTGACATGCTGGGTTATTAAAAGAAGAGTGTTCCTTCTCATCCTGTTTAAACACCTGGCAATAACACTACCAGTCAAAGGTTGCATCATGTAACATGTTTTTTCCGCAGCTGATTTGTGCTCTTACACAATCAGATTGAAATTGGGGGCAGCAGTAGTCTTGAAGGCCTGCGCTTTTCAAATCTAGAGGAAACACTGCTGAGGCGCCATTGAGCAAGGCAACCTCCAACTTAACAGTAGAGCTGCTCATCGTAGGAAAACAGAACACTGGTTGCACTGTGCAGCTGCAGTTTGGAGAACTGCATGAAAGAGAGGAGCTTTTCTGGAAAAAAACAACCCAAACCAGAGATTGCGTGCATACTTTGATGTAATGCGTTTTCATTACATAGCCGATTTGTGCGGTTACATAATCAGATTGAAAATAGAAACTTGATGGGAATTCTAATCATTTAATCTCCAAAATTTGAGCCAGCATCATGTGGTGATAGATCAGGGCAAATGAGATATTGCAACGAAGAGCTTGTACAGTGTCAAGCCAACATGTTCTGTTGATTTTGAGGGCGTTGGATTATTACCAAAGATGGACTATGTCAGTGATTTTCAAAGTGGGGGCCGTGGCGCCTTGTCAGGGGGTCTGTGAAATAATTTACTATAAATTATTAAATTGTGCTGTATCATTATAAAGTGCATATCTACAGATGGGGACCATTTGCACCAATAAAACAAGCATATTGTGTCCATTACTCCCATCACCCTTTTTAGCTTTGAGCCAATAGAAACTGATATGATTGTGACACACAGCAATAAGTTCATTATTTTAAAGTTGAAGCACTTGCACCGGTATGTTTAAATATCTGGATATATTAGGACTATGGCAGTCTTGCTACTGTTCATAATATTACGACTTTTTTTTTGTAAACTTAAGACTTTATTCTCATAATATTACGACTTTTTTCTCGTAAACTTCAGACTTTATTCTCATAATTCAACTTTTTTCTCGTAAACTTATGACTTTATTCTCATAATATTCTGACTTTCTCGTAAATGTATGACTTTATTCTCATAATATTACGACTTTTTTCTCGTAAACGTCTGACTTTATTCTCATAATATTACAACTTTTTTTCTCGTAAACTTATGATTTTATTCTCGTAATATTACGACTTTTTTCTCGTAAACTTATGACTTTATTCTCATAATATAACGACTTTTTTCTCGTTAACTTCTGACTTTATTCTCATAATATAACAGCTTTTTTCTCGTAAACTTCTGACTTTATTCTCATAATGCGTATTTTTTCTCATTAACTTCTGACTTTATTCTCATAATATTGCAGCTTTTGTTCTCGTAAACTTATGACTTTATTCTCATAATGCGACTTTTTTCCCGTAAATGTCTGACTTTATTCTCATATTACAATTTTTCTTCTCGTAAACCTATGACTTTATTCTCGTAATATTATGACTTTGTTCTCATAATATTACGACTTTTGTTCTTGTAAACTTATGACTATTCTCATAATATTACGACTTTTTCTCGTAAACTTCAGACTTTATTCTCATAATGCGACTTTTTTCTCGTAAACGTCTGACTTTATTCTCATAATATTACAACTTTTTTTCTCGTAAACCTATGACTTTATTCTCGTAATATTATGACTTTATTCTCATAATATTACGACTTTTTTCTCGTAAACTTCTGACTTTATTCTCATAATATTACAACTTTTTTTCTCGTAAACCTATGACTTTATTCTCGTAATATTATGACTTTATTCTCATAATATTACAACTTTTTTTCTCGTAAACCTATGACTTTATTCTCGTAATATTAAAGGGACTATTTGTAACTTTTCACGCGCATAAATCATAACGGGTCGGAATCCCATGCGCGCTCGCGTGTTGGTACGCGAGCGCACAGCAGCGCTGCTCCTGCTGCCTGCTGCCTGCTTGCACACCGCGCTCGTTCTCACCCGCTCGGCTCGCTCCAACTCCACGTGCACGCGCGCACACTGCAGAGAGTTAGTTTAGCTCTGAGAATATCTAGTGAATGTGCAGTGGACGTTTTTGCAGAAATAAATGCTGCAGCTCCTCCAGACCAACAGAGGTTTCCCGTGTCTTGTGAAGTGACGGAGCTCCGCAGCGAGTTACGTTATCCCGACCGGTTGTCGGTCTCTCCCCCCCCCCCCCCCGACCGGGTGTCGGTCTCTCCCCCCTCCCCCGTTCCCTCCGGGTCGGCGGGCTGAGACAGGAAAAGCCAGCACTAGAATCAGCATTGATCCATGGAGAGACCTTCGTCTGGTCAGCTAACATTACTGCCAAGCAGGTGAAATATAGAGTGATATTGTGTGTTAGCTGACGTGTGTCGCCTCGCTGTTTAGACCGGTGCTCGTTCATGTCAATGTAGCGCGAGCACAAGCGCGAGCACGAGCAACAGGACGCTGACTTTCGTTGACATTGCGGCCACAGGTGTCGCTGTGAACAAGCAATTTCTGATTCTTACATATAGCCCCTTTAAGACTTTATTCTCATAATATTACGACTTTTTTCTCGTAAACTTCTGACTTTATTCTCATAATGCGTATTTTTTCTCATTAACTTCTGACTTTATTCTCATAATGCGTATTTTTCTCATTAACTTCTGACTTTATTCTCATAATATTACAGCTTTTTTTCTCGTAAATTTATGACTTTTTTCTCATAAACTTCTGACTTTATTCTCATAATACGACTTTTTTTCTCGTAAACTTCTGACTTTATTCTCATAATACGACTTTTTTTCTCGTAAACCTATGACTTTATTCTCGTAATATTATGACTTTATTCTCGAACTCTCAGATTTATGTTTTCTCCCTCAATGTGGCCCTAATACTCCGTCGTAATTATTACATTTTTGCCCAATGATGCCAAAAACGTTCTGCCTACTGAAGCTTTAGATACTTGTCAAGACGACAGTCAGTGTGAGCCCTCTGCATGTTGTTTCCCCCATGCCTTGGGAGCAGAGTCCTCATTATTCAGGAGCAGAGTGAGACCTCCTGTTTCTTCCTCCTATCTGTGGTGAGCACCGCCTCCTCCCATTGGCTCCTCCGCGGTGTCTGCGACGCAGCGTGTAGTTCCGCCCAGAGTCACAGCGAAATTACTAGTTGAGGCAGAAGAAAGCGGCAAGCGAGAGCAGCGTGTACTGTACACCGAAATATACGTATTACCGTTCATATTCAACAACATACCCCGGAGAGGAATTACCTGGAAGCCACCGGACACTTATTTTACCTACGAGGTGAGTATTACATCCGTGTTTTGGCGCTAGTATTCCCCAGTTTACCGTTTTACAGATGTGCCCGATGCCACAGGAGATCATCTGAGCTCGCTGGATTCCCCAAAACCTGTTCACGTTAATCCACTCGTTTCTCAGAGGAATGGTGGCAGCCGTTAGAACAACAATGAACCGCTATCAAACGTTCTAAAAACAGACGTTTAAAAAACAGACATTTAAAAACTACCGTTAGTACTTGGAAGGAGCGCGAGCGAAGCGGTTGAGTTCGAACCAACTGCAGCTCCATTGAGTTCACTGCCTCTCAACGGTAATGCGACATAACCAATATTTTCACACAGTTTCTTCATGTTATTACTGCAAAACATATTATTATGAGTTTGTTTTCTGTTACATTCTGTTCCATGCTAAATAATAACTTAGCTTCAAGCTATACATAATGAAATGAGGCCTGTCACGATGCGTTATATGGTAATATTACCGAGCTAAAACAAGTGAAGAAATGTTAGCCGACTAGCTTGATGACTTTAATACAGTCATACAATAGGAACTTAACACCTAAAACCCCTGTAGGAATACCTATTATCCTTATATACTTGTGATACCAGTTTTAGGTTGAATACTCATTGTTGAGTATAATAAAATACAAGTTGTACTTATAGATTTATTACAGCAATATTAGTATTATTTTCATTTTGTCTGGTGTTTTAACAGGACTCCTTTAATGCTATAGCTAAAAAGGGGCCAACGCTGTGTGTTGAATGTGTGGTGTCTCATAATGTCACTGTACTGTAGATATTTCTCTTTATTTTTTTTCCCAAACACTATCCTAGTCTAGACTTGGCAGATCCATCATTATCAACCAGATCAGTCACAATATGATGATATAGCTGCAGGTGTTAAACCGTTCAGACAACCACATGATGGATGACAATGTCACTGGTGGTCATGCGAAGGTCACACAGGTGGGAAGTGTAAGAGAGTGGGCATCAGGTGTTTCCCCAACTACCTCAAATAACCATGGTCATCTTGGGATATATTTGAAAGGACATTATACAATTTCCCTGCAAAACTATCAGGAAAAATAGATATTAAAGTAATCACAGTTATGGGAGAATTAAAAATACCATGAAGTAGAAGGTCATTATAACCTTTGTGTTAAGTACCACAGCCACAGAAACACAATCTGTATTTCAAAGGTTTGTTAATGGTATCTAATAGTTTAAATTATAGTATTTTATAGTTTCATGGTGGTGGGGTTACATTCAGGTGTCCTATCTCCCACAATGCCCTCAACACTGTCACATGATCAGTAAGGCTTGAATGGAGCTTACACAACAAACCAGGCGTTTGTTGTCACTCACAACATTGCCGTTAAAGACTGTTGTTAAAACTGGAAAAGCTAATAGATAAAGAACTATTTGACAGAACGCTTCTCTCTGCAAGTAAACCAGTCTTTTGTTTTGTAAGCAGGGGAAAGAGCATACGGCGGGTAGTGTGAGGTTTATTGCCATATCGTTGGAAACTCCTGGTTGATTATTACCGTGAAAGCCTAACTAAAGGGAGTGTCAAAAGTTGTTTATTAAGCCACACATTGTACTTAAAATCTCCAGGAAATGTGTTCATGGTCTCTCTAGGCTCTGATTGTTAGCCCCCACTGAGATTTTGATTAATTTAAAATGGGTTTATGAGCTATTGCTACAACACTTTGTTTTAAAGGTCCTCTAAATGATATCCAGGGCATTAATAATGGCAAACAACTATTTGCTATGTAAAGATATAGTGGAGTAATGTCTACCTGAGCAGAGAACTGGTGGGAAAATTCCCTCAACGCCACATCCCTAGTTATAATCCAAGCTTCTCCGTGCTTTGTTGACATATCTGGGCTGGCCATGCATGCTTTTAGTGCATGTTTGTGCATGTGAGTGCGCCTCACTGGCTAGCTCACGGCCGCCGCTCTGCACTGCTCTCATACGACGGTTATAACTGTTTACGCCGTCCCGACCGACGACGCCGTTGAGGAAGTGTAGCACCCACCCCCCAGTTCCCCCCCAGGTTAAAGCTGTTAGCTCTGTCAGCAGCGTAGCCTTTGTTTTTACTGTTAGCACCGTTAGCTACGAGCCGCTGTTTCAGCTGTCGCCATGTTGAGAGCCGTGCGGAGGCAATTGAAATGCTCCCAATCTCGCATTTAGCACCTTTAAAGCTGTCAGATTTTCTCCTTTTCTTTTCAACTTCCACAAGTGCTCAGAGAAATTAAAACAAACTTGCCTGAGCATTAAAAGTGTAAACAAAGTCAGCATAATGCAACAGTACTGTATTTTATATTGCATTAATTCTGTAAGTGACTGATGTAAAGTAATTTCAATATGTCACCATCAAGAAACAACACCATTAATTTGCCTTTCAGCATGGATTACTACTTACACATAGTTATTACAGGGATTACAGAGTACATAACAAATGAGAAGTGCTCTTGTGTAGGAGAGGATTTCTTGCAGGGATGAAAGTCAGGGAATAACGCTCACTGGAGACACGGAGACAGTAATTAAGCCACCGTGCTGACAGTCAGTCTGCCTCGTGTTCACTCTCACCTCAGCATTACTGTGTCTGCTGGTTTGCTAGCCCTGAAGGGGGAAAACATAATCTGCGCCACAGACATGGACATTTACTGGGACTTCTTGTCATAATTGGAAGCACCTTAGGTATTTCCAGTAATGAGAAGGAGCTCTGGTTCTGCTGTTGTGTTGTTGTAACTGAACTGCATCTGTAATTTAAGCTGTGCCAGGCCTAGAGTTACAGCACACGCTTTCAGAACAAAAACAGCTGATGCAAACACACCTCTATTCCAGGTTAACTTCTTACATTTCCCTTGACCCCAGCTGGACAGCTATCCCATCTTTCTCTGCTTCATCAGCCTTTACTGCAGCGATGAGATTGATACATATACTTTAGCAAACAAATAAATGACAAAACACCAGAGACAGTCGCTAGCTTGCTTGTGTACAGGGTCCACACATATTTTCAGACGGTCTTATCTGCTGGATCACACCCCTGCTGGGGGAGGGCTCTGTCTGTCACCATTTTCGTGATCAGCATCAGCAATAAAATCAGCAGGTGGTGATGAGGAGAGGCAGAGCGCAGGTGGTAAGCTTGTTGATCCAAAGTGTTGGATATAAGCCAAGCTGGACCTCTGGATGCCCCGGACTGTCCTTCAGTGCCGCTGTTCATTTAGGATCATATATTTTAAGAAGCTCCCCTCGCACACCTGCAAGTATTTCTCTAACAGCACCATCAATTTCCTTTTTTCATTTAGTTTCTCTGACGGTTGTCATTGATTGCCTTCATCTAAACTATAGCTCTTTTTTATTCCTTTTTGTAAGAGAAACTATTTCCACTCATTGTTGTGTTTAGAGGTCGACCGATATATCATAACGATAGTTTGGAGCAGGAAAAAGCTGAGAGCCGATTAATTGGCAGATATCTTCTTTACTTCTCCAGCAGCCTAGTTGGCTACTTTTGCATACGCTGTTTTTAATAAATCATTTTTTTTGTCACTCCGAATTTAATAATTTGTAAGAGAATACACGAAGTGCGATTTGGTGTATTACATCATTGGACAATCTTCTATTTATTTGCAATGGGCGCTGTTCTGTGGCTTATGACTGACCAGGATTACTTCTATTGCGCGACTTGTACATTGTTAAATGCCACTCTTATAAACCATTAATGTTCGTGCATATTCCCGTGGTAAGGAGGATCCTTAAGTGTGCAATTTCATTTCATTTCATGAATTAACAACACAAAACAATGACCGATATTGTCCAGAAACCCTCATAGGTTCTGCATTTAGCATAAAAAATATGTTCAAATCATAACACTGCAAACTGCAGCCCAACAGGCAACAACAGCTGTCAGTGTGTCAGTGTGCTGACTTGTCTATGACTTGCCCCAAACTGCATGTGATTATCATAAAGTGGGCATGTCTGTAAAGGGGAGACTCGTGGGTACCCAGAGAACCCTTTTTCATTCACATATCTTGTGGTCCGAGGTCAAGGAATCCCTTTGAAAATGGCCTTGCCAGTTTTTCCTCGCCAAAATTTAGCACAAGTTTGGAGCGCTCTTTAACCTCCTTTGTGAAAGGCTAGTATGACATGGTTGGTACCAGTGGATACTTAGGTTTTTCTAGTTTCATGGCTGGATTACCTGGAAGAATGAACGGCAAATTGGTTCAGTTAGCAAGTTAAAGTAACAGTGAATGATTTCTTTTCCTCCCTGTCCGCCTGTCTTTTATCTGGGACAAAGAGCTGAGATATATATGCGAGAGATAACTTTTTTTTCTCCCCCTCTACCTTGACTTTGTGTATGGAGCCTCCATGCAATGTACGTCCCTGCGTGACTAGTGGCGGCTGTGCAGCCATCGGCCAGAGCCCAGTTCCGCTGATAACGATCCTATTAGCGCCGATTAATCAACCAAACCGATTAATCGTTCTACCTGCAGTTGTGTTCATGAATATGCGTGTGTGTGTATGGGAGATGGGAAGCAAAGAAAGTGGATGTTCCAGCTCTTCACTGAGACAAATCCCAGTTTGTAATAGATACAAATAAACTGGCACACACCGCACACTATGTTCTAAACTAAACATGAAAGCAGCTTTATTTACAGTGCCCATTATAGGCTGCACAAATTATTTCATACTCGGCTTGCTTTAATGGTCTAGGGAACATCCAGGAAAGGTAAATGCTTTAGTGGTTGTTGTTGTGACGGAGCAAAAGGCAGATAGTGTGCCCTGGTGGTTTGAAGATCCCCCCCCCCCCCGGCTGTTCCTACTAGAAGCCGTTAAATTCAGGCGGAGATGATACGCAAAGTCCCAATCATCAAACGCTCAGATTTCACTTTGAGAGATTGCTTCCCTGGTGAGTGTGTGTGTAGCTCAGCGTGAGTCGTGCCTTGTACATGTTAAATATGTATACTGTTAATACATGTGAGGAAGGGAAATATCTCTCTGTGCCATTTTATGACTCATTTGATGCCTTATCGCTGCACTGAATGTTAATGAGAATCCTGAGAGCCAAGTGGAAGCTACGCTGGTTGTTAAGCATTGTTTGTGTTGATGAGAAGAGAATAACTTTATGTAAATGATGGTGTAAAAGGTCATTCGATTTCAGCGGCGCCACCAGAGGAGCTGAGGATCTCTCAGGGGGGGGTGGCCTATGGTTGCCAAGGACACCGTCGACCTCCACGGCGAGCATTCGCTAGGGAGGTTGCCAGTCCAGACGCACCTCCGTGTTTCTGTGTGAGATTGTGTTGTCAGTAATCAGTCATTGAGACAGCCGAGCTGACCACATGGATAACTCCATTAACAGAGGCTGTGTTCCTGTGAGGCAACAGGCCTCTTAGCACTGATTCATACGCTGATACACGGCGAGACATGTTCTGTTTCAAAGGCCTCGGTGGACTCAAGAGGTCTTCACTATCTCTGGGCACAAGGGCTCTCATGTCTCTGTGCTGTCTTAATATTTTATGGAAGCGTTTCTAAAGTTTCCACCCAGCTTGTTGAACTGATTCTGTGAGTGTGTGTGTGTGTATGTGTATGTGTGTGAGCTAGTGGCCGGGCTACGCAGATGGTCTCGCTGCTGCCTCCACAGCTGCCCTCCGGCCAGTCTGACCGCGGTCTTCAGATCCTGCTGAGCCTCCAGCCGGACTCCGCTGCTCTGGAGACTCTGCCTGCTCACATCAGCCAGCTGGGACACAGACACACACACTCAATATTGAGATCCTGATTATTTATCATGCTATGAATTGATTTTAGGGCCAAGATATTTGGTAACACTTCATTTTACAGGTCTGCAAATTTCATGGTAATTAGGTGATAATTAGCAAGTAGTAGCATATAATTCCAAAGAAATTTCAAATAGATTACTTGCTAATTATCACCTAATTACCTTGAAATTTGCGGACCTGTAAAATCAAGTGTTACCAAATATTTGTATTGCACTTTCACATTAAATAAACAGACTGCTTTCACTTCCATGTTGTGCTACATTCCTGCTGATGTACAAATCTTTGCATCAAAATAAGACGTAAAATAAGGTTCTTCTACACCTGAATTCAGTGCAGTTTTGTTTTGACAGTCAAAACGAGTAATATATCAAGTAATACACTTGATTTGATATGCAGCAGAGTTTTCCATGAGCGGAGCACACATGTTAAACATCAATATCGCCGTCTATCATTGTTCATTTATTTGTGAGAAGCCAAAATCGTGATTCGCGATTAATATTTGATTCATTGTGCAGCCCTAACACACACACGTAGCATCCCTCTCGCACTTTGTCTTTCTCTGTGCTGTCTGCACAAGTGAGCATGGCAGAGGAAATCCCCACAGACTGAGCTGCAGCTAGCCTAGCGTGGCGGAGTAGGAGCAGGTACTCTGTTAGCAGCACTGAGTGCAGGTCCGACGGGCTCGGCCATTCAGTCTTATTTATAGCCAGATACCAGGAGGAGCCAGGAAAGACTCATTCAGCCCGGCTCACACTTCTCTCTGACCTATCACAGCAGATTTATCGAGACTCATCTGTCTCTTGGCGCCCCGTTGGTAGTGATGATATGTTGTTTTGTTTTTTTCATTTACCTCATCCTCCCTCCATGCCTTGCTTTGTGTGAGGTCTGCCTATGCTAGTGAGTATTGATTTATTGATGATGTGTGTCATGTAGCTACAGCTATCTAAATTGCTGTCTGTATTGCCGTTCTCTTATTAGACTATTTATCATCGTTTGAAAGGATCTGCGGTGGCAGTGCCTTACAGGGTATTATTTGGAGTCAAGGGAAAGATGAAAAACATAATTCACAAGTGTGTGTGTGTGTGTGTGTGTGTGTGTGTGTGTGTGTGTGTGTGTGTGTGTGTAGCATGCACAGAATGATTATATTGTATATTGCCATTGCTCGCACTTAGAACTTGTAATGTAGAGCCATAGAGTGGTGCAGGGATGATGACATTTTTGTAGGCCAACCTGTTATAATCACCCTGGTTCCCTCGACAAAAAGCCAATGGGATTTTTCCACTGGGTTTTGGATTATTGCAGAAACTAAACTCTGTGGCAAACAAACGTTTATGATACTTACACGTTTTGTTCAGCAAGATAATCTCCACAAATGAACACCACTTTTATGATTTTTGAAGTGTGAATGCAATCGGCAGAAATAAATAGCTAACGTTAGGCTATAAACAAACTAAACCACGGTCGCATGAGCCGAGTATACACAACGAGGCCGTAAAGGCGGACGAGTCAGTCTTCTTCTTCTTAATTCTCTTGGCCCCCTTGGGAGCATAGGGCGTCCACCATGGATCTCCACCTCACTCAGAGTCAGTGTGATGAAGTTAAGTAGTCTCTAGAAATGTTCCGATACCAATATTTTCCTTCTCGATACCGATTCCGATACCTGAACTTGCGGTATCGGCCGATCCAATATCAGCGTGATTTAAAAAAAGGAAAAAGTTATTATTTTTATTATTATTGTTATTATTAAACAGCTGTTTACTACTGACTACTATGTGATATGATTACTATCCTATATGTATATATGTGTGTATATGTATGTGTATATATATATACTGTATATAGCGGCAACGTTGATGTACGATCCGAAGGCCATCTATGTATATATATTTCTATGGGAAATAACCTGAGGTCACCATATACTATAAAAAGTATTAAGCTGTAAGTTATCCCATCCTAACAGGAGAATATTAAATTGATTTGGCCATTTTTACACCCTAAAGAGTGCCCGTCCGGAACAGGCCGATTGCTTTGCCCCTAGAAGTGCTGCTTGCAGCGTTGGGCATGACATTTTTTTTGTAATATAAGCCCTGCCCACAGCATTTGAGCTAATTTGAGGGCACATTCGACACTCACTCGGGTCCCCAGCAATGCATCTCGAGATATGCAAAGGACAGACCAACAGAGATTCCTCGCTTTATAGTTAGATGGCATTCAGACAAATTTTCAGTTAAAAATTGCATTATGAGTAAATTTAGGGCAAATTTAGATTAATAGTCCAGTCTTAGTTTATAGACCAGTACAAGAGAAGAGGGGGTTGGGGGACAAGAGGACACAAACAAAACACATTAACCCATGTTGATTGACAGATTTTTTTTCAGGTTACTTGTTTCACGTACTACTGTCACGATATAGCGACCGTTTTATAAAAATAACTTTTTTTTAATCATATTTGCTCCAATCTCGCCTACTTCAGCTTTAAAATTGATATGCAGCTTCTTTACTTATACATGAAGACCAAAATAGATGAGTCTGACTGTGGGGCTATCGTACAACGTACTGAGCAGAGAGGAACATGGGAGGGCTGACTCACGTCCTAGCTGACCTCACACACACACTCAAGGCCTTACATATCATACACATACAAAATTCATAACTTCTACACACACACACACTTCCTTGTCTGACACAGGCCTAATGGATAAACTGAGTTTCCAGTTTGCTGGTCCGAAACATTACTTCACCAGTGGAAAATACTGCTGTTGGTCTCTGGGTCTGTATTAGTGCAGTAAATTTAGCGTGCCGCTGGAAGTTATGACAAATAATTTTTACGAACCATAGCACTGTATTTAGGAAGCCTCTCTGGCTGTGTGCGTTTTCATGTGAGAGGTGAAGCATGCTGACGATGCCAATAGATATGTGGTTGTAAATCAATACAGCGAGATGATGCTCTATAATCTCATAAGACCATTAGCAGATAAAGTGGCCCCTCAAGGAATAATGTAATTCTTTAAAAGCCCTTGGAGAGTAATGAGGGGGGTCTTGCACTCAGGGGATTTGCAGGATTAGAGATGTGTATGAGTGTATATGTGCTACTGTGGGTGTACGTATACTGTGCTTTCAGTTGGCTGAGACTATGGGCCCTATTCAAACGATCTATAGCGCATGGTCTAAAGTGCATGGCACAAGCGCGTCGCATCAACAACTCCATTTGCCTGCGTATGAGCGAATGCACTGATAACCTATTTTACCGGTGCAGGCGGCACTGGGGAGCGAAATTCTTTATATGATTGTAATCACTAGGCTAAATATGATGAACATGTATTGATAAATAATGAAAACTATTGCTTTCTGATGCAACTCACGGGGGGGGGGGCTCCGACCGGCTGAGCGGAAGCCTCCGGAGCTGGTTTACGCACGGGCTTGCAGACTAGCACTGCCGGAGAGGCGGTGCGTAACGAGTGGATCCATCACCCTCAAAAGGCTGCCGTTAAGGGGGAGAGGGCCCGCAAACTTTGAAGTAGCCTACGTGTACACTCCAAGCCCCCAGGAAGAGCGCCGGTTGTTGATCCCAATTTTCATAGTGGCCAAGAGGCGGTACTACAACTTCCGTGTCCGTCACGTGATGCCATTGGGCCCAAAAATACTTTTTCCCGTAGACTTACATTGGGAAAGAGACATCTGTAACTCAGCGAATATTTTTTTTTTTTAGGTAAATCAACTTCCCAGTATGAACACTCGAATAGCCCTTATTTAAATCATTAGGTCCTAAAAGTTGTAAAATGCACTAATTGCTGAATCCAGAGTTATTTTGCTTACTCCGTTCATATGAATGAGACCCAGACCGCGGCTGGAGCGAGGGCTGGGAGGCGGAGATAGGCAGTCGTGACGACACCGTGATGGTTGTGACCCCGTGACTGAGCCATGTGACCGAGCGGACGCTACTGCGCATGTCCGATGAGCCCAATGGATGCGGAAGATCACCGGGAGATACGGGGACTTTACCAGTCGGAAGTCGAGCCATTTTGGCTTCATGCGCCACTGAGCAACTTTCATAGGAATGAACGGCGCCCCGCCTCCAACGCTGTATCCAGTTCTCTTAATACATCCATGGTCATGGCGGTCACGCCAGTGACCGGAGGAGCGCGCTGCAGGTTGAGTAATACAGAATGCCTGAGAGCCGCTATTCATTATATCCCATTATATTCTGAATGGTAACCTGCCGCCTGAATTTAGATTTTTCCTTAATAAATAAAAACATTGTATTTAACTGAGGAGGTGGGGAGCTGCTGCACTTCCCTGTGTGTGTAACAGAGTGTATGTGCGTTGTGAACCCGCCAATGTAGACGCATTTTGTAGATTAAGTAGACGCCCTTTAAACAGCAGGAAAATACTGCGCCAGACTTTAGACCAGTTTTTTTCTGGTAAATGGCGCAATTGCATTCTGTTGCCCCAAGATAGCAATGCGCCAACAATGCACCTGACCACACCTCATTTTAAGACCAACACGCCCATGGGCGCACAGATGGGCGCAAGTACATTTGCTAATTACACAACGTGGGCGCTGGGTGTGAAAATGACAACTGCGTCAGTCTGAAACTAACAATGACAGTTGCGCTTCGCTGTGCGCCGCTTTGCGCCGGCTGTAAGATAGGGCCCTATGTGTGAATATATATGGAGTTTATGTGTCTGTTTACATGGGTGTCTATTTGCGAGTACAGAGAATGTCCCCAATCCTGCATGAGTATAGAGGTCAGGGTTTGGGTGGGTGTAAGAGGTGGGGACCCCCTTTTTGGCAGGTACATCAGTGCAGTGGCAGCTACGTGCCAATGAGTATATTAGCTGATGGACCAGGCTTTTCCACACAGACACACACACACACACACACACACACACAGAAAAATTCAAGTGATGGACGATCAGTTTAGGATTTCCTTTATTAAAAAGATGCAGTTGTGCGGTTCATTAGACACATGTTTTAAGGGGACAAAGACCTGCACACTATGAATGAATATGACGACCCAGAAGACATGATCATGAGTCTCTCTCCTCCCACGCACCATTGGATGTGTGTGTTATACTTTCACGGCAGCACCCGCAATATAGTCCCTGTGTGTCCCGTCCAAGTACAACCTCTACAACATTTTTATCACTTGCATTTTGAGTTATAGCCGGCCAGCGGCTCAGGATATTAACTGTGACTGAGTGTGTCTGCCTTCAGATTCGGTTTCCGCAGAAGGGATGAGACAATTATAGTAATGCAGTATTTAGCATTTATTAGACCTTTTTAATCCTGGAAGGATCAGAGAAGGAGGTCGGTGTTTGAGGCGGAAGATTTGTTTCTCTTATTAACTGTCTTAAAATAGCTTCTCTGGCAGATTGAGTTGCTTTTCTTACATTTCCTTTTGTCTTTGCAACCATTTTGCTTTGTCTTCTATTCAGTGGCCATCTGCATGTATCTCTGTGTGTATACAGCCATTATGTGAACGTACACCTGAGCAGGATCATGTCTCAAAGCTGCCTAACCAAGTGGTTTGTAGTAATGCATAAAAAAATGTGGATCAGGCTATAGTTATAGATTGAGGAATTCATCATGTGTAGACCTTCATGAGAAAGTATTAGTTCCACCTTGATTTAGTAGTCACATTATATCATATTTATTGTTGTTTTGATCATTTAAGCTGGGCATACACTGTACGATTTTAGAAATGCTGTTGTGTAATTCCTACTCCTACTGTACGAGTAGATTGTTAGCGATGTAAAACCAAATCTCACGACCTGAGTGCTCACACTGTACGGTCCTGTCGACCCCCCCATTTCCCCTTTTTTTCTCCTCTCTATTGATAGTGTATTATTTCCTTGTTTTGGAACAATAGGATTGCACGTTGATTGACCACCCTCCCACTCTACTGATTAGTGTAACACAATATAGGTGTGCAAGCTACTGCTGAATGCTGACAATGACCCTGATGTCGGTCGCATCGCGTTGGTCAAATTAAACAATTATTGCCATGTAACATAAAGGCATTTTAATTTTGTTCAAACTCTACAGTGTACCTTGGATTATTTTTGAAGGAAACTTTCATTTTGTACTTTTTTGAAATCATATTCCACCCATGCAATGAGCCCTTCACAAGACTGAATCTGCCTAACGAAGTGTTTTCAGTTTGGTTTCAAAACCAGAGGTGGGTGTTGTTCCACATTTTGAGGTTGATAAGAATAGACTATTAAGATAGATTCGTGACAGAAAAAGACATCAGAAAACGTCTCATCATAGTTTTTGTGAGCCTATATTGTGAGAAGAAGAAAAACGAAAAGCATCTGTCAGCTTGTGTCAAGAGAATCATATGAGCTGTAAGGAGGATGATGGAGCCTCAGGAGAGCAAGCTGTCATTTAATTAAGTCGACGTGAAGCATGGGGAGCTGTGTGTGTGTGCATGTGAGTGTGTGCTCTCCGTCTCCGTGCTCGTTCAGCTGTGTGTGTGAGTTTGCTGACAGTATCAGCAGGAGCTGTTCTGTGCTTCACTATAGGTCAGCTTTTCTATGATAGAGAACAAAAGAGCAAACTCCGGATCAGATTCCCTCCTTTGTCTTACCCCTCGCCTCTAGTATAGACAGAATAAAGTTCAACTATCCTTGTTGTTATCATGCAGGTTGTTATTAACCTCAAAAAATAAAGTGCCAAATAAATAGATTTCCTCTTCTAATTCTCTTACCAAACGGCCCGGGTTAGAGCAATAATCTGGAACTGAGCCTTGTCACAGTCCATTAGCTTTACTCCGGCGGGATTGTTGCCTCTGCAGACTGGGAACTGTAAACACAGGTTTGGCCTGGTTACAAAAAGTTTGTTGCGGAAGAGATTTCTTGTGACTTCCCCCTGGATGGAAAACTCTCCAAGTCTCAGAGCAAGGCGTCACAACACTGGTGACTGTGCAGGGATAAGTTGTTTTCACTTGTTTATAGCCCTGACAGCAAAACACTCTTAAAAGAGGGAGGATAGAAGTTAGGCTGTCTGAACGGTTGGCAGGCGGGTAGTATCTCTGGAATTTGTGCTGGCCTATTTTCTGTTGTGATGTGATGCCTGGTGAAGTGCTGACTGAAGACTGAGGCTCCAGTTGAGGACAGACATGCTTGTGTTCCTCTGTGATATGAACAGTCATTAGGATAATTTGGCTCCCAGAGAAAGCAGAAAGGCAGATGACACTAGGCTACTTCTGTTTGCTGGAATTGAATTAGCTGTAATTAGCTGTGCCCCAAAAATCAAGGTCGGATCATTTGATGGACGTAGCACATTAAGGTGTGTTCTTCGGAGGCTTTGAAGACCTGACTGAACCTGCTCCTTTGGGAGACTGTCTAGAATCAAGCGAAAAATGATAACTATTTGGATGATCTTTGTCCACTTGTAATGTCAAAAAGTTTAATCAGGAATTTATCCTCAAAAGATCAAAAACGTTTCATGATATCTGAGGTCACAGTTCAACATATTGTGGGCAACTGGCAAAAAGTGTACCAGGATAATAGTATATGTGAACATCTGTATAACGCGGACTGGTCGTCACCATCTTAGTTTTGTGCAACCAGAAGTGGCACAAGAGGGTGGAGTCAACGTGACATCACCCATTGGTTTGTGGACTGCCATTTTGAAGCCTTGAGTTCGGCATTTTGGCCGTCGCAATCTTGGTTCTTTGCAACCAGAACTGACACGAGAGGTTGGAGCTAGGTACAACCGAACGCTGAATAAGACAGAAAACACTGTGAAAGGGTTTTAGTTGTAAGACAAAAACAGGACAACGCCCAGACCGGACAACGCCGTGGTAGCGACCTGTCAATCACTTGGTAGCCACGCCCTAAAGCATACCCTGCTTTATGGTCTATTTTACTCTAAATGGGACCATAATTTACTAAATGAACATCATGCTGTATTGAAGAAGACTTGAAACTAGCGATTGAGACCATAAACTCATGTTTACAATGTTTACTGAGGTAATAAATCAAGTGAGAAGTAGGCTCATTTTCTCATAGACTTCTATACAATCGGACTTCTTTTTGCAACCAGAGGAGTCGTCCCCTGCTGGCTGTTAGAAAGAATGCAAGTTTAAGGCACGTCCTCATTGGCTTCATTTGTCAGATCCGGAGGTAGCCCACTGATATAATATAATAATTTAATTTTTTAAATAATTTCTAGGTTGCTAACAGGAGCAAACAGTGAAGTTGTTTTCTTCTGGTGTTGATGTCAAGGAGGGATAAAGCATGACTACTATTTTTTTTTTTCTATGTATGATAGTCAAGTTGTTGTTTTGTCTCCTAGGGACAACTACTGCAGCATTTTTTCCTAATTCATGGTCAAATTCCTTTACTGCAAGTCAACAGAAATAATAGGTTTAGTGTAGAAAATATTTCTTATCACAAATATCATAGAAGCTACTTTTTCACAACAGGCAGAAACGTTTTTTACTGCTAGAAAACCCAAACATTCATCTAAATTTATGCATTTATGGACTGCTTTCAAGCAAGAAACCCTTTTGCATACCACAAAAACATCCTTCAAATAGAGCTTGATTAGCGTCACAGGATAGTCTGAAGTCTGAAGTAAATATAATAAATAAACCATGATGTTTTTAGACACAGAAAGACGATGATTACTGATGCTCTCCTTACCCTGTAACGGAAAAATTTGGATTGGATTATAAAGGTTTATCCGGCTGCACCTGTCCAATTCACTAGAAGTGACACAAATATTTTTCTACATCGATTGAGTTTAATATAAATATTTGCTGTAAAGCTCTCCCCAGTGCAAAGGGTGACGATGCGTGGACAGTTGAGGATTTCTGCTTTATATCGCCATGGCAATACGCCTGATGGCTCAGTCAGGGTCTCCATAGAGACCGAGAGGTAGGTTAATATAAGGTCAACACGGTGACATTCACCTCGGTCAACCTGAAGCCAAGGGAGGTCAGAGTCGATGCACGGCCATGATGTGAATGATGATGGCGACGAGTACATCGGAAGTCACGGTTGCCATGGCGATCGAGAGGAAAGGGGACTAATTGGAGGTGCTGAACGGAGGGTCAGCATCACAGCTGGGCTCTCGGTCGTCCATCATGCGGCCTGCCTAGACTTCCTGACGGCCCAAGGTGAGATGGAGACGGATAGACAAAGACAGGGGAGAGAGTGCACAGAGACGAGGAGGAGGAAGATGTGGGAGGGAGGGAGGAAAAGTGGGGTGAGGAGGAGTAGGGGATGTGTTCATCGATCACTCGGCGCCGTCTGCTGACATGGCAGCTACAGGACTCCTTTGTGTTGGCAGAGACACTATATTTCTACAGTAGGTGTTTTGGTGCGCGCCACCGTGTCTGTGTGTGCGTTCTGGCACCTATACCTCAGCATTAAAGTCAAGGCATGTCCTCTCTCTTCTTACAGCTACAGAGATCGGATGATGTGTGCGAGGTGGGTAGCAAGTGTTTGCCAGTAAGAGAGGGAGGGATGCTAAATAAGTTATCCGTTTATTAAGCTGACATATTTCAACATGTCTTTGCTATAAGTAATTGTGTCAGACGTCCCGGTCTCCCAGAGGCAGCGCTGACACCAGTCTGTAGTGAAGGTTGACCTTTGCTGCGTAGAAAGGGCCTCATGTGTTTTTCCTCTGACACCGTTTGTTTCTGCTGCCGTTAGTTCACCCAGCACAGCCGCCCCGTCTCTCGCTGCGTGGCATTATATTTAGCGCTGAGATGAGGTCCTGCTGGCAGCTACACGCTGTGGAGGGAAATGGACCTGAAGAACAGATGAGGGAAGTCATGTATGAGAGCCAGCATACAATTCGTGTGTTACTCATCTGCAGGCGGAAGAGCTGAGTAAAAGAGATACTGATGTCAGGGAAACCATTTGTGAGAGCGATCCGACACAACAGACAGTCCCGCTGTAGAGGCTAGAGGGACTTGTTCTACATCATCAGCTCTCTCAATCCTCCCAACCTCATCCACATTAACGGCGTGGTGGGAAAATGGGACGAAGCCCGCTGCACAGATTGCAAATGGAATTTCACTCCCGTCATCTGGGACTACTTTTCCTGATTTTCTATTCCAATTACGCAAAGCGTTGCTGTCATATCTAGACGGTCTGCACGGCTCATTTGAGCCCCTGTGATTATAAACGCTGCTGTAAGCACATGTTTTGAGCTTCTCTTTGTCAATTCTTCTCATTTCTAACACTGTTTATTCCCCTTGCCTCACATCTGTCCCTTGGGGCTAGCCCAGCTTAGAATAAACATCGAGCTTTGTCTCTATGGCAACAGCTGCGCATGCTGAACGGTAGAGCAGGCATGGAGTAGGTAGGAAAGGGTGGTGATGCTGGTGCACGTTGCTAAATGGGATCTAGTGGTCTTTCAAGTGATTTGGTGCAAGGTTAAAGCTTTCTGAGCTCTGCTAGAGCCCCCAGGAGACACGTCTTTTTATTTCTAGTGGAAACCAAAGGAAGGAGCACAGAGTGATGGGAGTTAGTTGCCCAGGTAACCCAGTAAGGATGGGGGAAAAAATCGATTCACCTATGAATCGCAATTTTTTTTTTTTACGATTTTGAAATTGATTTTTTAATGCCAGAATTGATATATTTGCTTCATTTCTATCTATGCGGAGACAGAAGGAAGTTACGGCTTTTATTGTTGTAGTCTGAATATCGTGACGTCATATCCGTTCTGTATCCTTCACCAAAACAAACCGCAACGAGCCAAAACGATAAAGCAGAACTTGGCGGAGGTTCCACTTGGCTACGACCAGCACCCTCCCATTTTAAATCCAAAGTGGTAAACACTACACATACAGTAAAGTATGGAAACACTTTGGGTTTCACACACTGGCAGGAAAAGCAGAGCTCGATATCATGGCTGAAGCTGCACGCTCACTCTGTCAACCAAGTATCGTGATAGTATGGAATCAGGAGATAGGTGTATCGTCCCAGCCCTATAACCCAGTATAAAGGGTCAGTGCGGTTGGGCTGTGAAAGCCACCCAGTCAGTCTGTCAGTTGGTTTAAGCTCACCCTGACCCCGTCTCCCTTAACACCTCGATTACCCGGCTAGCCTGTTTGCAATTAAAGCAGCTTTTGCCTCCATCCCACTTTCTGTGACAGCCTGAGGAAATGTTGGATTGTTCCGGCAAATACGCTCAATCCGCTCAAGCATGCAGAGCATTTGTTTTTCTTTTTTTCCTCGTTCACTTGTCTAAATATTATTTAGTTCCACCATTGAGCCGGATTTGTCAGCAGGGATTTAGCTGGGCATGTTTTCACTCCCCATGCTGATGGCTGACTACTTCCAACACTCTATGTTTCTACATTTTTTTTCCTGACTGTTTTTATGTAATTTGAGGATTGTGCTCAGTTGTACCCATCTGCTTCCCTGGCTGTTTCCAGGCATCTGTTGCCAGAGCAGGATGACCTCCGACCAGATTCATGCGTCAACAGGCAGCTGTCTGTTTAGACCTTTGTTAGGCAATCAGAGGATAAAACTGCTGGTAACACGGATACGGCGTGACGTCGTCGTTGCTGGTGCCTCCCACTGCTACAATCATCACTAACCATCCCTGAAGGTTATCTGATACCAGCATCTCAAGGTCGTTCCAGGGGGGTTGGCTCTGACTCAGGAAGTGATATAACCGCTCCTCCAATTGGCTAGTCCTCTGCTCAGTTACATTCACCCTTACTTCTTGTTTATGCATTATGTGCATCTGTTCTGATAAATGCGATCTCTCTGTATCAAGGCTGTTTGTGGCCGATTCGGCTTTGTCTTCTACTTGTAAGCATTGACCTAGAAGAATCAGACGCTCCAATCTGCTGTAATGTGCAACATGAGCCTCTCCTGGGCAGAGCCAGGCAATTCAATACCACTTCCTGTCCTCACCTTGTGCAAACAGGCAAGGCCGAAGAGGTACCATTTCAGGGAAAGTGGGGGAGGGGGACACTCTTGTGTCAGTGTTCTTGTTCCGTAATTATGTGCAGGGACAAACGTCTGGCTTCAAGGGGAAAACAAATGAGGTGAGCTTTAGAGCGTCTTGTTAAACCTGGACTGATCCATCTTTGTGTGTGTGTGTGTGTGTGTGTGCGCAATGCATGTTTGCACACCACCTGTGTGGACTAAGTGTGACCTTTTCTGGTGAACTAATAGAGAAAACGTCCTCCGTCCTCTTCCCAGTTGGCTCTTGTATCATCATATACATATCACAGTATGCCAATGTTGAGTCAAGAAGACATGGTACCCTAGAGAGAGACAGAGACTGTCAGCCTGCTGCCAGCTCCTTCAATCCCATACTAATCGATCAGTATCAGATGAGTAGGTTATGTTGCCATGAACTGCACCTACTTCTGAATGGATTAGTCGATTAATTATTTAAGCCATCTATCAAGCAGAACTGCCAAACATTCCCTGATTCCTGTTTCTTAAACTTGAGAATTTGCTGTTTTTTTTCTCTGTTTTAAATCATTGACTTTCAATATGTCATCCTGGACTTTGAGAAAATGTGCATTTTTCTCTATGTTCTGACACTTTATAGTCTACACCAGAGGTTCTCAGTCTTTTTCTGTCATGCCCCTCTTCAGAAGCTGGGAAAAAAAAAAAAACACGCCGCCCCCACCCCAGCAAGAGAGGATTTAATTTTTATCAATCATTAACAATAACGTGGGAAAAAATAAAATGAGTCAAGTTGAATTTCATTGAAAGTAAGAAAAGATTCATGTAAGCAAGATAGCCTTGCTAGCATAGCATCAGAACACTTTTGTTTGTTTATGTCACCACATGAATCATATTCATGCAACTTAAGGTCTGCTCAACACTCCTCCCCCCCTGCGATGGATCTAAGCCCACCAGTTTTAAGGCCCTGACACAATTTCGGGCCGTCAATAAGCATCTGTAGCCCTAGTTTTTACGGTGTGTCTCGCACCATTGGCTCTAGTCTGCCCGTGTCGGAGGCTTTTTTTGAATCCGTGGCAGAGCCCTTCGGTGAAAAAAAATCACTCTGATTGGCTGTTCAGCTTACTGTAAGCGAATTAGTGCACGAGAAGTGAAACGAAAGTGAGGAAAGCAAGCAAAGAAGTAAAGTAAAGAGGACACACACAGAAGACTCTTCTCATTTTTCATCTTCATCTCATCTTGATCATTCCAACACACGGATATTTTCACAGCGACATGGCCATCTGGAATGAAGCTAAGTAGTGAGTGAGAGTGGTGTGAAAATGGTCGGTAAACGCTGGTTTATTTCGTCTATGTATCATAACAACGGCTTGTATATCCGCCGTCCTCGGCCTTCCGGTTTCCCTTTTTGAATGACGAGTTATTTCATCTCACGCAGGCGCAGAGAGTACATGCTAGTTGGCCGTTGGCTGTAGTCTTTGCGGTGTGTTCAAGTGCAGCTTTTTAGCCAAGACAAAGGCGACGTGAGGCGACGCAACAGTCGGGTCTTCGTTGCCGTTAGTTCTTTGATGTCGGTTTGGTGTGTCTGGGCCTTAAGAACCACTGGTCTAAACAGTTAATCAGATAATTGAAAAAAAATAATCAACATATTAATCGATAATAAGAAAAGGTCTCACAATGTACAATTTTGCTTTCCGATCTGCTGATGCTTATAATTTGGGAGTATAATGTTTTCTCCTTTTCTTCTTGGACAGAGTGGTTTACAGTGACGACACAGGAAGATGGACGAGCTGCAGGATGTACAGCTGACTGAGATCAAGCCGCTGCTGACCAATAAGGTGAGTTGTGGGGAGGTCAGGACGGTGACAAGCTGCTGAGGCAACAGGCAGCACCTGAACTAATATGTAGAACCACACATACATACTAAACACACATGTGGTGCATATTTAAAGTGAAGGAGCACCTCATATGGTCCTACCAGGCAAATGCATACGCTAATGTACACGAGGCCTGCACACTCTGCAGTCCCGTTCATCAAAGTGAATTATTCATATCTGCTTGACTGTGTCGAGTGAGGAAAGAATAGAAGGGAGAGAGCCAAAAGAAGAAAAAAAAAATTGGTTTTAGACGGAATGAGGCAAGAGAGAAGAAGAGAAGCGAGCCGTATAACGTAAGACGTTTATAGAGTCAGAAAAGACAGACGAGCAAGAAAGAGGAGACATCAAAGGAGAAACTTTAAGAAACTCATCTCTTTATTTCTGAGGGCTTGAAAGATTGTAGGAAGTGAACGACGGCAAAAACAGACGGAAGTACGGAGGAGGATAAAACCAAATGGCAGATCAAAGCTCTTCCCATCCTCTTCTGGCCTTCTCCTCCTCCTCCTCTTCGCTGCTCCATCTCAACAGCTGATTAGCTGATTAGAAAGACTGTTTTGTTCCCCCCCCAGGCAACTGTCACACACAGTCAGGAGGGTACAGCTCCTCAGAGGAGAAGTGAGTAGTGAAGAATCAGGTCTGAGGAGATTGCATCACCTCAGTAGTAGGAGAACATTTCTCCTTGTCGGGCTGCATGCTGCCTAAAGTAGATGTCCTGTTATATACACTATATACATCATAAATACCATCTGAATGAAGGATGCTGGTACTGACCTCTCACTCCACCTAGTGGCTGGCTCTTTAAAAAGAGGATTCCTGAAAGCAGATGGAGATCATGACATGATAACAGTGATGAATGAGGATTCTCATTTTCTTTCTGATCCTGTGCAGAAACAGATGAAAACACGTTCTGATTTCTATACAGATAATACTCTTATGAATGATTACAGTGATGGTGCAGCCAGGTATGAGGAAGAACGGAGTATTGTCTGCAGCAGCAAAGTAGCCATAACTACAGAAAAGAACAACACAACAGGTGCAAGTAATTTTATAAAAACTGTCATCACTCTCCTCATGTTGAGGCAGCTGACCTTCATGAAGGTGCTTTGTAATAAATAGACCTTAAAGGGATAGTTCGGGTGGTTTGAAGTGGGTTTGTATGACGTACTTATCCATAGTCAGTGTATTACCTACAGTAGATGACGGTTGGCACGCCCACCGTTTGAGTTACCGCACAGATGGGGCCGGCAGCAAAACGTTTTTTAGACACCTAAAAGAAAGGCTCACCTAAAAAAATCAATATATAAAATATAAAATTGCTGTTTTTTTCAATGGAGTCTGGTTGCTTTGGCGAGAGCATAGATAACTGCTTCTGGTCCCCATCAGAAACATAGACTGTATAGCTGTCTTACAGCAAGGTAAACCGGCAAAAATATTCTAAATAATAGTATACACTTAAACTTGATACACTTAATATTGATTTTTTTAGGTGAGCTTTTCTTTTAGGTGGCTAAAATATGTTTTGCTATATGCCCCGTCCACAGCAATACATTGCTTTGCTCCCGTGCCGATACTCCTGTCTGTTTCTCCAAGCTGGGGGTGTGCTGACCGCCATCTACTGTAGTAATACACTGACTATGGATAAGTACCTCATACAACCCTACTTCAAAACACCCCAACTATCCCTTTAAGCTGTTTAGTAATAAACCTGGGGCTAGTTTCTTCATGGAAATATTGCCAATTCCTTCCTGTACTTTCATCTTGTCTCTACAATAGATAAAGCTGATTCTGATTCAACACTTCAGCGCCTGAGAACTACATTATAGCAGTGGAATAGTGTAGACTTCGGCTAGAAACATGTTTTTACTATGATTTCTGCTGCACAGCTATTTCAGTAGGAAGAAGAAAGGGAGAGCTTTATAGCCACCATCTGCCTCTCTACACCAGTATACCCTACTGGTTTGTCCTATAACTGAATCCCACGAGAATCGTCTTTGTTGTTTCTGCCCACTCTTGCTTTTCTGCCCATCAGTAGCTTCCTGCTGTCTGAATAACCACCAAACACCACCTGAGACTTTACCTTCTGTAAAAATGCTTCACCGTTACGTTGTACATGTAAAAAATGAAGTTGTTGTGATATTGAAAACTCATTTCTCATACTATGGTGTCTTCACCCAAGTGTTGATGATGATGATGATGATTAAGAGTGCTTTCACAACTGTAGTTTGGTTCATTTGGTCCGGACAACATGATGCATTTAATTCTGGTCCGGATCCTGTTCACATTGACTTTTTACAAACGAACCAGAGGAGTAAACATGAAGTTCCATACATACTGACAGGTTACTCGTTGATTGGACAGTTTTTTGGCAATTGTCATCCTGCATCATCAGGACTCACGAGGGGAAATCAAATTCTGGTGACTGACAGAAGTTTAAGCAGCACTTTAATAACTGATTACAAGCGTTACTAGTATTATTGGACTGCAAATCGACTGCATGTTATGATGAACAATGGTAGAAACAGGACTGTACAAAAGCCCATTTGCACGCTCCCAGATGACTGTTGCAAACGTCAGGGATCGCACGGACACGTGCATGAGGCGTATTACTATGGGATCGCTGTCCCACACTTATTAATGGAGTTAATGAACTGACAAAGTACACGGAGTCGGATACAAGCACAGCAGTTTTAACGGCTTCTGACCTATTAATCAGGGAATATACCAGCACAGACGTGCTTATATACGTGGCCTTAAATACAGATCAATAAGATCGCTTCCTCAACAGATTGCACGACCAGCAGGATTTATTAGTAGTTAAGCTTTTGAAATCATGCGTAAAATCACATATCTGCTATCATAAAATCCTGTGGTTGATTTGTTTACTTTCACACCACAAACAAACCGCACCAGAGTCTGCCTGGAGACCCACCTTTTCAGGCGGTCTCGGTTCGGTTGTTTGGTCCGCACCAGGGTTCCATCGATGGCTTTCACACCAGCCCAAAAGAACCGTACTAAGCAGGCAAACGGACCCGAGTTTGTTTTAACCGAACCAAACGGGTTAGGTGTGAAAGCACCCATAAGATGCATGGAAGAAGACAATTTGTTTCCTAAAAAAGCTTTTGCAGCCAGTCATAACTGGAGATCAGAAAAATTGCCACAATTATGTATCCCGACCTCACAATCATTTGGACTAATATATCCTTAAGCAACTAGATTAAGTGCTCACCACAGTATGTCACGCCCAATCATATTATTAAGAAATTACAGCTTTTACTCGGAGACATTACACCCGACTCAGTTAAAATCTGTAATGTGCTTAGGAAGTGAAATCGAGCCGATCAGACATGATTATTGTTTGTAGCGTAATGACCAAATGTTTAGATCTAATCATGTCAAAATACATTTCTAACCAAAAGACGTTAAGAGCTTGTAAAAAGTGGGACACTGCCAGATGTATTTGTTCACACATGAATACTCCATCAGAGTGTTACACATGTACAATAGGTATTATTATTGGCTTTATGTATATAGAAGTATGGCATATATGAGCTCATGGTATATTTTAACTCTCCCCTTTTACTTTTCTTGCAGAATGCACGCAACTTTCAAGATTTCGACTGCCAGGTGAGTGTTGCTCTCTGCTCCCACACAAAGCACTGTTGTGCTACGGTTTGAGAAGATGCTGTTGTGTTAGAGGAAGGGGGTTGGGGCGTCGGGACACGGCCCCATTCTCACCCCCCTACTGCTGAACCCATTTGTTTGCTTGCCCTACATCTGAACATTGTTCGTCACAGGCAGAATCCAATTTTACCGCACACCGTATGCTGGTGAAATATAGGATTTGTTTTGATAAGGGTCATCCCCCACACTACTGGCCGTTAACTGAAGGTGACAGCGTTTGAATGCTTTCGTCATGCATTGTTTTTGCCCAGCTTGTTCTTCAAGTTTGTCCGTTGCTCACGCAATACAACAGAAAAACAATGTTTCAGCCAAACAGGCTCCTTCCTGCTTAACCCTCTCTCTGTTACTGTCGCTAATGTGCATCTGTGTGTGTGCACGGGGAAAAAGTCACTTGAAAACAATCTTTTATTATTTTGAATTCTGTTTCAGCTCATGCCATTGTACTAGTGAGTGAGAAAGCAAAAGGACACGACCGGAGTCTATACAGAAAACAATACTGAAGAGGGTTAGCACGAGTAAACCATTATCTGCTGGAATGTAAATTCTTGGCTGGTTGTTTTGTGGTGAACCATTAGCTACATTTCAGGGTTTCTTTGTGTGGCATGGATGTATACATTGTACTTGTATGACTTTACTGGTATTTTGTGCACTGTGGATCATTTGTACTGAGGAAAAGCCACCAAACAAACAAATAGGCCACATTGGTGTTTTGTTTTAGTTAGGACAGGGTTTGGGATACACCCATAAGGAAGATTTAGTTTTAAGTTAGCATTGTGTTTTCTTGTTAATTAAATTAATTACCAACTGTTTTGATAATCGATTAATTGGTTTGAGTAATTTTTTAAGAAAAAAAAAAGTCTAAATTCTCTGATTCCAGCTTCTTAAGTGTGAATATTTTCTGGTTTCTTTACTCCTCTGTGACAGTAAACTGAATATCTTTGACTTGTGGACAAATCAACACATTTGAGGACGATTTTGAAAAAAATTCTAACTGCGATTATTTTGACTGTAATTGAAATTGCGATATGGTTTGCGATATTTGAGGGACATTTTTACATCATTATTCTCATTTTCATTGAAAAAGCATATAAAAATGATTATGGTGTGATTTTCGCGGGGATCTGTACCAAACAAAGATGTTTTCTTAAGTCTGTAGAATATGATGTGTAGGCCAGGACATCTCTGCAGCATCACAGTATTTAATTTAAAATGGTATTTTGACACACTTTTCACCTTTAACAAATATTGTGCCTCCTTCTATTTGAAAATTGCAGTAGGTCATATTGCAAGTTTGATAGAATTTTGATTAATTGTGCAGCCCTAATAACTATTGTCTTCCTACCTGCACAGGGCTTTATGAACGACATGGTCAGTTGTACAGTTAAAAACACAACCTCTATAGATCTTTACAGAGTATAGCCTACTTTCTTAGTAAATGTCAGGAAGAGATATACAAGTGCAGTGATTTCAGACATCTTTTAATAGTTGTCTCAGCGAGTGTCTTCCACAGTAAGATTGTGTTTGTGTTTGTTTGCCTTTTCCCAGTATGCATTTCAAATGCAGTCAGGTCTTTTTATGTGATAATGTAAGATAATTATCATTCAAGAAAAAAAGGGGGTATTGTCCTTGAGCGGCACTGTTCCAGATCCCTTTCTTTGATGCTTTCTTTGATGCTTTCTTTGATGCTTTCTCTGATGGGGAATAGGATTGCCAGCCCCTCCACCTCTTTGCAATGCAATTTGTTTTTCTTACAAAGAGTCTCCTGCATGAGGAGTGACTTCCCAAAGGCGAACACTCTGCTGTGTTTCACAAGCATCACGGCTGCAAAGGGTTAAATCTTTCATCCCTCTCTCACTTTCTGCAGTCACGGCTGCTTCCAGCATCCCACCAGAGCTAAATATAGCTGCTGCAGGCAGGGGAGGAGAGTAAAGCATGTTAGCTGGAGCCGGCATGCTACAGGCTCCATTGCTGTCTGCTTTGTCACTAACACATTAACATTCATAAAATGCTGCATTCACTCAGCTGCTCATATTTCCAATGTCATATCTCGTCCTCTTGTGATTCAGTTCAGGTCCTGCGGTTGTACTTTAAAGAAAGAATTTGTCTCAGTGGTATTGAGGCAGACTTAAATATATTTGACCTTATTTCCATGGCAGCCATTTTGACCTCACACGGTCACACTCAGGAGTCTAAAATAAATTATTAAGACGAATCCATAAACTGATGATTCTTTGACCGCTATATGCAAAGTTTCCATATAAATAATGTTACTTTAACACTAAAGTGAGAACTTCATAGATATAATAGTTGGAAGGCATTTTGACATCAGGAAAAGCACATGTGTAAATAATAAAATTAATGATAACCAAATTACATTCAGCTGTTCAAGGGTCCTGATATTACGCACGCCGGCTCACTGTCACACTGTCATGGCTTACTGACACACTTGAATAGAGGTGTTATTACTAACACCAGAACTTTTCCTACTATGACAAGTCTAAATGTCTGCTGTGGAAAAGGCCTGTTGTCAAATTAGCTAGCAATCTTGGGAACATGTAAATTAATTCAAAGAGCTGCAAGCAGGTATAATTTTCTTTCTGAACTTACACTTTTGTGTTCATAGAAGTGAGAATGTATGTATATTTCTGTATTTCTGGTCTATAAAATGTCAGAAAATGGTGAATAATGTCGATCAGTGTTTCCCAAAGCCCGAGATGACGTCCTCAAATGTCTTGTTTTGTCCACAACTCAAAGAGATTCAGTTTACTGTCATAGAGGAGTAAAGAAACTAGAAAATATTCTCATTTAAGAAGCTGGAATCCCAACTTGTGGCCATTTCTGCATGTCTCCCCCTCTCTCTCTTCCCCTTTCTAGACTATCCACTGTCCTATAAATAAATGCTTGGAAAATGCCAAAAAAATAATCTTAAAAAAAAAGAAGCTGGAATCAGAAAATTTAATTTAATTTAATTTTTTTTTAAATTACTCAAACCGATTAATCGATTATCAAAATAGTTGGTGATTAATTTAATATTGATAACTTATCGATAAATCATTGCAGCTCTAATTGGAAATTAATTTAAAGAGCGACAAGCAGGTATAATTTTCTTTCTGAATTTATACTTTTGTGTTCATAGAAATGACGATGTATGTATATTTCTGTTTTTACTAGCCATAAGGGTAGAAATAAGCTATCTTATTAGCAATTTAGCAAATAGCCCATCTAGGCTAAATTGTGGTAGCAATCTATATTACCGTATATATTGGCTACATTAAAAAGTGAATTAGTGTTCCTTACAGAATTTTAAACTTTGGTTCTAATTCTCCTCAGTGGGAAATATTTGATAGATATTTATTGCTATTTTAATCTTGTGCATTTTTGTGTACAAGTGTAGGACAAGGCTCGGCTTGCTGGGTTTGAGATGCTCAAATGCGATGTAAAAAAGTCTATTGTTGAAATAAGGTGTGTCATGTCATTGTACCTGACTACCACTGTCACACAGTTCAGTAATCCAAGAACAACCGGAGCCCACATGCAGTAACAGGCATTAGCAGCAGACTTCCCATGAATATAGTCTGTGTGTGTGTTGGGGGGGAAGGGATCCTCCTCACCGCTCCACCATCACTCTGATCAGAGACATGACATTCCAGCATCTGGAGGACAAATCCAGCTGCTCTCCTCTTGACTGGTACTAAAGCTCCTACCACAGGCGGTCCGTAGGTACTGCAACAGTCTCAGTCTAAACCCTCTGCACCTGCGTGAGGAGGGCGGCGTTGATGATGACGGTGGTGAGGTGGGGTCAGAGAGGAGAACCTAGAGGGTGTGGTGCTGCAGTCATGTGTTCCCTCAGATGTCAAGCTTACGCCACTGAGAAGAGAGGAAGATTGTGAGTCAGCCTCCTCCACCCATGAACACTGAGTTACCTCATGGAAATGGAAATGGCTGACTGCACGTTTTAAAAATAGATATAGGTTGATGTTTGCTGTGGAGAGCAGAAAGCTGAGATGGTATCCATGGATTCTGAATACATTTGATGTTTTAGGATAGGATAGGATAGCACTTTATTTATCCCGTGGGGAAATTGCAGTTTCACGATTTGAAGACGACTTTTAAAAATAACATACAGTTGGCCTATATCTCAGCATTTTATTCATTTCTGTGAAGAAAACTAAATGGAATTGTTATTTTTAATGTTTGGATTATTATTTCAGATATAAACAGGATAAGGACACGGTGAAGACCTGAACACAAGCTATATTCACAGAGCCTTCCCTCTCTGCTAAACAACCTCGTCCTGCATTAGAAAAGTTTGCAGTTAAAACCTCCAAAGAGCTAATAGAACAATGGCCAAGCAACAGGGAGAAGAAAACTCTGAATTTGTCAAAAAAGAAGCCTAATAAGTATGTGTGCTTGTTAACATTTCAAAACAAATATACACAATACAGAGAATTGTATTAAAAGTTCCTAAAAATACCAGGAAAACTCATCTCTGATGCAATATTCACAGGAAATAATCTGCTGAAAATTAATCCAAATTGCTTGTTTTACGCAAAATGTCCTGCAGTTATTGCGTTAACTATTTGGGTTAATTGTACAGTTTATCAGTTGTTCTGTTCTGCTATTGTTATACATTGAATATTATATGAAATATCCATAAAATATGTCACTTAATCAGGGGTCGTCAGTTTACTCAATGATAGAAATTTAGTCCCTTAAGGAAAAAGGAATTGGGAACCACTGATATAGGGTAGTGATAATCACTTATTAGGTTTCATATTTTGTGGTTATGTCCAGTTTTAATACTATTTCTCTTCTTGAACGTGTAAAGTCGCATCACAAATACTAGAAGAAGATGTCTACTTTGTTTTTCAGACGAATGGCTTCCAAGTCACATCTGTGGGCTTTTTAAATCTTCACTGTCTCGTTAAGCTCAGCAGAGGGCGCCATAAGCCTGTCCATCGTGTGGCTGGAGGGCTACGCTTTGTGTGGTGTGTCTCTTTTTAGTCTGCTGTGCTTTTCTTGTCGTTGATTGGCTGTCTTGAATATCCTAAAGGCAGGCGGCTTAGGCATCACAGAAATGTAGGCGGCGGAAAGTTTAATACAAAATGTTTTCCTGAGCTTAATATGCTTGGACGTGTGGAAATCAAACCTTAGATTGTGGAAGTGTTAATGCAAAGCTTTACATTGAACTGAGCAATGCAGACCAGCAGAGTGTCACTGTGTCACTGTGTGCCTGTATCTCTCCTCAGACTGCAGAGTCCTGCTGAGACATGACTCAGCGTAATGACACAAAGAGGCACCTACTCTGTCGAGGAAAGGGGAAACGTATGTTCGGTCATGAGTCATAACCCATCATCTCCATGAGCTGATGTGACCTATCACATGTACACTATAATCTGTTTTAAAATCACAGTATACGTGCAATAAGTCATGTTCTCGCCACAATCTGTCTTGAATGACTGGAGATGGAACTAAACGGACTGAAACTACGTTTTTTGCAAACTTGACACTCTGGTAAAAATATTAGAGATGCTACTTTCTTGTGACATTATATTGCAGGGATCATATTTGTATTTTTGATACCTGTATTACTTTATTCCTAGAAATGAACATACACTACATGTGTGTCAGTGGCACCTTCTGTGGGTTAGGACAGCAAAAAATTAGAGGAGAAACAGCAGTTTACAACCAAAAATGCTGCTATATTCACTAACCAATGAAGCGCCCCTCGTCTTCGTAATCCCACCCACCGTGTGCTGTTCGCATGCGTGCCATTGGCTGCCCAGAGCAGCCCGTCTCCAACAAAGGCGTGACACCCTGCACTGCCAGCAGTTGTGCAGAGGAGAGTAGAAAAGGAGGGATCAATAAACTACGTGGATCAAATGATTCAAAGGCAGGTTTAGAGGAAATAGATCCTCTCATGCAGGGTTGTGAACAGTGAATAAAAATAGTAGCTCGTTGTGGGTTTATTTTCTGCTAAGCCTGGAACATAATCAGGGTTGTCTTTTGAATATGAATACTGGAGCTTTGCGAGATGATTCACACGATAAAGAAGTGCTGCAGTAGTCAAAATTTGCAGCAAAGCTGTTGTTGGTGTGGGTCGACACGACTGCTGCATTTTACGCTAGTCCCGCTGAGTGACTTATTAACACGGTCTGATACGGATATTCGTGTTCATGAGTGCTTTTTCATTTTGATGCTGAGGTCACTCGCAGCCTTCTCGCTCCACAAGGTGAAGCTAAAGTGAATCTGGAGACAATTGTTTGTAAATCTCAGTGATGAGCAGCCATTTTGCTGATGCAGCCTAGGGCGAGCTGTCAAAGTCAGCCTCCTCTTCACTTTATCAGTATCACGGTGTGACGTCAGCAGCCTGCCCGCTTTCCTGGACTGCCTCTGCATCGTTTGCACCCCATCACCCCTCATCCAAGCACCCACCTCCCACTCTCCCCCTCCTTTTTTCCTCTATTCTCCGCTAAGCCCCACCCTCTCCCTCTACCCACCTGACCCTCCGCAATCCAATTAGACGCACCGGTGGCTGGATGCACGGACGCGCTGTGACTACCAAGCGCAAACTGCGGTCTCACTCTCCTCCCCCTCTGTCCCTTTTTCCTGCTCTCTTTCCCACCTCTTGTCTCTGTCTCTCTCTTGTTCTCTCTGCATCCTATCCACCACACCCCCCCCTCTTCTGCTTTCATTCAGATTATTTACCCATCTCCTCCTCGCTCCCTGTGCTGTGTCTCTCTCCTCCTTCTCTTCTCCGTCTTCCTTGTCGCTGCTGCTCTAACCGCCTCACCCTACATCCCTCCCTTCCTACCAACGCTCCCGCCCTCCTCCTCCTCCTCTTCCTCCTCCTCCTCCTCCTCCTCCTCTTGGAGATCTTCAAAGCTGACCAGCACACACTTGCACATAGCATAACACACTCCTCTCCTGCGTGGGAAAAACATGTCAGCTATTCTGGACCTGGACCAGATTGCATGCTCTGGGAATGGAGTGGTGAGTGACAAATGCATCTTGCCTGCCTTGACACACCTGGCTGGGTCCTCGCAGCAGGGGCTTCTGGTTAGGATTAGTGGGGGGGGGTGGGGGTGTTGTGCGGTTTCCCCAAAGAAGGGGACAGCAGCTGGCTCTAGGAGGGCAAAAGCTTGCGGTGGTCTTTCCTGGCTTGCTTGTCACCACCTTCAGCAGACGGCTGAGACTTTGGGCTTTTTCTCTCTGGGCAGCTGCTAGTGCGGGGTGAACATTTGTTCAGTGTGTGTGTGTGCCTACAGGTCACACAGTGCCCATGTGTGCAGTCTGCACATGCTGAGGGTGCAGTGGTGCATTTTAATGTGATGATATGAAAGATGCATGTGTGCAAGTGTCTCTGAAAATCTGCAAATGCCACAACCAGATGATGTGTACGTGCCTGTCGGTGTATGGATGTCCATCAGTATCAGCGTTTCAAGGTGCATGTTTCTGTACATCTCAAATGTGTACTTTTGTGCTTATCCATAACTGCAGCAATGTTTTTGTTCTGCTGGATGCTGGATGGTGCATAGTGCCAGCATTGTGCTCCTTATTCAGTTATGACTGAAAACAGGCACGGAGGTCACTCATCCCCCCCACACACTGTAGCACGACAACACACCAAAACCACCGTAGCGGCTCCTTCCCTCCCCTGCAGAGACTCTGAGTTTGTAGTTTCAGCCCACTGCTTCAATGACACACACACACACACACAGTGTACGTGCGCTGCAGGTGTGTTTGTGCCAAAGGAGAGCAGGGTCTGCATGTACCTGGGATGATCCCACTCGAGAACATGCATAGGAGACATGGATGAGTGTGCATATGTTCTTCTGTGTACATTGAATTCGTTTGCAGGCACGCTTGGTGTTTCTTGCCCTGTAATGCTGCTCTCAGGCGTGATTGATGCCGTTCCTGGCAGGGCGTGGAAAACAAGGAAAAGGAGGAGGAGGGGATTGATATGAGAGAGATTGCGGGAAGAGGAACAGCATGACATACTGCTCTCCTTTTCTCACCTCCCTCACCCTCCTTCGTACTTGGCAACAAAAACCCAAGTGCTTACCTACTCTGCTTGCCCCTGAAGCCCCTCTCCTCGAAGCACAAACCCCTACTCAGTATTCCTGTCTCATCTACAACCACCCGCAAACATCCACACACACTTATTGTCCAACTACTAGCCACCATGAATGTATTAAAGATGGAAAAAATGTTGCAGTGCTCTCCCTCTTTTTTCCCCTCTGGCTGTCCAGGCTAGCAGCCCCACCCCGTGTCTGGTTTCTTGAGATGCTGCTGTGTACATATATAGCCATGTGTGTGTGTGAAAGGAAATGGCAGCACTCCCAGATCAATACAGCTTTTTCAAACTATGCCAAGAGCTAAATGGATGGATGAAGAGGTCCTCTCTCTCACTCCCTCTCCACAGCCTTTTTCTCCATGATTCTCCACTTGTTTGTGCCAGGACATGGCTGGCTAAATTAAAGCAATGCGCCCTTCTCTGTTAGTCATACAGGACTCCCCCTGTCTTCTCAGTCTGTCCTCCTGTCCCTGCTTGCTGTCACGCTCTATTTCCTCCCATCCACTTCCAGACTCTCTATCTATCTCATCTTCTTCCTCTATCACCCCCCTCCTTCCTATGTTCCCATCACCTTTTTCATTTCCTGTCACCGATGGGGCGTACACGCCTGCTTTCTCTGGCGCATGTACAGTACACGAACATGACAGAAGGCAGTGTGTTTGCCTTCTTAGAGCAAAGCCTCTCTTTCTACACCGAGTGTCCTTGACTCTGTCCTTGTCGAAAAGCAAAAAATTCTGCAGCAAAACACAGCCATGAAGAGTTTCCTCTCCGTCTATAACAGGTTGTTCTGCCCACAACGCCAGACCGAGGTTGCGGAATCTTTTCATTATCTGCGAAAAGGCCTCCGATAAGGGCACGGCTTCCTGTCAGCAGGAGAGTTTCTTCGTGATTTATTCCATCTCAGGTTGTATTCAGTATCGGTAGACTGTAGCAGTCAGTGAGCGTTGCTTTGCATTGTTTTCGGGTGCATAGTTTTCATGATTTGTGCGACAGGCTAATCTCTGTACAAACACCCACACAAACGAAGATATCTCACTCCGTTGCTGACGAGATGGGTATTTTCCCTTTTGTGTTAATGTGTCCGTTACAGATTGCAGTTGTAAATTACTGCAGCCTTGTCCTTGAGAGTGTTCCTCTGAAGAGATAGTGACACATATCCATCAGACAAATGCCTGCAGCGGGAAACCAGGAGGGGAAACGGGCAGAGTCACGCTCCCCTCTGTGTCTGTCAGCCATAACCTGTGTCTCTCGTCCGCCCAGGCTCGCTCTCTTTATTATTGATGACCAGTGGGCCTTGAGACCGGGCGAGCGCTGGGCCCCGCCCTGGTGCTCCTGCTCTGTGCAGCACACACACACATGCACGCAGCTACGGTGTGCACACCCTTGTACGCAGCACGCATTCATGCTGACCTTGGGGAAGTGTGTGTGTTTGGGATGCTGTGATTCTGAGGGAAGTCTGGAAACTGGCTTTGTCACTTCCTGTATATTTTATCACTTCCCATTTTGTCACTTCCTACTCTCGTTCTCACTCTCATGAGAGCCCCTGATTGTTTTTGCTATGTTATCTTTGAAATAATTCCCTCATTTCATTTTAATCACATTTCAGTTTCTTCCAGTCAAATTAAGTGTCGGCTGAAATGACCCTTTCGCCGTTTAATGTGCTTTTTTTGTAGAAGCAAGTGTGAAGTTCTGATGTGAGACTTTCTGTTCTGTATAGAGAAAGATATTCAAAAGAAAGCGATGGAGAGAATGAAGCTGGTGTGACCTCTTTGAATTTTAATGGGTCTTTCTGCTAAGACATTCATTTTTGCAGAGTCATACTTGTGAAAGCCCTGTGAGATTCAGACCCCCGGCTAAAAAAGACTGTTTCCCAGACAGCCTATTCGCTGCTTTGTTTGACCAAGGGTACAAGGAATGTGTGGCGGAGAAGAGGTACATGCTTTGCATCCTCAATCCGAGATGGAACCCCTAAGGGTTCTTTCACAAGCCAGCATTTAGTCCGTTTTAATCGAACTCTGGTGCGGTTCATTTGGGCAATTGTGAACGCAGTAATCGTACTCTGGTGCGGAACGAAACAACTGGTCCGAGATCGCTTGTGAGAGGTCTGTGTCCAAAATTTACTTTTTAAGAAAAAGAAAGAAGAAGAAACCTTTATTTGTCATAGTACATACAGGTACATACATGCAATTTGACATCTGCATTTAACCCATCCTAAGTATTTTAGGAGCAGTGGACTGCTGCAAGCGCCCGGGGAGCAACTTGGGATGTAGTGTCTCGCTCAAGGACACTTCAACATGCAGTCTGTAGGAGCCGGGGATCAAACCGTCAACCTTGTGGTTAAAGGACGACCCGCTCAACCCACTGAGCTACTATATTCTAAAGAGCAAATAGATTCCTCATCACCACCCAAGGGGACTGGTAGATGAAAAATCCAACGGCCAAGCATATATTTTACCGGCCAAAATAATAAATTGTCTTTTTGTGTCACATATAAATTTGTTACAGTACATTTCATTGAGATAATACGGTATTATGTTGAATACAAACTTAGAGAAGAGACCAGAGCAAAATTTGAAGCGAAATAATTTAAACATATCGATCAACGGTTAATCAGTTCAAGCCTGAATACTAGGCTTGGACGGTATCTATTTTTCATACCTTCATACCTTCCTGCTACGTTCACAGCTATAATGTTATTGATGACTTCATACTCTGCTCGTAAATGACACCAAAACGTGGTACAGACTCTCTGAGTAACCAAGCATAGTTTTTTATTACATGACACAGACTGCCTGCGTGGGCATTTGTTGAGATGGACACAGGTAAAGGACAGGTTAACATGAGTGGGAATCCAATGTTTGCTTGACATCTGGGCCGAAGAAAACATACAGAATATGATAAATAAAGTCCACAAAAATAGTGACGTTTATAAAGTCATTTGAGATAAACTGGAGGAGAAGGGATTCATGCTCACAGCAGATCAGTTCCGAGGCAAAGTGAAAAGACTGATAGCAATATATCAAAGTCCGCGATTCACTGCATAGAAGTGGCAAGCTCTCGAGATGAAAAAGATAAATTTCCTCCTTCATACACGCCCCTTGGCAAATACATTTTATTATTTGGTCCGTTATAATTTGTGCACTGTGAAACCGAACCAGACTAAACAGAAAACTAACCAAAAGTTTCAATTTCACTCTGATTTGGACAAACCAAACGGACTATGGCTTGTGAAAGCACCCTAAATGTTGTGTTGTGCTTATTGGGAACATGTGTCTCCTATGTCTGATTTTTGTGAACAAAATCATCACTTCTGTGTTCAAGCTTTGGTCAAGCATTTTTTTTTTTTTTTTTTTAGATTATTTTTTTGGAGCTTTTTATGCCTTTATTTATAGGACAGTGGATAGTGTAGAAATGGGGAGAGAGAGGGGGCGACATGCGGAAATGGCCACAGGTCGGATTCGAACCCGGGCCTACCGCGGGACTCAGCCTTATGGGCGCCCACACACCAGCAGAGCTAGCGGGGCGCCCTGGTCAAGCATTTTTGTAGAGTTAATTGTTTCTTTTTTTCCTTTTACATGTGCCTACTTAATCACTCAGTATGGCATAAATTGCTCAATTTAGCTGAAATAGTCCCACTTTTATGCCAGCTGTGGGAATCCTGTGGATTACCTCCTGCTTTGTGCGTGGCTGAGATAATGTTCATGTATAGAGAAAAAGCCCACACAATATAATTAGTATCCCACTGTTTAAAGCACAAAGCTGTTTTATTACCAAAAAAGAATAAAACAATACTAAAATGAATTCATGCTGCTAATAATATTGTCTGTGTAGCCACAGCCACATGTACTGTAGCTTGTGTCTCATTGCTCCATTGACAGGGCTCAACATTAACCATGGCCCGACGGCCAGAAAGTTACTCTGTGGCCACCAAATTTGATCAGGTTTCTCTCGAGAATGAGACTGTGTGTCTCAATGAGATTACGGCGTTACCGTGTCCGAACTGAATGCGACGCAAGCAAGCGTCAATGACAAATTCAGTTTGACTGCATAGTTTTCTATTGAAATGTCCTAACTGTCTGCAAGCGACACAGCGAGAGATACTGTAGACATTACTGAGCATGTGAGGATGTATTTCCTTGTTTATACTACATGTACTTTGCTAGTTTGACAAGCCGAAATAAATAAACTGCATTGGCCAGGTTCATTGTAATGAAGGAATATGTCAACCAAATGGGTGCTTTAATGTTTTTGATAAGTTTTGGATGATACTAGATAGGGCTGCACGATTATGGCCAAAATGATAATCACGATTATTTAAATCAATATTAGGATCACAATTATTAATCACAATTATTTGATTTTAGGGACAACATATTTTTACTGCACTATCACATTTAAATAATCAGAGCACTGCTTTCACTTCAGTTTTTACAATGTACAAATCTTTGCATCAAAATAAGACTTAAAATAAGGTTCTTCAACTGAATTCAGTGCATTTTCGCTTTGTCCGTCTGCTCTCTGCTGTATAATACAACAGACGGGCAAAACGAGTAATATACAGTATATTATTCTACTCTTCTACTCTGGACTTCAGCCGCAACATTCAGGAAAGGGGGCGCATACAGCGGCATGACGGCTCACCAAGAGTGAAGCCAAAACATTTCAATTGCCCCGCGTTGGCTGGCTGTTAGTTAAGGAAGCGCTTGATTTGATATGCAGTAGTGTTGTCAAAAATATCAAAATGTTGATACATATCGATACTGAATATTGGAAACGGTTTCTTATTTTCTCATTTCTCATTTTCCACAGTATCGATACACAGATACCAGTTGCGCTTTCTGCTCTCTCTTCTCTCCGACAGCGAGCTGACACACACACACACACACACACACACACACACCGCTATTTATCTTTTAAGTAAGGGATAATGTACAGCGAGCCGGTCATTGTTGTAAAATAAATCCCGACAAGGCGATGCGGCACCCCGACCCTTGCATCGCCCTGAAGGGGTTTATTTCACAACAATCACCCGCTAGCTGTACATTATCTCGCTTATTACACGGCTACTTACTTAAGAAATCAATCATTTTTCTCTTCAATTAAATTGTCTTCTTCTTCTTCTCTGTGGCTGCAGGAGCATGACATTGAGACTCCCCATGGCGTTCTCCATGTGACAATGAGAGGCGTTCCCAAGGGCAACAGACCCGTCATCCTCACCTATCACGACATCGGCCTCAACCGTGAGTCAGCCAAAAATAGACTCATCGATACACAATGTCCTGGATGTGATGATGAACCTGCTTTGTTTTAGCCTCCTGACAGTCACACTCAGGTCCTCGACAGAGTTTAAACTCCTGAACTTTTTGCACCTTTCCAGACAAGTCGTGCTTCAACACCCTGTTCAACTATGAGGACATGCAGGAGATCACGCAGCACTTTGCAGTGGTTCACGTGGACGCGCCCGGCCAGCAGGAGGGTGCACCTCCCTTCCCCAGCGGGTGGGTGTCAGACTGGTTTTACATGCGCTGATAAATGGGAACACATTTATTTCAGCCGCAATCAATTTGTTCTGTTAGAGCTGTAGAGTGAGCCTGCAGTTCATTTGCTAATAGAAGCTCATTCATTGTCCAGCCTTTTAGTCAAAAAAGTGTTTGAGTATTTAAATTTATGATAAACTCAGTTTCTCTGATAATTCAAACATGAGGAAATAACCCCGTACTCGCAGGGACTCACATGTGTTTCATCTGTCTCCAGTTATCGCTACCCGACCATGGACGAGTTGGCTGAAATGCTGCCGTCTGTGATGACTCAGCTCAAGTGAGTGGCTCCCGTGTTGATAGCTAATCAATGATAATGTACATAAATGAACTAACTCATCTCCAGTCCCGCGTTAACCAGTGGTTTCTCTGCAGGGTCAACAGCATGATCGGCATCGGCGTGGGCGCAGGAGCGTACATCCTCTCCCGCTTTGCAGTGAGTCCCCACCAGGACATTTCAACATCTTTATTGTTTTTCCTCCTCGCCTGTAATAATTGAAGGTTTTCAGGCCACACAGCTTGTTACACTGAACATTAAAGCCTCCCATCAAGCCCACACAGGGCATCAGGTTTCTCCACAGTCTGCTGCATTCGCTGCCATTCTCCAAATGATAAATCACCTTGGTGATTCTCAGTTGCTTACGTCTTGTTTCTGCACTCACCGCAGCGGGGCTAAAATAAGCACAATGTGTGTACAATAGAGCAGAAAGAGCTCGAAGTGACAGAGAAGAGCGAGGAAGCACTGAGAGATGAATAATGGAAAGATACGATGGTGGTCAGGAGCAAAAAGGGAAGGTGTAGGGATTAGTAGTCGTGCAGCCAGGCTGTCTACGGAGAGTCTGCTCTCGTTTAGAATTAATGAAGGAAATTGATTCTGAATTGCATTTTGCCCTAACCGGCCTTGAACAAAATGTGTTTACCCGTGATAGATTTATAGCAGCTGTTGCTGCATTTCATTTGCATCGTGTTGAAAGCAGCATCCGCAGTATTCCCTCAGCATTGGGCGAGATGGAGCTCAGATTTCCCCAGACATCCTCTGTCTGTCTTCAGGCAATTCCATAACCGCGCCCCGTAATTTAGCAGCCCAGGATTCCATCTTCATTTGTTTCGTGTCTTCATTTTAACGAACAGACATGCTTCACTTTTTATTATCACTTTAGAGAACACTGCAGTGGCTTAATCCTACATCTGCACTGTTGAGGGAATACAGAAAATCTTGGGCAAACTTTTCATTGTGAAGATGTAGCTATGGATGGGCACAGTTCCTTTTTAATTAACCGGATCAGTGGATACTAAGACTGAACCACACTGTATGTTTGCACAAGAATGAAAACTGAAAGCTGTAAGCACACCACGGCACGCACAATGCAAGATAACACCCATGTAGGACTATGTTATTGGTCAAAATGTCATACATTTTAAGTTGGCACTGACGTTTGTCCTTCCCTCCCCAGCTGAACAACCCCAACCTGGTGGAGGGGCTGGTTCTGATCAACGTCGACCCGTGTGCTGAAGGCTGGATCGACTGGGCAGCTTCAAAGGTCAGTATTACCACCGCAGCATACACCTAGAAAGTCCTCCGTACGCTCTGCAACATACTGTACTTATAGAGCTGTTACTTAAATAATTAATCAGCCATTTCAGTTCAGTTTCCAGCCATTTGTTAGGCTGTTATTAATGAATGCATCTTGGAGTTCAACCACTTTCCTTTATGCTCTCTACCCTAACCATACTATTTTAAGCTCACTGTTTTATGTTATTTATACTCAGCATTTCATTCTATTCTATATGATGAAAGAACTAATTATGATTACTAGTTATAGAATCATGGATGCTGACAACAATCCACAGTTAATACCCACGATATACTTGATATATTTTTATAAATAAGATAAGCTATAGACTTAAAGTGGCAATAGACAACTTTTCGACCCTCCCCCCCTAGCGTTTTCAAGTGGTGTTACTGTTGGCGCCGCTGTCGCAAAGACAACGGGTTGCTTTCCGTTTTCCTTTATTATTACATGCTTTTGTTTTTTTATAAGTATGTAATAATAAAGCATAAATTCAAAAATAACCCATGAAATAAGTAATAAAACCCACAACATTATTCATTATTTATATTCAGCATTAATTATTATTAGTTATTCTCAGACGGATATCGCTGTTTGTTTTGTGTAGAGGTGCGTGTTTGTACAGTAGTGCGGCAGCGCCACTGAAACAGGGGAGATGGAGACAGACGGACAGAAAAACATGACAGCCTGCTGCGCCGCCAAGCTTCGAATACATTCAAATGTTTCTCACCGAAGCATCGTAGCCCAAAAAATGGTATTCGGGACAGCCCTAGATCTTTCTACTAGCGACAAATTTAGTGACTTATTCAGACGATCAGGTAAAAAAGCAAGAAATGTATTCAAATATATTACATTGTAATTCATTCCCATGCATGCTGCTCAGACTAATCACAGTCCATGGCTCTTCTGCCAACAGCACAGGGTCTCTGCAACTGACACAACCACTAAGCTTGATGCAAATCCGCGTATGACGTCATCTGGTGACTTTTAGCAACTTTTGCTGCTAGTGCTAGCTACTTTAATTAGAAAAGATTTGGCACCACTGCACAGGACACACTGCAGTTTGTTTCCCACAGTTACTTTGGTTGTTCCACTACTGGGGATAGTAACTGCAAAGAACTTACATTGATACTCTTTGGTAACTGGGGATAGCTACCGATAGCTAAACGAAAAAGAAGCTATTCTCCACCTGTTTTGGTTGCGCAGTGGTTGACGCACTTCCTTGGTGCCGTAAATCGAGCGTTCATTTTCCCAGGAGATCGTACCCGGAGTGTTGGATTAATGGCATTAGAAACACAGGCAGGGACTCTAATCCTGTGATAATTTGATCATGCCTGCAGTTTTTGGGTTAAGGTCACTCCAAAGTTAATCAAAACTAAGCTAGTTTTCACGGGACAAACTTGTTAGACCAGCACTGCTATTGTTCATTCATGTGGATTAGTTTTATTTTGAGTAGAATCATTTGCTTCAAGTGCAGTACATGATGGGTCACAATACTGTAGTGTCCTACTGTGCTTTAATACTGTGAAGTGCACATTGTTGTGTGTAATAGTGTACAAGGTTGTTCGGGGAGAACATTCTTTGCCACGTTAAGCTGCCTTCACATGATAGGACATTTATTATAATATGGTATAATGTAGGTATAATATCATTCATCGCCATTCACTGTTTCTAGGCAACAACAACAGCTGCAGATATTATCTCATTGCGCTTTGAAAGGTCAGCAGCAACCGAGGTGAAAGTAGAAATAATTTGAACTTTGAGGGTAATGCCACAGCCAGCGCAGATTTTACCGCTGACCATGTGTGGGCGGCTTTAGTGTTGCAGTCATGGAGCCAGGGGGAGATTGATATGACCTTTGTCCCATATAGATTGAGATCACCACACTTCATCTGTTCTCTTATTTGGCTCAACCAAGCCAGATGTATAAAAGAAAATGATAGAGAGGAGACACCCTTTACTTTTTTATATATTTTTTTTTAACATTTTGTCTTTATTGGATAGTGACAGTAGTGATGGAGAAAGGGAGAGAGAGACAGAGGGGTGTGACTGGCCTGAATCGAACCAGAAACGTTGCGTCTATAATAGTATGCACCTCAATGTCACCAGGATGCCCCGTCCTTAACGATTTCTAAATATGGCTTCTCTGTGTATTTGTTTCCTTCGTAAATGTCAAAATTAGGGCTCTTAATCGATTAAAATATTAAATCGCGATTAATCGCATGATAGTCCATAGTTAATCGCGATTAATTGCAAATTACATTTTTATCTGTTCAAAATGTACCTTAAAGGGAGATTTGTCAAGTATTTAATACTCTTATCATCATGAGAGTGGGCAAATATGCTGCTTTATGCAAATGTATGTATATATTTATTATTGAAAATCAATTAACAACACAAAACAATGACTAATAATGTCCAGAAACCCTCACAGGTACTGCATTTAGCATGAAAAATATGCTCAAATCATAACATGTCAAACTCAAGCCCAACAGGCAACAACAGCTGTCAGTGTGTCAGTGTGCTGACTTGACTATGACTTGCCCCAAACTGCATGTGATTATCATAAAGTGGGCATGTCTGTAAAGGGGAGACTCGTTGGTATCCATAGAAACCATTTTCATTCACATATCTTGAGGTCAGAGGTCAAGGGACCCCTTGGAAAATGGCCATGCCAGTTTTTCCTCGCCAAAATTTAGCGCAAGCTTAGAGCGTTAATTAGCCTCCTTTGAGATGACAGGGTTGGTACCAATGGGTTTCTTAGGTTTTGTAGTTTCATATGATGCCAGTATCTTCACTCTAGCAGGTTGCGTTAATGCGCTAAATAAATTAGTGGCGTTAAAACGAATTTGCGTTATTATCGCGTTAACTTTGACAGCCCTTGTCAAAATCAAACATTAAATATGTGCATACACTACATGTAGAAACAGGCATGGCCTTAAGGTTCATATGTAAATAAAAAATGGCAGCTCTTGTCCTAACTGGATCTATCTTCCTCTCGTGTGCAGCTGACTGGATGGACCAGTAACTTGGTGGATATCATCATGTCTCACCACTTCAGCACTGTGAGTCTCTCTTGCACTACATTACTCACCGTGTGCTCTTTTCTCAGTGTTGTTGACCTTTTTCATTGACACTGTGGAACACTAACTGAACCTCAGGAGGCTTTTCTTGATTTCCCTCGATACCTTTACCTCATCTCGCTCTTATAACAGACATTTACTAATTATTCTATTTCTGTCCCCCTGGACACATAGACTGGTAGATGTGACATGGAGATTACAGACTCCGTTTAATAACTGCAGCGCTGAAGCTCATTTATATGGAGTCTACCTCTTATGTCATTTGAACTCATTTGTTTCACTCTGCTCTGTTCACCAGGATGAGCTGACAGATAACCAGGAGCTGATCCAGACCTACCGCCTCCACATCGCCCAAGACATCAACCAGGACAACCTGGCCCTCTTCTGTGGCTCCTACCAATAGTATGACTCAATACATTAGTATAAACTGTACATGAATGATTTTGTAAGCAGCATTTTTCGCTCACTTATTGTGTTCTTGATCACATTTATGGGTACGACTGAGACATGTAAATTCCTCTTCCAGTATCAGAACTTGTAGTCGGCCAGATCTGAATGCATGGAAAGAAGCACTGCATCACACAATACAAAGAACAAGGGTGTAATATTAAATCATGCACAGAAAATCAGGATTTCTACCAAGTCACTTTACATTTTAGCCAGATGATATTGCTCCAGCACCACTAACTAAACGGGGTGGGAATCACCCCACGATGCGATATTATCACGATATTTAAAGGACCAGTGTGTTACAATTAGGGGGATGTATTGGCAGAAATGGAATATAATATTAATAAGTATGTTTTCTTTAGTGTATAATCACCTGAAACTAAGAATTGTTGTGTTTTCGTTAGCTTAGAATGAGCCGTTTATATCTACATAGGGAGCGGGTCCTCTTCACGGAGTCTGCCATGTTTCTACAGTAGCCCAGAACGAACAAACCAAACACTGTAAACATTTCCTTCTTGGGCCGGAGTTGATAACGTTACTCGCTCTCGTCGCCGCCGCTCTCTCTCTTACTTCCCACGTACACACACATACTCTACGCACTCTACTCTTACAACAACTGGCTCCAGAGAGAGCCATACGCGTTTTCACGTCGGCCACCGTAGCAGTCCTACGCGCTTGGCACACGGGAGAAGTTGTAATCTGCAACCTCGCCGCTAGATACCGACAGATCCTACTCACTGTTCCTTTAAGTCACGATATGATCCTATTGCGATTTTAAACATTTTGCGATATGCTGAGTATTGCGATGAGATTTACTGCGATTTATGACCTTTTTTCAACTGCAAACTATGCAGTTTGTTTAATCTAATAAGATGCAGTATTCACTCTGTTCATCTCAGAGTTTTCATTCACATATCTTGAGGTCAGAGGTGATGGGACGCCTTTGAAAATGTTTTTCCTCGCCAAAATGTTGTGTAAACTTGGAGCGTTATTTAGCGTTCTTCCGACAAACTAACATGACATGGCTGGTACCGATGGATTCCTGAGGTTTACTAGTTTCATATGATACCAGTATCTTCACTCTAGCTTTAAAACTGAGCATGCTGCGACCTCTGAAAGACAGAATAGCGGCAGTCAGATTGTTAAGAGGTTAATAGGTTATATAATAAAAGATCGATAGTTGACGTCCGTGTATCGAAACAATATTGCCTCGCAAAATATCGCTAAAACCTGCTAACTAATCGTAATTTGTCTCCCTGCACCAGCCGTCGGGACCTGGAGATCGAGAGGCCGATCGTAGGTCTGAATGAGGACACAGTCAACACACTAACGTAGGTTTTGAGACTAAGAAGACACAAATAAACATTTGTCTCTTGAGTGCACGGTTTGGAGAATATTTCCTCTTTTTTCTTCCCATCCAGGTGCCCTGCGTTGCTGGTGGTTGGTGACACATCACCTGCTGTGGAGGCTGTGGTGAGTCATTCTCCGTCATCTCCGTAACCTGAGAAGATTTGGGAAGCGTCTGCAGTTATTTCTCTTTTTTTGAGCTCAGTAGTAAACCTCTCATCGCTGTTTCAGGTGGAGTGCAATTCCAGGTTAAATCCAACCAAGTCCACACTGCTAAAGGTGAAGCTGAATAAAATATAAGATATCATTTTTTGACTGTAGAAAGAATGTATTAATGAGACTGATCATTTTCTCCAGATGGCTGATTGTGGAGGTTTGCCCCAAGTTGTGCAGGTTGGTTGTTTTTAGGTTTCAGGTTTGGTCATTTAGTAATTTTCTTGTCTAAATTATCTTCTAACTTTGATCCTCTTATTTGTTCACAGCCGGGGAAACTTGCCGAGGCCTTCAAGTACTTTGTTCAGGGAATGGGCTACAGTAAGTTAACATGCTCACACGTCTTTTGCTTCTTGTGGTTAGTCAGTTAAAAACATCTAAATATAAAATGATACAGGTACAAACTAGTCTACTCTGTATTGTGTGTCCAAGAATTGTTTACAGGCTAACACCGTTCTGAGCTGACGTGTTTGTGGTTGAGGTTTGTCTGTGAATATCCTGTTGACGTGAGCGCAATGACCACAGTTGCTTAAATGAGGATTATTTGCACTGCAGTCTCCTATGAGCTGTTGCCAAACGCCCCTGCTGATGGGGTTTGAACTGTGGCCAGCAGTGCATGAAAAGGCACAGTTTTTTTGTCAGCCTGGTCACGGAGAGGCAGCCGAGCGGCTCGGTGGATGCTAACGCCATTTCCTCTCCGCTCTCTGCAGTGTGTGGTCCCCACAACCCTCAGTAGGTGAGGTGTGACTGCTTCTAGCATGACTGAAATGACAGCGACGCTCGAGATGTGCTGAACAGAAATTCACTTCCTGTTCAGTGGGCGTCAAAAAATACCCTTTGTTTTTTTTTTTCGCCTGGTGTGATTTTCTTTTCTCTCCAGAACTGTTTAATGATGCCGTCTCTTTCTAGAGAGACTCACAGTGCATACTTAAACAGGCCTCCAGGTCATTCATCTGCAAAGAAAAACAACATACATATTTCTGTCAGACCAATCTGACTCACAGTGCACAAACCAGACTCTATGGATGGATGAAATCATGAACGTAGGTTTGCTTGCTGTGGCCATACAGATGAAGCCTGTCTGTGTGTGTGTATTTCTGTATTGCTAATTCTCTTTTGCTCTCTCCCGTTCCAAAACCCTTCACCGTGGGAGGCAGCCTCGGGTGTAGCCAGTATGCCGGTGCCTCAGTGTTGCTTTAAAGGCCACTGAGTCCCCCTGTTGAGTAAATGCCACTGCAGGATTAAAACTGATTAAAAAGAGTGTTTTCACGCAGAGAAAGTGTGGAAAATAAATCTCAACACCTCAGCATGTTTCTGAAAGCTGCTTTTCCCTCATTAACACATTGCCACAGTGTGAAATGCAAAAGAGAAACAGCCAAAGAGTACAGGAAATAAAGATGCTATGATTTCTTACCTGTTGTTGATAGCAAACAGCTTTTTTTCCGTTGTCCTCAACGTCCACCAAGCTGCGACACTTTGAATCAGAAATACACTTCGGTGGGATAAAGCAGTGGTTCCCAACCTATTTTCCTTAAAGGACCAGTGTGTAACATTTAGGGGAATCTATTGGCAAAATTGAAATATAATATTAATAAGTATGTTTTCTTTAGTGTATAATCGCCAGAAAGTAAGATTTGTGGTGTTTTCGTTAGCTTAGAATGAGCCGTTTATATCTACGTAGGGAAACCAAACACTGTTAACGTTTCCTGCTTGGGCTGGAGTTGATAACGTTACTCGCTCCCGTCGCTGCCGCTCTCTCTCTCTTGCTTCACCACTCACTTCCCACGTACACACACACTCTACGTACTGGCTCTGCTCCAAATGACCTAGGCTACTCTTACAACAAATGGCTCTAGATAATGAGGAAACTCCAACAGTTGGACGACCAATCGTGTAACTTAATCACTCAGTGACAGACTTTTGCATTTGTAGGGCTGGCTTACTGCGGTCCAGCCAAAAAAATATATCTTTTTAAATAGTTTTATATCCAGACTTTAGTATAAATTATTCAGTAAATGTGTTATTTTGATTCTAGTTATACATGAGCAAATCAAATTTTGACAGAGCAGACAAATCCTGGCGCACCCCCTGTGATCTTTGCAGCCCTCTTAAGGGGGCCCGGACCCCAGGTTGGGAACCACTGGGATAAAGCAACATAAGAGCTACCTTTTTCAACATTTCTCCCTTTCTCCTTCTTTCTTTCTTCCTTCTTTAATCGCTGCTTACAGTTCCCTACGTTCTTCTCAGTCACCTGAGCAACGAATCAGGTACCGGGTTCACGTGCAGCTGCCAGACTAGACGGCTTTGAACCCAACGGCCCCCTTAACTCTCCACAGTGGATGAATGTCAATGTATGCAGAAATTCTCCAGAGAGCGCTGCTTCATATTCAACAGCAGCTCAGTGTGGTGGACACAGTCGGTATTAAACACAGCAGTGAGATTATTCTGCATACATTCATCTCCCTGTAGGAGTTCAGTTTGTCCTGTTAGCATGGATTCAGTGTCCTATTTTGTTGCATGACCTGCTGCTGTTGCTTCAGTTGGATTGCTGTTGTATTGCTTTCATGTTTATTTTTTTCAAAAGTGGACACATGCAATAATTTTCTGTTATTCTTTTATTTGATTAGTCTCCGTTTTTGAGAATTGTTTGCATGGTACGCACTTTTGTCGTGGTTGCATCTGGGTGCCGAAGTGTTCCCACACTGCACTGTTAGTCTCTGCTGCTGCCGTGTGAGTGGAATATCAATGCGTGTTTTCTCTTTTCTCAGTGCCGTCGGTAGGAATGACTCGTCTGGCTCGCTCACGCACCACCTCCTCTTCCAGCATCACCTCCATGGACAGCACTCGCAGCCGCAACAACCTCAACAGCTTGCTGGAGGGCAGCGCCACCGGGGCCCTGGACAACCAGGCCGGACCCCAGACCATGGAGGTCTCCTGCTAAACCCCACCCAACCCCCCCCCACCTTCTGCACATTCCCATAGTAACTTATGTGCCCTCTCTCTTTCTCTCTCTCTCCCTCTCTCTCTCTAAGCAACTCAACGCCAGGAGGATCTGTAATGAATGTGATTAGAAAAGAGGATGTAATAAATATATTAACAGATGCATATTATTACATAGTGAATATTTAATACACTGTCAAAGTCACATTCATACCAGAAACCATAACTACATTCAGATGTGTTAAATGATTGACGGTCCAACCCCCATCCTTTTGTATTTATTTTTTTTCACCTCGTCTTTGTTTTTAAATGTCTTCACACACACTGTAGAAATCCTCCATGTGTTCAAAAATAACTTCATTGCACGGTACAACACTTTTACTATTTTCTCTCCTGTTGTGAACTGTATTGATTTTGAGTCACTTTATCTTTGTGTTTAAATCCTAAACTTGCTGCAACGTGAAGCCGAATTAGTCACAAAGTATACAGAGGGATCACTACACCTACTGTAGCTGCAGAAATAAAGTGATTCATGGAAGAACCGTTGTAGCACACTGTCTGTAAAGCTAAAGCTGGAGAGAGCAGTATGAAAAAGCATTCAGTGTTAAGGAAAAGTACCAGTGTGTCAACTCTGTCACTTCATTATTTTGTAATCTTTTTGAGCTCGTCTCCTTCTCTTTCTGCTTTGTGTTGATGTCTTTGTTCAGTTGAATAGATTATTGATGTTTTAACAACCTTTAATGTGAAAAGCACGAGTCCCTTCACTGAGGGGCCCAGCGGTGCTTTTCACTGTCTGCTGATTCAACTCATTTATATTACTACTGAATAAAGCTACAACATAACGACATGTCTGCTGTTTTCATTTATCAGCACATTGCCAATAATTCTGCAAAAGTGTAGTGAATTTATTTGTATGGAAGAAAGAGAAAGTACTGTACATTTCAACGCAGTGAGTGCTTGTACTTTTCCTCTTCTGTTAGTGGAAAAGTGAGGTCGTCGTGGTGAGTTAGTTTCCAACCGCACTTGTTCTTATTTCGTCAGAGTGATAACGTCTGTTGTCACAGATGAGGACGTCTATATTTAGCTCACATTAAAAAAAAAAACTGGTCAGCTGCTCTGCAAATGAGATGAGGAGATTGACTTCAAACTAAAGATGTACTGTCATGGGAATAAAGTGCTAAATGTTAATCTGATGTATCACAGGCTTGTCTTATCGTGCTCCGTTCTCCGTTGTGCAACCCTACAATTTTCCTCAATTGCTGGCGAAGAGAAATTAACCTCTTGCTAAGCTCATACAGGGGTGGAGATAATATCTGCACAGTGTAATGCAATGCCATACAGCAACCTTGCTATGAATACTGTACTTTTTTGTTGAGATCTCTGTTGAATTAACTTTTTGTGTCCAACCCCCGTGCACTAAAATCCAAACAATTTAAGATGATACTCTCGTATTTAATTGCAATCCAAACTAAACATGTCTAGCATAAAAAACTTAACCAGGCAAAAACATCCTTTTTCATGCACTGGTCTATTTTGAGATTTTGGGCTATTTTGGGTCTTCTTTTAGACTAGTGGAAAGAAAACATCCAAAATACACATTTAGGTGTTTATATTACTACTTTGTCTATTTGAGTCTAGATTTCCACTAAATTCACCAAAAGTTAGCATTAGATAATACCTCATTAGCATATTTAAACATAACATTTCAGAAAACTTATAATACAATAATAATTGTCTTAATGTAAATAATCAACTGGGGACATTTCATAGCGATATCTATTGATTAAAATGTTTTACCCTATTCACCTGTAGTCTGTTGTTAAATGTATGGAATTTTACAATACAGTACATATCTTTAAAGGCCATTTTCTCAAAATCTGAGCCAGAAATTTTCACTTCAGTATCACTTCCATACACCAAACTTTCCAGTTTCATTCAGAGTTTTTTTACAGAGGGGTTTGTTCATATGTCATTCATAGCCTGATTTATAGAACATTTTATTCCTAAAAACATGGCGAAAATGATTTTTTGTGACAGTATTTCCTGATCTATGGAGTGATAAAAAGAGATATCCAAAATCCCCTCTGTAAAAACCTTTAACTCTAATATGTCAACAAAATCAAACAAGAATTTTGAACCTGGTTTTATCCAATCGTCAGATTTCTGTTCTGCAAATTAGCACATATATTTGATAAGATAATGCCTCATTTGCATATTTAAACATACATTTTCAGAAAACTTGTAATACAAAAAAAATGATTGTCTTAATGTAAGTAATTAACTGTGGAGGTTTCATGGTGATATATAAGTTATTTTTTTTATCCTATTCACTTGTAGTGTCTCCACTTAATGTGGAGTTAGATAACATCTAGAAATAGGACATTTGCAGTATTTGGTGAACTAATCTAGAAAACCATTTGAGAAAGATATCCCACACAACGATATGGAATGATTAAATTTTTTGATAAAATTTTATTTCCATCATCGCTGACATGCACTTCTCAGTGATTACAGTGCAAATCGGACCTGTTCTTGTAAAGATTATACATTTTTTTCCATCCACAGTAGAGTCTTTCGCTTCAAAAGAGGCTCACAGTACATCTGATTAAAAACAAGAAGAGCGTTGTCTTATTAGCATCTGTGAGCCTGAACATCTCTCTCAGCAGAGACTGAAACCAGCAATTCAAATCATAATCTATCTGCCATCTCTGATGTGCATACATATATAGCTTAGGGCTGCGCACTGAACAAATTATTAATTTTAAATATCCATTGTTCATTTTCTTTGACCTTTTTACACCCAAATGATTTAGGAGTACAAACCGCCCTTTTTGCCAGTCATACTGCTCCACCATTTGACTGCAGTGTCAGCATGATGGATGAACTTTATGAGTGCTGATGAAATCAGGGCAGGAGTAGGCTGGCAGGGGAACCTTCATCTTGCTCTTGCAGAGGCTTATCTGATGTTTAATATGACATAGGACATTAATATGATGATAACTGAATGTACTGGTGGGAAGTTTACTGACAGGGAAAATGTGTTCAACATTTTCCATTAATCAGCTGCAAAATCTTATGACAGATAAAATGTAGTTTGGACCAGTTTGAGCCTAATTTACTGTGTGATGTGACGCAACTGCTTCAAACCACCACAAAGTGCATGTACATGCAAATGCTGCTTACGTAGATGTACAGTTCATTCCATAAACAAGTGATGCACTCACTTGAAAACATCTGAGAGATCAACACAAGCTGCTCTGAGTCAGTATGGGGGAGGTCTTGAGCGTCTCAGGAAGCTGCAGCAGGGTGACATTAGTCTACATAAAGGCCACGCAGGATGCCTCCTCTTCAGTCAGTCACTGTAAAAAAACAGCTGCACAAACACAGCCGACTTCATGGGAACAAGCGCAAAAGAGAGAACACAGTCAGTCTGATTGATCAGCAGGCCTCAGTTTAGACACAGAGAACAGGCATCCATGTGTATGAGCATTTTTCATCAAGGAGATTTGGTTTTTACCAGTTGATCTGAGAAGGATCTGGAATATTATTTCTGGGCGAACACATTTACAACAGAAATTGAAAAAGGTGAGTGTTGCTCTGATGATGGTCTTTTGCTTGATGGAAGTTTCTTTATTTCTTTTTTTGTGTGTTATTAGAATATAGTAGAATATTAGTAAAAAATATTGCCTGATCACTTGTATTATATGAAATAAATATAAATTAAAATAAGCATTAGATTTTTAGATGTTTTATTAACTTGCTGCTGCTAAAATAAGTAGTATGCATTCATAAGAAAATCATCTAATCATTTTAATTAATCTGTCACTCTGGTGTGAAGTAGATTTTATTCCTCACAAACATGTTTCATGGAAATGTAACACAGGATATCGATGCCTCTTGTTGTGGTTTGGCGCCTTCCTGTATATCATCTAGCTTTTGTTTCCAGGTTACAAAATAGTGTAAGCTGCACGGCTGTCATATCAGATAATTAATATCAGATAACTTTAATGTGTTTATTGGTTTTCAGTTTAAGTTCAATGCAAAAAACATTTTGTGTTTTACAAATAAAAGAGCACAAAAGGACAAAAAAGTAGTAAATAACTGGCAAAGGATTAAAAACACACAATGAGAAATAAATAAATAGAATAAAATAATCAAAGAACATTTTAAAAAGGGGAGGTTCAAGTTGCTTATGAATTCAACATGAAATTTAATTATTCAAAAATAATGACAATGACTAGGTCTGCAAATTACATATGAAGAGATTTAAAGCTTAGATTCAGCGTTGTCCACGAAGCATAAACCTGAGTTTCTCTAGTTTTAAATAGGGGTGTAAGAAAATATAGAAAAAATCGATTTGTGATACCGTATCGATTCTCTAAACAGTGTATCGATTTTTAATTAATAGTTTACATGCAAAGATTAACTGAGTCAAGACGTTAATATGCCCTCTCAAAGTAGAGCTATGACGTTGGATGTTACAGGAAGTGTGATAAATGCAGATCCCACTGTTCTGATTGCATAAAAAAAGTAACAAAAAATAATCAGAATTTATGCATATGGTGGTGTTTCTTTATACGACAGGTTTCCTAAAAATGTAATTGAAAAAGTTGCAATATATGGCCTTGCTTACAATATCGCAATATATTGCGATATATTGAATCGTAACCTCTGTATCGTGATATGTATCGCATCGCCAGATTCTTGCCAATACACAGCCCCAGTTTTATCTCTCCACCATAAAACCCAAAGGTTGTGGGTTTTTCCAGTTTAGGAGAACCAGGCTGACAACAATACAAAGGTCACAATCTTATAATTAGCTCCTCTAAGAGGACTACCTTCTCCTGAGACACTGAGTACTGCAATCAAAGAATCAGGTTCAATCACGTGCCCAAAAACTTCTGATAGAGTTTTGAAAATAGATTTCCAGATAGATGATTTTCTAATTATGCTCCCCGTCTCACCCTGTGTCTCTCTTCTTCAGCCATTTTAAAACAGCAAGAAGCCAAAGAACATGGGGACCTGCCCCATCAGATGTCGATCCAACCTGACAGTCCTAGAAAATCCACCTGAACCTTCAACAACACGTAGGTTATATTCCCAAAACATCAACATCTTTTTTCGTTTTTACTTACAAATAATGAGTTTTTATTGATGATATAATAATGTGAATCTTAATTCTATTTCATCCCTTTGCCTACTTGCATATATGAATGTCTGCTAGTCATCTTATCTTTTGTCTCTATTTACCATCCTTTTTCATATTTTATTCTCTTTTTATAATTGATTAAAGTATGCACTGTAGAGTGCCCTGATCAAGCCCCTCTGAGGGTGTTTTGCACCTCTCCATCACATTTGTTGTTGTTTATGTAATGTCAACTTGTACCTTTTTTATACGTGTAAACAAATACAATCTAAAATCTAAAGACACAAAATAAAACTAAGTAAAATGGTTTATTATAGGCATGTGCTTCTTTGTCTCTGCAGCCCTCCAGGAGAGCATGACTGTGTCCCTCTGTGACTACCCGTCCTTTGAGCGTACAGAGTTGACCATGTCCATCGGGGAACGACTCACCGTCATATCAGAGTACGTGTAATAGCTCCTCATGTTTCACCTTTGCCCTTGTTAGACAGATACAGTTATTCATGACTGCTCATTTTCTCTCCAACAGCGACGGTGATTTTCTGATGGTGAGGTCCACGACCACATGCAGTGAGAGCTACATTCCCACCAACTACACCGCCAAGGTGACACACAGGTAGGTCACAGTCATAAGAACAACACGTGTTAAGAAGACATCTGTCTCAGCGGACAGAGGAGGTGTAGAGAAGTGAAATGAAAGGGCGGGGGGTCCCCCTGACAGGTGGGAGGAGTCTCTGTGTGGGTGACCTTTACCTCAGTGGAGACAGACATCTGGTCTCTCCAGTGACATCAGCCGCTGCCTATAGTTTCAGTCCTCCTCCAGTGGGGAATCTGCTCTGATACTGTTCCAGTGGATTTTCCAAACTTGAAAACCACAACGAAATATTTTTTTTTGTCTTTGTCTTATTTTCCTATTGTGTCTTGTCTCTGTTCAGGTGGCTGTTTACGGGCATCAGCAGGTACAAAGCAGTGGAGCTGCTCATGCAGCCTGACAACCAGAGTGGAGCCTTCTTGATCAGAGAGTCAGAGACAAACAAAGGTGAGATTGTTGTTTCTCTTTCTTTCCACTGTGCATTAGAAACCTATTTAATCCAAGCCCAACACTGTGGCACAAGTACGCTTTAAAATATTATGTGTGGTGGGTTTCAGTGGATCATTTTCATTGTTTCTAATGCAGTTTCCACTATTAAAGGAATTTTCTTGTAGAAATGTATATTCTAATGTGTGATCATTTTTTTTAATAAAACCTTTATTTAACCAGGAAGTCCCTATAGAGGTGTAAATCACCAGTTTCATTACCATATGATATTTACTACCTCATTTAATTTAATTTTAAAACAAAAATTGTAACTTACACACTTTGCTATCGTATATAGTATGTTATTGTTATTCTATGTTCATATTATATTTTCTAAGCTAGTTGTAGTAGTCTGGTATATTTATAGTGTATTCTAATATATTCTTTATATTGTGTATACCAGTGGTTCCCAAACCTTTTCTGCAGGGCCACCCTTTTGTAGATAAAAAATATTTTCAATCCCCCCCACATGCCAGTGCAGAACTACACAATTTCAAAATAAAGGCATATATAAGATGTTAAGTGTCAACGTTTTCAATTTGCATCGATATATTGGATCGCTTATCATTAAACCGATATATCGATCCAGATCGATGGATTGTTACACCCCTAGAAGTCCCTTGAGATAGAAATCTCTTTTCTGAGGGAGACCTGGCCAAGACGGCACAACAGTTACAGTTTAAATAGAAATAAAGAACAACAGACAGGAAATACAAGCATCAAGCATACAAGGAAGAGACTAAATGCAGCTCAGATAAAGCAGTTTCTCAGTTACGTGGCCTTTTAACATGGCTTTACATTTTTTCAAGGGGACTAGATTATTCAAATTATTATTCCAAGTTCAGGGAGCAAAGTAGGAGAAGGCTTTTCCCCAGCTCAGTGCAAACGATCTGGTTAGGATCCAACTGGAATTATGGTTCAGGAAGGATAAGGAATATGAATCTGTGCTGGAATAAATGACGTGCAAAATTAAGAATCAAGAGCCATACATGTAGTTTAACTGCTGCATCTGTGTGCTATATTTTTCTGTTCAGATTGTTACACGCTGTCTATCCTGAGGAGGACCAACTCTTCATACCCGGCCCTTGTAAAGCACTACCGCATCTCTCAGCTCCAGAATGGCTGGGTCTGCATATCTCAAGGAGTCACCTTCCCCTCCCTGCATCACCTGGTGGAGCACTACTCAGGTCTGCACTGAGGATGTAATGCTGTTTTCTTGCCAGAGACAACTCTAAAAGAGTGATATTAAAATGTGGCCTCCTCTCACAGATTCTCCAAATGGGTTGTGCGGTCGGCTGACGGGGCCTTGCTTCATCCAGGGTGTAGACAACGCCAGAGAGGCCAGGCCTGTACCCACGGCTATCAGGAGGCCGTCTATCAACTGGAAGGACATCAGCAGGTGTGGCAGACTCTCTTTAGCCTCACTTCTATATTTTTTAAATTTCTTTACAAATTAAAAACATTAATCGCACATCTGTTCAAAATGTACCTTAAAGGGAGATTTATCATTTAATACTCTTTGCATCATGGGAGTGAGCAAATATGCTGCTTTATGCAAATGTATATATATATTTATTATTTGAAATCAATTAACAACAAAACAATGACAGATATTGTCCAGAAACCCTCACAGGAACTGCATTTAGCATAAAAATATGCTCAAATCATAACATGGCAAACTTTAGCCCAACATGCAACAACAGCTGTCAGTGTGTCAGTGTGCTGACTTGACTATGACTTGCCCCAAAACTGCATATGATTATCAGAAAGTAGGCATGTCTGTAAAGGGGAGACTCGTGGGTACCCATAGAACCCATTTTCATTCACATATCTTGAGGTCAGAGGTCAAGGCACCCCTTTGAAAATGGCCATGTCAGTTTATCCTCCTCAAAATTTAGCGTAAGTAACCAATGGATTTCTTAGGTTTTCTAGTTTCATATGATACCAGTATCTTCACTCTAGCTTTAAAACTGAGTCCGCTACAACCTAAAAATCGCAAGTTGCGTTAACGCGTTAAAGAAATTAGCGGCTTTAAAACTAATTTGTGCTAATGTGTTATTATCTTGTTAAATTTGACAGCACTCATTTTCAGTTTTTGTTGACACTGTCAGAAAGATGCTGATTCAACTCTACAGTCATTTGTGACTCAGTGCTGAATGAACTGAGTGAACAGATATGTCAACAGATAAGACTTGTTACTGGATGTCTGCCAGGTTTGATTGTGTGTAATGAGTGAGTGTAGAACAGGACGGTTCCTTGAAATGAGCACTAGTGTTCAGATAAATAAAGGCTATAAAATGCAGCGTACAATAGATTCTGATTATTTGATAAACCTCTGTCCATGTTTACGCACCAGTTAAAACATACTGTAAGCAAGGCGATGTATTGCATTTTTTAAATCTAATTTTAGGAAAACTGTCGTATAAAGAACACACCGCCATATGCATAAAATCTGAGTAAGTTTTTTATGCAATCAGAACAGTGGGATCTGCATTGATCATTCCTGTAACATACAGTATCGTAGCACAACTTTGAGAGGGCACATACACTGAGAGGGCACATCTCTTTGCAAATGAAATTAAGTATTAATTGAGTTAATCTTTGCATGTAAACTATTAATTGAAAATTGATACAGTGATTTTGAGAATCGATACGGTAAAAAACATAATATCTCGATATTTTCAATATTTTCTTACACCCCTAATAACCAATACCATGAGCGCTTTACTCATCCAAGTCTTCCTTTTGTGTCTCCTCCAGGTCAGTGATCTTCAGAAGCAAGAGAACCGAGTCGGACAACTCTCTGGTGAGCGAAGGCCTGAGGGAGGCCATCACCTCCTACCTCCAGATGACAGAGGGCAACGACCACAGCTGGGACGCCTGAGGAGAGACGGTGGATCAGTCTGAGAGAAAGAAGTCAGACAGATAGAGTGAAGTCAGATACTGTTCTGTCCTATCTGCAGCTTGGGCAAGCCATTGGAAGAGGTCACCTGTACGCCCCAAATGTTTGCAGCCCGCCCTGGAGCAGAAGCAGGCCTGAGACACTACAATGTTTGGAGTTGTGACTGTATGTCAGCAAGAAGTCTGTATTTTTTAAAGGCACACAGTGGAGGTGTGAGCTAAAAATGTGAAGTCAGTGAGATATTTGTTCTCATTTGGTTTCAAAAGTTGAATGTTTCTCTTAATTTATAACCTAATATGAATGTACAGGCTGTTTGAATGCAATATGAAATATGTTCATTATATTGTAATATGATTGTTGTCATGGATATGTTATTGGAATCCAATAAAATATGCTAGCTATGAGATAAATGAGCAACGCATACATACAAATGTAATCAACACAATAATAAATATGTTTATATTAGGGCTGTCAAAGTTGAATTGATAATGAGGTTATAACGGGCTCAGTTTTAAAGCTAGATTGAAGAAACTAGAAAACCTGAGGAATCCATTCGTACCAAATATGCCATACTAGCTTGTCGCGAAGGAGGCTAAATAACGCTTCAAACTTACGCTAAATTTTGATGTGGAAAAACTGGGGTCGCCATTTTCAAAGGGGTCCCTTGACCTCTGACCTCAAGATATGTGAATGAAAATGGGTTCTATGGGTACCCACGAGTCTCCCCTTTACAAAAATGCCCACTTTATGATAATCACATGCAGTTTGGGGCAAGTCATAGTCAAGTCAGCACACTGACACACTGACAGCTGTTGTTGCCTGTTGGACTTGAGTTTGCCATGTTATGATTTGAGCATATTTTTTTATGCTAAATGCAGTACCTGTGAGGGTTTCTGGATAATATGTGTCATTGTTTTGTGTTGTTAATTGATTTCCAGTAATAAATATATACATACATTTACATAAAGCAGCATATCTGTCCACTCGCATGTTGATAAGAGTATTAAATACTTCAAATCTCTCTTTAGGATACATATTGAACAGATACAAAATGAATAACTATGGACAATCATGCGATTAAATAATCGATTGACAGCCTAGTTTATATATATAAAATAATGTATATTGAAGCCACTTGATTCTCGCAGAGCGTGTTTTCTTCTCTGCCAGCAGATGCCGCTTAATTACCTCCAATAACTCATCAAAGCCTTCCACTTCCTGCCCGAGCAGCTCAGTTCAGGAAGAAGAAATAATGGCGACGCTTCTGGGGTCCGAGTCCCCCTGTGCCGGAGGAAAACGGAGACATTGCAACGGCAATATCGTCACGAAGTTAACGGCTAGTAAATTCACTGGTCAGGGTTTCAGTCGAGGGACGCAGGTGAGAGAAAAACGATGCATGTTTCGACTGTAAAGACGTCCGAAAGTTGGTCGACTGAGACCGGGGACTCTCGTAGGGAATCCAGCCTGAACATGAAGCCGTTGTCGTGGAGACTAGCTGAGGTCTAGTCGCCCCTGGCAACTTCGGCTTTACAGCTAGCTACAACATTACGGGGTGTTTAAAAAACGTAAACCTTAAACGTACAGTTCTGGATAATAATATCCGCTAGCTGACCAGGCTTATAACGTTAAGCACTACAACAAGAGTACGAAGCGAGCTCCGCTTCAAGTGGATCTTTTGTTGTTAGCCCCCTGTTAGCTTAGCATTAAATGCCAGGGTTAGCTACGATACAGAAAACGCTTTGAACTGACAGTTAAAACGGGCTGTTGTTGTTTTTTGAATTTTCGTGAATTGAAGAGGTTCAACGTTACTAAAGAGAACGTAGTTCAAATTTTGAAAGTAATTAACGGCTGTAACGGTCGCTAATGTTAGCAAACGGGGGTAACGTCAGCTAGCTTAGCTTAGCTTAGCTTAGTTTAGCTAAGCCAGCTGAACAGCTCAGGTGATTACGTAACGACACACAAAACCACAATAACTATCGTTTCCTTACATGGAGAGGCCACAACAGCTGTTTGGTACAAGTCACCGCTAGCCAGTTTATTTTATATTTCCACGCAAGCAAACATTTTGTAACTTCGGAGCACATATTTGTTCAGTTAGTTTCGATTTAAACGCTGACGTTTGTTGACGTTGTGATTTTCGACGGGTTTTTTATGCACCTGAACGTCGCACCTGTCCTGACATGTCTTTATCTCTGTTTCACTTTGTTCCTGACACCCTCGTGACTTTAGCCCCTTAAATTGCAAAGCTGATAAAACATTTGTATTCCTGTGCAGTCAGTGTCGTGCTCTTTTATCTTCCTGGCTGAGTTTGCAGTTTAAAAGGTAGTGTCTCAGTTGAATGAGACATGTTAGTGTGATGCAGACCTTCTTAAAATCTGAAAACATCCCTGATAACCTTGAAAATGTTTGAATTTGACAAGTTTTCTAATCTTTCAAATCTGTCATCGTTAGTGTGCCAAAAAAACGCTGTCTATTGCATCAAAAACATCCTTCAAGAAGGTTACTCCCTTTGTCCTTTTTGCAGAACAATATATTACTTGCAGAGGGAACATTCGTGACATAACACTTATCAGCATTAGTTCAATATGAAGCACAGATGTGCATTATAAACTTGATTAATAGTTAAAAGCCCCCCCCCCCCAGAGTATTTTTGACATTTCTATGATATTTCATATTTTTTTGAGTAATTTCCTGACTAAGTTGATTAGTCACACTGTTTGCCAACATTTTTTTGACAAATAACTTAAGATGACGTATGACTATAGTAGAAGCTGCAGGTCATACGTCATCCTCCGAGATAACGCAGGTGCACTCATGCTCGTTTGTGTTTGAGCAGCAAACTGATAAATCTGTTTATCTGTGTCAGTTTGTCTTTCTAGTTGGTTAGCTAGTTAGGTGTAGTTAGCTAGCCCAACTTGTTGTATTAGCTAACTGAGGGTTTTCATTTTATTTTTATTTTCTTCCCCCTTACTTTAGTGTGTTTATTTTCACAGTTGCATCTGTGTGTGCGATGAACGGGTTCAATCAACGAGGTGAATTACACAAAATCCAACCGGCAGAATTAACACAGTACAGAGACTGTCTCTCTCACTGGCTCTCTTCTTTAACGTACGGAAACGGAAAGCAGCCAATACCGCAGGTTTGCGGGCCTCTAATGGGTCCGGACTACAGGGAGCGCACACCTTTCAACCCAACAGAAAACCAGAGCAAAGCCCCGTTAGAGACATAAATGAATCGCAGTGCAGCCCGGTGCGGTGTCGGTGTTAGAGCTGAGGCGTGAGCGGCCGGTGCTGGTGGACGGTACACCTCCAAAATGTCCCGAAACTTCATTTTAGGGATGTGCATTACAAGCAAAAATATTATTCGAAAATCGATTATTAGTCTATTATTTTTCGAAAATCGATTACTAGTCGATTATTTTTCGAAAATCGATTATTAGTCGATTATTTTACAAAATCATAGCAAACCCGATTATTTTGTTTCTGTCGGGTTTGAATTACGATATGTTCCGCTGATCAACCTGCTGCAACTACGAGGGGCGCGGCGCCACTTGAGCGCGCACAGACACACACCCCTGCGCTGACAGAAACAAGCCGAACTGAAGGTGCCACACATGTTTTACCGGTAGTGACGTTACTACCTGCGCCTGCGACAGTTAAAATAAGGAAAAAATATATTTTTTTTTAAGACTGGACGAATAGTCGCATAAACTAGTCGATTTTTTTTTTAAATAATTTAACGACTATTCGAAAAATCGAAAATCATGACCCATCCATACTGCATTTCAAACGGCGGACCACGGCAGCATGTCTATCCGTCCTCCGTTGCGCTGTGATTGGCGAGCGGAGGTGCGGCTACTCGGTGCAGCAGCAGCCAGACGGCCGCCTTGCCAGGAGGAGACGGTAAAGAAGAGAGCGAGTGAGAGAGAGTCAGTGTGTTGCGCTAATTCTTGTCTCATTTGTGGTCTGATAAACACTAAATTCATCTAAGCTGCTTTTATCTTAACTGGGTTGAAAAACGCTGAAATCTGGTTGCTATGGTGACGAATTACGTGACTATTAACCACACCCCCATCCTCTGTTTGAGAAAGAACATTAACCAAAAAACAGGAAGTAAAACTGACTGGAGGGGGGCTTTACACTCCAGTTTCTTACTGAAATGTTCTATGTTCTTACTCTTAACTTGAGTTTCTGTTCTCCTTGTTGCAGTAGTCTGCTATATGACCTAAGGTTTGGCTTAAGTATAATCTCTTTTAAAAGAAGACTCACAACCTTCCTATTCTCTGGGAACTTTTGTTTTTGTTAAACGTCGTACACATGTTTTCCAGGAGGGAAGATTATCTGAGACTGGGTTTTCATATGCAATTTTATTGACCACATTTGCATACATTTTATAGACTGCATATCGTTGTTTTACTCTAAAGCACACTGTGCTTTCCTCTGTATGAAACATGATATTAAAGGGATAGTTTGGGTGTTTTGAAGTGGGGTTGTATGAGGTACTTTCATAGTCAGTGTATTACGTAGTAGATGACGGTCGGCACGGCCCCAGCTTGGAGAAGCAGACAGGAGCAAAACAATGTACTGCTGTGAACGGGGCCGGCAGCAAAACGTATTTTAGCCACCTAAAAGAAAGAAAACAATCAATATCTGTTTGAGTGTGCATTATATTTAGAATATTTTCCGATGGGGAACTGAACTGAAAGTGAAACGTATCTATACTGTTTTTGTCAATGGGGTCTGGTGGCTTTGAAGAGAGCATAGATGAGTTTCACTTTCAGTTCCCCACCAGAAAGGGCTGTCTAGATAAAGCGGTGAAAATATTCTAAATACAGTGTACGCTTATATGGATATCGTTTTCTTCTTTGTCTTTCCTCTTTATCTTAGGTGGGCCTTTCTTTTAGGTGGATAAAATATGTCTTGCTGCCGGCCCCGTCCACAGCACTATATTGCTTTGATCCCGTACCAGTACTCATGTCTGTTTCTCCAAACTGGGGGCGTGCCGGCCGTCACCTCATACCTCATACAACCCCACTTCAAAACACCCACACTACCCCTTTAAGGCCAAAATAAAATGTACATTTTTCTCAGCCTGACATCCACCAGTACAAGCAAAAACGGACCCTTTTAAAACCTCTCTGAATCCTAATGCAAATAAACATACTCTCTTACTGTGTATGTTGCACTATTTAAGGTTGCCTGTTTTTATGTGTCTCAGCTCCCAGGAGGCCTGCTCCAGGAGAGAGATAAACGGGCCAAGTGGCATGGCATCCCTACTCTGCTGCAGAGGCTCTACGAGAGCAGCCATCCCAACAGTGACCTCTCCCATGCCCACAGCTTTCTTAAGGTAGCCACACAGCACTAGTCCATCCAGTTATGATGCCGTGGAATTACTGGTTTTAGCCACTTGTTGCTGAATGTTTTAGGCCCAGACACACCAAGCCGACATCAAAGAACTAGTGGCGATGAAGGCTGACTGTTCCGTCTCCTCACGTCGCCTTTGTCTTGGCCGACAAGTTACATTTGAACACACAACAAAGACGACAGCCGACGGCCAGTTAGCACGTAAATTCTGCACCTGTGTGAGAGGAAATAACTCTCCCTACCAGCAGGTCTTGGTAGTCTGTATTTGTCATTCGAAAAGGGAAACCGGAAGACTGAAGACGGCAGATATACAAGCCGTTATGATACTCACATGAAACAAAGCAGCGTTTGCCGACCATTTTCACACCACTCTCACTCACCACTTAGCTTCATTCCAGATGGCCATGTCGTTGTGAAAATATCCGTGTATTGGAATGATCAGATGAGATGAAAATGGAAAATGAGAAGAGCCTTCTGTGTTTTTCCTCTTGACTTTACTCGTTTGCTTGCTTTCCTCACTTCCGGTTCTCTTCTCGTGCACTGATTTGTTTAAGCTGAACAGCCAATCAGAGCGATTTCTCTCACCGAAGGGCTCCGCCGCAGATTCAACATGCTGAATCGGCAAAAAAACCTCCAACACGGGCAGACTAGAGCCAACGGTGCGGTGTGTCAGGGCCTTTACTTTGGAGCTTGGGTGATGTAAATTACATGTGGACAATGGTTTTTGTCAGGTATTATCATCCCAGCTCTCCATGGAGGCCATGTCTTTTGTCACGGAGGACAGGAAGACCGCTCAGGAATCTACCTTCCCCAACACGTACACCTTTGACCTCTTCGGTGGAGTCGATGTAAGTTTGACTTTCCTAGTGCTTGATGCTCTTTAATTATTGGACATTGAAGCTTGTTACCTCTGGAAAATCAGTCGTCATGTGTAGTTCAACTCCTACAGAGACACTGTAGATGTAGAAACAGTATTTGCTCACAGCACTGACTACTATTTTTCCTTTTTTCCTGAAGCTGCTTGTGGAGATTTTGATGAGACCCACATTAACTATGCAGAAGAAAAAACCCAATAGTAAGTAATGACATCACCCCTGTGAATATGTCCGCTTTTATTGGGAAACTGACACGTTTTTACATGATGATGATTGATTTCAATTTCATGATTTGCTCTTGCTCTGTGTTTGTGTTACAACAGTGAATGATGACTTGGTCAAGGACTGCCTTAGTGTTCTCTACAACTGTTGTATATGTGTAAGTATCCCATTACATTTTGTACATACCAGAGAAATGTCAGAGGTGCATCATACCTTGCTTCAGTTTAGCCCATGTGTATAACTGGAAGCATTTTCCTTGCAGTTGGTTTGTGCTGTAATATTGTCTCAAAACATTTTTACAGACAGGAATAGGCATGGTTTAATTAAAGTGCAAATTGTCTTCTTTAAATTCCTAGACGGAGGGGGTCACAAAGAGCCTGGCAGCGAGGGATGACTTTGTTCTGTTTCTCTTCACCCTGATGACAAACAAGAAGACCTTCCTGCAGACTGCTACGCTAATTGAAGATATTCTTGGAGTCAAAAAGGTCAGAGTTATACTTATATTACACTTGTATTAAATCCCCAGTATGAGCATGTTAACATTGTTTATGGCCATTCCAGACTTAAAAGGCCTATGAAGTCACTTTGTGATTTATGCTGTGACACCTTTGGCAAGCCAGCAATTATGTGCACCTGTTTCATAAAAGTCAGTCAAATTTAATTATTAATCCTTAATTTTTCTGGGAAAATAACATCCTTTTTTAAAAATCTTTGCTCTGCTAATAAATTTGTGTTGTTATCTGCTGGCTCTGTTGTCCATGTACAGACACCTCTAATGCCAGAAGATTATGCCTGGCAGAGCTGCCTACACCCAAATGTCACATCCATGCATTTATTTTAGAACCATTCTGTGTTACGGTTGAATTTCTCTTGATACTCTTGAATATTTTAAAATAGATATCACTATCTTTGCTTAGCTCTGTATTGTGAACGTTTTGTAATTTACCAGATTACTTGACAAATATTGTGTACTGTGAAGTCCGTCTTTTTGCTTTGTTTTTACATTTCCTTGAACCCAGACGTGTTGTTATGTGAGTTACTAAATCCTTCATGTGGAGGGTTTGTAGACTCTCTAATTGTAGCTTGTGCATCTCCTAAAAACATACAATGACTTAATTATCTATACGTCGGAGCTTCATGTAGAATGCAAAAATGTGGTTGCTTTGTGTTTTCTCCTTAATATTTCTGGTCCTGGTTGTGTTAAGTAGTGGTGAAGACAACTAGGAGCAGTTTGACAAAAGTGTATCCTCTTCTTTTTAGATAGATTAATATTTTGTGATTTTAGGAAAGGTAATTCCAGTTGAACCCTCCTCCCCGCTTTGTAGCACAAAGTGAGAGAATGTCAGTAGGAATGTCACATGTCCACATTATTTGCGATGGTTTTACAACAGTTGACATTTTAAATTAATTTTAAATAGTGATATCTATGATATAACCTCTGCAACATCATGAAGAATAGAATTATACTTTTCAGGTAGCGGTGGTAAATGGGAAATAAATAGCTAATAAGCAACTGGCAAAGACATTTCTTGTTTTCAAAAACTCTTTTTGTAGCAATGGAGAATTTAGTGTATTAAAAACATGCATGTCCTCTGTTTTTAAGTACCCTGTCCCAGCGCTACAGTGGCTTTTCTTTTCCTGTGTGCTCCATTAGTCCTAAAGAAAATAATGTGTGCGTAGGCATACCTGGCATGGATTATGTACCAGGCCTAAGAGAGAAATCTTGAGAAAATGTTTTGCCTGGTAACCTGTCCTGAGCATTATGTCATTATTTCAGATCACAACAGATCAAAACATCAGAGGAAATTCAGCCTGACAAAATAAGTTATGAACCACTGCCACGATAAATGAGTGAGAAACATATACAGGGCACAATTTACCCTTTTATCTGTGATGCTGTTTGTTTGTTTCTTGTTTTAAAATGAAAAGTCAAAGCCCCTTTTGATTTCGCAATACTGCCGTAACGAAGATCCGTCGTTAAACTGGCTTTGCTTTTTCATACTGAACCAAGCAATGGCCGCATAATGCCCCCCAAAGTGTGATTTTTTTTTTTTTTTTTTTTTTTTTTTCTTTCAGATGGCACGCAGGCATCACGCGAGCAAAAGAGCTGTTACGATTAACACAACCGCGTTGGCGTAACAACTGTCCTCCCATTACGCTCCATACCTCTTATACAAAACAGCAAGGCTGAATAACGGCGCAACACTTCCGCCTTGAATGGGCTGTGTGAAAGGGGCTAAAAATTATATTATGTTTGTTTTATGGGTAAACATCTTTTTAGCTTTCATCCATAAACTGATCTATTGCAATACGAAGATAAAATACGGCTACAGTTTTAGCAGGTAGCAGATTTATTCAGGGTCAATCTCATAACTTGTGAAGTGCGTAAATGTCTGCTTTCTGTCTGCTTTCAGTTTGGTAACAGTTCATATGTTTGACTTTCCCAGGAGATGATCCAGTTAGAGGGCATCCCCAACCTGTCGGGCCTGGTCCAAAGCTTCGACCAACAACAGTTAGCCAACTTCTGCCGCATCCTGTCCGTCACCATCTCAGAACCTGATGTAGGAAACGACGACAAGCACACGCTGTTGGCCAAAAATGCACAGCAGAAACGCAACGCCAGTCCCTCACGGGCAGAGGTCAACCAGGGTAGGTTGTCTTCAGAGTAATGACTCCATACTGTTATGTATTTTGTGATATTGGAAAAGAATGGATCAGTAAATTGTGAACTATCAATACTATTTCTCCGATAGTAACCCTGCTGAACATCCCTGGCTTCATTGAGCGGCTGTGTAAGCTGGCCACTAGAAAGGTGTCTGAGGCCACAGGCGCTAACTTCCTGCAGGAGCTGGAGGACTGGTACACATGGCTGGACAACGCTCTGGTCCTGGACGCCCTCATGCAGATGGCGACTGAGGAGGCTGAACAAAGCAGTACAGGTGAGACAAGAGTTGGTTGTGCTGCCGGTTCTTCACATCGCTTAAATCCTACGGACTTTTATTGATATATATTTTTTTCCTCACCTCCAGAGTCATCAGATGAGAGTTCCCTGGCCACAAGCCCTCTGAGACATCGACTGCCCCAGTCCATGAAGATCGTCCATGAGATCATGTATAAAGTGGAAGTGCTCTATGTGCTATGTGTCCTTCTTATGGGCCGACAGAGGAACCAGGTACGAAACAGCACACATCTCTTCCCTCCTTGAGATTCAAAGGGATAGTTTGGGTGTTTTGAAGTGGGGTTGTATACTGGGGTTGTAGGTACTTATCCATAGTCAGCGTATTACCTACAGTAGATGATGGTCGACACGCCCACAGCTTGGATAAGCAGAGAGGAGTTACAGCATCGAACCAAACCAATGTACTGCTGTGGACGGGCCGGCAGCAAAACGTATTTTAGCCACCTAAAAGAAAGACCCACCTAAAAATATCAATATCAGTTTAAGTGTACGCTATATTTAGAATATTTTCACCGCTTTACTTTGCCGTCAGACAGCCCTTTTCCGACAGGGAACTGAAGCCACCAGACTCCATTAAAATAACCTGCAATTTTAGCTCACAGAACACAGGGATTGCTTGTCTACTGCTGCCCCGATCGGTTAGTTTGTTTGTGTTATTGTGTGACTTTGGTGAATCTGAACTAATCAAAGTCACACAATAGCACAAACAAACTAACCGATCGAGGCAGCGGTAGACCAGCAACTCTTGTGTTCTGCAAAGTAAAATTACAGTCTCTTTTTCAATGGAGTCTGGTGGCTTTGGCGAGAGCATAGGCAATGGCTTCAGTTCTGAGTCGGAAACATAGACTGTATAGCTGTCTCATGACAAGGTAAACCGGCAAAGATATTCTAAATATAGCGTACACTTAAACTGATATTGATATTTTTAGGTGAGCCTTTCTTTTAGGTGGATAAAATACGTTTTGCTGCCGGCCCCGTCCACAGCAGTACATTGCTTTTGCTCCCGTGCCAGTAGTCCTGTCTGTTTCTCCAAACTGGGGACATGCTGACTGTCATCTACTCTAGGTAATACACTGACTATGGATAAGTAACTCATACAACCCCACTTTAAAACACCCAAACTTTCCCTTTTAAGCTGGAGTGTTTGGTCTAAGCAGAGTTTAACTGTGTTTTTCACTGAGCCCTGTATTGTGTCTCTGCACAGGTCCACAAGATGCTGGCTGAGTTCCGTCTCATCCCGGGGCTCAACAACCTGTTTGACAAGCTGATCTGGAGGAAATACACTGCCTCAAATCATGTGGTCCACGGCCAGAATGAGAACTGCGACTGTAGTCCAGTATGAACTTTAAAACACTCTCTTTGGAAACTGGCTCTGGGCAATTAATGAAACTCTTTCAAGTTTAACACTCACACAATGACACTCTTTATTCTTCTTGTGCAGGAAATATCCTTCAAAATCCAGTTCTTGCGGCTACTTCAGAGTTTCAGTGATCACCATGAGTAAGTGAACCTTAACTGAATGCCCTTGGATCTCCTTTCAAGTTGTGTTTGTTGTTTAAAATGTTTAACCTGTCTTTCAGGAACAAATACCTCCTGCTGAACAGCCAGGAGCTGAATGAACTGAGTGCCATATCCATGAAGGCTAACATCCCAGAGGTGGAAGCACTGGTCAACACAGACAGAAGCCTAGTGTGTGACGGGAAGAAGGGTCTCCTCACACGCCTCCTCACTGTCATGAAGAGGGAGCCGCCAGACTCATCATTCAGGTCAGCATCGCGTAGGCCAGAGGTTAAGATGCAGGAGATAAAGATGTTGATATTTCAAGTGTCAGCCTTCTTGAAAGAGTCTCCATATTTGAGCACCAGGCTCTCTGCTATTTTTAAAAGGATTTCTCAAGATTTGTCTCTAGTTCTGCTTTTTATAGTGTTGTTGAAGTTTTCTGTTGTGCTTGTAGATTCTGGCAGGCAAGGGCAGTGGAAAGTTTTCTCAGAGGAGCCACCTCCTATGCAGACCAAATGTTCCTCCTGAAGAGGGGACTACTAGAGGTAAAACTACAACCACACATCATATATGAAGACGGTCCACACCGCACAGATCTGTCCTTGATTTTGACTGCTCACTTTCTGCTTCCGTCCCACGACAGCACATCCTGTTTTGCATCATAGACAGCGGCTGTACATCTCGAGATGTCCTACAGAGCTACTTTGATCTGCTCGGAGAGCTCATGAAGTTCAACATTGATGCCTTCAAAAGATTCAACAAATATGTCAACACTCCAGAGAAGGTATAATTGTACACGTTAAATACATTACAAAAATGTGTATGCTGGCCTAACAATATGCTGTCCTAACTGTGTGGTGGATGAACAAGTGTGTCTAATAGGATTGTTTGATATCTCTTGTGTAGTTTCAGACCTTCCTGACACAGATCAACAGTTCTCTGGTGGACTCTAACATGCTGGTGCGCTGCATCGTCCTCTCGCTGGACCGCTTTGAGAGCCAGACTGAAGATGTCAAAGGTAAACAGGGATAGAAAATGTATACATGTGGAGTAGTTCCCAGAGAACATTTAAAGGAGAAGTTACTGTAATAATTTCTTGTTTTGGATTGATTGTTGATTTTTGACTAGTTTGACTAGTTGACCTAGATTTAGGTGTTGTTCCCATCCTTATTCCTGTTTTGTTAAAGCTGCAGTCGGTAACTTTGAGCAAATATGATAAAAAGTTTTTTTTTTTTTTTTTTATAAAACTGTCACTATATCCTGACAGTAGTGCATGAGACAGATAATCTATGAAAAAAATTATGTTCCTCAGCCACCTCCTAGTGCTCCTAATGGCATTTGCAATCCGGGCAGTCTCTAAGCAGCTGTCAATCACAGATAATCTGTGAGAAAATCATGTTCCTCTGTGTCCTCTGGTGTCCTCTGGTGTCCTCCGGTGCTCCTAATGGCATTTGCAAGATTTCACTCCGATCAAACGATCAAGCTAGGCAGCGCTGATCAAATATGAATCAAGATTCTGTTACTTTAATGCCTATTTCTTGCCTCAAATGCTTTCAGAAACATCTTGTAGCGTACTGTTTAGCTGTAAAATGAGAAAGTTTGTGACCTGGTCGCCATATTGAAAACAGTCGAGAAAAAAAAACAAGCAGCAAACGAGCAAACTTTCTGATCGGAGTTCGCAAATTTCGCGATCTGTCTCATGCACTACTATCAGGATGTAGTGACAGTTTTATAAAAAATAACTTCGATCATATTCGCTCAAAGATACTGACTACTGCAGCTTTAAGACTTACATTAGATAAAAGCATACATAAGGATAGATGCATTTTTTTTCTAATAGCTTGCTGGTGTGTGACAGAATGTAAAATAAGGTTATTTGTGTAAATGTAAAAAAAATCATGAAAAACGACCATCAACGAGTGTCAGAGTATAATGGCAAACATTTATCCAGTCCTAGATAAATCTGAAAAATTGTTAAATATTGTTCCATTTAATCCAATAGTGTTTTCAGATAATTTTCTTTTTGATGACCATGCTAAAAAAATAGAAAAATACTGGATAATGGAAGTGCTATTCCTATACGATATGTTTGTAAGCACTGATTTCAGTGTTGTGTGTTGTTCACAGTGGTGGAGGTGCTTTCTGAATGCTGCCTGCTGTCCTACATGGCCAGAGTCGAGAACAGGCTGTCCTTCCTCTTCCGACTGATCAACATCATCAACGTACAGACACTCACACAGGTCTGGTTTAATTTTCAATTTATCACATGTAGTCAGGGAAACTCACAGTTCAAGAAGGAATTATTGGACTCACAGATTAAACCAAATAAATGGAAGACTATTTAATGTAAACTACTACTACTACTAGATAGATAGATAGATAGATAGATAGATAGATAGATACTTAATTGATCCTGAAGGAAATTTAGGACTTACTGGCATTTTAATTGATTTTTATTTGTGTATTGTGATTGAAAATAGTTCATCTCTCAAATCTTCCTTCCTTCCTTTTTGCATCCATCCCGTATCATTTTTCCTGCAGGAGAATGTGAGCTGTTTAAACACCAGTTTGGTGATCTTGATGCTGGCCAGAAGAAAGGCGAAACTGCCCTTTTACCTCAACGCCCTGCGGGAGAAGGAGTATGCTGAGAAGTACCCGGGCTGCCTGCTCAACAACTTCCACAACCTACTGCGCTTCTGGCAGCGCCACTACCTCAACAAGGACAAAGACAGCACCTGTCTGGAGAACGTGAGTAGCTCTCACTCTTTCCTGAACCTAACTGAAGTATCAGTAAATATCTTCATGTCACTAAAGTCCACACAAGCAGCGAGTCAGCAGACTCCCCTCTCAGCATCTACTGTTTACCTTCAGTCACGTTCCTGTCACACATTCTAAACATTCTGACAGTTACATGTATGCATGCTGGGAAAAACAAAGACTTGAAGTGCTTTGAGTGCTGCTTCACAGTGACATGGGCTTTATGGGGCTGGAACACAAGCATGTACAACTGGTTTAGACCTGCGTATTGGTTAAAGTGGAAAACAAATTCAAGAGACAGATGATTCTAAAAATGCAGCCGAGTTGTGTTCTGTATATATGAGTCTTCTGACTGTTGTAGGTTAAACACCCTTTCCACTGCAGGAAATTGTCCAAGAACCAAGGAAACTACCTGGTTTTCCACTGAAGGAAACTAGTTGTGACTTTGGTTTCTTGTAGGGCTGCTCCCTCTTAGTCAATTAGTCGACTAATAGGACATTTTGGTCTTAGTCGACTAAGATTTCTTTAGTCAATTAGTCATTTTTTATACCTGCTTCATGCTGAATGACTTATTTCCACATCTCTGGTAAACCCGAGATTTAAAATGGTGCTTTTGTGTGATTCTTAGTGGAGTTGATTAAATCAACTAATCTATTAGTCGACAAAATCGTATGAGTGTTAGTCCACAAAGAATTTCTTTGGTCGAGGACAGCCCTAATTCCTTGGCCATCATTTATTTCTCAAAGAAACATTTCTTTCACTACTAAACATTGCTGATTTGTCAACAAAAGCATCACGAGTATCTTCTCTAAAAGGTCCCTTCTTAAAGCGGTAGCAAGTGTTAAAGGACAGGGGAGATACAAAAAATAATCAAAAATCATAATCATATTTTCATTATTTCTTCCAATGTTCCATATCATCTTGCATCTTGAGGTAAAGCAGACAGGAAGTAGCAGTTTCCAAACTTTGTATTGCCGTTTTCGGACATGATTTTTCCTTCACTTTTGGTTTTGATTTACACCCTCATGATGGTGAGCATGATGCTGTAGTGATGTATGCATGGATTACAAATCACTGGGCAACCAAAACCGAATGCTCATACTCACGTATGTGCGTCGACAAAGTGGCTGCACACAGAAAACCTGAAATAGGCCTTGAAAGACAACGCAGTACAACACATGTGAATGTAGTCAAGTTCAGTAATTTGAGTATTGACTGATATTGTGAATTTATGTTTGATTAATCTGATACAGAATACTTTGCTCCAGCCCCCTTGAACAAAACTAGTTTTGAATCTATTACAAATGGTATCTTCACAAGAGGTACCTCAGTCAAGTTAAAGGTGCTAAATTCAGAATTCTGAGCATTTCTTATTGCCTCAATTAATGGTCATTCACACACACTCACACACTGATGGCAGTGACAGCAATTTGGGGTTCAGTATTTTGCCCAAGGACATTTTGACTGGAGGAGCCGGGGATTGAACCACCGATCTTCCGTTAGTTCCGACCTGCTCTACCTCCTGAGCCACAGCCGCTCCTGTCAGCTGTTATCAGCTATAACTGCCGTATGAGCAGAGCGGCGGCCATGAGCTAGCCAGTGGGGCACGCTTGCATGAACTAAAAGGCACGTGTGGCAGGACCAGCTACGTAAACAAAGCACAGAGAGGGAGAGCGACTTCATTCTCTGCTCAGGTAGACATTACTTCACTATATCTTTACATTGCAAATAGTTGTTTGCTGCTATGTTAATGCTTTGAATGTCGTATAGAGAATCTTTAAACATACATTTTGTTCGTGCTGTATAACTGTCTGTTCTGTTTAGTTGAATTAAACTGATGGATGCCTGAGTTTAGTGTAGCTTAGTCTCACTAGTTGTGTGTTGGAGCAGTAGCAGCTTCACTAAAGATGAGGTAGTCAGCATTTCCCGATAGTGAGGTTGTCACACTTAGCCTTGCATTAAAGCTGTATTAATCAGTATATTTATATTAAAAATGACTGAATCTGTAACGTGGAAGGGTTCACTTGTGGTGACAAACAGTTCTCACCAACTCTGCAGTTCCCCTCAGCTCTACGGTGCATTTAATCACACCACTCATTGTTTTTACTTTATTTATTTCACTCTCATTGCTCTCATCAGCATTGTTTCCAGCCGAAGCACACAGATGTTTTCAGTATGAAAGCTTTGTATGCTACTGGCCCGGCACCAGACGGCAGACAGGCAGAGTTGGTGACTAGCTGGTGAATATAGTGGAGCATTTAGCCACCTAAAGAGACAGATATTTTTCTCAAGACTTGGGTCGGACCAAAACATTCACCAGGTGGATAGAAACACAACTTCAAATTAATGCTAATGTTGCTCCAGAACTGCTGGATGTGTAAATAGGCAATTGTTTGCTGTAACAACTTTATATGGTGATGTCAATGTTGTGTATTTGCTTGTTCCGCTGCCCCCAAGTGGCTGAATATACAAATCATGGCTGCTTCAACATTTACAATGTTTCCTGATATTTTCACAAGTATATACACAACCCAAAAGCTAAAGATGTTGACACACTTTAACGCAGGGTTTTAACCACTTTTATATAACCTAATTTACCGTATTATTCAATGGTGAAATTATCTGCTAAGTATACATGTTGACTTGACAACTTATAAAATGGCGAAGTCCCCCCCCCCTCCGGTGGACCCCATGGGACCTTATTTTGGAAAAAATATGAACAGTAGTCAACGGCGAGAGACAAATATTTTTTTGATCGTGTTTGAATTGCGCCATGAATCACACACATGATGTTTGTCAATTTAAAATATAATTTTGCAAGTCAAGAAAGTGGCAGTTTGTCGTCGTATCATTTAGTTTTGTGTGAAACCGCTCAGTGAACTACATCTCTTGTCTCACACAATATACAGTACGTCTATTTGTCTCTCTCCGTTGACTACCGCTCATATTTTTTCCGAAATAAGGTCCCATGGGGTCCACCTGAAGGGGCGGGACTTAGCCTCTCTATTGCTGCTACTAATAGTTACCACACACTGTGGTTAGCTAGCTAATTAAGAGACAGTTAATAACGAGCACTAAGTCAAAAAATTATTCTTATTGTTCTAAATCCTCTCTGTGGTTTCCGTCTTCTCAGAGCTCCTGTATCCCCTTCAGCTACTGGAAGGAGACGGTGTCAGTGCTGCTGGGCTCAGACAGGACTTCTCTGTGTGCCATAGCGAGCTACATTGACGAGCCCTTCATGGATCTGGACAGAGACCTGCTGGAAGATTGACCTCCAGTGTGTGCACTCAGTGCGCTGGGGGGTTGGGGGTGGGGGGTGGGACAGGGCAGACGGTCACATGGAGCATGGACACCTAAAGCTGGTGCTGACTCCACTGGGCTGAGCCATCCAGGCGCTTTGTGACTGCGTTCTGGATGTAAAGACTCAACTGTTTTCTGTCTGTACCTTCGCATCGAGGCCGTCGTCACAGACGTGATGGGACGTAATTTGCCCGGCTGTCATCTGCTCACCAAGTTACCGACTTCTTCTTCTTCTTCAAAGGAAGAGGAGGAACCTGTATGCCCGCCCCGGATCGTCGTTTAACACACAATTAAGGGACCTTATGAAATGACACCTGCATTGGTTGTTTGCTTTAGGTGAAATTCAAATAGAGCCTTTTATATAACCTATACAAAATTCTATGAAAAAAATATGTATGATTCAACAAAGTATATGTTAGAAAAAAAAGATTCTTTTCACGTGGACTCGGTTCGGAAATGGCCACAGCTTAAACCGTCACCCAGATGTGCAGGTCAGTGGTGCGTCACGGGGCTGCCAGGAGTCCCACGACCTACACACACTTTGTGTTCACTCCACTGCCTGACCTGTGGGGGGAAACCGGTGATGTTGGAGTTTTTGCAGGGGTCTTCTCAATGAACAGCATTTTCATTTAACCCGTCTATGGGTCTATTTTAATAGGTGGCTATTGTTGATTGGTGCTTTCCGGCTCTACTCGGCACATTTAGGTAGCTTGTGGGCCGGCTGACGTGTTTCACAAACCACAACCGGGGCTCCTCTCACCTGAAACCATCCACTCTGTTCAGAAGCTTCACCCAGGGACTCGTTTCTTTACTTTTGTTGATTTACTTTTGTCTTGTTGAAAACAAAATGGCTTTTAGCTCTGGATAAACTGTAGAATAAAACATTGCACAGATTACATTGTTTTTATTGTTTATTATATTTTACCACATTTTGTTCATTAAAAACATTTTCATTTTGAAATTTGTATCCATGTTGTGAGAGATGCTTTGGGAAGAGAATAAACTATGCAGGCGCTAGTGTTAAGAAACCACTTTCATTGTTTTCCGGTCCACACAACGTTTATCTGAATTAGCCTTCTGCCCGACAACATCAGCATTGGATCGAAGGTCGGCCACTTTCTCTGGTGTTTCAAAATCTTTGACTACAAGCTGAGAATGACAATCTTTCTATGCGCTGGCTCTTTGTGCATGGCACCACTTGATCTTGCCATGTCGATGATGTGTGTCACAGCCTGAATGTGCAGCTGTTTTATGGAAACAGAAGAGCTGATTTGGTGTCTCAAATTTAAACAGACCCAACCCGAGATAAGTACAAAATGGATGAGCTACCTCATATTTTATCCCGACACCGTACAGATCAAACCACTTCTAATGACAAGTGTACAGTTTTCCTCCAAGCATGTCATGAGTCATAATAAATGTTCATGTGAATGTATACGGGCATTTCTACAGATGGCCCCCGATGCCATGAGTTGCTAGTGCTATGCCGCCTTGGGATGCAGACACAAACGTCCTTTACACTTTGAAAAGCCTTTTATTTGCTTTAAAGCTAATTAACCAGAAATGTTTCCTTTGTTTTCTAGCTTTCATTCAGCATGTCTTAAATCTCTTGATGGCTGTGCACATACTTTGAGTTAGTTAATCTTTTGTGCTCTACGGTGATACACTTTACAAGTGCTTCTCTCTTACAAATTCTCAGTTTTCTTTGCTGGATGCCCGAGATAATTGCTACGGTTAACAAGATGTGATTTGACACACAGGGTACTTCTGCAGTGATCGTATGTTATTGATCCAAATCTCCTCTTATCACTCCAGTCATCCACCGTAGAAGTCAATGAGGCTGTTGGTAGAAAAACATGAATGTTGTGAGCGCTCTTCTGGAGCAACTATATAAACAATCTCTGAACTTCTGTAGCTTTGTGATCTGACTTTCAGAGCGAGTGATCCCTCCGTATGATGCACAAGAGAACCGGTTCTCAACACTTAATGCTGTATGTGGTGTGATGCTCCTAGTAGGCCTTAGATTTCATTCATTAGTTTGTATAGAAAATGGTGAAATGTTAAACCCCTTTGGCCAAGAACATGCTGCACAGTGTTAAACGTAACACTATTTGGTTTTTATTTTAGATTCCTGATGCTTTGACTTTATTACCTGGAGATTCGTGTGATGTTTGGCATGAGGAGGATGAAACATTTTGCATCCTCAACTCACAAAACTCAGACCATGTGGTGCTTTTTTTGATCAAATATGATTGTGTCTCACCTCACCACGATCAAAAGCATCTACAGTGTTTGTTGAAAGGAAGGACCTTTAAGATATGGATAATATTCATGGTGTAAAATCTAAATCATTAATTCATTTTAGATAACAACCAATGCTTTTTTTCATGTGTGTTAGCATTGAATAAGGCATCAAATCTCACACGGTTGTGTTAAAAATCCACCTCTGCTCACTTCAGTCTTAATCTCTTTCTAACCCTGTTTGACCATCAAACAAACAGAGAAATGTTTTATTTTCACATTCTACTATAACTACTTCTGTAATCAACTATCACCCACATGCTCCTCCTCTAATGCTGGTATTCATTTTCCTTATTTAACGGCTGTTTGTCAAATTAATAATATAATAAATTCTTCTTTAGACCTTCTTTGTGGGATTTCTATCTTTATCACATATTTACACCGAAAAAACAAACCACAGTCACATTTAAAGTAAATATTTGAAGTCTTTATTTGGGTGCGTCTTCACAGTCGAGCACAGCTGTTGCAGCTGGCTGGCTGTGATATGTTTGGCCCCGGCGTTCAGCCTCCCATCACTCAGCATGCTGAAATACACAAGACAGGGGTGTTTATTAGCAACCACATACACAGTGACACAGAGTAACTCATGACCGCATCGGAGATCACATGAGCGGGCTATGTGAGGTCATCTTCAACAGAGGATTACATCCAGTCTCTTCTGAGATTAGTTCTTGTTATGAAGCCTGCGGGCTAATTTTAATAAATGCTTCTAAAGGTCATACAATTCGGCTGCATACTGTAATGTGAAATGTATTTAGTGTACTAACCTTGCTGCCCAGGTCACGGGTGCGGACCCGGAGCTTGTTGACCTGCGATTCGGCCGTATCGGCCCTCTCCTCTGCATCATCGACCTCATGCTGGAGCTTCCTGTACTTGGAGAGGTTGGTGTTTGCCTGCTCCTCCTGCAGAGAGGGGAGGCAACCCATTTAATGTTCAGGCACCCGATTCGACTGTTATAAGGCATTTAAATATTATAAGCACCATAGATGTGGGTCATTAGGGGCCTACTATGCCTACTATGTTGTGAAAGTGAAACTTAAAAGCAACACGTTCAACATGTAAAACTGAATGAAACATCACGTTTTGAACACAAACAAAAATGCTTCTTAGGTTTAGGTAACAAAACTACAACTTCTTTAGGTTTAGGCAACAAAACTACAACTTCTTTAGGTTTAGGCAAGAAAAACTACAAAACTAGAACTTCTTTAGGTTTAGGCAATAGAACTACAACTTCTTTAGGTTTAGGCAACAAAACTACAACTTCTTCAGGTTTAGGCAACAAAACTACAACTTCTTTAGGTTTAGGCAAATAAAACTACAACTTCTTTAGATTTAGGCAACAAAAAAACAGTTAGGTTTAGGCAATAAGACTGCAACTTCTTGTGTCCCATCCATCATCCACAACCTCCACCCCTGATGGAGTTTCACACTGCCTATACTACAGAGCCGTTTCACTTTACGTTGTAAAAGTGAAAGTAAAACTTCAAAGCAACACTTTCTAACTCGTAAAACTGAATGAAATGGGGTTTTTTTAACACAAAGAAAAAGGCTTCTTTAGGTTTAGGCAACACAACTACAACTTCTTTAGGTTTATGCAACAAAAACAGTTAAGTTTAGGGAAAAACATTGTGTTTTGGCTCCCATCCATCGTCCCCGACCTCCACCCCTTATGGAGTTTCATGCTGTCTATACTACAGTGCCTGACTCTCGCTTCTGCTCCTGTCATAATTACTACGGTCACTAGAGGTCGCTGTCGTGTTCTTTTATACCTTCTTTCGATGATCTACCATGTGAATAGATGATAAAACATACTAGTAGGTGTAGTAGGCCCCTATTGACCCACATCTATGGGGCTTAGAACGACTGATGACGCCTATTTTAATAGCCTGACAGCAGTCTAATCGGCTGGTACAGTGAACTGAAGAAGTGCTCAGGCTAATTTATCACTGACAGTATACAATAATACTCACCGCTTCTTCAGCCTGTCTCTTGAAACTCTTCAACTTGGTCTGCAGCTTGTCGATGAGGTCCTGCAGGCGGACCAGGTTCTTCTTGTCTTCCTCAGCCTTCACAGAAAGCACAGAGAGCTCTTAAAAACATGCATTCATATTTTACATGTCTTTATGTGCAACCACGCTGGTGGTTTACCTGGTAGGAGAGCTCTTTGATTCTCCTCTCATACTTGCGTACTCCCTTCTGATACTCTTGGCTCTTCTTTTGCTCTAGATCCATTTCATTCTCCAGTTCTTTGACCTACCAGCAACACCAGAAAATGTTTTTACATTACAAACAAAACCCATTACGAGGATTATCAAGTGGGACAGTGGCTACATAGGCGTTTAATTAGTCTCATCTCTCACCCTGGCCTCCAGCTTCTGGACCTGCTTCTTGCCGCCCTTGAGGGCGATCTGCTCAGCTTCGTCCAGACGCATCTGCAGATCCTTTATGGTCTGCTCCATGTTCTTCTTCATCCTCTCCAGATGGGAGCTAGTGTCCTGCTCCTTCTTCAGCTCCTCTGCCATCATGGCTGCCTGCAAGAATTCAGAGAATTAGCGTTAAATGGACATTAAGTAGAGATCAAATTACAGAATATTACAAACAAGGTGAAGAAAGTCGACCTGATCACTCTCAAACCCCCTGTAGATCCATTTTGAGTTATTCTGTAGTTTAAATCTCTTATATCATGCACTTTATATTAAGTTTATTCCAGATCTTACATCAGTGATGGCCTTTTTGGCCTTCTCCTCTGCATTGCGGCACTCCTGCACAGCATCGTCCACCTCGTTTGACAGCATGGACAGATCATTCTCCAGCTTCTTCTTGTGGTTGATCAGTCCAGTGTTCTACAGCAAAACAGTATCATCTCAGGATTAAAATGTCATGTTTATCTGGTTTTCAATAGAGTGCTCCAGGGATGACGTATTTTTGTAGGCCAACCAGGAAGTTGGAGCATCAACCTGGATTCTCTCGACAAAAAGCCAATGGGATTTTTCCATTGGGTTTTGGATTATTGCTGAAAATAAGCTCTGTGGCAAACAAACGTTTATGGTACTTGCATGTTTTGTTCAGCAAGATAATTTCCACAAATGAACACCACTTTTATGATTTTTGAAGCGTGAATACAATCGGCAGAAGTAAAAAGCTAACGTTAGGCTATAAACGAACTAGACCATGGTCGCATGAGCGTGAATATACACAACGAGGCTGTAAAGGCGGACGAGTCGGCGTGATGACGTGTAGTAGTCTCATTTAGGCGCTTGTTAGCCCTTTAGCCATCTTTTTCAAGACATATAAAAGCTTCAAAATTCACGAGTGGGGTATTTATTTATGCATTTATGTCGAAGAAGAACACGTTAAAATCTCTTCAGCTTGTGTTAACCACAGACCGTATTTCAGGCATCTAACTAAAAACCCATTGACTTCCAGACGAGGGAACCGGAAGTGCTAAAATGCTAACTCATTTCCGGGTTTTAGGACTCATTCCTGTAGCACTCTATATGGTTTCATTTAATTTCTAAAATTGGTAACCACTAGCTGGGATCACGTAATCAGAGCAGTTTAACCAAAGAGTAACAAATAGGCTAGAAATACTTGGTTTGGCAGAATATTTTCAGCTAACAACCACACAGACTAGCTAGCTTGGAAAACCAAAATACCCTCTTTCATGCCTATCTACTGAAAGTAAGTGACCATCATTTGATAAGCTCTTTATTTATTTGAAATCTATTTGTCATGACTGAGCTGCAGGATGGTTTTAAATGCTTCTTCCTACCTGAGAGTGCAACAGGTTGACTCTCTCGGTGGCCTCCAGCAGCTCGTGCTCAGCTAGCTTGCGTGCACGGTCGTTCTGCTCCAGCAGAGCCCTCAGCTCCTCCACCTCAGCAGCCAGCAGGTTGTTGCGGCGCTCCGTCACCGCAGCCTGCTCCTTCAGCTCCTCGTTCTGGTGAACAGTCTCATCCAGCTCCATCTGAGTGTCCTGGAGTCACAGATCATGTACAAGCAAAAGGTCTCAGTGGATGGAATTTGTTCCATGTGCTAACAATGAATCCGACGCATCAGGTAACTTCATCGACCGGCTGCTAGATGGACTCACCTTGAGCTGAACCTGCAGGTTTCTCAGGAGTTTCTGGGACTCTGAGGCCAGCCTGTTGGCATGGTTCAGCTGCACCTCCATCTCATTCAGGTCGCCCTCCATCTTCTTCCTGAGGCGTACCGCCTCGTTGCGAGACTTGGCCTCGGCATCCAAGGTGGCCTGCATGGACTCCAGTGTTCTCTGGTGGTTACGGCTAGAAGTTGAAAGACATCATGGAGAGAAAATAGTTTGTCTGGAGTGGTCGATGGGATAGAATGAGATCTGCTGTAAAGAAGGGTGAAAAGAGTAATCGATGAATCTCACCGAAGGCTGTCGATTTCCTCATCCTTCTCCGCCAGCTTCCTGTCAACGTCAGACTTGATCTGGTTGAGCTCCAGCTGGATGCGGAGAGTTTTGCTTTCCTCATGCTCCAGAGCGCCCTGAAATGGACAGACACTTAATGCTTGAAGATATTCTGTAGGTCACCTCTGTCAAAAAATATCCCAGACCACAAAAATGAGGATGTGAGCTCAGCAAACTGCTTACTTCAGCTTCCTCCAGGGCAGCTTGAATCTCGCTTTTCTCCAAGTCCAGAGCCTTTTTCAATTTCTCCAGCTCATGGATGGTCTTCGATCCCTGACTGATTTGATCTGTCAGGTCAGCAATCTCCTCTGGGGGAGGCAGAGATAGAAAATGTTTATATTTTGTATAAAGTCAACCTCCTAACTGGGTATTCATGATGTGAGCTACAACGACAGGTACCTTGGAGGTTCTTGTTCTCCCTCTTTAGGGTCTCCAGATGATCCAGGGTCTCCTCGTAGCTGTTCTTCAGTTTGAAGAGCTCTGTGCTCAGACCACGAGACTCTTTTTGAGAGGACTCCAGCTCTGTCTGACACTCTTCATACTTCTGTTTCCACTCAGACAGCACCTGAAGGAAACAGTAGCAGCGTTTCCATTCAGGGAATTTTAAGCAAACTTTTGAAACGTCGCAAAAAAAGAAATGTGAATTAGGTGCATTTCCATCAACTGCTTTGGAGCGAATAAACTTGGCTACAGCATAGTTTGGTCAGAAGTTGGCACTATAGGCTACGTATGGCTGTAATCCGCCAGTAAACAGAGTAGAAGAAGAATAGGTTGCAAACCGCTAACATAACAAGTCGGCTTGGCCTTCCAACCCATGGTCTAACCTGCATCTAACCATCTACGATATAAAAATGGAGAGAGGTCTTCAGGAATTTGCTGCAATTGGGCGAGTTTTAATTGTTCTTTCATGTCGGCTAGTATTGGCCATGTTTCATGTTGTCCAGAGATGAAGCATTCGCACATTATGGGAATATCCGAGAAGTCGCCGACATCGGAAACAGCTGATCAGTTATGCGAGTTACATGTTTGCTATGTCAGAACTTATTCAGCAAAGGCGTTTCCAACTCTTTTGACAAAGGCAAAAACCACCTCAAGCGAACGTAACAACTTTTTTTTCGCAACTGAGGAAGTTTTATCGAATTTTGCTGTTTCCATACAGCTTTTCTAATGCGATACTTCAAAATGCGGCTAATAAGACACATTTTTTCAGTAGAGCAAAAGTTATGAATTGGGACTTGTTGTACATGGTGCCAGAACCCAATCCTACCAAGTCACCAGGTAATAAGACAGATGCACAAATGAACTATTATTCATCATGGTGGTTTCCCTTGAGGACAGAAAAATCAATCCTCTGTAATAGTTGCCATCCGCTAATACCTTGTCAAAGTTGCGTTGCTTCTTGTCCAGGGCAGCAGCTGCAGCGTTGGCACGCTCCAGATCAATGACCAGGTCCTCGATCTCTGTCTGGAGCCGATGTTTAGTCTTCTCCAGAGATGAGCACTTGGCGTTGGAAGCCTCCACCGACTCTTCAGCGTCCTGCAGACGCGTCACCAGCTTCTTCCTAACGAGAGGCACAAGCACATTTGGCGCTCATGCATTCAAACGATTATTTTGTACCATTGAATTCTGTAAGTTAAAAACTCGCTCACTTGGCTTCCTCCAGCTCCTCAGTCCTCTGGATGGCGTCAGTTTCATACTTAGTCCTCCACTGAGCCACCTCAGCGTTGGCCTTGGACAGACCTCTCTGCATCTCGGCCTTGGCCTCCTGCTCCTCGTCGTACTGCTCTCTCAGAAGATCGCAGTCGTGGCGAGATGACTGCAGCGCATGGGCCAGGGCGTTCTTAGCCTTAAGAGACCAATCGTGATGGTAGAGAGCAGTTAGTTTAAGTGGCGGAATTTCTGCAGAGGTAGCTACCAGTTTTGCAAATAACCACCACTGACTGAGACAGTAATATGGAGCTGACCTTATTCTCCTCCTCCAGCTGTTTCTTGAGCTCCTCGACATTCTGGCTGAAGGAGGTCTTGGCACGCTGGAGCTGGGAAACCATGGATTCACGCTCTTCAAGCTTCCTGCTCACCTCGGCTACATGGAGGAGAAAAAGGCACCTGTGTTACTAACCGGTCTGTGAAATCTGTTTGTGAGATTTATGATAAAATGAAAAGCTTCTTACCACTCTCAGCCAGAGCTCGGGCTTTTAGGGTTGTGGTGTCGTTGAGCTGCCTCTGGAGCTCTTCGACCTTGGCTTTAGCCTCGTTCATTTGGTCTTCATACAGGCGACTCATCTTCTCTGAAGTGGCCTGCAGACGAGATGAAAATGTTGATCTTGTTTGATCCCGTACTACTTTAAATATTTCAGTGTGTCTATCCTCTTTTTTTCTATCTACCTTGCCCTTGGAGAGCTGCTCCACAATAGAGGCCAGATCATCGGCCTCCATCTTGGCCTCGCCCCTCTCCTTCTCCAGCTTCTGCTTGACTCGCTGCAGGCTGTCGATCTGCTCGCTCAGCTCCGCGACGCTGTCGGCCTGCTTCTTCCGCAGGGTCGCCGTCGTGGCCTCGTGATGCAGCATGGCTTCCTCCAGGTCTCGACGCAGCTTCAGAAAATCCGTCTCTCTCTTCTTGTTGGCCTCGATCTGGGCCGAGGTGGCCCCGCCAGCCTCCTCCAGGCGCTCGCTCAGCTCTTCCAGCTCACGAGCCACATCGCCACGCTGCTTCTCCACTTTGGCCCTGCAAGCCCGGTCGGCCTCCAGCTCCTCCTCCAGCTCCTCTGTTCGAGCCTGGAGGAAAGCAATGGTCAGTTATTTTGTCAAAATCGTTTTTCATAACTGCTCTATTAGAGGTGAAGAGACTAGTTTCCACCTGTAGCTCCTTTATCTTCTTCTGCAGCTGATTGACCAAGGATTGCTCATCTTCAATCCTTGAGCTCATCGCATTCATTTCAAAGTCTTTCCTGGTAGAAAATATTTGGCAATCATTGTTAATCATTACTTCTTAATAGCAAGATCATGTTTTTCTGTGAATATATGAAAACTCTCACTTTTTCAGCTTCTCTTCGAGTTGCTGCTTGTCGTTCTCCAAGTCCATAACCGACTCCAATGAGAGTTTCAGATCTCCCTCCAGCTTACGTCTGATCCGTTCCAGGTCCATACGCAGCTTCTTCTCTTGTTCCAGAGATCCTTCCAGCTGTTTCACAGTAGGAGGGTTGAAAAATGTTACATATTATATATATGATGATGACCACCTGTGCTTATTTTAGGCCGTTGGTTACCAACCTGGGTCCGGGCCCCCCTAAAGGGGGCGCCAAAGATCACAGGGGGTGCGCCAGAATTTTTCTGCTCTGAGGTTGTCAAAATTTGATTTGCTCATGTGTAACTAATATCATAATAACACACTTACTGGATAATTTATAACAGGGCTGTCAAAGTTAACATGATAATATCGCGTTAATGAGAATTTGTTTTAACGCCACTAATTTCTTTAATGCATTAAGGCAACTTGTGATTTTTAGGTTGTAGCGGGCTCAGTTTTAAAGCTGAAGATAGTGGCACCATATGAAACTAGAAAAACCTAAGGAATCCATTGGTACAAACCATGTAATTCTATGTCCATTTTCAAAGGGGTCCCTTGACCTCTGACCTCAAGATATGTGAATGAAAATGGGTTCTATGGGTACCCACGAGTCTCCCCTTTAGAGACATGCCCACTTTATGATAATCACATGCAGTTTGGGGCAAGTCATAGTCAAGTCAGCAAACTGACACACTGACAGCTGTTGTTGCCTGTTGGGCTTCAGTTTGCCATGTTATGTTTTGAGCGTATTTTTTATGCTAAATGCAGTACCTGTGAGGGTTTCTGGACAATATTTGTCATTGTTTTGTGTTGTTAATTGATTTCCAGTAATAAATATATAAATACGTTTGCATAAAGCAGCATATTTGCCAACTCCCATGTTGATAAGAGTATTAAATACTAAATATTTTAATCGATTGATCGCCCTAGTTTCAATGCATATTTGTTGGCGTTTAGCCTTTCAAAAACAACATTTTCACTGCGGTCAAAAAACAATTTGCTCTCCTGCTTGATGCAGCTGTGTTAACTGGGCGGTCTAGCCATAAATTACATTTATTTAACCACAATATTTTGGCTCTAACACTATTATAGTAAATTAATGAAGTCATAAGTAGGGGTCCTTTAAGGAAAATATGTTGGAAACCAATGTTTTATGCGATAAATACACTCACATCATCTACTTGTTGCTCCAGCTTCGCCTTGGCTTTGGTCAGAGAGTTGACTTTGTCTTCCTCCGCCTGCAGGTCGTCCAGAGTCTGCTGGTGAGCCTCCTGAAGAGCCTTCTTCTCTTTGGTCAACTTCAGGATGGTTTCATCCAGAACTGACATTTCCTCAATCAGGTTTTTAACCTGCGAGCCAGAAGAAGAAAATATATTTGAAATGAGAAATCAAAAACGCATTTATTTTTTTATTTCCCCCTAAATCTACTGAATGTCCTGTGGATCTTTCTGTGGCCTCTTAGCGCCCTCTGGAGGCAACTCACCTTGTTCTCAGTGGCATGTTTCTCCTTTTCCACTTTAGCCAGAGTGATCTCCAGATCGTCGATGTCTCTCTTCAGCTCAGCGCACTCGTCCTCCAGCTTGCGCTTCTTGGCGAGCAGATTAGAGCTCATCTCCTCCTCGTCCTCCAGCCTCTCCATGAGTTCTTTCAGTTTTGCCTCCAGCTGGATCTTAGTTTTGATGAGCAGCTCACAGCGGTCCTCGGCATCTGCAAGATTGTCCTGCTCCTACAGGGGAGAAACAGAGTGCGTTCAGCGCATTCACACTGTTTTTTTCCAAAAGCTGAATGTGTAAACACACGATGAGTGCCACTTACTGCCTGCAGCTGTAGAGATAGATCGTTCTTCTCTTGGACCAGGCTGACCTGCTTCTCCTCCAGCTCTTTGCGCTTGAGCTCAGACTTTTCCAGAGCCTCCTTCAGCTTGGCCATCTCCTCCTTCAGAGCGGCCAGCTCTTTCTCGGTGGCGGCGCTTTTCAGCAGAGGCTTGATTTTGAAGAAGAGCTTCATCCAGGGCCAGTGCTTGACAGCGTTGAAGGCCCGGATGTTCCACTGGATGATCATCAGAGCCGCCCTGAAAGCAAGACGCTGAGTGAGAATTTTTCTACCACTAACATTTTGCTTGTCAGGTTAAAAACTAATCTAAAATGGTACAGAGACCAATGATTCCCAATCAGGTATAGTTCTACTCAAGGTGATACTTCTGCAATTATCAGGGGGTATGTGGAAATATTATGGAGGAGCTCAAATAATAATAAAAAAAAAAGGATTTGATTTAAGTATATATATTGAGTCAGCTGAAACACTTGAACACCGCAGTTTGGTATTGAGAGTGCGTGAAAACTAGTTAGCGAGCAGAAAGGTCTAAATGGTTAACTAAATGTATTGGATAAATGGTTGAAAATAGCTATAAGTATTAAATAAAAAGTTGAAATAGAAAAAATATTATATATAAAAAAAATAATAAAAAAAAAATAACGGATAAATAGTTGAACTAGTTAATAATAATAATAATAATAATAATAATAAATAATATATATATATATATATATATATATATACACTTTAAAGTACAGCTAAATCTCAAGGTGCTACACATAAAGGGTAAAACAATCATAATAGAACGTTAAAACAATTTAAACCAAAAGAAAAACATGCGTTAAAATAAGATAAATAAAATCATAGCCACAGTTAGCTAGTGCTTGATTAAACAATCTAAACATTTATAGTTAAATTGTATGGAAAAATATTGTCACAATATGCACTTTTATAATTTAGAATGTTAAAATAACTAAATATAAATTCACATATTTGGAGGATGACTGTTGGTGGTATTGATGAAGAACTTGAGTTCACGACTGTTGAAACCAGTAGAAGTGAAGTTCAGATCGAGTTAAGAGAAGAAGGTCAAAAAGATTTCTCCTGGAGTTCCCCGTTTATTTATTTAGTTGCTTATTTTGGCACTAATCCCGCTGCTATCCTCTCTCTAGTATCTAATCATACACAGAGAGGGATGCGCAATGAAATCATACACCTAATGCTGCTTTTGATGTTTCATGTTGTGACCAACCCGGCAGATTGATTTAGTCTCAGCAGAATGGCGTCTCGCAGCCCTAAATATGGACCCGGAGCCCACCGGTCAAGGACTCGCTGTCAGTGTTTAGAGGGTGAGTTTGAGTGAGCGTGCACACGCCGAGGTGAGTGTGTGTGTGGGGGGGGGGAGCTGATTGCATTTTTGAAATGACTCCATGCCGGGTGCCACTCAAAAGGTGAACGTCTGTGTTTATTTAGAAACTAAAGCCCTCTGTCCAACGGTCGCCTTTAATCCTCCGTCACCCGCCACATATCCCACCAATGCACTCACTTAGAAGTACAGGCGCCGCGGACAAAAGGGGCCAGGGGCCATCGGGCATCCAGGGAGGGGGGCCGGGGGTTGTATTTTTAGGGAGGGCCCGAGCAGCTGCCACTTGACACATGTCGCCACCTGGCTCTGAGGACACCGTCAGCATTGTTTAATTTAGAGAGGAGAGAATGGACGGAGACCTGCGAGACGGGATTGTGTGTGTGTGTGTGTGTGTGTGTGTGTGTGTGTGTGTGTGTTTGTGTGTGTGTGTGAGAGATGGGGCCCATATTAACAGTAGGGGCCACACACATGCCTGGTAACCATACAAGGGCAAGCACACGCCTCACACACGCCGATAACACTGCCCTTGCATGCCACACATACTAGAGCGAGGGAGTGAACACTAAGGTATAGTGTATCACAAGATGAGCGGCTCGCGGCTGATTGTGTTTCTATTGAACCTGTTCAGAAAAGCAACTGTTGGGGGGGTTGTAGGGTCTTTTTCTTTTTTCTTTTTGTACTCACGTCTTCACCTTCCTGTGACATATTAAGCTCAAAGGCTTTCCTACATTTTATATTTAGTCAGGTTCATAAAAAACGTGATTTGGTCAACTAAATTCTTCGGTCTTCTTACTTCATTATCGTGAACTTGTTCAGCTCCCTCCTCATTAATCGGCCTCGGGCGGCGGCCTGCAGCAGCGTCAGGACTTTGGCCAGACGCTCGTCCCTCAGTTCTTCGAGGTGACCCAGCAAGCCGGCCTTGAAGAACACCTACATGAAGCCAAGACGCCGGGAGACAAAATGACACAATGATTATGGCTTCAACATCACTATCTTTTTTCAAATTAAAACACCTAACCAAAAAAAATAACATAATGAAACCATCAAAACTGAGAATCAATCACATACATTCAGATATATATTTTTTATATTTATATAAAAAATATATATATTTTTTTAGATTTATTATCATAAGCTCATTTCAAAAAATACCATCACACTTTCCAGTTTTTAAATAATTTTATATTTAACTTTTTTTGGCTGATTATTTTGCTATTCACAGCTCTGCCCCGGTCGCCAGGCAAAAGCGTGTAATAAGAACGCCGTTCTTGCTTTTGGTGTGTCTTTAGTACACCATGTAGTCTGTAGACTGCAATGCAGTGGTGTAATGTAATGAAGTAATAATACTTCATTACAGTACTTAAGTATTTTTTGGGAGTACTGTACTTTACTTGAGTTTTTATATTTCTGTCAACTTTCACTTTTAATTCAACTACATTTCCTAAATAAAATGTGTACTTTTACTCTGATACATTTCCCCTAAGCATCTTCGTCACTCGTTACTATTGCAAGCGAGCAGGTTTGGTGAATCAGTGGTCCGTGCTTACAAGTTACATCTTTCACGTGATGGGCAATGCAAATAAAGTGCTCTCAAAGCCGTAGTTAAGTTTTGATATCCGCTCAAGTCCAGGCATGTTGCATGTCAGATCGTGCTACATGCGACTACGAGGGAAGGAAAACTGGATTTTGTTCTTTAAATCCTTTAAGTTGTGAAGACCTTTGACCTTGTTTTGTGTAATGTAGCCTCCATTTTTAATGTAGTGTACATGTTAAGAGGAATTAACTTCTAAAATCTCAAAATTCTGACTTGCTTGCTATTTTATTTTAAATTTATTAATTTTACTCAAGTAATATTCTAATATGTGACTTTGAATTCTACTAAAGTCATTTTCTGGTTAGATATCTGTACTTTTACTCAAGTGTGGCTTTCAGGTACTTCTTCCACCACTGTTGCAATGTAAATGCATCCGCGTGATTATGCTACGCTCAGAGCTAGTGACAGAGAATAAAAAGGGAGAAAGACTGCTTACTGCGGTTGGGAGGGTAGGTTGTTTGATGCAACAAATACAGGACTTTCAACCAGGAGACCGGTGTTTTGTTTTGTAAGTTACGTTTGTGACATGTTCCATACTGATGTTACGTTGTTTCCGTATGTATTGTACTTAGTTTACGTACTTTTTTTAAGGCCAACCATGATGTTTTTCCTAAACCTAACTAAGTGGTTTTGTTGTCTAAACCTAAGTGAGTGGTTTTGTTGCCCCCTGCTGGTAGTCTACTGCACCTTCCTACACGTGTGTAATATTCACGCCTCGGCGAGGCAAAACGTGACACTGACACGCTATCCTCTGGTGGACAGGCGGCTCTGTTACACGCTTTGGCGTGATAACGGGCTGGCTTTACACAAGCTGCTACTTCCTACCTTTGTGTGACCAAATCTGTACTGGATGTGGTCGATATCCAGGGAGGCCAGCAGCTTCTCTGCAGCTTTCCTGCTGTCTATGAACTTATCATCTGGGATGGCGTGTGGGTTCAGGATGCGGTAGCTGAATGGATGAAAACAAGAGTGTTTTAGGACAGATTATCACTGCGACTCAAAGTCCACGCCATGATATTTAAAAGTGATCCGTACCGCTGTTTGAATTCAGCGTAGAGGATGCGGTTGGGAAAGCCTTTTCTGCAGATCCTGATGCCTTCTAGCACGCCGTTGCAGCGCAGCTGGTGCAGCACCAGGAACGCGTCAATGATCCCTGCGCAGAACAAGTTTCAAACATGAGCCTAGAAGTCACATTTGTTTAGCTCTTGATGATATGCGATGATTGTGCCGTGTGTTACCTGGAGTCTTGGTCTCATTAGGGATGATGCAGCGGACAAAGTGAGGCTGGGTGCTGCGGAGGTTGGTCATCAGCTTGTTCAGGTTTTCCTGTAGGAGAGGAGAAACACCGGCAAGTTAAATGAGTAAATAATAAAACCTTGAGTATTCCAACAAAACAAAATATTCATGTAAAATGTTTTATTCTGCAGGACTTTGTGTTCCTAACACGTGAAGTCCTTGATGTTAAGGAGAGAGGAGCCAGCACAGACTTAAAGTGATGTTCATGTGATCATTGCCCTAAACATCACTGCAAGTCTTAACTGCCTCCGTCCCAGATTTCCAATGACGCCCACAATTTCTCGCGCCACACAAAACATTGATAGTGTTATTTGGAATAACCTGTAACAGTAACGGACCATTTCACTCTGAGGTGTCAGTCTCACCTTGTGAAGCTGAGACACGGTCTGGAAAGAGGCCGCCTTCTTCCTCTTTTCTTTCATGCCGGCCTTGTGCTCGGATACTGCGAGGTAATTAGCAGAGTGATTAATTTGACCTCCTCAAGGTGTCCCCTATTGTCTTCTGTCAGAATCCTGTTTACTGTACCTGAATCTGAGGTGACATAATTCTCGTACAGAGCAGCTATCAGCTTGTTGGCGGACTTCCGGAAAACCCCCACCACCGTCTCGTTCAGTGGGTCTTTATTTTTGTCAAGCCAGCCAATAATGTTATACGGAACCTGTAAAAGCAGCAGGGACACCCATATTATTGAGTTCTGTATGTGAAAATGGATGTTGTAAGACTTCAGTGAGAACACACTTACCACTCCGGCGTAGTGCACCAGCTCAAAATGGGCCTCGTACTTGCGCTTTTTGTCTAGCCGCGGCTTTTGGAAATTAGGCGACTTGCCAATGTGATTATCATACATCTTGGCTTTAAAGCTGCTGTCTGTGGCCTTTGGGAACATGCACTCCTCTTCAAGGATGGACATGATGCCCAGCGGCTGGAGGAAGAGCAGAGTGTTACATATACGTCTCTATGAAACTCATCCTTTACTATGGATAAAACGCTTTCTTAACCTTCTCGATGAGATCGATGCAAGCTTGAAGGTCCAGCCCGAAGTCAATGAAGGTCCAGTCGATGCCCTCCCTCTTGTACTCCTCCTGCTCCAGGATGAACATGTGGTGGTTGAAAAACTGTTGCAGCTTCTCATTTGTGAAGTTGATGCACAGCTGCTCGAAGCTGTTGAGCTGCAATGAGAGAGGAACAGGTGTTCAGAGGAAAACGTTAGAACTGAACCGCGTGGAAAAACATGCAGCAGTAGGCCTATTCATCACAATAAGAGAGGATGAGGCACAAACAGAGCACCTGTTGAAACCAAAAAATGGCCGTAGAAACAGATGATAACAGCCCTTAATAAATATAATTCCGATCTCTGAAAATAATTGCAGTATTTTATCAACTTACCTCAAAGATCTCGAAGCCGGCGATGTCCAGGACCCCTATGAAGTACTGGCGGGGCAGGGTGGTGTACAGGGTGCGGTTGATGCGTCCCACGAGCCATTTGAACATGCGGTCATACGTGGCTTTGGCCAGAGCGCCAACGGCGTAGTTAACCTACAGCACCCAGACACACACACACCGGAGGAATACAGCTGTCATTCACATGAATAGCCTCTGTTGCTTAGATACCAGATTCCTGTGTGTGTGGAGTGGCGAGCGTATTGATCGACTGAGGATTAAGAAGCTGTCCCTCATCAGCATACTAGTCGTCCTGCAGAATGAAGTGAAGCGGCATTTTTTCTACCCTGTAAAGTACATTTCGTACCGCAGTTCTGCCTTTATATGTTCGATATGTTGTGCCTCATTTTCCACTTCATATTACAGAAAATAATGAAATGGCAGACGTTGCATCTCCTCACCTGTTCGACGTTCTGTCCCTTCACCACATACTCGTTCCCCACCTTCACCCTCGGGTGCAGGAGGCCCTTGATGAGGTCAGCTGAACTGACGCCCATCAGGTACGAGGCCTTGTCTGCACCTGTTGACCAAAACAGGACAACAATCACAAACTTGCTTTTAAATCAAATCGTTTGTGTGCAAGACTACTGTTGCTGGCTCTTACTCTCAGTGCCGTCGGCCTCCGCCTGCTCCTCGCGCTGCCTCAGCTTGAATTTCATGTTGCCAAAGTGCATGATGGCTCCAACTATTTTATAGCAGCCGTACTTCTCGTCGGCCTGGAAGCCGAGGATGTCCATGGCGTGCTGTAAAGAAGCAAAGATGACTAATCTCACAACTTCACAAATCTACTCTTTCCACGTGGACAAAATAAAAGCTCATACGTCAGTGGCCATCAGCTCCTGTCCGTCGTCCATGTTCTCCACGGTGGTCACGCCCTGGGAGCAGAAGTGGTAGTCGTACGGGTTGGACGACACCAGCAGCATGTCTGGAACAGAGAGTTTACAGTATCACGTCGCAGTCCTGCAGCAGTACGTAATGAAATATATCCAGAGCAGCCAGAGTGACTAACCTAACAGTTCGGGTTTCTTTTGCGACATGATCTGGTAGTAGATGTGGTAGCTCCTCTCACCGGGCTGCTGGAATATCACTCTGGATTTTTCCAGAAGATCTGAAGGACAGAAAGGAGAGATGTTCATATTAGACATGGAACGAGAAGAGAAAGACATGATGAATACAATGTTTGACCGTTAACTCACATATCTCAACATCAGCCGAGGCTAGTTTGCCAGTATGTCCAAAGTGGATCCGGATGAACTTGCCCTGTGGGAAAAATATCTTTTAAATGCTCCAGTAATCGCTCAACAAATAGCAGGATTAAACCAAACCCAATCAAACCCATCTGAATGTATATACTGTATACTATATACACAGGATTTTACTCACAAAGCGGGATGAGTTGTCATTTCTTAGCGTTTTGGCATTACCAAACGCCTCCATGGCCGGGTTCGCCTCAATGATCTGATCCTCCAGAGTCCCCTGGGAGAGAAAATTAAAATGTAAAAAAATGCCCAGTTACATTATTTTATTTTTTTTACAATTTACATTTTATTTGTTAAACATAATATAGCAGCGTATTTTTTTTCTGCAGCTTAAACTCACCCCTGTTTTAGTGGCAGGACCTTGCTGCAAAAGAATAAGGTGAGAAGCCTGTGAGTGTCTTATCATATGAAGCATGATTGAATGATGCGTTCACAAGCAAAAAGGGAAACATCACAACCAACTGGAAAATTAGATAGTGGTTGTTAAGCTGTGGTAAAAACCAATGGCCACTTTGTTTTATATGATGAAGTGTGGTGAACGCAGCCGGGGAGAAAAAGGTAGGAAAAATGAACACAAAAGTCAAAACTCAAAGCAAAAGGAAAGAAAATTTTGAGCCAAAAAAAGAAGAAATGACATGGAAAGGGAAAAAGAAAAAGTTAAAAATCAATAAGAAAGAATAAAGTGGCTGTAAAGGGCTTCACAACACATGAGGGTAAAGACTCAGACATGAATGTAATCAGTTCTCACATTGTGAGGAAAATGTATGGACACGGTTTAAAGGGGATACACTGAAGGATTCCTGGGACCAAAAATAAAAAAAATGAAGAAAATAAAAATAAAATACAGCAAAAAAAAGCTGGGAAACAAAAAAATGTAGCCACATCAGCCTTACTCCTTTTTTGGCAGCTGTATCCCCAAGCGCTGCCACAATGGCAAAATACTGAATGACACGTTTCGTGTTGACAGTTTTGCCAGCACCGGATTCTCCGCTATAGGAGTGTGAAAAAATAACAAAATGTACATACAACAGGCAAAAACTGGTCACAAAACTAAAAGGTAAAGGTAGTGTAAATCAAAATCATTTCATGTTACAAAAACAGAAAAAGAAAAAAGGAAGAATAAATTTCAGTAAAAGCCAAAAACTTTCGAAGGAAAAAATATCTTTAAAGTGGCTGTGTGTGGACGCTCTACATATAGTTAAAAGCTGTCTATTTCTTCTCTAATTTGTGACAAGACAAAGAAATATATGAATTTGAAGCAGTTGAAACTTACGTGATGAGCATGGACTGGTTCTCCCGATCTGAGGAGGAGAAAATAAAACAAGGCCTGTAACATACATGACTGACGAGTATGTTTGTTTATATTTGGTATCAGTGCACATGTGCTTATGTATGTCGTTATAATATCTTAGTGTGCACTCACTGCGCAGCATGTCATTATATGCAGAGTCTGCGATGGAGTAGATGTGCGGCGGCACCTCAGAGCGGCGTTTGCCTTTATAGGCGGCGACCACAGGGGCGCTGTAGACGGGCAGCCACTTGTATGGATTCACCGTCACACAGAAGAGCCCGGAGTAGGTCTGAGGAAACAGGAGAGGACACATTTTATTTATTTATTCTTTTGACATACTACACTATGACTTTTTATGACTTTTTTTAGATAATTTTTGGGACTTTTTATGGGAAAGAGCAGCTGAAGAGACAGGAAAGGGGGAGAGAGAGGGGACGACATGCAGCATCGGGACGCTGGTCTGATTCGAACCTCGGGCCGCTGCCGTAAGGACTCAACCTTGGTGCATCACCTAAAGCCAAAAAAGGCCAGTTCTGCTACTGACAGGTTGACATTGCTCCAGTTTGCAGTTGTAATTGAATCTGTATAATGAAGGGGAACTTAAGGGAACATGGAATCATGGGAAAGGGGAAGTACCACTGACCCATAATGGGATACTCACATAGATCATCCAGGCAGCGTAGCGTCTTTGCAGGTTGCTCAGCACAGACGCCTCGTTGAGGTGTGTCAGCATGGCCATGTCTTCGATCATGTCATACTTAGGAGGGTTCATCTGCTGGATGTCGCTGTCCTTCACGGTCAGGGTCTGAAGAGAGGGACGCAGGCAGACATGAGGAGGGGAACGATAGTGTTTTCATTCATTAGTACACATAGATGAACGATCACTTACCCTCCCGTCTTTGGTGTCAACGATGACTTTGTCACCGCTGAGCTCCCTGATCTCAATCTCAATGTACGCTTCTTTCTCATCGGGGATCCAGGCTCGCTTCTTTCCTAATAACAGTACAGCAGAGGGGATGCATTGAGAGGGAGGATGGTGGGAAGCAACAGAACTCTCCATAATAATAAAAATGGCTTAAAAATACACCAAATCATCACAAAGTAGAAGTATTACACAAAATACTCTATGTGGCAAAAATACTCACCTCAACAAGTGTGTTATTGTAGAAATTATTTACAAAACTTTTATATAGCACCTTTCAAATAACAAGTTAACAATAAAATAGTAATAAATTGTAACATTTACATTAAAAGAAAACAGTTCAATAAGATTATTTCATTTGTTTAATATTATTAATACATATTTTGCCATGTTTCCAGACTGTTAATTCATTCTTTCACTGCAACAACTGCAATGACGGAGAACAATCTCCCACCATCGTACGATTCTTTTGCTTCATTTAAAAACACACATGAATTTAATATTAAATCAAAAACTGAATTGATTAATGATATAATTATTTCAATGTGATTTGCCCTATAAGGTTCCGTTTCTTTGAACTCTCCTTATTAGGCCTACCGTCAAAGGCGACGGTGTGCGACGACATCAGCTCCAGTTCAGATTTGCGTAAAAACTGTGCAGCCTCCCCGAAGTCCTTCAAGTCATAGCGCGACATGGTGACAGCTGCTCGCCGGCCCAAAAACCCGGAGGCACCAGAGACACAGAGGAGGAGAGGAATTCCTTTGGTGAGAAAACAAAGCTTTGCGTTAGAGTCACTACTTCTTTACAGCTGTTTAGTTACTTCAGCCTTCCATGAGAATACTGTGCGTAAAGAGCGCAAATCCACTATCACCAAGTGAGAACAAAAATATAGAAACCTACGGCGCGTTAACTGACACGTGCCAGCAAATGTAAACAGTATCACTAAACTGATTTAACTGAAATTATGACTCTACAAGACGCTTTAAAGGGCAGCCAACCCGCGCGTAAAATGCGCAACCTACCAAACAAAGGCAAAAAAGTTCCCCACTGACCTCAGGACGATCACAACGAAATAACAGCGTGGTGAGATGTGCCCTCCTTTATACTGTGTCCCTCAAGGTCACGGTCAGTGGACATTTGTCCGTCATTAGCATATGCCACCTCCTCCGACGCCTATTGGTGCTGAGCGTCTGTCTCAATTGACACAAAAGGAAAGCTACGTTTTTGTCATTGCGCTAAACCCAAGCCGGCTATTTTTGTATCCCAGTTATTTTATGCACTGTACACACTGCGAGGGAGTGGGAGAGAGTTGCATTTGGAGCATCCCTGTAGGGGGGGAATTTTTTCACTCTGTAGATTTTGAAGGGCAGTGCATCATTGTGTCTACCAGGACAGCAATCTGTGTCCACATCTAGAAACTAAAACTATAAAACTACTCAATTATGTGCAGCAATATTAAAAGAAAATGAAATTATTAAGTACATATCTAGAATTTGGTTATTATTTTTTACTCACCCTTGACCTCCTGATAAACATAAATGAACTCTTCCCACTTTAGGTGACTGTGATGAGCTCATGTTGGCCTCTTAAGTAATAGTCCTTTGTGCTGTTAAGTGCCAAAAGGGATGTTTGCTATTGTGTGTGGCCACAGAGGATGCAACCTTAGAAGAGATTATTTCAGGAGCTGTGTGGCATTAAACATGCTACTATAAATACACAACATTGTATTAATAGAGAGAAACATGGCGCGTGGCTCATACGCAATACAGTCCCTCGCTTGTATTTAAAAGGAATAAATGTGATTCATTCAAGATATGTGATGAAAGAGCTTAAATTTAATTTGACTTTTTTAGTTTATGTTTGCTTTTATTGTTTTTATTATGTGTGCTTTTGCTTGTTTGCTTTTACTATTTCCTGTGTAATCTGTAAAGCACTTTGGGTATGAAAGGTGCTATATAAATAAATTTGCCTTCCCTTTTTTCTGATAGTTTCTACAAAGCTTTTGCCAGCAATGTGTAGAGCTTCAGATGGAAATGAGAAGTAACTATCCACTGGTAGCACAGGGTGTTATATTATCACACGTAGCTGCTGTAATGTTGTGTATCAATCAATCAAACTTTATATATGTTCCACAACTCATGCATCTAATGCAACTCCAAGTGCTGAACATAAAAAGAGATAAAAATAACTTAAATTTAAATTAATAAAAACATAATAAAGTAGAATATAATAAAACTAATAACTGCATAAAAGCCAGGCTAAAAAGATGTGTTTTCTTTTAAAGATATATCTGCTCTGTCTCTGCTCTCCTGTATCCACTAATTCTGGCATTAGCGCTGCGCCTCTCACACTCTGGCTCCACCAGATCTGACCTTCAGAGCAATGGGAGAGGTTGGTGCCTGGTATGGGAGCAGGGTGACAGTGCAGCACGGGGTGGGTGGGGAGGGGACCGCAGTTTCTCAGAATAGACAAAGCCAGAGTCCAGCATTCCTGATAGGGAGATTGACTGTTAACTGTTGGCTGCATCCAATTCTGCAAACGCCACGTAGATAAAGCCAAAGACGGTCGTCTGCGGCCAACGGAGACGCTGTAACTTTTACAAACCCTGAGAGGCGATAGGCCCACTTTTAATAACACAAAAAGGGTTCGCTCTGTTTTCTCTCAACACACACAAACGCAGAGAGAAACAAGAAAACAAACTAAATGGACGTCTTGACTTGAGCGACGGCCATCTTTGTTGATGCCGTTATCTGTCGCCGTGGCAGACTGAGAGGTGTTTCCGTGATGGCTCAAACTTTCTTGGGCATCAGTGAGATAGAGCCGGGCCGGAGCTATTCTGGGACAAGGGGCTCTTCAGAGAGCCAGAGGCTGGTTTATGTACTATGTCACTTGCTGCACCATTTGAAAAAGCTGGCATGCTGATAACACATGAGGAGGAGATGAATCCCAAAGTCCCCAGAGCTGCTGGCTTTAAATAAGTCCACATTCTCCGGCACGTAAACACACACAAACACATAGTGAATTGCACGCAGCGTTCGCGTCGTCCCCCAGCACATCTCTCTGCACGGCTATACTGCAGCCCTCTGCAACAGCTGACTTCTCAGAGCTACAGCTCTCCTTACGTCCCCAGTGTTCTTCAAAATCATTTAGACCCTAATGTGGCCAGGCCCATTAATGCTCATGTTTTGATTATTAGACATTTGTGCAGCTTTGAATTACCTCCCCGTATAAAATGACCAAACTAACGTGTAGGCCTCAGGCCCAAAACGCTGGGACCAAGTCCTCAGTTCACTTCGGTGGCCGGCCGGCCGTTTGGTGATGTGCAAGTGAGGAGCCGACATTTTGGGCATCAAGACTTGATCTGGGGGTCTGTCACAGTTGTTTTAGATCATCATGCACCGAATGCCAGCAGGCTTAGGCAGCGGGATGGAGAGAGATTGGGAATTATGACTGCAGTCATTCTCAGAGTCACCTCTCTCTCCATGTTCGGCTTCTGCACAGGTGGGCCTGTTCATCAGAAGCAATACGAAATGTTACTTCACTATAGGGCTTCAAATAATGCTTGTTTTCTTTGTCCATTAATCTGTCGATTATTTTCTCGATTAAGGAATTAGTTGTTTGGTCGATAAAATGGTGAATAATGTCGATCAGTGTTTCCCAAAAGCCCAAGATGACGTCCTCAAATGTCTTGTTTTGTCCACAACTCAAAGAGATTCAGTTTACTCTCACAGAGGAGTAAAGAAACCAGAAAATATTCATATTTAAGAAGCTGGAATCAGAGAATTTAGACTTTTTTTTTCCCTAAAAAAATTACCATCTATTTTTATCTGTCTATCTATCTAGAAATGTTGCTATAACTGTATACATTGTGCTTTGTGCAGTCTTGGTCTTGTTCGTCTCTTTTATGCAGTGGTGGAAGAAGTATTGAGACCTTTTACTTACTGTAAGTAAAAGTAGCACTACTACAGTGTAAACATATTTTGTTACAAGTAAATTTCCTGCATTCAAAGTCTTACTTTTAAGTAAAAGTATAAAAGTATTCGCATCAAAATGTACTTAAAGTATCAAAATTAAGGTACTCATTATGCAGCATGGCCCATTTCAGTATAATATATATAATATTATTGAATTATAATCAGTGATGCATTAATGTGTTCATCACTTTAATGTTGCAGCTGGCAAAAGTAGAGCTAAGTTGAAGTACTTTATATACTGCTGGGTGACTTATCCTGTGATAATACATCATAATGTATTAGTTGGTATATTGTTTTGATTTTCTATTACTAATCTGAATATGCAAAGTAACTAGTTACTAAAGCTGTCAAATTAATGTAGTGGGGTAAAAAGTACAATATTTGCTTTCGAAATGGAGTAAAAGTATAAAGTAACAAAAAATGTAAATACTCAAGTAAAGTACAAGTACCTCATAACTGTTCTTACGTGAGTAAAAGTATAACAAAAAAAGTCCTGCCACAGTAGTAAAAGTCCTGCATTCAAAGTCTTACTTAAGTATAAAAGTATTAGCATCAAAATATACTCAAAGTGTCAAAATTAAAAGTATTCATGTCCCATTTCTGTATAATATATATATTATATTATTGAATTGTAATTAGTGATGCATTAATGTGTTCATCACTTTAATGTTGCAGCTGGTAAAGGTGGAGTTAAGTTGAAGTACTTTATATACTGCTGGGTAACTTAACCTGTGATAATACATCATAATGTATTAGTTGGTATATTGTTTTGATTTTATATTAATAATCTGAATATGCAAAGTAACCAGTTACTAAAGCTGTCAATTAAATGTAGTGGGGTAAAAAGTACAATATTTGCTTTCAAAATAGAGTAAAAGTATAAAGTAACATAAAATGTAAATACTCAAGTAAAGTACAAGTACCTCAAAATTGTTCTTACGTAAGTAAAAGTATAGCAAAAAAAGTCCTGCATTCAAAGTCTTACTGAAGTATAAAAGTATTAGCATTAAAATATATTCAAAGTATCAAAATGAAAAAAAGTACTCATGGCCCTTGGCGGTATAATTTGAAGTACTTTATATACTGCTGGGTGACTTAACCTGTGATAATATATCATAATGTATTAGTTGGTATATTGTTTTGATTTTATATTAATAATCTGAATATGCAAAGTAACCAGTTACTAAAGCTGTCAAATAAATGTAGTGGGGTAAAAAGTACAATATTTGCTTTCAAAATGGAGTAAAAGTATAAAGTAAGATAAAATGTAAATACTCAAGTAAAGTACAAGTACCTTCATAATAGTACTTACAGCTCTTCTCAATCGCTTTGGCTAATTTTTTGAAACAGTTTTAACTTTCTCTAAACTGTAAGTGCAATTGTCACAACTATTTCATGGGGCATCACAACTCTATTGCATGTTTGCAGAAGGTAGTAACTCAGTAATAGTAATAGTAATAGTAATAGTAATAGTAATAGTAATAGTAATAGTAATAGTAACTCACTCAAAACTTCATTCATGCTTCAAAACAAGTTATTGTGTCAGTAAATAAGCCACCAAAATGAAAAGTTGTTTTGTCATCGTGTGAGCTGTCCTGGTCAAAATGTTTAGATGTTTTTTCAGCAGTCAACTCTGGAAATGTTTCTAAAATACAAAGCTCTGTTATGTTCTACTTGCTTTGTTGACACTGACTGCTTACTGTATTATACAAGAAGTTTTGTCTATAGCTGAATGCAGTTGTGTGTATCACACTGAGCTTTTTAGAATCTCATTTCAACAGCAGGTAAAAGTTTACTGGGAAAATTCAGTACTGTATAATACTGTATACACAGAACCAGGATAATCACATTTGTGTTTATACGGTAAATGTATTTGTGTAGCAATGTGTTACATGTATTATAAATAGAAAATTCACCTTTGATCTTTCGTGTAAAGTCATAAACAGTGAACAGAAAATTTGCCACAAAATGACATCCATGCTAAAAAAAAAAAAAAGCAACAATAAAAGAACCTGCGGTAGTTCAGTAAAAGAACAACTAATTTTACCTCCTCACAGTACGTAACACCGTGTCATAGATATTTATGGAATGTACATGCATGTCTGGCAGATGCTGATCATTTTGCATTTGACGGCTCAAATGATGAAATAATGTTGTGACAATTCACTGAGAATCAATTCATCAGTTTTGATCAGTAAGATATATGCAAATGGTTATTGTGCAAATTGTAGACAGTTGTACTGACTCTTTTGCACACATGCTAAAGACACTGGTTTGAATGAATGAGAAATTCAAATCTGTTGTGAACAACAAACTAACTGTTCAGAGATTTGAGCTCATTGTTTTGAAAAAATAATTCTCGTTCGACAATTGAGCCAAAACAAATGAGAAAAACTGTAAGAAATGTTGCTATAACTGTATACATTGTGCTTTGTGCTAGGGCTGGGCAATATGACGATATATATCGTCAAAATGATCTAAATATATCTATCATTTATATTTTACTATATTGTTTCTATATAGGCCTGTATTTATTTCTTTTTCTCTATAATTTCACTTAAAACTGATTTGTTCATTTTGCACTCAAGTTCTTAAAATGAGAAAATACTCAGAACTTTTCATCTCTCAAGTATTTAATTCACACAGGAGTATATAAAAATAGGCTTTACCATGTGGTTGTTTCATATAGACTATTTATTTTTTGAATTACCAGAAAACATGCTTTATCGTTATCGAGATATGAAATTATCTATATTGGGATAGAAGATTTTGGCCATATCTTTGTCCTTGTTTTTATATATTGTCTTGTTCATCTCTTTAATTAACTCTTTTACTTTCTGTAAAAAGTGAGTTTGCTTGCTCGCCGGCATGACGGCACAAATATTACGATCCCTGTTTTGCTCTATAGCAGTGACCTAAAATGGGCGGTGGAGCAGCGTTTCATTTTGGATCAAAGCATTCACAGCGGGTGGATATTTCTGTAATCGCCTCGTGCCTGCCCACAATACCTTGCAGCAACTGTGTGGGCTCAGGTCTTAGCCGTCGGTTCATCAGAGTGGAGACGGGCTGACGCGTGGCACAAACACACTCTAAAGCCCCAATTACTTTTCCACACCCACTCCACCCCCCCTAACATCCACTCACACACACGCAGTAATAACACACACACACACACACACACAGCAGAGTTAATCAGTCTTTTAGCGAGCCGTTTGGGGGTTTGATTCCTCGGCTATTAGCCTCTGGCTCCAGACAATACCGCCGTCTCTCATTGTACTAAGTTGTGGTCTGGGTCGGTGGGCCCGGCCTGCCCCGCCGGCCCTGCCCTCAGTATGCATGGCAGCCCTCAGCTGTCTTTCTATTTCGGGAGCATGGAGGCATACCACGGCCCAGCTGGGGCATCAGAGACAATGGGCATGCTGCCTTATCCAAACACAGGCCCGCAGACAATCTGACGCACTCCAGGATCCCAGTGAGAGCCCCGCTGCAGCCCCTCCTGCCCAATAAAGCAGCAGTAAAGGGTTAACAAGGCTGCACACACACTTAGACACATCACTCTGGAGCTTCCTTTACTCACTACGATGAGCAATCACTGCAAGGAGAGATACATGTTGTGTGATAACAGACAGGAATGTAGGGAAGAGTAAACACAGCGACACTCAGTTTATCCACCTTTTTATTTGTAGGATGCCGTTGAGCAGCTTTTTCTTTCAAAGGTCTTTTTATTGATTATCAATAATGAATCAAACAGTAACTGTACAGTGAAAAGTTTTTCTTTTGCCTAACAACACTCATAACACATCCATTTACTCACACACACAAGCAACCAAAGAAATATATTCTAAATTATGGATAAATATAGATAATATTATAGACAACAATAGAGAGAAAATATCTATAATACAGCTTAAAAGTAACAGAAAACGTAAGTCGAGAAATAAAGGAAATAGAAATTTGATAATTAGAATATGAAAATAAGAGTAAATAAATAAAAAGAAAAAATTAAATAAATAAAACAATAATAATAATAATAATTAAAACAAATATATAAATAAAAATAAAATAAAATAAAAAAGCTACTCGGAGATCACTGTAGTGGGTTTCTCAAAATATGTCAAGAAGGGGTGCCACACCCTGTAAAATTTACACTCTGTTCCCCGGGTAGTATAACGGATTTTCTAGGTTCGTACAGGACAATATGTCTCTAAGTGTGAGTGGGAAGGAGGGGCAGAATCCTTCCACTTAAGTAAGATAGCTCGTCGAGCTCGTAGAGAAGAAAAAGCCCAAAAACCAAGTCTGAAGCGATGCCAAAAATGTGAGTCACGGATTTGGCTCGATTTGGTGGTGAAGGGTTTCTGAAAGAGTTTGAAAGACTGATGTCCAAAACCTAACTAAAGAAGGACACGACCAGTACACGTGAAGGAGTGAAGCAGGTGCACTTTTACATTCATCACACGTAGGGTCCACATCAGGGTACAATCCAGCTAATATGATTTTGGATACATGGATACGATGCTCTAATTTAAATTGCAAGTGCATGTCGAGCACACATTGAAGAGGAGTGTATCCGATTAAGGATTGAGTCCCACGTGTCAGCCGTAAAAGTAGAAACTAAGTCCTGTTCCAAAACTGTTCTTATAGCCGCCATTGAAGGGCAGTGCAATTTGGACATAAGGTTGTAAAGGTTAGACGTAGTGCTTTTTGATGTGGGGTTGACAACGTGATAATAACGCGTTAACATTGACAAAACCATGATGACCTTATTTTATTGTGCTTTTATTGAATCAATCTTGTCTTTTTCTTTGGTGTCATGGTTTGCAAACTTCTCTGAATCAGATCGTGAAATGGTGTCTAGTAGCCTGATGGGTGAGTCACAGCTTAACCCAGGGTCCCCGTACACCGGACAGTTACAGCGGATAACCGGCTCCATTTTAAATGATGATTCCCGCCCTTTGCACAGTGAATTTCAGCTTCTTCCTTCTGGATGGAGGTTTAGTGTCTCAAGGTGTAGGACAAAGCGGTATAGAAATAGCTTTGTTCCAGCAGCCGTCATACAGACGCTATAGAAGCAACGCTTGCTTATTTATTTATTCATATTTATTCATTGTATTTTAGTGGTTTTAGTGATCTGTGGAATATTTTTATCACGATTGTCTATTGTCTGTGTTTGTAAAATGTGTGTGTCACGATGGATACCATGTCTTTTTACTGCAAACCAAATCTACCTATAGGTACAAATAAAGTAACCTGAACCCTCGTGCTAACCATCACAGCTATACAGAACAGTTCACACACAGACGTGTTTTTAATCTCTTATATTTCGGTTCCAATGAAATCACCGTTTCTAAACAGCGGGCCATGACTTCAGTCACTCTGCTCGACTTTAAATAGACTTGGAAGGGAAACCTGCGGAGCTGCTTGGAAAGACCTTCAGTTAGTGACCTACAGAATCTGTCTGTCAGGGTGGACATAGCTTCGCCTAATTTACTGTCGGTCCCGTTGGGGGTCTGTTAGAGACGACCAGGGATGCAGGTGGCAGCGGGGCTCGCCCTCTGACCATAATTGCTGTTTAGACAGAGCTGCTGTCACAATGAGAGGCATTTCAGCAAGCCGCGTGGCGTCTCTTTCACAGTTTACACAGGCTCCGAGCCCTCCTATATTCCTTTATACACACACACACGCATACACACACAAACACTATCATCACCTCTCCTCACCTGTCGCCCGTGGCAACTGCTCAAACACACAGAGAGAAGTGGCAGCGCATGTGTTACACCATCAAATTGTGAGTTGAATTAAGTCATGTGGTTGTCAAGCAAGAAAACTGACACAGATCACTGAGGGGGGAATATCAGCTAGAGACACACAGAACAGAGACCGGAGGAGACCAGAGGCTCAGCTCTCAAACTGTTCTGTCACAAAAATGAGTCCAATGAGAGGTTGTGCAAGTCTGACAATAGCTTTCTAATAAGTCATACTTTATATAGTTATAAATAATGGCCTAATACAGGGGTTCTCAGACTTTTTGGGGCCAGGGACCCTTTATAGGGTAGAGAATTTTCCAGGGACCCCCTCATAATCGTAACACCGATTAAGTATAATGCTTTACTACCATTTGCACTATTAGATGCCATTGGAACTATTTGTATTCTAAAACCTTTCAACCTAAATACTTCAGAGCTGTTTCATAGTGATAAACAGAAACATTTCAATCTGAATCATGTGAAGATGAGATAATCCTTTAATAGTCCCACAACGTGGGGAAATTAGCAATGTCAGTAACACAGTAATAAAAAAGCAAAAACAAAGTGAAACAAAATATCAACAATTTAAATAAAAAAATAGGAGCAGTGTATACAGTATTGACAATAACAGATTATTAACAAAAATTGCACAAGTGGAAAAGTTATATTGCACAGTGAGAATGAAATGAAATGAAATTCAACCTGGAAGCATTGTACAGTAGGAATTACACCTGAGTAGTATTGTAATATTGCACAGTCAGTGTACAGTATAGTGCAGAGTACAGTACAAGGGCAATTATTGCCAGTTTGCGTTATGTATGTATGTGGTCTACTGGGAGCAGTGCTGGTTGTGGAGTCTGACAGCTGCAGGAAGGAAGGACCTGCGATAGCGCTCCTTCACACATCAAGACCCCTCAGCTCAGGAACTCTCTGCCTGAGGACATTAGGCTTGCTAGTATGGAGGACGGAACCTGCCAAAATAGAAAATAAATGAATAACTATATGAATGACTTGATAAATAAATATATATGTCATGAAATATAGCAGAAATAATATTAAAAATATATGTAGACATTAATTAATTGATAAAATGTGACATAAATTGATATTTCTGTTTTTATTTGCTTCTTTATTTATTTATCTTTGTATAAATTCCCTTATTTAATTACTCTTCTGTTTAATTTTCCCTTTTATTTATTAATGTTTTTTTTTTAGTTTTTAAATGTATTTATTTATTTATTTATCAAGTCATTTATATATTTATTAATTAATTTTAGATTTTGTCAGGTTCCGTCCTCCGTATGCCAGCACATTACCTGTTTTTAAATCATTGCTTAAAACATATCTTTTATAGGAAAGCCTTTTTCAATGCCTGATTTGTAATTTTTGGGGGGGTTTTTTGGTTAAGTTTTTCCTCATCTGATGAGAGGGTCGTACTGTCAGGGACAGAGGGTGTCGTATCCTGTACAGATTGTAAAGCCCCCTGAGGCAAATTTCTGATTTGTGATATTGGGCTATACAAATAAAATTGACTTGACTTGTGTTGGATTATTTTCTTTTGTTCCATTTTTGCCTCTCTGCACATTCTTCTTCTTCTTCTTCTTCTTCTTCTTCTTCTTCTTCTTCTTGTCACCTGCAGCCTTACATTACGGACCACAATTGAAATAAGTCTCTGACTTTATGATGTCATCTTTGGCATTGCTGTAGTTGGGTGTGATTTAATGTCCTACTTCTCATAGCCTAATCGAATAAACTAAACAAACTACACCAACATTGTTGTCCATATTGTGATGTGCATGTGAATGTGGGAGGTCTAAAGAATAAAAATGTTTGGGAATCCTGCTTTAAGGTGCCAACAGCTGACAGATATGAAGGCGCTCTGGCTTTAAATCCAGCCAAGAGCGGCTGCCATGTGTCGTCCTTTTCTCTTCCTCCCATCTTTCATGGATTTCTCCTTTTTTACCTTCAGCCACTGAGAAAGAAGTTTAATCCAAACGCATTATTGAGAGCTCAGATTTACTAAATTTACTGGCTTGGCTCTAGTTTTTTTTTTCAGTATCTTTACCAGCAGAGGGCCTCAACCTCAGTCCCACCTAAAGCCTCCACCTCAGGCCTCCGAGAGATCCTGCCAACATTTAACAGCTAGTCGGAGCTATGTGGGGCCCCAGGATGTTGAGCAGTAAGAAGCTGGAGCAGCAGCAGGTGAAGAGAGTCCTGAGGGAAAATCCTGCTTCACTCTCCGAGACGTAACAGAAGGATCAGCTCGGCATTCAGAGAAGTGCTACTTCCCGGCAGCGGGCCAGACACTTGGACAGCTGGCACCGAGTGTGTGGGTCTCAATCCTCCTCTTCTATCAAGCTGCATTTAGCGCACAATACGACAGTGTGTTAGCAGTCTGTTGTCATCTCCTAATTGGCAGTATCAGAATAGTGTGAACATCAGAAGCTGGAGTCCTCTTACCTGCGGCTGATGACAGAGCAGAGGTGAAAGAAAACCTGAATGTGCAAAAACAGATTTTTGTAGAGAGGTGGGATGTTACAGGTCCTTATGTCAAATGTATGTCTGTCAAATGTGAAGCTAATTTGACTTTAAGGTGAAACTATACTGACCAATGCTACCCTCTACTGCCACTGAGCATTAATCACAGTCACCACTTCCTCTGAAATGTGTATATGACATAGTTGCCTTCAGTGGTGGAAGAAGTACTCAGATCTTGTACTTAAGTAAAAGTAGCAATACCACAGTGTAGAAATACTCTGTTAGAAGTAAAAGTTATGCATTCAAATTAGGGCTGTCAATTGATTAAAATAGTTAATCGCAAATTAATAACACATTTTTTATCTGTTCAAAATGTACCTTGAAGGGAAATTTATCAAGTATTTAATACTCTTATCAACATGGGAGTGGTTACTTGCAGATTCAGATTAATAACACAAAATATTACCCAAAAATTAATTTGGATGTATGAGATAAAATAAAATTGTATTGATCAAAGGAAATTCATAAGCTACCCAGCAGATAAAGTTTATGAAGTAGTTTGCAGCTTTGCCAGCTTGAACATTAAAGTGATTTTAGGCATTAATAATTATGCTACAATATACATTATTCTGAAATTGGCCATTGCTGCATGATGAGTACACTTTTACTTTTGGTACTTTTGATGGCAATACTTTTGTACTTCTTCCTAAGTAAATATTTGAATTAGGGCTGTCAAAGTTAACGCGATAATAACGCGTTAATGCAAATTCGTTTTAATGCCACTAATTTCTTTTACGCATTAACACAATCGATCTTTCGGAGGTTAGAGCAACCATGTCATACTAGCTTGTCGCAAAGGAGGTTAATTAACGCTACAAACTTGCGCTAAATATTGGCGGGGGGAAAAACTGTCATGGCCATTTTCAAAGGGGTCCCTTGACCTCTGACCTCAAGATATGTGAATGAAAATGGGTTCTATGGGTACCCACGAGTCTCCCCTTTACAGACATGCCCACTTTATGATAATCACATGCAGTTTGGGGCAAGTTATAGTCAAGTCAGCACACTGACACACTGACAGCTGTTGTTGCCTGTTGGGCTGCAGTTTGCCATGTTATGATTTGAGCATATTTTTTAGGCTAAATGCAGTACCTGTTTAGGTTTCTGGACAATATTTGTCTTTGTTTTGTGTTGTTAATTGACTTCCAATAATAAATATATACATACATTTCCCTAAAGAAAGCATATTTACCCAGTAACTTAAGTTATCAACTAAATGTAGTGGAGTAAAAAGTACAATATTTGCCTTTGAAGTGTAGTGGAGTAGAAGTATAAAGTAGCAGAAAATGGGAAACTCAAGAAAAGTACATCAAAATTGTACTTAGTACAGTACTTGAGAAAATGTACTTAGTTACTTTCCCCCACTCGTTGCCTTTATGATGATATTAGTTTTGAGTTGTCTAAGATTAAATGTCTGTATTTATTATTGGTTTATTTATTCATACGATAGTAGCCACACAGTGGTTTCCTGAAATAGACGGATCTGCATGAGCTTTTGAGATTAAAAATGTTAAGCATGGAGAAGGGAGAAAAGTAGACGACTATGTCTTGCTTTGGAAGAGGAGAGTTGTGAAATTTGTTCTCATATTAGAACAAAAGCAAACACTAAACTTTTGATCCACAATTCCACAGCAGAGGTATATATAACACTGAGGCAGTAAGACCTTAAAGGACCAGATGTTATCATGTCATGTTTAACCCTTTCCCAGTGGTCACTACAGTGGACAGCTATTCAAAAGCCGTTTTCTTGTATATGCAAAGCAAAGAAAGGCAAGTTTATTTATATAGCACCTTATCATACACAGAGGTCATTCAATGTGATTTACAGAAAGAAAAAGGAAAAAACAAAACAAAGATAGAAGTATAAAATAAGATTAATAAAAGTACAGACAAGTTTTATAAATACAAATTGATAAAATAAAAGCTTATAAAAAATACTATAAAAAACTGATAAATTAAAAGCTCTAGAAATGAAAACAGTCTTTAGCTTAATTTTGAAAATGGCTACATTTACATTAAGTCTGGGCACCACTAACTGACTATGAATGGGGGTTTGATGGCATAGTTGTCCATCAGCCACTACAGTAAACCCTGGTAGTGCATTGAGCCTCACACTGCCACCTACTGGCCAGCCGGTGGAAGTGCAACACTAATTCCTCAAAACCAAGATGGCCGCCGGACGACCAGAAACCCTGATCAGCTGAGGATGACCTCTCCTTTCCTTCTATAGCAGGAGACACTAGCAGGTAAATAACATGTGGTAACATCAAGTAACAACTAAAGAGTAATACAGTTGTCAAAATGTCAAGTATTCATTTTATGTTGGGAGAAAATGACGATTAATGATTAATTAATCATCTGTCCACTAAATTGGGCATCATGCATTGCTGGCCCTTTTCAAAGCAGCCATTTAGACATGTCATAGCAGGGTGAACACAGGTGTAGTTGATCAAATTAATTATGGTCCCATTATATTTAGTGTGTCACATCCATTCCAGTGAGCCAGCATGCACAATACCAGGATCCTGGACCACCTAAATGGATCAGGGCCATAATTAATGTTATTAATTACACCTGTGTTTACCCTGCAAAGACATGTCAACATGGCTGCTGTGAAAAGGGCCTATTAATATTGATTAATATGACTGCGACTTTGTTGTTCTTGAAAATACTTCATCTGCAGTAACTTTTTTGGCTGTAAATCAATTGATTTATGTTAGATTGCAACTTGCAGTTTGTGGGAGGAGGAGGGAGGAGTAGAAAGAGAGAGGGGAGAGGCTGAGGAGTTACCTGGTTCAACATTTTTGCATCACATTGAATAGTCGGCTATTAACCCTAGAATATGTCAAAATGTGTGAACACACTTGTTCTGTTTGACAGAATTGAAAATATATATTATTTGTTAGTTTTCACAGAATATATAATTTTACTCATTGGTTTGTTAAATACAAAAACGCTTGCTGTCCACCCAAGTGGACATGTGGAAAAACTAGGACAAAAAATCCTGACGGAGGTTAAATCACATCAAGTCTAGTCAATTTTATTTGTATAGCTCAAAATCACAAATTTGCCTCAGGGGGTTTTACAATCTGTACAGGGTACGACACCCTTATCATAGTTGAACTGAACTGCTTGCTGCTTTGTCTCAGAGAAGAAGCTGGACAAGTGATTATTTGAACATCTTTTTATTAGGGCTGTCAAAGTTTACGGGATAATAACATGTTAACACAAATTCGTTTTAATGCCGCTAATTTATTTCTTCTTTCTTAAGGAATCAATTGGTACCAACCATGTCATACTAGCTTGTCACAAAAGAGGCTAAATAACGCTCCAAACTTACGCAAAAGTTTGGCGAGGAAAAACTTTGTGTTGTCAATTGATTTCCAATAATAAATATGTACATACATTTGCATACAGCAAGCATTTTTGCCCACTCCCATGTTGACAAGAGTATTAGATATTTGACAAATCTCCCTTTAAGATACATTTTGAACAGATAAAAAATGTGCGATTAACTATGGACAATCACGTGATTAATCAGGATTAAATATTTTAATCGATTGACAGCCCTACTTTTTATAAATTAATGTTACCACAGACACGGCAACACCAACATGCACTCTCCATGATGTCATTTTGTATCATTACAGTAATCCTTTGTGTCTATTGTTGCAGAGCTACACCTTTACCAGCGGAGGGCGCCATCTTCCTGCATGTGACCATCATTGACAGCACAGTTTTGAATCTGTTCACATGTGGTCAGCTCCGTCTGAGAGGAAGCACAAAAGGAACCTTGTGAGTGAACTGCACCTTGCAAGCAGCTGGTTTTATGGCTTTGACAGAAACAAAAGAAAAGTTACATATTTACAAAATAAAAGTATTTTAGCATATTATAAGCCAGCGTCGGGCTCATGTGAGCCCTGATACACTTCACTGATAGAATCAAGGTAATTCCACCTAGCAGTCATTAACATGCTGTTTCTCTATGTTTCTCAATGACAGGAAGGGGCTATCTCATAGGAAGTGGAAGTAGGAGCGTCCCTCTCTCTCTCTCTCTCTCTCTCTCTGTCTCACACCCCCACGGTCGCCCACTCGCCTTCCCATCCTGTAGCTGTGAGCGCTGCGAGCCAGGAACACCCCCTCTCTGCAGGGCCATGGCTGCCTGCTAGTATTTTGGTAATCGTCATCCTCCCTGACCTGCTGGCCCGATCCTGGCGCCAGGAGTCTCCACGCCTCCCCTCCACCTCCCAGAGCCGACTACCCCCGACCCCACGGATAATTCGGACCAGCTGTTGCAAGGTGCCTTGCCTGCTCCCACCCACTATACTCACACTTGCTTCTCATACAGTTTTGTCTCAGGGAGAAAAAAAAAAACCCTGGCTGTGGGCTTTTTTGGAAGGCCTCTCAGTCTTTGCATGGGGTCTCACTGGTGCATAAAATAAATCCAAGTCAATCACAGGCCAGGTTCCTGCTCTGCAACAAATCAGCACTGTGTCTGGATTTGATGTTGCAATATGGAAACACACATTCAGCGAGTTGGGAGTCTGATATTCTCTTCACGAGTGTCGCAGACCTGAATGTCTCTCATTCCTCCGACCGTCCAGTCGTAATGAAGTGGAATGTGTGTCACTGTGAAATGAGAGGACAGAATTGAGTTTTGTCCCTCAGCAGAGCCATCTCCTCATTGGAGTCACATGAAGAGCATGTGCGTCCTCGATGATCAAGTGATACTGCGAGGGGGATGGAGAGTTATTGCCAAGGAATGTTTGACGAGAAAGAAAAAAAAGGCCTTGATTTGATCATTTTCCTCCTGCGTTGAATTTGTGTAGCAGCAAAGGAAGCGTTTTCTTCTTCTTTTGTATACTTGAGTGTTTTTGGCATTTGAGGGCTGTGTGTAAAATAAGGTGCCTCTCTGTCTATGGCCTAACCACAGTGGGACTTTGGACTGAGATGGAGGGGAACCCCAAGCTTTGATCCCCACTCCGCAACCCCAGCACTGCTGAGTAACGGCCCACGACTGAGTGTGTGTGTCACAGAGGTTTGGATTGTTTTTTTCACGGTGGTGGCGGTGGTCGTGGTGGTGCGGTTGCCTCGTAGAACAGCACTGGATGGTTGTTGGAGACAGAGGCCTGATAGAGGGGGGTGGGGGAGTGGTACAAAGAGCTGTTCTGGTGGAACTATGGAGGAAAATAGTTCATGCTGCACTGGGATTTCCTGCCTTTGCCCTGGTTAGCCCCCCTCCCTCTCTCTCGCCTGTCTACCCGTTCTGTTCTCGACGCCCTCCAGTAGTATGGAAACTGCTTGGACAATATTTCAGCTGGAGATGGGTGAAGCAATTGGTTTAATGAAAGGGACTGCAGAGAGATTCAGTGTTGATCCAGACTTATGCAATCAGGTTTCCATTAAAAGCCGCAGTAGGCAGAATATTTTGGCATTATTGTGCAAAAAATCCATAATAACCTTTCGGCATATTGTATTTCAAGTTTTCTGAGCTGTCAATCACTTGCGAACTCCGATCAAACGGTCAAACTAAGCAGCGCTGAACAAATATGAATTAATATCCTGCTACTGTAATGCCTATTTCTGGCCTCAAATGTTTTCAGAAACATCTTGTAGTGTACTGTTTAGCTGTAAAATGAGAAAGTTTGCTCCGGCTGGTGGGCGGTGCTTGGTATTTCTTCAACAGATCTCAACATGGCTGCCGGGTCACAAACTTTCTCATTTCACAGCTAAACAGTACACTACAAGATGTTTCTGCAAACATTTCAGGGGAGAAATAGGCATTACAGTAACAGAATATTGATTCATATTTGATCAGCGCTGCCTAGTTTGACCGTTTGATCGGAGTTCATGAGTGATTGACAGCTGCTCAGAGACGGCAGGCTCCAGCTCGGCTCTGATTGGTTGTTTTCCTCCGGTCTGTGAAATCTTGCAGATGCCATTAGGAGCACCGGAGGACACAGAGGCACATGATTTTTTTCAGATTACCTTTCTCATGCACTACTGTCAGGATATAATTCTACCCACTGCTGCTTTAAATCGAAACCTGATTGCAAAAGTCTGGATCAACACTGGATCTCTCTGCAGTCCCTTTTCATTAAAGCTGCAGTGCGTAGAATTGGACCAAATATGATTAAAAAAAGTTGTTTTTATAAATAAATGGCGGTGCAGTGGTTGCCTCATAGCTAGAGGGTCGCAGGTTCAAACCCGGCTTGGGGCCTTTCTGTGTGGAGTTTGCATGTTCTCCCCGTGTTAGGTGGGTTTTCTCCGGGTTCTCCGGCTTCCTCCCACAGTCCAAAGACATGCAGGTTACGTTAATGGTTGTCTGTCTCTATGTGTCAGCCCTGTGATAGTCTGTGATCTCATATTTGCGAGTGATTGACAGCTGCCTCCGTTAAATGAACAGCCAATAGCAACGCTCTCTCTCTCTCTGAAGAGAGTCTCCCGTCACGGGCTAGATGTTTTAAAGTCTGAAAACAGAGCCATGAGGAGGTGCAGAAGTCTAGTTTTCTCTCAGAACACTTGAATTACAATATGCTGAAAGGTTATTATGGATTTTTTGCCGTATGATGCCAAAAACATTCTGCCTACTGCTGCTTTAATGAAAAGTACTGCAGAGAGATTCAGTGTTGATCCAGATTTTTGCAATCAGGTTTCCATTTAATCTGTCCACCTACAGGCGTTAGAGCAGATGAATAGTTTTGGCTGTGTCTCACTGACATTAACATGCAACATGTTATCTGATCTCTTATCGTACACAGCTGGAATACACATTGCTTCGACATTGGTGCTGTGAGTGGAAGCACGAGACAGCCACACTTGTGTTAAATGTAGAAAGGACAGGTGCGTCACCATTTGGCCGCCCTCAGACGTATCGCATGGGTGTCAAAGAGGAGGTGGACGGGGACAAGGGGTCTTATGAGAGGGTTTAATGTTTAAACCAGTCCCCCTTCTCTTCCAGGGCTTTGATATAAGGTGTCAGCGGCGGAGCTAGGGGGCATGTGTCACTCATTAGCAGTGTGGTGAGAGTGTGCTGGCTCGCAGCAGAGTGGAGAGGATGCTGTGAAAAATGGCTGCTCATGGGGTGTTTTCCTGCTAATAAACCCTGAGGGTGGCGTCAGGGCTTGGGGGTGGGGAGCTGAAGAAAAACTGGAGGAAAGAAGCAGTGCAGTTCACTTTAATAAGTGTTGAGCATCGCGTTACCCTGCACACACTTATGCTAAACTGATAGCACAGGAAGTCGAATAGACGATTTCATTGAAAGGCCCCGCTGCCAGCGCTCACTGTCTTGGGAGGGGAGGGAAATGGAAACCAGATGTCTGAGATCCACCGTGAATATGTCAAAGCTCTCAGACTATGTCAGTTCCTCCGCGTCCCATTGGTGGACTGAATCTTTTCTGCACTGTCATCAGTAATGTCTATAATACTCCCTCCCCGTGGACATCTCATACAGTCTTTGGCTGCAGCTCCGACCTGGAGACTCCGGGAAAGAAGCTTCACTGTTCCAGAAGATGATTTTTTTTTCCTCTGTTCCTTAGGTTTCAGACCTCACCACATTCCTCAAATTTCAGGGTAACTTCCCATATCCCAAGGCTCAGTCGGGTGGCAAATCTCTCAGCACTCCTTTGTGGATAGATTGCTTTCTCTTGCTTGAGAAAATAACAAGCTATAGAGTAATGACTTAACAAGCAACAGGATAATGGCTTCAACATGTGCAGGACTGTGTCTGTGTGCGTGCATAGATTTGCAAGTGCTTGCCTGCGTGTGTACGTGTGTGTGTGTGTGTGTCTATTGTTTGGGAACCAACTGTGCAGAATCAACTGGTTCTCTGGAGTTGTTTGAAAGCTGGACTGCTGATGAATCGGCCGCTCTGCCCCCCCAGGTCTGGAGCCTCGGAGGCTTTGGGGAATCAGCAGCAGCCCCCGGTGCGTCACAATGACAGGGACGGCCTGTGGGGGGTGTCGGTGGGAGTGTCGGGTGTTTTCCATCATAACCAGCTGCTGCGTATAGGCCTCCCACACAGAAGAGCACTCGTCAGTGTGCACGCCTGTGTGTTCACCTACGTCTGCGTTGGAGACAGTGTGACAGCATGCGTGGTGATCTATGACAACACGGCAGCTGTATGTACTCTGTGTGTGTGTACATGAAGCAGATTGTTGGTGTTTACTTGGATGTTTTGATGCTCTACATCTGTTTCTGGTGCGCTCTACCTCCCTTTGATCCCCATTGGAACAAATGGGAAGCAGTCGACACCTCTGTCTCTCATACCGGTGTGGCTTTAAGAATCTGTGAACTGGCTTTTCATGGGAAATGACACGCAACAGACGCCTTCATGACTCAATTGCCAATCCTGTCTTCCTGTCAGTGATATTCACATGTGCGACACATTTAGTCGTGGCATGATCCAGCTTGCCCGAGTAGGTGCTTCATCTTTTTCACACCCTGCTTTCTAAGTTTCAACAAATCAAAACCTTGAAACGTACGGAACAAATGAGGAGACGATATGTTTCCCAGCGCACCACCTGATGATGTTTACACACTGTTACACCATGACATGTCCTGACATGTGGGCACACATCTACATTACCTCTTTCGTAATAGTCTGACAGGGCCTGCGGCAACAGCTCAACGTCCTTTTGCACCTTGTCTGGGAAAATATGCTCAGGTGCGTTCCAGTGTGGCAAACAGGTGATATTTCCTCCTCTGTCAGGTGGAGAGGAGTCTTAAGTATGGGCTTTAACAGGTGGGAGTGACTTTCTCTGTTTTTAGCCATGCTAGCTGTATGGGTGGGTCCACCACTTTAGTCCAGACTGAAATGTCTCAACAGCTATTGGAGGGATTGCCATTGAATTTTGTACAGACATTCATTGTGTCCAGAGGATGAATCCTACAGAGTCTCGTGGTGATCCCCTGACTTTTTTCTGTAGTGTGTATTTGTGAAATGTCTTCACAGCTACTTGGATTGTCATGAAATTTGAGCAAAATTGTCATGAAATGAGCAAAACGACAATAACATCTACATCTATCTATCTATGATGTCCCCCTCAGATGTTCACCATCTTAGTTGAGCGTGTTAGCATGCTAACATTTGCTAATTTGCCTTAAACACAAAGCACAGTTGAGGCTGATGGGAATGTAGCTTTGCAGGTTTTGTGTATTAAAGTAAAGTACTGGACAAATTAAAATGTTGACAAGCTGAAAAGTTAACGGATCCCCAAGTGATTGCAATTTATCCTGAGGAGGACAGCCCGGTCGCACGAAAAGGCGTTTGAATGACACGATAATGCGCAAGGCAAAAGTGTGCAATAAGAACGACGTTCTTGTTTTTGGTGTGTCATTTGTACGCTATGTAGTCTGTACTGACAATGTAATGTAATGCAATGTAATGCATTTGTGTAAATATGCTACACTCAGAGTTAGTGGCGTAGAATAAAAAGGGAGAAAGACTGTTTACGGCAGGTGGGACGGGAGCTGGATGGGTCCAACAAACACAGGACCAGGAGACCGATGTTTGAGACCGATGTTTTGTTTTGTAAGTTACGTTAGTGACGTTTGTGAGGTGTTCTTAGTGACGTTTGTGACGTGTTTTTAGTGACGTTTGTGATGTTTTCTTAGTGACGTTTGTGATGTGTTCTTAGGGACATTTGTGATGTGTTTTTTAGTGACGTTTGTGATGTGTTTTTAGTGACGTTTGTGATGTGTTTTTTAGAGACGTGTTTTTTAGTGACGTTAGTGACGTGTTTTTTAGTGACGTTAGTGACGTGTTTTTTAGTGACGTTAGTGACGTGTTTTTTAGTGACGTTTGTGACGTGTTTTTAGTGACGTTTGTGATGTCTTTTTTAGTGACGTTAGTGACGTGATTTTAGTGACGTTAGTGACGTTTGTGATGTGTTTTCCGTACTTATGGTACATTGTCTCCGTACGTTTTTTTACTAGTTTACGTAGGCTACTTATTTTAAAGGGGAACTATGCCCATTTTCAAAATTCATACATGTTATTCCTATGGTCTAAGTCCACAAAATATTAGTAAACATGAACAACTCTTTCCCAAATCCAAAAACTAGAGTGGGCATGTTAGCTTGCTTAGCATTAAGCTCAAAGCACCATCGTGCCTGCTGTAACTACAGCCTCACAGAGTTGCTAGCATGGCTGTGGCTGTCTTGTTTGGTTAAAAAGAGTCACATTAGATTTATGATCGTTTTTATTTTTCATTCTGTTGAGGTCAGAAGAAAACGTGTTTTGGTTGCTTTTGCGTTGAGCAGACGTGCTGCTCCTCGGCCTGCTGAGATGCCACACAAGAATTTGGGAGTAAAGATAGTTAAGAAAGCTGGGTCAGGATACTCTGAAAATCTCTTGTTTCCTGTCCCAGGGTAGAAGTCGGATTTATTTTCTCCCTCCTTCTCCTCTCCAATCGCACCGGCCCCAGTGTGAGGCAATGCCCAGAAGGACACACAGAGGAAAAGCAGAGCGCTCAGGCGCCATCCATCCCCCCGCCCCCCTTCTCCTCTCGCTCGCTATGCTTCTCACTGGCATCGAGTCCGCAGCAACACATGTCTCTGATCAAGTCCAGCCTGCGTCATCAGTTAGTAAACTCCAGGCTCCAGGAAAACCAACAGAGAGCACATTCATAGCCGGCGACCCTGTGACTGAGTGTGTGATTCATTACTCTTTAATATGCACCCCCTACCCCCATCCCCTAACCCACCCAACCACTTCTCCATCCCAGCCTTGGGGCAACTCCACAGCCTGATCAAATCCATCATTAAGCATACTTGTGGTGTTACCGCTGTTGGCCTTCTTATTTACCAGATGCAGCGGTTGTGTCTCAGGCCTGTTTGCAGCTCAGCGTAGAGGAATTAGCTCTGCATTCTCACATTTACATCAGAACTGTAGAGAGTGAGACGACACTGCTGAAGACCTTCCAGGGACAAGAACTCTCACCAAACTTAGACACGAGGGAAAGTTCACACCAAAACACTAGAGAGTAATGAAGTGCTCTAGAGCAAGGTGACAGACACTGGGAGGTGCTAATCTTGGTGGAGGAGGCCAAGGAAGTAATACATGAGGTGAGAGGTGCTTGGGGAGTACAGCTGAGGATAGAATGATAGCTTCAATGCTATCACCAACTTTCTATTCTTGAGCATGAAGCATGAGGATGGCTCTGCTTCCATTCCCCCCAGACGGCCGCCTCGTCACGCCGATCCCACTGTCGAGGTTATATTTTACACATGAGTAACGTGATGATGCGGTCACACTTTATTTGGATGGGCTGCTGCTGATAATCAGCTCATTATCAAGTGACTGTAACGTGTCAGTAAAATGACTCTCAGGTGATAGTCACAAGTGTGAAAAGTAGGCTACGCATATTCAGTGTCAATGTTGTGGTTCGTCTTGACTAGGTCATTGACAAACACAAGACTGAACCGCAGTCTGGAGTTAAAGTGGATGTTTTGAAGGTTTTTCCTGGGAGAGTTTTCTCCAGGTCTTATGTGTCATGAGTGCAGGATGAGTCCTGTTTATGGGATGCTGACAGCTCCTTCCTGTCTCCCAGGCCATGAGCCCTGACTGCTGCTGCTGCACCGAAGGCCACTCTATAGCTGTGTTTCTACTGCATGTTACGGTTCTGCTCGACCCACGTTTGGCACCAGGTCCTTTTCTCTATGCTGTTTCCACTGCAGATAGCAGGGCCGGCTCTAGCCCTTTTGGTGCCCTAGACGAAATTAGTATTTGGAGGGAGGTCCAACCCCCAAGAACCCTAACCCCATAAACCGCAACACACATCAGACATCAAAGCTAGTGTTGGTGACTTATATTGTGCAAGACGAGAGATGTAGTTCACTGAGCGGTTTCACACAAAACTAAATGATACGGCGACAAACTGCGACTTTCTTGACTTGCAAAATTATGTTTTAAATTGACAAACATCATATGTTTGATTCATGGCGCAATTCAAACAGGATCAAAAAATATTTGTCTTTCTCCGTTGACTACTGTTGATATTTTTTCCGAAATAAGGTCCCATGGGGTCCACCGGAAGGGGCGGGGCTTCGCTTTCTCTATTGATTGTAGCTTGGCTATTTAAAAATCGCAGGTTTGTGCAGGATGTCCTGTGTCGTGTTAATGGCGATCCTCTCTGACCAATCAGCGGTCTGCAGTGTTTTAACTCCACCTTCAAGTATCGGCTCAGCTCGCTTGGAACCTCGACAGATGTGGTACCACGTATGGAGTGGTTCCGTTGGTACCATCCACAACTTTTGCAAATGGAAACGCAAAAATAACCATTGTAATGCGTAACAAACTGAACTGAACTGAACTGCTCGGTGGAAACGTGCCATACAGTTCCTGGCCACCCAACTCCACCCTGAAAACTTGGCTTAAAACAGCAGGCCTGGGTGGGACAGCTGATGGGGGGATGGGACATGGCGCTGGTCATGGCAAAGTGCAGCGGCGGCGGCAGCAGCAGAAACAGCACTTGAGCTCTGCAGCTCCTCCACCCAGGCTGCTTTTTTGGGTAAAGTAGGCCAATGTAAACTCCCACTTCCTGTCGGCCTTGTCTCAGAGGGGGAGAGATGATCCTTCTGTGAAGAGGGAAAGGGCTGCTGCTGCTCTGTAGGGACCGTTTCCACTCACTACACACACACACACAAATAGAAACACAGTCGTAGAGGCAGGCAAGAGAGTGAGTGGGAGAGAGCGAGCGAGCGAGTGAGAGAGCGAGGAATACACAAACACAGTGGGGTTCAGGAATGTTAAACACATGCTTTATGGCATAAATAGCAGCCACTTTTGGTAAATTACAGTGAGTGCTCTGGCACTGTAAAGCACACAGCAGGAAAACGCTCTCAGATTTCAGATCCAGGCCCTCGACTCTCCCCGAGGAGCGAGAAGGGGAGCGTGTTGTGTTTTCATTTCTCTATAAAAAGGCAGAAATAAGTACAGTAACTTGTGATGCAGCAAATGTTTGAGTTTGTACTGGCTAAAAGAGGCGGTGCAGCTGCTGTGGCAACGGTGACCTCGTAAGACTGGAAAAATAGAAGAAGGCAACATGTGCCGAAATGTGGATCTATAGAATATACAAAATTTAAACAAATTCAAAAGCCGCTCACTAGGGGTGTAAGAAAATATCGATACACGAGTATCGCGATGTTATGTTTTGTGATACTGTATCGATTCTCCAAAACACTGTAGCACTATAGATTTTTAATTAACCTCTTAAAAATCCAAATTTACACTAAATTTTACCAAGGAAAAACTGGCACGGCCGATTTCAAAGGGGTCCCTTGACCTTTGACCTCACGATATGTGAATGAAAATGGGTTCTCTGGGTACCCACGAGTCTCCCCTTTACAGACATGCCCATTTTATGTTAATCACATGCAGTTTGGGGCAAAAAACATGCATTACTAATGTGTTATTTTTGCCAATTCTGAAATGGTGTATTTCTGGTTTGTTCTTTATACTATGTCAGTTTTCCTCAAATTAGATTTAACAAAATCGCAATATATCGCCTTGCTTACAGTATCGCAATATATCGCAATATATTGAATTGTTACCCCTGTATCATATCACGTATTGTATCGCCTGATTCTTACCAATACACAGCCCGACCGCTCACCCATTCGGGATACACAGCACCTCATTATTTTAGCCCAAAACAAATGAGGCAATGAGAGAAACTACACAGATAAAAATCATCCGAAAAAAGGCAAACAACAAGCAAACTTGAGAATGAAGTAAAGTTTGAATGAGGGGCTTGTTTCAATTGCCTTTGCTAGCCGAGCTAACACCCACACCTCAGGACATACCAGCTGACATCATCAAAATAGTCCTGAGCTAACCTCCAACAGCTGAGATTTTAATAGCCCTTTTATCCCAAAAGCATCCTGGGTAAAAGGCATGAGAGCATAATAGCCAAAGGAACCACAATCAAGGACTCTCACATTAGTTCCACATTGGACCTGGTTGGCGTTCGTGCGCAGATGTTTGGGAATCTGTATGAAGCACTGAGTGTGCGCGGTGAGTCACTGCTACATGCTGCAGTGATCGTCTTGGCTGGTAGCTGTGAGCACATATGCCTGACTCAGTAGGAAATAAGGAACTGTGCCGTGGAACAGCTTACCTCACTCTGTGCTGGGCCTTAGCCCACGCACACCAGCTAACTGACTGGCTGACTAGTGGCCTGACTTACTGACTGAGAGCAGAGGTGCCATGGGAACCTCCAGCTCCAGTCTGTGCAGACTCTGACTCACCGTCTAGGCGAAGGAAGAGGAGAATGTTATACTCTCCCTGAGGAGGAAAGAAATATACACACACAGACTGGATATGGCTTACTAGAAGTCCACCTTAAGGTCACTTCAAGAGCTGTGGCGAGCACGTTTGAATTCATGTTGGGGTTGATTGAAAACAGAAGTTCTCTTTTTAACGGTACAAACACACACCCAACATTCACATGTCCTGCAGTGTTTGCACAGCGAGAGTGAGAAGTAGATGGCAGGTGGAAACTGGAAGCAGGTGCAATCAGTTGTTCCCGTCCATCACACAGTGTGTTCACCTGCACATCTGCACGTTCAGCTTCACCACACAGTTCACGCTCCACGCCTAATATCAAGATGCTGAACAGTTAATGATCAAACAGACCTTTTATAGCCAACGTAAATCGACTGCGCCCATTTCCACATCGTATCAAAGAAGAGAAAAAACTGCACGTGTGGATTTTGTATACTAATGCGAACGACAGAGTTTTAATAAACATAAATTACTTTATTGAATGGAAATTTCTCAGTTACAACATACAAGAAATAGGAGTGAACACACAAGCATGGTACAAAATTCAAATAACATCATCATCTGCACATTGCACTATAAAACACTGCCATAAAAATGTTTAGGAAAGGTAAAAATTCATCTTTGTACTGTCCATTTACAGGGTTCTGATCACATATTCGTCAACCATGTCTCCATGGTGTAAACCTTAAAAAATCTTTGGTCCCAGCCTTCTTACATTTCAAACTCTTTGGCTCTAATTTCTACTAATACTGCAATCAATTTTAAATCCACAAATACTAACTGAGGTAAAAGAAAAAAAGGCACATTTTTGGTTTCAAAAGTAATACAATTTCAAGGCACATTTAAGTTACAAAATATGGCTTTGGCTGGTATTATTAACACTGTGGTAACTTTGAGTGCATGGCTTTTGCATTGTCATCCATGTTGCAGCCGCGTTGCTGCAAAGTGAAGCTTCTTTGGTAAAATAACAGACAGCATGGCTTTTTCCTATCTCTGAAAATCATCAGATTAAAGAGAAGGTTTTGGATGTAGACAAAATAGAGGCTTAAAATGATCCTCACTGGTGAACAAAGAGACTAACTGATGCCATTCTTTTGTGATGACATGCTTCCTCTTTCTTCTTAAGCAAACCAAGGGCAGTGGAAGTCACCTGCTATCAGCCGGCGAAGGTCATGGCTGTAGCACCTGTTAGCACCTCGTCTATCTACACCGCAGTACCAGGGACAGCTGTGTGTGCATTTGCTTTTGTGTGTGTGTGTGAGACTGTGTGTGTGTGTGTGTGTGTGTGTGTGTGTGTTTTGAGGCACGCTGAGAGATTTATTCCACCCACGCACCCCTACCTCTCAGCAGCTGTGTCTAGGCTATGATCCTGAGCTGGCCGGCACCAGGACGGAGACAGGAAAGAACACCTCTTACCCCGATGAGTTCACTACATATTTGGTGTTTGGAATGGGCACAATAGCAACAAAGGGGGCAGATATCAAGTGAGTGTCGGCGTTGCTCAGTTCGGATTTGGTCCGGCCTCAAAACCTCAGTCTAGATTGGAAGAAAAAAATCTGCTTGTCAGATGTTTTTTCACAGAGCAGCTTGTAAAGTCAGATCCATAATGAGGCTTGATTCCCTCCAGGTCTCTTAAAGAAGGCCATTTCATGCTCTTTGTGGCCTCGCAGGTCGTCAACAGGCCAGCTGGGCTTGTGTAGACCCTCAGCCCTCCACTGTCCCCGGAGCTCTGACTGGGTTCCCGACTGTCTCTCTCCCTTTTGTGGCGTCTCACACCGCGGAGGAGCAGCACCCAGAGGAGCTGTGTTTCTGCAGCAGCGACATGCGGCTGAAGGTGCGAGAGCAGACGCTACACTGGTACTTCTTCACCTCGGCGTGGGTCTGCAGGTGAGCCCGCAGGTTGGAGCGGTCGGCGAAGGCCCGGTTGCAGTGGGGGCAGGAGAACGGGCGCTCACCTGGACAGAGAAAAGGGAGGAAACACGTCGTAACTTGAACAACAGTCTCTGAGCTCACAAGAGCCGTCCATTAACACCTCACAAGATAATGAAGGAGCACACGGTGGGCCGGTGGGGTCAGAGCCTGACTGAATTAGCATGATTCAATCAGAGCCAAATGAGATTAGCACCCTAACAAGTTACTGCAGGTACAAAGTGCTCAGTGATAGCAGAGAGCCTTCAGGCATTCTTTAAAGCTTTTGTCAACCCTGTGTCCCCAATCTGCCGTCTTCCCCGGCAGCCGTGATAAGATAATTAGCTGACGAGTCATTGTTGCTGGGACATTAAACACAATGAGTGATCAATGAGTGCAGGGTCTACAGAGGGCTTCCCCTATGTGATCAATGTCTGCTGCTGATCAAGTGTTGAGCTCATCAAACTGATTGTCATGGAAATCCTGCTCTCTCTCACGTCACAGCACAACTAATGAAGAAGTGAGCGGCTGACTCACAATGACAACAACTCAAAGCTTTACAGCAACACCTATTTCTTCACTCATGAATCAATGTGGAAATTAAGCAAATGGAGGAAAGATGTGTATTGTCATGTTGTAGTCATTGGGGTCTTACCTGTGTGTGTGCGGATGTGGCCGCGCAGCAGCCACGGCCTGGAGAAAGCCTTTCCACAGGTGGTGCACACACAGGGCAGGGTGTGCGAGCGGATGTGCATCTTCAGAGCCCCGAGGCTGGTGTACTCTTTGGGGCAGTGTTTGCAGAGGAAGGCCGGCCTGGCTGCTGTGACGGGGGCCTTCCTCTCCTCCTCTTCTTCCTCAGGGGGACTGATGTGAGGTTTGGCGCCGGTGCATTTCATCCGCTGGCGAGGGGCGTACGTGTGCACAGGTTCGGGGCTGGGGGGGTCTGAGGTGCGTCCACCTTCGTCCTCCTCTCCACAACTGCTGGCGCTGCTGCTGAGGCTGGATGGGGAGCTGAGGTCCAGGGGGCCCGGGGTGGCAGAGGGCTCTGTTTGGGAGGCGGGCAGGTAGAGGGCGGGCAGGACACTCAGGTCCCAAAGCAGACCTGTTGTGAAGCAGGTGGAGGTGTTGTCCCCTGGTAAGAGCTCAGCAAGAGGATACCTCTCCAGTGATGTGTCTGAGAGACAGAATGGAGAGGATGGTTCAAACATACAGACAACAAGTTCAATGATATTTGATTGAATTATAGAAAAAATTTGAAATGTGTCATAAACTTTCACCAACTACACATATAGCGTCATTTAAGTGATACAGTCTTGTTTTTCTCAGCATTTACTGAGCATAAAGCTGGAGCCATGGGAAGTTTTCATGGGCCGTTTCCTCCCACGTATTCACAAGGGCTTGTAACATGAATGGGGCTCTGTCTGTGTGGTTGCAGAAAGAGGGGAAAGTGCATCTAACGGGCCCCAACTTGAACGGGGAGTAGCCGGTTTGTAGTTGAACCAGGCTCAAAAGCACAAAACAGTTTTTCCCCAAAGTGTAACAACATTTAACTTAAAAAGTCGGAACTACACTTGAGAAAACAGGTGCTTTAGTTAGTTTGTGTAAACATTTCTGCTTTCATAATTCATATAAAAAATAAAAAAGTATGTTATTCTCAACTCACCATTCTGACATACCAGTTCACTGTAGTTTGGCTTTTGTTTCGCGAAGTACTTTTTGACCAAGAAAGACCGAGGCATTGTCCTTGTGCGCGTTAAATAGCTGTGCGTAAAAGTATCCTGGTGGTCACGACGCACAGTTTCCACAAAAATCAAGTCGTGGTCCTCGGATCCGCAGGAAACAAGAGAGAAAATATCTTCTTATAGTCCAAAAGTTAAGAGAGAACTCGAGCGGACAAGTGTGTGTGTGTGTGTGTGTGCAGCTTTCATGCAGAATGACTAAATACTGGCCTCTGTTCTGAAATACTCTGACACAGGCGGTAGGGGTGTGTGCTCGCCCCGAGGGCCCTCCCCACCTCCCCACCCCCCCACCTCCAGTATCACTGCAGCTCTCCAGTGCGCAGGATGAAGCCTTCGTGCTTTACAACAACAAAAACACGAGCCTCGCAGCGTTTCCACACCGGGACCCGTCGGTGTTGACCTGCAGACGAGGAGAGGTGAAGGAACAGTAGCAAATGATTATAATTACCGTGCGTAAAAGCGTCATAAATTATAATCACATACTGTGACACTGTGTGGCCCAATTACGCAGATATGAAGGCTAGATACCTGGGAACGTGATGGGGAAACAATTTGTCAGCTCTATTGTATAGTTTAATCCGGTTTTTAAACACTCCAGCACATAGTAGCAAGTACTGCTGTTTCTAATGTGCTGCTGAGAAAAATTATCAAACTGCAACCAAGACAGGTCGACAGTCCACCACAGTGCACAGATAAACACAGTTACAAAAGCCACTAGCTGAAACCAATCAATTCAAACACTCCTGTATCTCCCTCCGAAACTCAAGGAGGAAAAGGTAGTTTAACTTGTTTTGTTTTTTTGTTTTTTGTTTTTAATCTTTTTTAATTGACTGAGTATTTTTACTGTGTATTTATTGTTTTTTGGTCTTAGTTTTGTATTTATGTGCCCTGTGTTTTATGTGTGCATCCCACTGGTGCATAACCAACTGCCCCACTGGGGACAAACAAAGTTATTGATTGATTCATTGATATGATTAATTTAAAGTGTAGTTCATAGTATGCATGTCTTTGGATCACTTTGGTCATTGACTTGTTCTCAGTCACAGTATTGCCTTCATTTTGGGGAAGTTAGAAGGGAGGTCTAAACATTAAAAAACATCATGAATGTGCACAATATTTCTACTAAATTGTAAACTTCATTACATGAAGTTAATATTACTGTAAGAATCAATGTTTCATGAAAGGTATTTGTTCTCTGGCCCATGTTGTAAGATGTTTACTGTGTTCATTATGTGTCAGACCTGCCACACTTTATTTAATAGCCTAAAATAGATCAATATAGCTACACCTTGACACACAGGCTGTCTTATAACTTGTAACAACTTCAGTAGAGTAACTGCACCATCTTCTGGAAGAAAGGGAATAATGATGACATTATCACCAGGTCATGGCCAATGAACACTGGGTGGCGCTGATACAGCGGCTCCCAATTAATCAGAGCATCGGTACAGTTAATCTTAAGGGATCAAGAGATAGGTATCTAAAGTTGTGTCACTTGTGTGGAATGACAGATTTAAACACACCGTGACAGAAACGTGGCTGTACTTTGCCTCTGTCAATTAGGTCTTCTTCTCTGATTCCTCAAACAGCTACAGTAAAAATCAAAAGACTATTTTGGTCCCACTGACTTTGTCCTCATCTTCATTAAAACATTGAAATATGGACTACTGAACTGCAATATGCTGTGGGGAATAATACATTATACTAGTCCAACAATAGATTTTAGGAGGTTTAGAAATATTACAGCAACAATAGAATCATCAGAAGTTGGACAGGATGCTATTACACATCAGTTCTCAACCCCCGGAAAATGGGTAATAGTTTATTTTCACTATATAATTCACTATAGAAGTGAGTCCAATGTGAGTGAGACTCATAAGAGTGACTACTTTGATCATTCACTTCCTCCACGGTTATCTCCTCCACTGTAGTTGACAACTATAGTATTCTGGTCTTAATCACATCTAACAACACAAATCTTTTCAGATGGAGGTCCCTGCAGCGAAATCTTATCAAATGGGGGTCTGTGACCTAATGTAATTAAGATTGAGAAGATTGAGAACCAGTGTTATAGCAGATGATCAGGGCTAACATGACATAGTAGTATATAAATATACACTCACCACTGTGTTCTACAACTATCCCGCATGAATAGCATATTTATAGCAGTGTGCATGCTGGAAAAAAGGCATCATTTGTTCAACTTTTAAGTAATGCTTCAGGTCACGAGCCATTTATACAGATTACAACATCAAACTTCAGGGAAATGCTCAGTTCAATGGGTACAGTGATAAAGTTCTTTGGCAAATATGCTGGAATCCTAAAACAAAACACGCAAAAAAGTGGATAAATATCCACTCCAAATTTATATGTAGCCTATATATAAACAAACCCATCAAAAATTCTGATAATAAAATAATAATGATAACTCCGAGATATGATAGCATACGTTAAAATACAGGCACAATATTTGCTCTGGGAGATGTGTATAGATAATGTCATAGTGAGAGTTAAGCAGGGTGGCCGAGCACCAATAAACCTCATTGTATTAATAAAGTCATGACAGGACTCCATCACTTTGTAAAGGTGGATTTTTTGGAACCTTAATAAGTAATTTGCTCAATCTGATAAAGGTCCCATTTTGAATCCATGTATTATATTATGTGGGAGTGTCTGGTTTCAGCCAGTTTATGGTCATACACTTCACGGCTGTTGTGACAGTAATATATTTAAAAGGTATTTCTTGGCCCTCCCGTCCAGGCCTTTAGGTATTACTCCCAGTAGTGCCACAGTCTTGTGGAGCTTAGTCTATACTGTTGGAAAACCTCTTTGGGGACTTCAAGAATACACTTAGCTTAGGACATAGCCAGAATATATGGGTGTGATTGGCAATGTGTGTCCCACGGTTCCTCTAACATGAGCAGGAATGTGTTGGGCCCATCTTGGATATTATTCACCTTTTTCCTTTCAATAAAACAATCAGAAATAATTCTAACTAGTCTTCCAACAAATATCTTATCATAAATAGAAACCCCCAAATTTTATTTTTCTTGCCCTGGTGCTTTTTGTGGAGTTTGTTTGTCTTTTAAAAAAAACCTTAAACCTAATTAGATTCATCACATACATATATGAAATTTGACCTCTACATTTAACCCTTCCTTAGGAGCAGTGAGCTGCTCTAAAGCGCCCGGGGAGCAACTTGGGGTTCAGTGTCTCGCTCAAGGACACTTCGACTTGCAGACAGTAGGAGCCGGGGATCGAACCGCCAACCTTACGACCACTCTACCCACTGAGCTACAGCCCCTCCTTCAGGTAGGCCTAGTGAAGTTTTCCCCCCATAGCCCAAAGACATGAGAGTTACATTGCCCACAGATCTAAAAGTGAATATGCATAAGCAACTCAAAAAGTGTTTGCACTGACTTTTTGCTTTGATGTAGGTTATCCTTTGTCGTGATTGAGGACAAGGGTCATATTGAATTTGGATTGAAGAGTACATTATAATACGTTTACTTACTTACTTACTACTGACTGAAGTACTCAAGTTAGATTTGACTCAATTACTCACAGTTCTACTATGATTAGCCTACATTACTGGTTCCCAAGCCGAAGTTCCCGACTCACACTACGGGTCGCCAAACCTTCACGGAGGGTCGTGAGGCCTTCTTGATTTTAAGGGGAGTAAGACAACTTTTTAAAAATACAGTTGGCCTTTACCCCAGCATTTCATTATTTTTTGTGAAGATAACTAAATGTAATTGTTATATTTAATTTGTATTATTATTTAAGTTATTAAAATGTTAAGGGCATCGTGCAGACCTGAACACAAGAACCTTCCCTCTGTGCTAAACAGCCTCGTCCTGCATTAGAAAAGTATGCAGTTAAAACAACCAAAGAGCTGATAGAACAATGACAATGGGAGAAGAAAACACTGAGTTTGTCAAAAAAGAAGCCTATTCAGTGTGAATGATTGTTACAAAATAATTAAAAAAATACATAATACAGAGAATTGTATTAAAAGTTCCAAAAAATAACAGGAAAACTCATCTCTGATGCAATATTCACAGGAAATAATCTGCTGAAAATTCATCCAAATTGCTCGTTTTACACAAACGTCCTGCAGTTATTGCGTTCACTATTTGGGTTAATTGAACAGTTTATCAGTTGCTCTAGCTGTTATTGTTTATGCATTGAATATAATATGAAATATACATAAAATATGTCACTTAGTCAGGTGTCGTCAGTTTACTCAATGATATAAAAGGAGTCCCTTAAGGAAAAAGGTTGGTAACCCACTGGCTTACATCAAGTGAAGGTAAAGAAGTTGGTCTCCATCATTGAGTCTGATGAAACCACGAGGGGGAGACAAAGAGTCATTGTTGAGTTTTTGTGGTGCCCTGTAGATACAGCACAAAAAAAAAAGTGCACTAACGCTTTTATTAGAAATCATCATCTTGAACATATTACTACTCCCATATATAGGTGGTTATATTAAAATAGAAAACAATGGAACACTGTATTTCTGTTACCTCATAAATATATAATTCCAAATAAAATCAAGGAGTTTCTATTTAAGATTGTACACTGGTACTACCCTGCTAAAGATAATATTTGCAAGTTCTTCGTAACTGTTAAAAATAGATGCACTTTTTTTAATTGTGAAGGGGAAACTATTGAACATGTGTTTGTAGATTGTTTTTATGCCACTTCTTTTTGGTTTAATTTACAGAAGAATCTCTCAAAACATTTTGAAAAAAATATCATACTATCAAAGAATGAGGTATTACTCATTGTCAACAATCCCAGTTTTTCGGCAGATGAGATTTACATAATTAATTTGATTATTATCCTAGCAAAATATTCTATACATAAAATGATATGGCTTAAAAAAGTACCCTCCTTTTTTATTTTTAAAGATACTGATTTCAAAACATATTTGACCATGATTGAAAAATGTAAAACTCAAAAATTCTAAATTGACAAAAACTATTAAATTGTTTAGACATTTTAAATGTATTCCAATTGTTCTGCAGACCCCGAATGTTTTTTGTTTGTTTGTTTTTTATTTTGTTTTTATTCATCTTTTCCTTTCCTTACAGTTTATTTGTTGTATAATTTATCATTTATTTTAATATTATTTTTATACTGTAAAATATTTTTGCAGAATTGTAATGAAAAATCTGAACATGTGAATATGTTGTATTGAACTTTTGAAATAAAGTATTAAAAAAAAAAAAAAAAAAGGTCAAATCACTGCGCATGCTCAGTCCGTCGCGGCCTCTGATTGGTGGGTTACTCCTGGTGGGCGGGGCCATGGGCGGGTCTTCTGTTGTTAGTGATCGGTTGAAGATTTGAAATACAGAACAACAGTCTGCTTGTTTGGTTGTCACAGTTACAGGATTTCATTGGCAAAAATAATACAGGTAACTGTGCAAATTTGCAAATTGACACTCCACAATGTTCTGCGACTGAAACAGAGAACTAAACGGCAGGTAAGGACGCTGCAGAGCTACAGTTCATCTACAGAAATTAATGAATGCATAACGTTAGACAATAAGATAGGCAACCAATAACAGCTGTTGACATCAGAGGCATATTGTGATCGATTATCCCAAAATTGGATTTGACGTGTCAGACATGTTTGATTCTGCAGAGACCTGATCTCTGTGGCTGCAGAAGTGTTTTTATGTTATTTCTCCCATTATGTCTATGATGTGTGCATGACAGTAAACAATACAACACACAATAGCAGGATAACATCATTACAGTTAGTGTGCACTGCAGAAATGAATTCATTGTCTAAATATTGTTAATCAAGTGCAATGGCTCAACATGGAGCCACCCCAGTCCACTGATATTTGCACTGACAAGATGTTTGCTAAAAGGAGCCCCTCCCCCCATATGCCCAGAGACAGATGGACCCTAACAATGAAATTCTGGGGGACTGGGCATCATTATTCAAACCTCTGTATTTGAAAGAAATGTCATTGGACATCCTGGTCAGCTGACCCAGATTTCTTGAATTTTGAAAAATAATAATGAAGGCATCACTCCCAAACAGTCAAAGAGGGATTAGCATCACTGGAGGTAGCAATGATGCTGTGTGAACATGCATATGACTCTATATGAGGCAGCATGTGTCTTGTCTTTAGCAGATCTCACAACAGATCTCACAACACCTGAGCTTTCTGCTGAACAAAGGAAGGGAAGGAAGACGGGAACAGCAGCAAAGACAACAAAACACCTCAAGCGAAGACAAAGAGAAAATGTTCAAAACCATCACCCGTCTGCTTTTTGGGGGAGAGGAGGAGACCCCTGAAAATGTCAAGTCTGGAGAAGTGGTGGAAGAAGAGTGGCTTGTTGTGAGTCATCAAGGTCAGTCATGGATGTCATGTTATTCATAGGGCTGCAACTAAGGATTATTTTCATTGCTGCTAATTATGTTCTCAATTAATCGATTAGTTGTTTGGTCTATAAAATGTCAGAAAATTGGGAAAAATGTTGATCAGTGTTCCTCAAAGCCCAAGATGACGTCCTAAAATGTCTTGTTTTGTCCACAACTCAAAGATATTCAGTTTACTGTCATAGGGGAGTAAAGAAACCATGAAATATTCACATTTAAGAAGCTTGAATCAGAGAATTTAGACTTAAAAAAAAGAAGACTTGATTAATCAATTATCAAAATAGTTGGCGATTAATTTAATAGTTGACAACTAATCGATGAATCGGTTTATCGTTGAAGCTTTAATTTTAAATATCTTTAATATAACAATATAGTATACAGCAATATGCAGTGTTACAAATTTATCTTCTTCTGGACAAAGTAGGGCAACTGCAGTATGGTTGAAATTAATGTCACAATATCTGCAATGATTTATTGATTTTCATAAATAATAATTTGGCATTTCATGCAGAATAATGCTAAGTAATTATATTGCTCTGCACTGAACTGCATTGTAATGTCATGATTAGAGCTGCAATGATAAATCGATTTAACGATAGTTACCAACTATTTTGATGAGTGATTTTAAGTAATTTGTTAAGAAAAAAAAGTCAAAATGATCTGATCCCAGCTTCTAAAATGTGATTTTTTGGTTTCTTTACTCTATGACAGTAAACTGAACATGTTTGAGTTGTGTACAAAACAAGACATTTGAGGATGTCTTCTTGTTTTGGATACACTGATCAACATTTTTCCCCATTTTCTGGTATTTAATCGAGAAAATAATCAACAGATTCATCAACATGAAAATAATCGTGAGGTGCAGCCCCAGTTATGAGAGACTCATGATGGAGGACCAGCCTTTAAGCCAATGAAGCCAAACAAATAAACAAACCCAAAGAATGGCATATTAAAAAGATATTCCTTAGCATTCATGTGTAATTTTGTTAGATTCTGTTCGATAATTCACTTGATATTTGTTTAGCTAGAGAACTGTCTACTTTAATATCATAAAAGTGTTTTTTGTGTCCACAGAAGGACAATACACTTACTGTATATTGAATTATTGTCCAGTTATATGACATAACTTCATTGTGTCTCCACAGAGGAAGAGAACCAAAGAGCAGAGCTGACTGTCGCCCAACCATCAAACTCAGCTCTCCACGGAGACACAGCTGCAAAGATGGAAACTGACACCAGGTGAGGAAGCAGATTTCAAGAAATCATTACCATATTAAGTTTGATGGGAACAATTTAACATAACTGTACAATTGCAATTAATGCGCAATTTTATAGAGTGCTGCATATTTTTGTAGGCCAACCAGGAAGTTAGCATCGCCCTGGTTCCCGCGACAAAAAGCCAATGAGATTTTTCCATTGAGTTTTGGATTATTGCAGAAAATAAGTTCTGTGGCAAACACACGTTTATGATACTTACATGTTTTGTTCAGCAAGATAATCTCCACAAATGAACACCACTTTTATGATTTTTGAAGCGTGAATGCTATCGCCAGAAGTAAAAAGCTAACGCTGGGCTATAAACGAACTACACCACGGTCACATGACTTCACGTCACCACCACTAAGCTAAAGGTGTGATGATGTTTAGTAGTCTCATTTAGCCACTTGTTAACAACCTCCTTTCTTAAGACACATAAAAGCTTCAAAATTCAGTGTGATATTTACTGACGTATTTTATGTTGTAGAGCAAAACGTTAAAACCTCTTAAGCTCGTGTTAACCACAGACCTTATTTCAGACATCTAACTAAAAACCCATTCAAAAAACCTATTGACTTCCAGACAAGGGAACCGGAAGTGCTAAAATGCTAACTCATTTCTGGGTTTTGGGACTCATTCCTGCACCACTCTATTCCTTTTAACTTCACATTAATTTATATTGATGAACACCCACTTGTTCAGGTTGTTAGAGTCACAGACCTGCTTGTGTTTCTCTCCAGTGTTTTAGATCCAGAGCCCACAGTTCAAAGCAGCAGCAGCACCAGTCGAGCCATCACAGGCTCCGTTTCTCAGCCTAAAGCTTTGCTTGAAGTGGCCCATCAGTTAACCTGCATCCAGAAGGCTAAGTCCTGGACAGACCCACACCACATGTCTCGTAACGCCATTCAGCGCCAGAACCGCGTTCTCCAAGGCACTCAACAGCACTCCTTCCACCTCCAACAGCCGGGACATCGCAACCTCAGCCACTGAGGCTCTGGTTGTAATACCGCAAGTGCTAATCTTACAACACGCATCATACATATTAAACACATACTCCTATACACACACATATATACGTGTAAGCTATACATCTGATCTTGATGTAACCCGTCACAACGACACTACAACAGGCAGCTACATTATAACTTGTACTGTAATATGAATTTTGTAATGAAGATGTTCACCTCATGAAATGAGATGTTTTCTTGTTTGTGTGCATGTGGATTTATACATGTGGATGAGTGCAGCCTTTGCAGAATGTATCCTCGACATTTTGGACAAAGTGCTGTAATTTGTGTATCGATGTGCTTTTTTTATTTACCTCTGTGTAACTGGTTTAAAACCTTTTTTTATATGGCAATAAAAATGCTGACTTTGGAGCTTGTGCTTTCATTTATTAGTGAAATTATGATGTCCAAATGACATTGAACTGCTCAGTTTGACAGCTGCAATTGTTGAGATCTCATTGGTCGGGAGGTAATTGCACCTGCTGTGTATGATTGCATGGTCACCTGAGGGAGGGTTGCAGTTTATGGGACATTTACCATACGGAGGCCTGTGAAGAACTGACTTAGTCTGAGTGAGTACAGTGAGGATGGATGTTTCTCCTGGAACAAAACTTAACAAGCAGTTAACATTCAGTTATAATAGTTTTGCTGGTTCATCTCAAGTGGCTGACGGCTCAAGTGACTTCACCTGTGACTTGAATAAAAACCACGGTGAGAGGATACAAATATAGCCTAAATGGTTCTCAACATACAAGATGCTGCTGTATTTCTCTCCTACTGATGATACTAATTTGCAACACTGTGTGTCAAACACCTTTTTCGGTGTTAAGGCAGAAAACAGGCAGGATCTTGAGGACCTGCTGGGCTGAAAACTGTTTTTTTGCAAAATTTTGTTTCCTTGCTGCTGTAACAGACATCCGCCGTCTCCCAAAGAACATCCCTCTGAAACAGCTGGCCTCTGGTAGCCCACATGTGTTAGACCAAAGCCTCAAAGAGACAGACAAGGACTACTCCAGTGAAGACACACTCAGACGTGTCCATGCTCTATCTATCGCCTTTGCCATTGGAGTGACCATTGCTTTGCTCCTGCGTATTTACCTGTGGGAGAGTTTGGTATGTCACACAATACAACATATGCAAGTATTCCCACAACTGCATTATTTATCCTCATTACTTCTCAGGTGTTTATAAAAGGTGTGGTGGTGTCGGATCACGAGCGCTGCACCGCACTCGGCCAGAGAGTCCTCCGTGACCGTGGGTCCAGTGTGGATGCAGCCGTCTCTGCCGCCCTGTGTTTAGGCGTTGTGCATCCACATGTGTCAGGTGTTGGAGGGTATGTGACTGACCTATTGTTGATATTAGTGTAAAATATACATAGATGTGTCTGATTCATTCTCTTTCTGTATAGAGGTGGGGTGATGCTGGTTCATGACATCCATAAGAATGAAACCAGGGTAATTAACTTTAAGGGAACTGCTCCTAAAACACTTAAAGAGGAGATGCAGCAAAATGTTTCCGAGCTAAAGGTAATGTAAAGGTGGGGAAGGGGCTACCATTAGTTATTATATTATATTATTATAGTATAATCTTACTTCATCCATTCAGGCTGGTCTGCAAGTGGGAGTGCCAGGTCAGCTCAGAGGGTTACACCGTGCTCACAGCCTGTACGGGAGGTAAAAGAGTTTAAACAAATGTTCTGGTGTTTAGTCTTTTTTTTTCTAACCTCAAGTCAGATGTTTTACCACAAAATCTCTTTTATCTCTTTTAGTCTTTCATGGGAGGATGTGGTCACCAGAGCCGCTGCTGTTGCCAAAGAAGGTTTTAATGTGTCGTTCAGTCTTGGTGAGTCAAACCGTCCCGCTTCACATTTCCTCACTTAACAACGTACTCACAATATAACACCATGATGTTGCCAGCCGATTAGGTTGTTGTCAGGCCATTAAAGCTGCAGTGAAATATGATTAAAAAAAAGTTATTTTTATAAAACGGTCACTATATCCTGACAGTAGTGCATGAGACCGGTAATCTGAATAAAATCACGTGCCTCTGTGTCCTCCGGTGCTCCTAATGACATCTGCAATATTTCACAGACCGGAGGAAAACAACCAATCAGAGCCGAGCTGGAGTCTGCCGTCCAGTTGCCGTATATGACAGCCCGCTGTCAATCACTCGCGAACTCCAACCAAATGGTCAAACTAGGCAGCGCTGATCAAATATGAATCAATATTCTGTTACTGTAATGACTATTTCTCTCCTCAAATGTTTTCAGAAACATCTTGTAGTGTACTGTTTAGCTGTAAAATGAGAAAGATGGTGACCCGGCAGCCATGTTGAGATCAGTTGAGGAAGTACCAAGCACCGCCCAACAGCCGGAGCACAGCCAATAGGAACGCTCTCTCTCTGAAATGACCTGTGATTGGTCAAAGTCTTCTGTCACGGGCTAGATCTTTTAAAGCCTGAAAAGAGAGCCATGATGAGGTGCAGAAGTCTAGTTTTCTAGACGATAGCGACCTCTAACAACCGTAGTAATTATGACAGGAGCAGAAATGGAAGACAAGCACTGTAGTATAGACAGTGTGAAACTCCACATGAGGTGGAGGTCCAGGGGCAATGGATGGAACACAAAACACAGGGTTTTCACCCAGGAGACCAGGGCATGGATGCTGTTTGAAGCCAACAACGTGCAGTTCACAAGCGTTTTTCGCTTTCTTTTATTTTAGTTATTTTAAGCCAAAACACAATGTTTTTCCCTAAACTTAACCTAAAGAGGCCTTTTTGTTTGTGTTCAAAATGTAATGTTTCATTCAGTTTTACAACGTGTAACAACATAGAAGGTGTAGTAAGCCCCTAATGACCCACATCTATGGTGCTTATGGTGACCGATAACACCTATTAAATGGCCTGATAACGAGGACGATATACCAGGATGTGACTCGTTTGTGTGATTCTACAGCTGAGGCTATATCGAAGGTAAAAGGTGAGGAGCTGTCGCAACGTTTTCGGGACGTGTTCCTCCCAGGTGGCCAAGCTCTGCTGCCTGGTTCAATTCTGAGGATGTCCAGTCTGGCTGGAGTCCTCGAGGCCGGTCTGTCCACCTTCTATGAGGGGAACTTCTCACAAGAGATAGAAGATGAGGTGAATGACATCCAAATATCAGATGGGTTCCAGTTTCATGGGTAAAATGTAACAGCTTTTTCTGTGTTTTTACTCAAAGGTGCGAGCTAATGGAGGGGTCCTGAGCAGAGACGACATCAGTAACTACAGAGTGCAAGTGGAGCAGCCAGAGGAAGGCCTGTACAATGGTAAAGACTAACCTTTTGTTCAACAATGGACTGTATATATGTATTATTGATGCCTTCATCTACATTGTGTTGCTCTTCTCTTAGAATTTATTATTCAAGTTCCTCCTCTCTCATCTGCTGGTGCAGCGATGATATCAGCGCTCAACCTTCTGGAGGGCCTCCATCTCAATGAGAGCAATAACACAGAAAATCAAACACACCACTGGGTGGCCGAGGTAAAGCTGAAATATCACAATATATATATATTTTTATATTACAGCCTGGTTGAAATGGTAGGTCTCCTACATAAGAGTGATTTATCTCTCCCTATTAAGGCTCTGAAAGGAGCTTTGGCTATGGCCAGTGGTTTGGGTGACCCTAAATATAACTTTTCAGTGACTGAGATGCTCTCTGACATGCTGAGGTAAACTACTGTGATTAGGGCTGCAACTAAAGATTATTTTCATTGTTGATTAAAGGATCAGTGTGTAACATTTCTGGGATCTATTAGCAGAAATGTATATGTATATAATATTCATAACTATGTTTTCATAGTGTATAATCACCTGAAACTAGGAATTGTTGTGTTTTCGTTAGCTTAGAATGAGCCCTTCATATCTACATAGGGAGCGAGTCCTCTTCATAAAGTCCGCCATGTTGCTCCGCCATGTTTCTACAGAAGCCCAGAACTGACAAACTAAACACTGACTGTGCGTTCCAATACCCATACTACCATACTATACTACTATGCAATACCGTGATACCGCCAGTCACCGTCTGACGTCCGTTATTAGTAGTGTTATTATGGTAAGGATGGCCTCTGAGTGACAAGAACGATGTTACCACGGTTTTACACTCAGCGGCTCACGTTACTGCAGTCTTGGAAAGGGAGGAGTGAGCGGAGGGGTACTCACATTGGTTACAATCTGCAACCACGCCACTAGATGCGCCAAATCCTACACACTGTGCCTTTAATCAGACTATTTTCTTGATTGTTTTGTCTATGAAATGTCAGAAAGTAGGAAAAATTCCCATTAGACCCAGAGCCTAATGAGACGTCTCCAATGTATTGTTTTTATACAAGAGTCAAAAATTCAGTGATATTCAGTTTACTATTAAATATGACAAAGAAAAGCATCACATACAGAGAATTAGTTGACTTTTTTTTTTTTGTAAAAATGATTGAAATGCTTAATTGATTATCAAAATTAATGTAGATTTGTTTTGATCGATTACTCGATTAATCAGCTAAGCGTTTCATCAGTCATAAATCATAATCTTTTCATATTTGTGTTACTTCTTTTGTGTCATAATTGACTTCCAACTCTACTCCACAACTAGCTAATCGGTACATCAGGCATAATTTTGTCTGTGCTCTTGCTAAAGTAACAGTCGAGCTGAAGTGCTTCGCCAGAGGATCATTCCTCCCATACCTCTCCACCCGAGGACTAATCCATTGTCCCCTCCCTATAGACGGAGCCGATGGCTGGACAGGTAGCAGTCATGGGACCAGATGGCCTCTTAGTGTCAGTTGCAAGGTGATGGAGTTATTACCTACAGTCTGACATAAGTGATCACAACAGGAGGATTATGTGTGGTATGTGCTGCTGGGCACACTGACATTCTTTTATCTTATCTCTTGTCTTCATGATCTTGCAGTTCGTTGAACACGCCATTCGGGAGCAGAATCATGACACGGTCAGGTGTTGTTCTCAACAGCCTTGTGCTCGACTTGTCTTGGCCAAACAAAACCAGAGGGCAACTCTTAACCAACCAGGTGCATTACCTGTTTCGATTAGAAATCTCTCCCAATAAAATCAGTGACACAGTATTTTTCTTTTAAGAGGAGACACCCCAGGTGGACAGGGTAAAAAACATTAAGACCATTATTTTTTTTCAATTTTTTTTTTTTCAAGTTTTCTGAAAATGCATGCTTAAATATGCAAATGAGGTATTATTTTATTAAATATGTACTAACTTGCATACATTTCCAGAACAGAAATCTGAGCAGATAAAACAAGGTTCAAAAATCCTGTTTAATTTTGTTGACATATTAGAGTCAAAGGTTTTTATAGAGGGGATTTTGGATATCTCTTTTAATCACTCCATAAATTAGAAAATACTGTCAGCCATAAAAAATCCATTTTCGCCATATCTTTTTAGGAATAAAATTTTCTATAAATCAGGCTATGAATGATATATGAACAAACCCCTCTGTAAAAACCTTCCGAATATAGATAGGAATGAAACTGTAAAGTTTGGTGTATGTAAGTGCTGCTGAAGTGGCGATTTCTGGCTCAGAGTGAAAAAAACCTCACTTTGAGAAAACGGCCTTTAAAAATATGTTTTTGTAACATTACATACATTTTACAGATGAATAGGGTAAACATGTTTAACTAATAGGTATCACCATTATCCCAGTTGATGACTTACATTGAGACAATTATTTTTTGTATTACAAGCTTTATGAAGTTTTGTGTTTAAATATGCAAATTAGGCATTATCTATAAAATTTTAAGAGAAATCTACAGAAGCAAATAGACAATGTGTAGTAAAATAACTCCTAAATGTGTATTTTGAATGTTTTCTTTCCACTAGTCTGAAAGAAGACATGTTATGGAAGCAAAATAGCCCAAAATCTAGTTCATCAGTGCATGAAAAACAATGTATTTGCCTGTAGTGTCTCGCCTTACATATGGCTCGCTGTTTGCAATTTGTGTCGTAGAAAAACAGCGTCCAGACAGGAGAGAGGCCCCTATCATCTCTCATGCCCACAATAGTGGTGCCAGCGAGGCATAAATGTGGGATCTACATGGCGCTAAGCAGTTCAGGTGGACAACAGAGTTTGTTTGAGATCACCCAGGTTGGATCACTCTACATTATTCAAGTTTGGATTGTTAGGATTTTAAATACAAAAATATTTACAATTTAGACTTTTTGTGTGCTTTAGGTGTTGATCAGTGAACTGTCCCTCCATAAAGAGACGAACAACAGCATCTCCATGAGAAGACTCTACCCCCAACGTCAGCCAAACAGACTTCTTGTTGACCGTGAGTTTACCTTTGCCTTTATTGTGATTATTATTACTCACACATTAGTAATTTTCTTCTTTCCCAACTCTCCCTCATCAGCTGAGTTTCCAGAAGGGAGTGTGCCGTTTTTGCATGAAAAGGATCACGTAGTCCAAGGGATCCTGAGGAACAAGGACATCATTACGGCCATAAGAGAACCTCCATTATCTGATAGTTTCTTATAGTTTTATTGTTCTTGTGAACTTAATGTTTTTCATAAATATCTTCCAAGAGCATATTATGAAATGGTAGTATCTGGTTGTTGCACTGCATGATGTAAGGTTGTGGTTGTTTGACACTCTTATGTCATTTTGATCACCAGCCAACAGAGGGCAGTCCTCCAACAAATACTTTCTATTAAAGAAGGCAAACTTGTCCATTTATAAGAATTGTCTTAAACTGATTAAAGGAATAACCCCATCATACTTGAGCTCCAAACTGATATGTTTAACATATAATATTTAACAGGTAACAGACAAAGGTTTTATGCTGGTTGAGGGACACATGGCCACTGTGTATATGCATGCTGAAGGAAATGATGGCTGTTACGTAAAGCTGATGTGCAGTCAGTCAAGATACTGTCAGATATGCATACCAACTGCGTCGCAGGGTAGGACGAGTCACATGCATGCAGACAAACATGTCAGTCAAAATGTTGCACTCAAGGCACCGGCTACTTTCAACATTTTCAACATTTTTCTTAATATCTGTTGACAGTGTTTCTTTGCAGCTGAGTATTCCAGTGAATCATCAATCTATAGTGACCTCCCGTGTGTTTTGTAAGATGACAATGAAGCCTCAGCAAGCAGAACATCAAGACTTGTCTTCATATAATATATATTCTGAGAAATTAAGCTGCACTGGAGTTTTTAGACTCATGTAAAATCCTAAACAGTGCAGGATGTGTAAGAGAGGACAAGAGTCAAAGGTCATGAGATGATATTAAAATGTGTCACTATAGAAACTGAGGACAAACAGCAGTCCAAGTAATAACAATATATTATGTTCTCTAAACTGAGATCTATATGGCTTAAAACTATAATGCATTTCATTTAAACAGAGAATGAACTGAATCTAGATTTTAGGTTGAAACACAGTAGGGGAGAGCGGGGTCTGTTGGCACACTTTTGTATCGACAGCAAATAACCTTCCATTACTCACAGACGACTTGAACAGTAATGAAAATAATTTGATCCCTGAACAGATGCAGGTGTCTGCTAATATTATATCAAGTTTTTTAGAGCCCAACCCAAACGTGAAAGGCACAATTTTGTTGAATGTACAAGGAGTGTATTTTCCCCAAAAATCTGCTTCCCTGGTACGGTTGGGACACCTTATTCTGGGCTAAAAGAAAATAATAATTTAAATTGAAAACAATTGCAGTCTAGATTTGAACACCTTATATGTCACATATTCACACAGCTCTTTGAGAAAAAGAAAACATTTGTAAAATTATTAGATTTTCATAAATTACTGAGACATGGAATTTGGCAAAAAAAGGTTTCTGACTGGCTGCCACTTGAGAAAAGATTCACTCAATGACTTCACAGTGGGCATTACAGTAACAGAATATTGATTCATATTTGATCAGCGCTGCCTAGTTTGACCGTTTGATCTGAGTTTGCGAGTGATTGACAGCTGCTCAGAGATGGCAGGCTCCAGCTTGGCTTTGTTGTTTGTTTTTCTCTGGTCTGTGAAATCTTGCAGATTAGGAGCACCGGAGGACACAGAGGCACATGATTTGTTCTTAGATTACCTATCTCATGCACTACTGTCAGGATATAGTGACCTATAGTGAACTTTTTTTTAATCATATTTGCTCCATTTCTACCCACTGCTGCTTTAAGTTTGTTATTGATACAGTATTTATGACAAATGTTCCAAGCTTTCTCCCACTGTATATCATTAAATAAGGAAAACATCTAGATAAAGGGACAGAGACATAACTGAATGTGTTCCTATGTTTGTTAGAGCACTTCTCTTTCAGTATATTAGTACCTCCAATATAAGAGTTAAAAGGTTGCAGGGTTTTGTAGGAGTATAAGGACACTTAGGTCAATTCGTACCCAACTCGTCATCTCTAGATCTTCATCCCCCTAAATTCCTCACTAGTAGAGATCAGTTTTCGATAAGATTTAGGGGAACCAAATTATGGAGCAGCTATTCACATTTATCAAAAAAACTGTTCATCTATTAAATGTTTCAAAAGTCGCTTAAAGGGTCATTTAATTGCTGTTTTGTAATTGCTTTTCCCCATGTTGTCTGTGTATCTGTTTTTATCTGTTTTATTTATTTTTTTCTCTCATAATGTTATGTTTGGTTATGATTGCCCAGAAGTCTTTGTAGATATTTAAATCAATATCCTCCTCACAAACACTAACTATACGCTTCCACGCACACACACACATTCACTTGTCTTTTTTTGATATATTTATTGTTATTGTTGTTATTATATATATCTTTTTCTAATTGTTTATCACTATTATGTAGTCATATTATTTCTTTATATCAATCTTTTCTCTAGGCGGAGGCTTCAGATAAGCCCAGTGGTTTTTTTGCCTCTTCCTGCACTGTATATTATTAATTTTTTTTTTTTTTTTTGTTATGTTGTGTAGTATTAAATTGTGCAAAATAAATAAACATAAACATAAATAAACATAAACTTACTGGAATAGCATAACAATAGCATACTCCTTTGGTTTTACAGGCATTTTGAATTTATCAAGAAATTCTTTATAAATCCTCCCTTTTCTTATCAAATCTACAGTCATGTATTGTTGCATTGAGAGTATTTTTTGGGCGGAGTTGGGAGCTGCCAAGTGGGTGTTGTCACATGGTGAGTATTTAAACAGCTGCAGGTTATCTTACGTCCCCATTAGAAGACAAGTCATGACTGCCGGTGTTACGTTGAAGTTTGTCCCTCCCGTCGAATAGTGTACATGCTTTTGTGGGCAATTAGCGAATTCATGTTTCAACAGTGGTGTAACCGGAGTAATTGCTCTTGACAACTTAAAAACCGTAAGTAAGCCAGCAGTTTCTATTTTTTGTTTTTAAAGGCTACACCGTCTCTCTAATGAATGTTAGTGATTGAAAAATGTGTCAGAGCAGTTTGTTTATCGAGTACCTTATAGTTCCCATTTAACTAGCTCTCGTGTGGAAATTGTAATAACAATATTGTTATACATTCCTACAACTGTGCTGTTAAACAGGAAAGTGTTTTTAATAGAAATTCGTGTGTAATTTATATCCCAACTTTGTAATTAAGTAGCTTTGGCTAGGAACTATTATTCTAACTGGTGTTCTGTTGAAGTTTGTTCCCCCGTCGAATAGTGAACCGGCTTTTTCTGGGCAATTAGCTAATGTTCATTAATGGTGCAAAAGTGGTGTAACCGGTCAGTGTAATCACTCTTGACAACAAAACAACAAACAACAAAACAATGTCGTTTAGTAAGCCAGCAGTTTCTATTTTTTCCAAAGGCTAAACTGACTCTCTAATGCATGTTAGTGATTGGAAATGTGTTAGAGTAGCATAAGCCAACTCTGTGGTCTCTGACACCATCTGTTTTTGCACTGTCCCTGTTGTCCTGTTCACGTTGTTCACGTGTATATCATTTTCACACTACTGCTATTGCACATAATTTATTTATAATTTATTTATAATACACATATTTATTTACCTTCTATTTACCTTTATAACATAACTTTAATAGTGTTCTTATCCCTTGGATATTTGTTATTCTTATTTATTGTATGCCCTGTCCTATTCTTATTTTATTTTATGTACTGTTTTTGTTAGAATCTGTGCTGCTGTGAAACTGCAATTTCCCCACGGGATAAATAAAGTACTATCCTATCCTATAACGTTATTTTACAGAGCATTTTGTTTATCTAGTATCTTATAGTTCCCATTTAACCTAGCTCTCTTGCAGGAACGTGTGTTCTCGCTAATTTTATACACCAGCATTATGTTAAACAGGAAATTATGTTTATATACTAAATTCGTGTGTAATTAATGTTCTCCCAACTTTGTAATTAAGCAGGTTTATCTACTAGATGTTTGGCTAACGTTACTCCTGTTGTGTTGCTACAGGTTACCAGCTTCTATAAAGCACATCACCTGCTTCAGGACAGTTTAACAGACTATATTGGTGGAAATATGGAGCCCAAAACTTTAGTAAAGGAGAAGTTTTTCATCGTGTTACGCGGGAAGTCGAGGAAAGGCTTCTCCCGAGGATGTATTGGCCGTGTGGAGGCGGCGGAGGTGCAGCGAGGGGAGATCAAGGGGCTGCTGTACCCCGGGGGCAGCAGCGGGGGGAGCCCCAAGAGCGGAGGCACCGTGAAGAGGGAGGACACGTACCCGCTGACCCGCCACCAGGCCCAGCTACTGCTCTTCGTTTCCCCCGCAAGCAGACGCATGGAGCTTCTGTGCAACCCCCAGCTGTTCTCGGCCATCTGCGAGCTGTCTCAGAACGACCTGGTGGTGCTGAAGCACAAGAAGGGACACCTGCCAGGGCTGGTGAAGAACATGATGAAGATTGGGAAGAAGGAGAGCAAAGAAGACCTGTACATGCTCGGCTTCGAGGTGGAGTTAGTGGTGGGTAAAGTTGTTTGTCTGGTTTTTATACTTTGCAGCATTAAGGTGTTGGTTGAGGTTGTGCTTACAATTATTAGGTTTCTCTGAAGCTAATTTGAATGTATTGAAAGGATAGCCCCTTTAGATGTAGCACCTCATTTTCGCAGGAGTCCTTTAGACACAAACACAAAATTATAATACACATAGATACAGCATTACAAAACATTACATACACTACAAATACACAGATACAGACAGCTCGCTCACCCTCTCCCACCCACACCCCAAGTCTTCAGCTATTGTAAAAGAAAACAGTGACAATGACCCGGATAATAAATGAATTATGTCAGCATCAACTGAAGCAGTATGTCTTCAGTTTGACTGACAGAATGTACATATTCAAAAGCAGGTTGTTTTAAGATGAGAAAGTAAAGATGTCCTGAAGTAATAATTACACATACACATTAATATAACCTCAAGAAATATATTGAAATGAGGATATTATTTAGGGTGATCTTTGTGTCTTTAGGCAACGTTATCAGTCAAAAGATTGCCAGAGCGATGAGTGATGTCCTTTACATAAGAGTGCTAAGTGTCTGTTTCCCTTCGTCTTCCTTGTAGGACAGTGATAACAATTTGTCATCCAAGAAACCTGCTCCTCTGCCCCTGTTCAATGCGGCAGACATCTTCCAGGTGGTCCCGTCTTCCTCCGTTCCTTTCTGGAAAGATGGCCAATGTAGGGGTGAGTAAAGTGGTCCAAGTCGCAGCTTCCCTGCCTCTTTCAAATTGAACATGTGGCATTTATGAACCACAAGATACTTGGTGGTGGAGTTTATCAAATTAAATCCCTTTAAAAAAATAATAAATCATTTTTTAGTTAATAAAACAACAGTCATCCCCCTCCACTCCAATCAGAGAGTTAAATCCTGCCATTTCAGAAAACATGTGACTCCTGAGGGGGCGCAGAAGAAACGGTCCCAGTACACAACTGGAAAAACTGGTCCTCTGGAATGTAAAACAGCAGATTCATCACATGGTGTGGCGTTTTGGCACATTGTGAACTCTGAGGTGTCTACATACCTCATCTGTAGACCTGTGTGGTGTTAGACGGAGGTCAATCTGATGAGGTAGCATGTGACAAGCCTAAAAGATATGTCTTTACTTTTTAACAATCCACCTCTTCACACCTTCCATACCTCTCCACAGGTGTAAACAGGAAGTCGATGACGTCCATCAACTCCACGTCGACTGTAGGATCTTATACACTACATGTGAGGGAGGACCATACAGTGCAGAATGTCTTTCAGAGCCAAAGTTCAAGCACATCTCATGTGCCTTTGGAGGTGGGATCCATGGTGGAGGTGATGTCCAACTCGGGGATCACAGTGTTTGGGGTCATCCAATGGTTGGGGGTCCCTGGAGGGAAGACTAATGAATGGGCTGGGATTGAATTGGTGAGTGACTAACATTTTGTACAAGTTATGTTTTCTGCCAGCTTTATGCATCTACCTCATACCTGATTTGGATTTCATTGTTTCAGGACTATGACGTGAACGGCTGCTCCGATGGGATGTACGGAGGCCAGAGGTATTTCACCTGCAAAGGGAACAGGGCTCTGTTTGTTCCCGTCACAAAGTGCAGCCCTGATAGCAGGTTCGTCTACTCTACAGGAGGGGAGACCTCCAAACCCGCCGACATCCCTCCAGGTTAGACACTTCTCCCAGTTTGGTGAGACACGCATAGACAAGCAATTCAAATTTACACACATTTGATGTCATTGATATAAGTGTTTTTCACGTGTAGGGCTGCACAATTAATCAATATTTTATCGAAATTGCAATATTGCAATTGTCATATCGCAGGAGGTGCAATATATGTTAAAGATAGGGTCGACAATGTTGGAAAGCTAGCATAATTTAAAAGTAGCATCGCCTCAGGATCTCCGTCTCAACCTACCCCCTGCCCTCGGGGCTCCTTCCAAGGCAACGCCCCCCACACATGCACGAGCACCGCCGCATCGTAACTACTTCACAGACACAGAGCGGAGAGAGGACCTCAACTCAGCAACACTACCTCATGACACGTAACCGCGGCAGTGCTACTTTTGGCTGAGTTTTCTCTTCTATTCTCCAGCAAACGTGCGGCGGCGACGCGCTTTGAGTTCAGGCTGGTGCACGCCAAGGGTGGACTATGAGCAGGGAGGCATCTCATTGGTTCTTTCCGGACCTTTAGGCAGTGATTGGTAGACGTTTTTACAGGATTACAGCAGCTACAGATGACGGCTCTTTTCCGGTCGTTTTTCAGAGCTCATAAGTAATGGACCGCTGTCGGGGTGTAAAGACCATTTCAACCAATATAACAAATAGTGTATACTGGATAACATCGTCAACCCTGCCTTTAAAGGTGAAATGTGTGTCAAAATACCATTTTTAAATTATATATCGTGCTGCAGAGATGTCTTGGCCTACACATCATATTCTACAGGCAAAAATCATGCCATGATAATTTTGATAATGTTTTTCAATGAGAATGACAATAATAATGCAAAAATTGTAATTCCCTCTAATATTGCAGATCATATCGCAGTGGCAATATCAGTCAAAATAATCACAATTAGATATTTTTTTTCAAAATCGTTAACCCTAATTTGCTGGATGTTATTGGTATAAGTGTTTTCAAAGTAAAAATGTGACTTTAATTTTTTACCAGCGTTACATTTCACTAGTACAAAACAAACTCTGGATTCAGCCATTAGTGCGTTTTTACAACTTTAAAAACTTAATTTTTTAAATAAGGACTATTAGAGTGTTCATACTGGGGAGTTGATTCACCTAAAAAAAAAAATGATCCGTCGACTTACTCTTTCCCAATGTAAGTCTATGGGGAAAAGTCTTTTTGGGCCCAATTGCATCACGTGACTGACAGGGAAGTTGCAGTACCGCCGTTTGGCCACTACGAATGTCCGGATCGACGACCGGCGCACTTCCTGGGGGCTTGGGCTGTAATCCTTTTAAAAACGTCCACCAATCACTGCCTCTGGCCCAGGTATAAAGAGGCAATCAGATGCCTCCTTGCTCATTCTCTACCCTCCGTGTGCTCCAGACTGAACTCAAAGTGCGCCGCCGCCGCACGTTACCTGGAGAATGGGAAAGAAAACTCAGATCTGCAGTCGCCATGCCGACGTTACTTGTCGTAAGTAGTTGAGTTGAGGTCTTCTCTCCGCTCTGTGGCTGTATTCGAAACGGTGAAAGTGATGTATTTGCAGTATGCTAGATTAAGCTTTAGCCTTTAAACTAGCTCTTAAAACCACTATTACAATATTATCGAAAAATACAACTTTGATTTAGTTGTTTACGTTCTGTTAGTTTACTTTATAAGATACTGCAGGTTTAAACTATTTATTCTAACAGCTCAAAGTGAAGTCAGACAAACAGGATTATCAACGAGGGGAGACGGCGGATATAAAACATTGCTCGACAAAATTGTACGTTACTCAAACTGCTTTTTCAGTGACAGAAACAAACGAGTGGACTGATCTCCCTCCAGATATTAGAGTAATGTTAAAAAGGGTCGTGTTGTCTCAGCAGGTATCTCTCTTTCTCTCGCCTCTCTGCTGCTCTGTGGCCGGCTCTCCAGCGAGCTACCCCTGCAAAGGATTGTGGAGCTTTTCAACTCTATTTAAACAAACTATCCCTCAACAAGGAAATAAAAGCCCCTCGTCTAAGAGACCGCGGTCTCTTGAGAGAGCTCCAGCCAGCTCATAGCGGGGTCTGGGTGAGTGACTGCCCGGGTGGAGAGGTGGCGATCCCGACAGGCGCTAACTAGCTGTGCCGGCAGCAGTTTGTGGAGCTTCTAAAACTCCGACAACGGTGGAGCAAATGTTTGATTCGCCATCTAACATCGTAAAACGGTCAATATTTTAAATATACACAGTTGATTTATCGCCTCCAAAATTTTCAGAAGTGAATTTAGTGATGAAATAGCTACGAAAAATGTGAAGTAGTCACACACATGCGGCGCTGCTAGTGCATGTGTGTGGGGGGCGTTGCCTTGGAAGGAGTTTCGAGGGGAGGGGGGGGTTTAGACGGAGCTCCTGAGGCATGCTGCTTTCAAATTATTCTAGCTCTCCAAGATCGTAGACTCTATCTTTGACTTAACTTAACATCCTTCAGAATTGTCTACTCTGACCTGTGGTTTACTGTGTAGTACACTACACGACATCGATGTGCCGTACAGGATGTTTTGCAAACTCCGAATTTTTGATCAGGGTGCCAGTAATCACATAAAGCTTTAGGGCTGGGCGTTTCTCATTCCTCTCATTAACTGTCATTTAACTCAACTACACAGAATCAATTTTGAGTAACTTGACATCCTGGTAAAGTGTTGTACACAAGTGGAAAAAAACAATCCAATTTGACACACACCCTTCTGCCTCTGGCAGGATTTAGTGGAGAGAAATTATGTCCGTGCACCTGAAACAATGTGCAGTGTGACAGTCTTTATCAGTGGATCATTTCTGACAGTCCTGTGAACTTCCTGCTTTGGAAACGCAGACTAATCAAATGTAAAGCTATGAAGTGGTCTGTGTTAAAATGCCATTTTAAGATCTGTTTTTGTATGTTTTGCTTGCTGTTTTCAGTTCCTCAATTTGAGGACCCAGAGGAGGATTCACCACCTATTCCTGAATCCGAGGCCTTGTCTTTGTTAGTGGGGAAAATGAAAGGGATTCAGGGTCACATTAACTCCTGTTACCTTGATGCCACACTCTTCAGGTAAAACCAGTTCACCACCCCTTGATTCTCGAGTTGCACACTGTTGCAAACGCAGCTCAGATTTACTTCAATCTCTTGTTATCTAAAGTCATTTTATTTGGAGGAGATCATGTACAACTAAATGAGCATGGTGAACTGTATTCAGATAAGTGCTGAGTTAATAAAACAATGTCTTTTTTCTCTCTTCAGTTTGTTCAGCTCATCTGTGACCCTGGATAATATCTGCCAAAAGCCTGCTGACACGGAGCAACCCATAACCTCTACTCTTAGAAATATAGTCAACCGTCTGCGCAGGTATAAACTGTCTTCAAGACTTTGTTTTTCTAACTGCCGTGCATTATCATCTAGTCTGCAAACCAAGAACATTATGACATTTTACATGGTCTCAACTGGTAAACAAGTACTCTCTGTCTTAATGATATGAGTACTCTTTATTCACTAGCTTAGACAAAAACAGTGCATATGCTCAAAACGTTCTTACATAAGTAGGTGTGTCGTTTTGTTTGCTCTTAATTGTTTTGGTCTTTGCAGCTATTCCAGTGTATGCGTTTTGTTTGCTCACTGATATCTCATGTATTTATTGCAGACAAGGGTTTGTGCCTGCTGACAGTGTTATGAATTTCCGTGAACAGCTTGGCTGCGAATCCTTCCAAACAGAGGAAAAAGGTACACACCCATATCTTGCAGCATGCATTGTTAAAAAAATATATTCCAATATAAGGTCTTTAGTCATTGCACCATGATATACTGAAGCCTACTGTTAAAGTGTTTTTAATTGCTTTGCCTCACTGCAGACCCAGAGGAGTTCATCACAGTCCTCTTTCAGAAGGTGCTCTGCATGGAGCCACTGCTCAATATCAGGTAAGATCTTAGCCATCCAATATTAAATATCCTCCTATTTGACTCTGTATGCAATGTAGGGCTGTAACTAACGATTATTTTCATTGTAGATTAATCTGTTGATTAGTTGTTTGGTCTATAAAATTTCAGAAAATGGTGAAAAATGTTGATCAGTGTTTCCCTAAGCCAAGATGACGTTCTCAAATGTCTTGTTTTGTCCACAACTCAAAGATATGCAATTTACTCTCATAGGGGAGTAGAGAAACCAGAAAATATTCACAGTTAAGGAGCTGGAATCAGAGAATTTTTATTTATTTTTCCCTTAAAAAATGTCAAACCCATTCATCGATATTGAAAATAGTTGACAATTAATCGATTGATCTTTGCAGCTCAAATGTAAAGTTACTGAAATTCTCTTTTTTTCCTTTTTTTTTTAGATCGAAACAAGAAATCTCTCAGGGTGCCTACACTTTCCAGGTCTTTCTAGAAAAAGAACAGTTGGGACAGATGCCCACCGTCCAACAGCTGATGGACACATCCTGCCTGTCGGGTGACCTCAAGTTTGAAGAGGTGAGTGTGTGCTCCTATTAAAAGGAAAAGAAGTCCTGTGGGGGGGGGGGTTATCATGTTTTCTTCTGTGCACTCATGTAATTGCTTTTTCTATTTGTCCCTCAGATGCCGTCCTGTCTAATTGTTCAGATGCCGCGGTTTGGAAACAAGTATAAGATGTTTTCTCACATCATCCCCTCCACTGAGCTGGACATCACAGATCTCCTCTACAACTGTGAGGAACAGACGTTGTTGGCATTAGAGATGTTCTGATACCGGTTTTTCCTTCCTGATTCTGATCCCTGAACTTGCAATTTCGGCCGATACCGAGTACCAATCCGATACTATTGTGATTTAAAAAATATTATTATTATAGTAATAATAGTAATTACCAGCTGTTTACTACTGACCATGTATGGATGTGATAGGATTGCTATAATTGGATTTTCCACTGTGAAATATTGCCAAATGGCTGACCGTTACACTCTCCACTAGCACCGCACTGTTGTTGTTTGCTGTCATCACGTGACGAACTACCTGCAATCAGTTCTTCTTCGCTGCTCTAAAACAGTAGTTGCCAGTGGCAGCCATGATACATCCAGGGCGACAGCAAAGTGCAAGCTACTGTTTTGGAGCGGCGAAGAAGAATTGATATATGGTTAAACAAGTTGATTTTTTTTTTTTTTTCTGGGTTAATAAATTATGGTATTGGATCGGTGCATAGACTGGCATACTCACCGAGACCCAATCACGAATTTTGGCCACTGTCGGATGCATTTCCGATACTGGTGTCTGAACAACTCTAGTCGGCATTGATTTAAATCCTATAGGATGTGAATGGATTTCTTTTAATACAGTGTTTTTGAAGAGTTTAAAGATGCTTACGGATCACCTGCTTTTCCCAACAGCTCCAAGGGAATGCTTCCTCTGTGGGCATTTGGCAGAGTACGAGTGTCTTCAGTGTCTACCAGATCGCAAACTGCAGCCAGGGAGAATAAAACAGTACTGCACTACCTGCAATATACAGGTACTCCAGATGACCGTTTTAGATGTCAAGTATCCCACTGACCAAACTTGTAAACGTGTATAACTTTATATTATTCTTTTAAGGTGCACACCAATCCCTCGCGGCAGGGTCACACCCCGAAAGCTCTCGCAGTACCAGCAGATGTAGCCGCTGATGCTCCTGTGCCCAAACACATGATGCAGCTGTTTGCTGTGCTCTGCATTCAAACCAGCCACTATGTGGCCTTCATCAAATACGGCCCCGATCCTCGCTCCTGGCTCTTCTTTGACAGCATGGCCGACAGATGCGGTAAGCTAGATTTCAGCTTGTTTTATTTTTTGAATTAATAAAGGCAGGGTTGGTGAAGATTTTAGAAACATTTTTGTTATATTAGTTGAAATTCTTATTACATCCCAACAGAAATCATTAAATCAAATGCACTCATTGCTCGTCTCAGAAGTCTTCCACAAGCTGCTAGCTTGACAGCTGTGAGTACGAACAACAACCATGTTCTCTGTTCAAGTTCATTATGATATGTTTACATTCATAATGATAATTGCGGGGGACTGGCTTTGGAGGGAGGCCCGAAGGGAAGAGCTGTCAGTGGTGCAGACTTGGCAACTTTCTCTCTAGATTTATGGACTTTTGGAGCTAATGCTGCCACCTGCTTTCATTGGAAAAGATTTTGGGCTTGGTTTTCCAGTTGAATCCCTTTTAAAAAAAAAAAAAAATTAAGTGTACTGTACCGACCCTGCCTTTTAATAGGTTGTCGAGTAATAAATATTTTCTTCCATTAGTGACATAATAGTTACCAAACAAGTAATTTTATTCTGATGTTCGTGCAAACTCTGCCTTGTTTTGCTTTGTTCTATGAAGTGGTTACCCGTGACTGCCTTATTTTCTGATAAGGCAGCCTCGACAGTTTTGGATAAAGCCACGGTCTGACGTCTATGACTGGTCCTTATCTCTTCTCGAGCTGATGTCTAATCTTAAGGCCACTCTTTCTTACAGGTGACGATCAATGTGGCTACAGCATTCCTGAGGTCCAAACTTGTCCGGAGCTGGGCGACTTCCTGTCCCAGTCGGAGGAGGAGCTAGCTTGTTCGGACCCCTTCCAGGCTCCTGAACTGGTGCGCAGGTTGCTGTGTGACTCCTACATGTTTTTGTACCAAAGCCCTACCGAGCCACTTTCAAATCCAAACCATCAAGAGTCTTAAAACGCATGTGAGGACGAGGACACCACGTTCCCATAACAGTGTCTTAATAACCTTGCATCTCTGCTTAATCAGCAAGATTTTGTGTTTATTACATCCAAACAGCAGGAACTGAAACGGATGCTTGTAACATCATGGGGTGGAAGAAACAATATTGTTGAAGACAAAAACAATATAAATTCGTTGTTCAGACGTCTGACTACGATCATTCATAGTCAGACGTCAGAAGTTGACTAGAGACAGAATGAGCAGTAAACATATTACACTCTGAACTCCTCATCGTTGTTACCTTGTGATTATTATTATTATTGTGAAGGAAATTATGACATTAGACACATTACCCATAAATGACTTCATAGTGTTTATTTTTTTTTTTTTGATCGTGTCTAGAAGGTAACTGGCAAATTGGGCAATCTGATCTGAGATCTGCAAAGACTCTCGTGGGAATGGTTGCCAGATGACCTATCCTAACCATAACTATTTGAGAGCAATGCCTAACCTTAACCATCTCACGAGAGTTTCCCTCACTTGCGGGTTCCCTTCTAGACACTACCTCTGCTTTTGCCGGTTATTTGGTAAGTTAAACTCTCCTCAAGCACTGGGTGACATGTTTGTGTGGTGTTGCATCATTTTAACTCTGGATTGTCAGTTGTGACCTAAAACACTCACTGAAGCCTCTCATGTCATATAAACTAAATGCTTTTCTTGTTGTTGTTGATGGGCCGTCTCTTGAGAAGCAAATGATTGAAAAGTACATGTATATATTTTGTGTTGTTTTACCGCAACAATTGCACTGTGTGCAGATTTCACTAGGGCATATTACTTGATCTGTAATATAGTATTTTCATCAATAAAGTGTAAGAAGAATTGAAGTTGGAAGTATGTGAAGAATTGTATTGTACCAAAAATCAGGCAAACAAACAGAACCACTGCCTATCATCATGTTTTTAGCAGCTGTTTATAATGTGGAATAATGCATTTTAATCTGTTCAATCAACTACATCTAAAACCTTTTTTTAATGCTAAATCTTGATCTAAATCTTAAGAGTCTAGACGGTTATGTGAGGATAGGGGAGCCCTATTAGGTCATATTATGGACTGCAATGCCCTCTTGTGGACAAAAATGAGTTTGCCTTCACTCAGATCCACCATCATGCTTCCCTAACTGAGAAATACTTTTTCTCTTTACTACCAGCATGGGATGCAGGCCCATCAAACCACACCAGTATGTACATTATTCTCGTAACTTCTGAGAAATTAAATATTAATTCAGAAATATTATTGGCTTTAAAAAAAAAACATAAATATTAAAGCGTCAATCTCGAAGATTTTAATTTAAATAAATGTTAAGTCACTATCTATCACCAAATGAGGTAACACAATAGTGATTGAGCCTATGGCTCACTGATGAAAGTCTGGCAATACTATGTATTTGCAGTATTAAGAAGTGGGTGTCTGTGGTGACATTCCTGGAAAAAGATGCTGTTGTATACACACAAAAAAGGAACTATGCACACAATTTTGAAAACTTGAAGCTCAAGTTACACAGAAATATAATTTTATCATTTTTATATTATATTTCTAAGCTCATGCATCAACAAAAATACTCCAGACTGCCAAACTCTGAGCACAATTACTTTGTTTTCACTTAAATAGAAATTCTAAATCAAACAGGACTGGAATTTTAAGGATTGCCACTTTAAAGTGTAAGCTATCATGCCATAGTTTATATATAATATGAAAATCATTTTGAAATACTGGTGTTTTTAGATGCTGTCCTCTGTTTTCACATTAGAGTAGATATAGTTGTTCTGTGGTCATCTGTCAGCCATAAAAACACTATACATTTTCATTTACTATCTAAAGAGGATCACCAAGACCAGTTGGCATGAGACTGAAAACCTACATTTTTAAGGACATTTTAGGTGGTTATTATTCTGAGTCATACCTTTGAATTTCAAGTCACTCAACTACAGTCTGACTGTCTTTGCCTTTGAGTTGTCATATGATAGGCCTGTTGGCTCTCAAGGTTGTGGAGGGCAGGAGGAGGACGAGCTCCTGTCTGTTACGTGCCACACATTCTGGCCTAGGCTTGATATGCATATTCACTAAATGACATGGGCATATTATGTGAAAGAGACCTCTTAAGACATGATCATGAATGTTCATTTCATTTCAAATTTTATTTCGAACATGTGAAATAATAATTAAAAAAAGAGAATCATCATACAACAAGTGGACTGCCAGAAAAAAAAGCAGTATCCACATACAATGAAAGTCATAAGCAAAAGAAATTGTCAAACACTTGCCTTGGTTTACATATTTGAAAAGGAGTGAGAAGAAGTACAAACTTGTTAACCAAATGTTGTTATTATTGGCCTGTTAATACTAATAATGTGCAAAGAGCTGCTCCTTCCTTTTGCTCTGTCACTTATCAGATCAAGTGAGTAGAAACACAAGTAGAGCACTGAGCCTCATATAAACAGTATAGGCCTACAGTGTATGTGTGTGTGCATGTGTAGCTCCTCACTCAGGAGTACAGTGTGTCACCATCGTGGGCCCTGAACAGCAACACGTTTTGTCAAGAGGGAGGAGCCACACTGTTCTCTACCATTTAAATTGAGGCGCATGCGCAGTAGCGCACAATCGGGACTTATAGCTCTTACACAACTGTGCCTTTTCTTCACTCTGCCTGCCTCTGCTCGCCGGTGTGTGGGAAACCCTTACACACGTTACTCATTTTTTTAGATTTTTCTCAATCAAACACAGCGCTTAGGGGAAATGAGTGGGGACCATTCCCACAGCGAGGACCAGGTAATGTCATCACCTGGCACAGTTTCCTGCCACCGTTTTATTAGCTCGGATTGATAAAAGATAACTTGGCTAACTGTGTGAACAGTGCCCTGCTAGCTCGGGTTAGCCTGACTGTTTAAACTCATTTTGTTGTTAACATCTTCCTGACACGTTTTGTTTGTATTGTAACTAGTAGATACTGTCTTGTTAGCTTTCATGTTTGAGTGTTGAGGCTTGAACTGTAACACAAAGTGGCCACATTTAGTGTCAGGCTAACGGTTTAGCCCGTGTTAGCCCCTTTAGCGGGCTAAACCGAATCACCGGCTAAAGCGTAGCAGAAGCTAGCCTAGCCTTTAGCATGCTAAGCTAACAAAACTCGCATCGCCTATCAAGGCAAGTTCAAAGTTAGTTAGCTGGGGCTAGTTAGCCACTAAGATATTTAAACACCCGTCTGTTTTTGATTTTTTCAGATCGACGTCGGCTCTCGTTTCAATGGTAAGTTTGTGACAAGTTTAAAAGGAGGCTTTTAATGCCTCAGATTGTGACCTGTCTTTACGGTAGTTTCTCAGTCAGAGGACAGAAATGGCGTCCAGAGACTAAGTCCTCTGTCTCACTCTCAAGCGCCTATTGTTCAAAAGGGAGCTCCAATAAAAGCTTTTCCGTGAGCTATTTTCCCCATCCGAGTCGGTATTGTCACACACCTCGACGTGTTTTATCAGTTTATGGTATTAGAATTTCTTTTTGGTGGGCTTTTAGTGTCGTATTACCCTCCTGAAAGTGAGGGTTTGGGGGTTGAGGACTTAGTCTCTGCGCCATTTTCTTTTTTTCCTCCTGTGTAGCGGCCTGACTGTGCTGCAAGCTGAACCCAGTGCTGTGGAAAGTGCAGATGGCTGTGTGGAGGAGAAATGCGAAGGCATAGGGCTTCATTAAGATCCCACGTAGTGACCAAGAAGAGTCTTACATCTTTATAAACCATCGTAAAACGCTTAATCATAGTTACCATTTTTATTATAGCTACAGGGGAGTCAGCATTCCCCACATGCTAGGAGAAAGTTGACCATTTTAAGTTGGATCTACATTTCAACAGTCAACACATCATGTCATCAACTTTATTTCATCATCACACTAGTTAAGACGAGTTATTGGATATTAGAGCAGCATGACAATATGTTAAATGTATAAAGTAAGGGCGTTTTTTGGAGTTTTTAATGCTATTGTGATTTTTCTGCCTATATCACGCATACAAGGCACCACCCATATTCATACCAAGAAATCTACATTTTGTTTGAAGTCTACTTAAGCAGGACTAAGTTCTTTTCTATGGTACACACTCTAAACACTTAACTACCATGGGCAAAATATCCAATATGTCTGGTTTCACTGAAATTATTCAGCCTTCTCATACAATACTCAAAAGCGTGGATTATTGATCGGAGGTTGACTTCTCTGTGCATCAATATTGCTAATAATCATTGAGACAACTGTACCAGTCTACTTATATGGGACAACATTTGACTGTGGGAAATGAAGGGCCATGGTTTCACTTTTAATTATCAGAGTGGTATTCATTCCCTTTTGACTGGACTGTCTAAATTCATAAGATTAAACTAGCAAAGTTGGCTTTTAAAGAGCATCTCAACTGTGGCTGGTTCAAAACGATGACATATAATTTCTCAGCGCTTTCAACCATTTACTAGCACAAATTGTACTTTATGCATACATTTTGGGCGGTTTAGCACAACTCGATGCTAGTCAATCACATCAGTCATATATTCTGTACATTCATACTTCAGCTGTGAACTGTAGAGTGAGGTCTTGACCAAGTGTGTCAGGTATGATCAGTAGTTTGTCTTCAGTATGTGACGGAGTGCAAAAGATCTCGTTTATTGACGTTCTATTACAGTGACTTGGTTAAGAGCTGTGAGGACGGCACAAGTCAACTCTCATCGTCAAACACTGGATGATCAAAACTAGTTTTACAGTGATAATGTAACAAAGTGAAGCTCCAAGTCTGTTTTGGGTTTAGTGATTCTTTTGAGCGCAAATCACTCACTGAATCAAACCATTTCAGCTTGAACACGAATGCTGCTGGTTTGTCCTACGCTGGCATACAAGGGGAATAGGTAGACTAGGCTGTTGGCTGTCAGCTCAACTGGTGACCAGGTCTATAAGCTAAAAACATACCCTAAAGTATGTAAACTTGATATGGTGTTTGATGTCAAAGTTTGGATGTTAGCTCTCTGATTTAGGTGGGTTTTTTTTTCCTACACTAAGATGATTTTTTTCCTGTGCTGCTTTACAAATTAAAGTGGGCGAAAGCCTACTTTTTACTGGCATGTTTCAACCTGTCTGTTTTATATTATCTCATAAACAATGAGGCTCATACGGGCAGTAGGTGGTGCTGTGCTACTGTGTAATAGTCTTCCACTCTACATTCTGCATGACATTCAGATTGTGGTGCATGATCAGACCTTGTGTCGAGCAATTTAATTCACGTTTTTAACTTGGAACAACTAAAGTGGAGGCACTGAGTGTTTCCTAAGATTGTCTTACACACAGCCTGTCCACATTAGCACCTTTGTTCCTCTTTGCCACTTGTGTATTGAATCATATTGCTCATGCTATTGCAATTTGGTAGATCTTGTACACATCAATCCTACCATTTATTCAGTCCATTGTTGGAATAAGGGTTTTTGAAGAAGGTGACACTGTTTTCTTCTCAGACTCTCACAAGCATAAAGACAAGTATAAGGAGAAGGAACACAAACATAAGGACCACAAGAAGGATAAGGAACGGGAGAAATCAAAGCATGGCAACAGGTATGTTGTGTGTGTGCCTCTCCAGACTCTTAATAAATGCATGTTTCTGGTGGTATCTGCTCAAATTGGACAAGACTTACCATTTGATCACGGCAGTATTTTCTGTATTGAATAGGGGAAGGTGAAACAACTTAAATTCATTTTCCATTTATTTTAATTCTAGCGATCACAAGGACTCGTCTGACAAAAAACACCGAGACAAGGAGAAGGAAAAGATGAAGCACAAAGATGGCAGCGCAGACAAATACAAGGACAAGCACAAGGAGAAGAAGGTGAATTACCATGCACATAATTCATGGAAGAATGCACATGTGGTTGTGCATGTAATGTTGTGATTTTAGGGTTCATCATTATGAATCATTCTGTAATATTAAGCTCCGTCAAATCATACACTCATGTTCATGGACTGCAGCTATTTAAACCACAAAAAAATGTACAACTTGTTCCCGTTTGTTTGCATCTGGATTTAACAAATATGTCCTTTCAGTCGCGACATAGAAATTATCAACAACACAGAGAAATTGGAGAACTACATGTGTGGACATTTTTTTTTTTTTTGGTTCCAGATGGTTTCAAGCAGCTTGACAACTGTGCTTGTATTTTGCAGAATTTGGTTTGGTACTGCCCTTGCTAAACTTAGAAAAAAATTATATTTAATTGGTCTGCAAATATGGCTGATGTTGAGGGCAACTGGTGTATAATATCAGACAGATTCCTGGCCACTCCTATCATACAGTGCTATGCAATGGCTTCTGAGTCCCCAGTAGATAAATGGTTTAGATGCTCTTACTTCTACCACTCGGAACCAACCAACCCATAACAACTTGTGTAAACCTTTTCAGGTGAAGTCCCTTGACGGTAAAGTCAAAAAGGAAAAAGAGAACGGCTTTGCCAGGTATGTCTGGACTCCACCTTTCACTTCGGTACTATATTTATGCTACCAGCAGATGCATTTTTAGAGGAATGGAGCCATTTCTGATATTTATTTAAATGCATTTTTTTTTGCAGCCCTCCACAACTGAAGTCTGAGCCCCAGGATAATTTTTACCACTCTCCTAAACACGAGAAGTCTCTAAAAAGAGAACGGGATGATGATAATGAGTGAGTGGCATTTGCGATTGGACTTCTTTTGTGTCTTCCATGTGTCCATTTCATAGTGTTCAGAGTGTTTTATATAGTTGTCTGTGACCAAATTTGTAACACAAGTTTGTTTTTTCAGCTCTGAATTCAAGCCCAAAAAAATTAAGATTGAAAATGACAAGAAGGTCAAGAAAAGGAAACCAGATGAAGAGGTAAGCAAAGTGCCCCTTTCTCCCAATATATTTTGGAAAGCACAAAAAAAAGGGAGCACCTGAAGAATCGGGGAGGATTGAGGCTCAGTCTTTAGTGTTGTCACTGACATTATATTGTACCAACCTGTGAGCGAAGTAACTCATAGTTTCACTTCCCCTTTTTTTTAGGACATTAAGCCCAAAAAGACGAAAAACAAAAAAGTAGTCCTTACTGGAAAAAAGAAAGCAAAGAAAGAGCCAGAGGAGAAGTGGAAATGGTGAGTTATTATTCAGCCAGCCAGCTGTATTATACCTACATGCTTATGAACATGGTGAAGTGTGGATGTATTGTGTGTTATTGTTGGATCAAGTAATGCTTTCTTTCTCTGGTATTTTCAAACGCTTTATTGGATGTAATTATTTGATTCCAGGTGGGAAGAAGAGAGATACACAGACGGCATGAAATGGAGGTTCCTGGAACACAAAGGGCCTGTGTTTGCACCGCCGTACGAGCCTCTTCCTAATCATGTCAAATTTTACTATGATGGTAAGATTGAAATCAGTCAAGGGCTATAACTGTTGAGCCACGTGATGGCATGTCAGTGATGGACAAAACACACCTATTTTTTCACATTTAGGTAAGCACATGAAGCTCAGCCCAGAGGCAGAAGAGGTGGCCACGTTCTTTGCCAAAATGCTGGACCATGAGTACACCACAAAGGATATCTTCCGCAAAAACTTCTTTAAAGATTGGAGAAAGGTAGGAAAATGCACCTTTGTGAATAACATTACAAATGTCTGAAATCTGTGTGGAGTCTTGTGAAGTAACTGTTCAAAGATTTCTGTTTTTGAGTGTACCATGTTTTACCGATGCAGGAAATGTCTTCAGAGGAAAAGGCTAAGCTTGCGGACCTGAAGAAGTGTAACTTCACCGAGATGAGTGAATACTTCAAGGCACAGTCTGAAGCCAGGAAGGCCAAGACAAAGGATGAGAAACTGGTAAACTAACTACATGCATCAAAACTAGGGATAACACCAATATAACAATCAACCATACTGGACGATTTAACTGAAAACATTGGTCCGACAATGTCACCCGTCCGTGTTGCTTTTTTGTTTAATTACATAGTTGTATGATTAATAAAATGCTAGTCAGCCCTTGGCCCAAATTCAATTTTCCCTGATCCCACATTTTTGACAGTTGAGGATCTGATTAAATTGATTACTCAAAAAAAGTAAATTCTTTGGAACGGCAACAATTCAACCATGGTACCACGGTTGTTATGGTAAACGAAAATACACTGGGAAATATTATTCGTAAACTGAATTAAAAAAAACTAACTAAACTGAAACGATACTGCCTGGTACAAAACTAATAAAAATAAAATGTAAATTAATTTTAGTTTTTTAGCTCTCCCTCCATTCCAGGAGACGGCGCTATAACACAATTGCTTTACTAAAGTAGCGTGAAGAGTAAACATTGCATATTATGGCCATTCCAACACAGTTCTCCGTGTATTTTGTATTTATATAGCATGTAGCTTATGAGACTATAGTGTCTCATAAGCTACATGCTATATAAATACAAAATGGCCCTAACAAAAACAAACTAAATACATAAAAGCTAAACTTTCTGAAAAACTGAAACTAAACTAATTTGAAAAGTCAAAACTATTATATCCTGGTACGTAACCACCAAATTACTTTATGGCAGTGTGTTACAAATCAAGTTGGCACATTTAAATACAATACCCGGAAAAAGTGTTCGCCCCATCTGAACTTTCATGTTTTGACTTGCAGTGGGTGCAGTCAAGATTTTTGACACTATTCAAATTATTGTGATTGATTGAGATGGCGTTCTGGGGCCTTATTCACAAACACTGAGAATACGCTAAGAGAGCTTTTAACTTGGAGCTCCTAACCTCTCTAGCAAGAAGCCCTAGCTTAGGAGTGATTTAGGAAACTTCTCAGAGTAACTCTGAGCAGGGAAGGGACAGAAACCTGTTACCTTGGGCTGTGGCAAAAACGCAGGTTATCCCCTGGGTGCCGTTTATATAAGAAAAAAAAAAAGGGGGCAGCGGCCTGCGGTGGAAAAGTTGAAACGGAATCAACTTTTAGAGAAACGCAGCTCGACGTCACGCTGCCGTGGTCAATTACATAACCGGCTATCCACAGCTGTACAACCCAGCCATGAGGGAACAAAGGCGTTAATCGTCGCAGTTAAAGGGCCATTAAAGTGACTCTCCCCTAACCTCAGTGCAACGCCTGATCTGGTGTGAATGCGGTCATATTGAGGAGGTGTGGTTGACCCCATTGCTAGGTATGACACATTCTTTTTTTTTTTAAAGGGTGTGATTGGAAATCGATACGCCTAATCATAATAATAATCTTTATTTATATAGCACTTCTCGAAAGCAAGTTTACAATGTGCTTCACAGACCTAAAAGCAAAGTGCAATTACAAATTAGTGCAATGCAGCCAAGGAGTTTTTCTTATATGCTTTTCTTCAATGTCTAATTAAAAACCACTTTATAAAAATGAGTTTTTGAAAGAGGACACCGGGGTAATAGAAATGCATGCATAGAATTCAGTGTCTATTGAGACGTGTTATCGTGAATGCTATTTTATGTAATGAACATCTGTTTTATAAATTGTAAGCCATACTTAACACAGGCCTACTTGTGCAGTATCCTATTCACAAGCTGGTAGTTATATCTATTTGCTTACATTTATTTATCTCGCTGATAACTTTAGTATATAATCTATTTTTTCACCTTTAGGAGCTCTCTAAAAGTCTAAGATGCTTAGCAAATATCCTTAACCTTATCTTTATGAGGATCTAGTCTCAACTGTGATGGGAAATTCTTAGAAAACGTAATTCTAAGAATAAAAAAAGAAATGAATCACCAGGAGCAACACTTTATGAATACGGCCCCTGATGTGTTTTTTTTTCCCTTCCCTTTGTAGAAAATAAAGGAGGAGAATGAGCGGCTCTTGCAGGAGTACGGCTTCTGCATCATGGACAACCACAGGGAGCGTATCGCCAACTTCCGCATTGAGCCCCCGGGCCTGTTCCGCGGTCGTGGAGACCATCCTAAAATGGGCATGCTCAAACGGCGCATCAGGCCTAAAGACATCATCGTCAACTGCAGCAAGTGAGTGAAGGTGTTTTTTTTTCCAATGCTGGTGAACGGATGTTTTTAAGTGAGTATAATTATTAAATGTTTTATTAATGTGCTCCTCATAGGGACTCCAAGCACCCCGAGCCTCCTCCAGGCACTAAGTGGAAAGAGGTTCGTCATGACAACAAGGTGACTTGGCTGGTGTCGTGGACGGAGAACATTCAAGGCTCCATCAAGTACATCATGCTGAACCCCAGCTCTAGAATCAAGGTGGGCTGAGTTTTAGAATTGGGTCTTTAATTCAATAATTTATCATCTTTCAGTGGAATCAGATCATGATTAAATCATATATCGTGATACACAATTACATTGTCTAAATTGATGATAACAAGCACATAACTTAAATTTCTCAGAAAATCTGATGTGAGCTATTTTGAGGGAATTATAATTTGAAGATTGTGGTTTTGTTTTTACATCATACTCTACATTACCAATCAGTTCATGTGATTAACAAATGTGAGTATACAGTATATGGGAATTTAAAAATGGAATTTAGTTTCACTTGAAACTGTCATTTTGCACTGAAGTTGTTAAAGGACCAGTGTGTAGCATTTAGGGGGATCTATTGGCAAAAATGGAATATAATATTAATAACTGTTTTCTTTGATGTATAATCATCTGAAAATAAGAATCGTTGTTTTTCTTTACCTTAGAATGAGTCGTTTATATCTACATAGGGATAGGGGTCCTCTCCACGGAGTCCGCCATGTTGCACCGCCATGTTTCTACAGTAGCCCAGAACGGACAAACCAAACACTGTTAGCTTTTCCTGCTTGGGTTGGAGTCGGTAACGTTACTTGCTGCCGTTGCTCTCTCTCTCTTCACTCGTTCACACAAACTGTGCACTGTTTCTGCTCCAAATGACCTACAACTGGCTCTTGAGAGGGCCGGTCGCGTTTTCGCGACGGCCACCGTAGCTCTCCAACACGCTTGGCACACTGGAGAGGCTTCAGTTGGTTGCCATCGCCTCACCTCACCGCGAGATACCGCCAGATCCTACACACTGGACCTTTTGGATAAATGAGAAAATTCTCAGTACTTTTTATTTGTGAAGTATTTCATTCACACAGGAGTATGCAAAAATAGCCTTTATCATTTCGTTATTTCATATAGACTATTTATTTATTGAATTACCAGAAAACATGCTATATTATGATATATATCCTTATCGAGATATGAAATGACCTATATTGTGACGTATTGTCCAGCCCTAGTCGTCAGCCATTCCTTTGTGTACGTCAAACAACTGCATATTCTGGCAACTTCACCAATAAGTTGCATCATCTGTGCAGAGTTCATGTCAGCAGGTTTCATTGTGACTTTTTAAGACCTTTTTACAATTAGTTAAACAAATTTTGCTCCGCTGGAATGTAAAAAATGAGACCGCAATGTCCCATTACTTGCTGTACTGTGCAGCAACCTACTAATTTGAGTTCATGTGACTCTGCATGTTTGACACACAAACTTGGGCTAATTCATTAGTTACTCATTCGTCCATGCTGTTTGTCTGCAGGGAGAGAAGGATTGGCAGAAGTATGAAACGGCTCGTAGGCTGAAGAAGTGTGTGGACCGCATCAGAACCCAGTACCGTGAGGACTGGAAGTCTAAGGAGATGAGGATCAGACAGAGGGCTGTGGCTCTCTACTTCATCGACAAGGTGAGGTGCATGATTACTGTTGACATTGTGCGGAGTGTATTATAGCTTTAGGGAGTTTAATGTTGTGTAATTGCTTTTTAACAATGACTGTAGCTTGCGAGTGGGGGTTTAGCGGGTGCTTAAACACTAGCCGCAGTGAGGGTAATGTCTTTGTAAGCCGGCTTTAATCCCGCTGTCCTGATGTGCTCTAGCTGGCTCTGAGAGCGGGTAATGAGAAGGAGGAAGGGGAGACTGCGGACACCGTGGGCTGCTGCTCGCTGAGAGTTGAACACATCAAACTCTATCCAGAGAACGACGGTCAAGAGTACGTGGTGGAGTTTGACTTCTTGGGTAAAGACTCCATCCGCTACTACAACAAGGTCCCTGTGGAGAAAAGGGTAAGAACTGTAAAGCAGTGGGGTTTTTTTTTTTTTTCCCAACTGTGCAAACTTTGCCTCTGTACTTAAGTGCGCTCTGCCTCCTCTAGGTATTTAAGAATCTTCAGTTGTTTATGGAGAACAAAGAGCCTGATGATGACCTGTTTGATCGCCTGAACGTAAGCAAATCTATATAAAATCCTTATTTAAGTTATACGTTTATTTTTTGCAGAAAAAAATTCACTATTACATGTTTATTTGGGAAGATTTCTAAAAAATAATTTGGCACTCTAAAACCAATTTCTTTGTATAATTGTTTCCCTCCCAGACTTCTGTTCTGAACAAGCACCTTCAGGAGCTGATGGACGGTCTGACGGCCAAAGTCTTCCGTACCTACAACGCCTCGATCACCCTGCAACAGCAGCTGAAGCAGCTCACAAGTGGTACGTCTCCACCTGCAGTCAAAGGATCTAAAACCACATTTTTACTTGATTCCAGCTTGATTTAGTTTCATGTAGATATAAATAGATGTAAACAGCGTCATGCAACTGAACTGCTTGATTGTAATTAATAATTGGCTTTTCATCTGGGTGTGGCTACTGTAATGAATCATTATACTCTCTGTCTCCAGCGGAAGAGAACATTCCAGCCAAGATCTTGTCCTACAACAGGGCCAACCGGGCTGTGGCCATCCTGTGTAACCATCAGAGGGCTCCACCAAAGACATTTGAGAAGTCTATGCAGAACCTGCAGGCTAAGGTTAACATGTGTTTTTGAATACTCTTTGACAAACACAATTTTTTTGCTAAACCTGAGATGGAGGTTAGTTTAGTTCAGTGGTTCTCAACCTTTTTTGTGTCAAGGAACCTTAAATTGATACACATTAGGTCACGGACCCCCATTTGATAAGATTTTGCTTCAGGGACTTCCATCTGAAAATATTTTGGTTGTTAGATGTGATTAAGACCAGAATTACCGTGGAGGAAGGGAAACTTATGATCAGAATCACTTATGACTCTTGGTCACATTGGGCTCACTTCTATAGTGAATTGAATAGTAAAAAATAAACTGTTCCCCATTCTTCTGGGGACCAGCTGGAACTCCCTCAAGGACCCGTGGGGGTCCCCGTACCCCTGGTTGAGAATCACTGATTTAGTTTATCTCACGTTTCACTGAAATGCCATCTTGTCAATTGTCTAAAATCAAGTTGAAGTAAGGATTTTATATCCCCAAATACTTGAATCATTTTATGACTTACTCTACATCACAGTAGAAAAAATAATTTGTGGGGAAAAATTCAGATGGTCTTTTTGGTCTAGAAAGAGCTTGATGCGTATTGAAATTGATGTAACAGCAATTTTACATGCGTGCTCCGACCCCTCCAGACTTTCATGTCTAGAGTCGACTAACCGATTAGTCGATCGACAGAAAAATTATCGCCAACTATTTTGTTATCTTTTAAGTGATTTTTCTTGCAAAAATGGTAGGAAATGCTGTTTTCATTCTCTCAAATATGGAGATTTTCTGTAATAATAATAATAATAATAGATCCATCCATCCATTATCCATAACCGCTTATCCCATTAGGGGTCGCGGGGGGGCAGGATCTGATCCCAGCTGACATTGGGTGAAGGCGGGGTACACCCTGGACAGGTCGCCAGACTTTCACAGGGCTGATACATAGAGACATTCACGCTAACATTCACAAGTACGGGCAACAATTAACCTAACCTGCATGTCTTTGGACGGTGGGAGGAAGCCGGAGTACCCGAAGAAAACCCACCTAACACGGGGAGAACTTGCAAACTCCACACAGAAGAGCCCCAAGCCGGGTTTGACCCTGCAACCCTATTGCTTTGAGGCGACAGTCGCTTAATTATAATAATAATAATAATAAACTTTATTTATATAGCAATTTACAAAACTGTAGTTCCAAAGTGCTTCACAGTTGATAATAAAATGCATAACAGTACACGGCATGAAAACATTCTATTGCTAATTATATCATATTAAACCTAATATATTTGGGTTTTGGACTGACAAAACAACATTTCAAAACGTCACCTTGGACTTTAAGAAACTGGGATGGACATTTTTTTTTTTACAATCTTCTGACATTTTATAGACCGATTGATTTAACCTAGAAAATAATCGTCAGATTAATCGTTAGTTGCAGCTCATGTCCTGCTTTGTCAGTTTTTTAATTTTTCAATTCCTCCAAAATTATTAGAAAGCTCTTACAGACATACTGTTCAGTATTATGGAATTACCACGTTGCTGTCAATGTTACACAAATACAATAATCAGTTTAATTTTTGAGACTAATTTACTCAAATTTTTTCCTAGATTGATGCTAAAAGGGACCAGCTTTCTGATGCCAAGAGAGAACTGAAGAGCTCCAAGGCTGATGCCAAAGTACGGAGAGACGAAAAATCCAAAAAGTAAGTATCTAATAGTTTGCTATAGACAAACCGTTGTCTCCCTGGTCAACCCAGTTCACCACAGTTGTAACCTTGTCTTCCGCTCGTCTCCTCTGCAGGACTGTGGAGGTCAGGAAGAAGGCGGTTGAGAGGATAGAGGAGCAGCTGATGAAGCTGGAGGTGCAGGCGACTGATCGTGAAGAGAACAAGCAGATTGCTCTCGGCACTTCCAAGCTCAACTATCTGGACCCGCGCATCTCTGTGGCTTGGTAAGATAATATTCTTAAATATTTTTGAAAACAGTGGAACTTGTGTTAAGCATTAGGGCTGTCGAGGTGAAGGAATTTCCCCTGCGGTGATAATAATTGGCTCAACAGCGCGATATTTAGTATTATTGCATTTCTATTTTTGCGAATGACTTTATTTATCCTGATTTTAGTGCTATATGAATAAGCTTCATTTTAGGTTATTATTGCGTATATTGTTGCTTTTTAAATGACAAAGATGACAGTTTGCTGATGATAGTTGCGCTTTGATTGCGTCTGGTTGCTATGATACGGAATATCAAAATGTCAGCACAAGGCAGAGTACTTGTTCTTGATGAAGGGAAGGTCGAAGCACGTAGGGAGAGAGGACGGACCCGCCGGTTTATGTGTATTTCTCTTGGTCAGCGTTTGTAGCCTACATGTAGGATGTGGCAGAACAGACGCTCAGCGTCTCGTCACGCTGCTGCCGTTTGTAGCAAAAAATGCGACGCTCCCATTGCAAAGAATTGAAAAAAGAGAAAACATGAACATAGCGGTTGTGGCAGTTACTTGCCATCCCTTGTGGCTGGCTTGTGCATCTTGCGGTATTGCGGTTATTGCAACAGCCCTATTAAGCCATGTGTTGACTGTCCCTCCCCTGATTTTGTTGTTGGACAAATGCACAAGTAATACAATGAGGAGCATTGTGCGTAAATAATGGACTTTGTCCGTCCTGATTTCTGTCTCTTTGTCTCCTAGGTGTAAGAAGTGGGACGTTCCCGTGGAGAAGATCTACAACAAAACCCAGCGTGAGAAGTTCGCCTGGGCCATCGACATGGCGGACGATGACTTTGAATTTTAAATCCCAGTTTGTGGTTTTAACTATGATACACTTTCTCTTTTTTTTATCGGATACTTGTTTTTTAGCTTAACTGAATTTTGCTCGATGGCCAGACCTGATCAGGAATTTCAGACAGTTTGAGCAGGATAAACGGCGACGACACAGTAAGACGAGATGAAGTGGCAGGAGGGTGTTGTGGGTAGTCTAAATCTGATCTGAGATCAGGCATCCAGGCTGAACTATACCCACAACTGAGCGTCGAGGCATAGTCCCAGTAATTGGAAGACCTTTTTACCGTTTGTCTCTCTCCCACCTCGGGGACAAAACCTGACAATGCCTGAACTTTGAACTCTGTGGTCCTATAGCTACTGTATTCAGCAAAAACAAAAAAAGGCTTTGTATCATTTTATTTTCTCTGTTCACTTGCTCTGTATTTTAGCCCTCCCATGTATTATTAATGAATTCTATATTTTGATAGACAAAGTTAAATCAAATGAATTCCTTAACTACACCCACGCGCCTTTCGAGGAAATGGAAATGTGAGCTTGAGTTTTAAGGAGTGTGTGTGTGTGCGCATGCATGTGTGTGTATGAGGGGCTCGGCCATGGAATTGTTTGGGTGAATATTTTAAACTGGACTATGTTGAAATGTTGAGCATGAAAGAGGATGTCTGGGCAAGCAAAGGGGGAAAATACTGCAACCATGTCAATATTTACTTAAGCAAGCAGAATGTGAATATTTTGTTTTACAGCCTCCATCAGGGACTTCTTTTTCAGTGTAAATGTGAACCAATCATTTGTATCCTTTAAGTCGCGAGCATCCTCTGAATCTCTGCATAGCTCTGTCTACATCAGATTTTAACTTAATTTAACAATTGTTCCAAGAAAAGAAAACTCCCACATCTGTTACTTGAAGATAATGCTATGATAATGTATTTAAAGTCACAAATGGAAAGTGTTTTTCTTCCCAGAAAGGGTATGTGAGGGATATCAACTTTGCCAAAAAAAAATCACCAATCTGTTACAATTCTAGGCAGGCTTTTTTAATTGTGTAAAGATTGAGGATAAAATAATGTAACATTTTAATGTGAATTATCAGTTCATTTTATTCCACTTTTATGATAGGAAAATTGATGTAAGTAGCTGTAAAGTCAACATCCTATTCCTGTTTTACCTTTTGTCATAGCCTTTTGATCATGTTTTATTTGAGTTTTATGCTCCATTGTAGGTTGAAAAACAAATAAAATCCTACAAGTAAATTATGCACTTATTTCCCCCCCCCCCCTTTCATTTTGATTGATTATAAGTTTGATTATTTAAGGAAATTTGATTCATTTGATTCTGAAGACTTGTTTTCCTCACAGATATAAAAACGAGGCCCCCAATGTAGAAAAGCTGCTTTTGGACTAATAGCCATCGTGGAGGTCTCGCCAGAGTTACAGCTGCGTCCTCAATATTTGATCTTCTAATCGTAAGTCGAGCTTAGACTTTCTCTGTAGAGTCTCAGCCTGTGACACATTATATACAAGGCTAAACAAAATATAAAGACAAATGACCAGATCCAAGAATTGAATGAATCTAAATTAGTGATGCTAAACAGAACTGTAAAAAAAAAAAAAAAAACGTTCACTGACTACAAACCGAACCGCAGGCTTGTTGAACCATTGTACTGCTATTGGATACAGATTATTCTGAGTATTAGATATCTGAACATAGACCTACTTGACCATTAAGTTGCCTGCCTTATTTCATGTATACAATAAAGTTATTTATTGCTTCTTATTACACGTATTGTTGAATACTCGATTCTGAGTTGTCAATTACGACGTTCTATGGTCTATTATTTCTTTATAGCAGACCGTTTCTATGTATAACAGACCGTTGCTATGGGTGCAGTTCTGATGTCGGACTCTGGCGGACCGTTTTTGGGTCAAATTATTGATTTCTTAAGTAAGTAGCCGTGTAATAAGCGGGATAACGTCAGATCCAAGAATTGAATAAATCTAAATTAGGTTACAAAACCAAACCGTTCAATGACCGAACAAACCGAACCGTGGGCTTGATGAACCGTTGCATTACTATTAAATACAGATTATTCAGAGTATTAGATATCTGAACATAGGCCTACTTGACCTTTAAGTAGCCTGCCTTATTTCATGTATAAAATCAGTGCTTCATATAACATAGAAATATCATCAATTACTATCAATCTATTAATATATTTTGAAGTTCAAAAACATTGGAAGTGGTCAAGTTTTTCTTCTCCCTAATATGCAAAACAAACCGTGACCCAAAAACCACAGTACAAACGGAACCGTTGGCTTGTTGAACCGTTGCACCACTGTTAAATACAGACCTGCTAATTATTTGATGATGAGGTGGTTATCTGAACACAGGTCTACTTGACTATTAAAGCTGCTGTGGGTAGAAATGGAGCAAATATGATTTAAAATAAAACAAAGAAGGTATTTTTATAAAACGGTCACTATATCCTGACAGTAGTGCATGAGACGGGTAATCTGAAAAAAATCATGTGCCTCTGTGTCCTCCTGTGTCCTCCGGTGCTCTTGACGGCATCTGCAAGATTTCCCAGACCGGCGGAAAACAACCAATCAGAGCCAAGCTGATCTGGGGTCTGCCGCCCAGCTTCCGTCTGAGAGCCACGAGTCAACTTGCGAACTCCAATCAAACGGTCAAACTAGGCAGCGCTGATCAAATTTGAATCAATATTCTGTTACTGTAATGCCTATTTCTCCCCTCAAATGTTTTCAGAAACATCTTGTAGTGTACTGTTTAGCTGTAAAATGAGAAAGTTTGAGACCCAGCAGCCATGTTGAGATCAGTTGAGGAAATACCAAGCACCGCTCACCAGCCGGAGCACAGCCAATAGGAACGCTCAATAGGAACGCGCTCTCTGAAATGACCTGTGATTGGCCAAAGTCTTGGGCTATAATTTTTAGAGCCTGAAAAAAGAGCCATGAGGAGGAGCAGAAGTCTAGTTTTCTCTTGGAACACTTGAATTACAATATGCTGAAAGGTTATTATGGAATCTTTGCCCAATGATGCCAAAAATGCATTGCCTACTGAAGCATTAAGTAGCCTGCAGGTCTTGTAGAAAATCAGTGTTACTGCTTCATATAATATCGAAATATCATTATTAACTATCAATCTATCTATGTTTTGGAATTCAAAAACATTAAAATATTGTTTTTTCTTCTCCCTAATGTGCAAAACCAGCCGTCACCCAAAAACCGCAATACAAACCGAACCGTGGGCCTGTTGAACTGTTGCACAACTATTAAATACAGACCTGCTAATAGTAGAGGCAATTATCGGAATATAGGCCTACTTGACCATTAAGTAGCCTGCCTTATTTCATGTATAAAATCAGTACTATGGCTTCATATAATATAGAAATTCATTACTATAATTTAGAAATATCGTTCATTACTATCAATCTATTTATATATTTTGGAGTTCAAAAATATTATATGCACTAATATGCTAAACGATCTGTGGCCCAAAAAAACACAATACAAACAGAACCGTGGGCTTGTTGAACCGTTGCACCACTAATCTAAATCCTTTAAATTAAAAGCTCTTAAATCATATTTTATGTTAGAAAATGAGCTGTGGTGTGACTGTACATTCGTGTAACTCCTTGTGCCTTGTTCAAGAAGGATTTCATGTCTCTGGTAACATCTGGCAGGCCTGTACCTCTTTCTTTGCCCACACTCTTCATTGAATAGAGAAGCTCTGGTCACCATCTGCATACATACCTGAGGCTAAAATACCTCACAATACACCTGCAGACTAAATAAATAGATTTAAAAATGTGATCGGGTAGCACAAGCTTTGAAGGCTCCGTGCCGAAACGTGTACGCGTATGTCTGTGTGTGATGTGAGCCAATTAAACAAGTGAAATGCTAGTGTTTTGTCACCCTTGATTTTGTAATCTGAGATGTGCTACATTTTTATGCTTATTGGACTTTGGGTCTAGCACTCCGTCACCATGAACCCCATTGTTGAAGCGCAACCTCCTTTAACAAAACATAAAATAAATAGTTTATTCTATGGAAACGGACTGAAATGTTTCAGCTCTCATCACAAACTGCATTGTCCGCTGCCCACCAGCAGGTGAGGCTGTATGCATTCCTCCGATCCCGGCGCATTGTATGTTACTTTCACATTCATCACACTGAATAATTTGACTGGTATCCATGGCTTAATTCATATTCTCTCCAGTGTGCAAGGTGCTGAGCAAATAATGAGGCGTTGCTGCTTGGTGAGTATTCAGTTTATTCTGTAAAGATTCAGAAGTGTAGAAAGGATGATACAACAGTGCTTTATGATCAGACTATTTCATAAAAGTTTTTTTTTTAAGTGATCATTAACACCGTAAGTCCAGATTCCATTTATCTCAAACCAAAATAAATTTGTAACATTCGACACAAGTGCATACACTGCTGGTAGGAGATCAACCTCCAATTTCACTTTGGATGGTATAGCACCGTTCTTAGCTATTAGCAGCTTGACAAAGATGCAGCTTAATAGGATTCATGTAGTGACTGTATGTTTATATAAACACAAGAAAATTCAGAGGAGAGCAAATATCTCCTCATTTGGCTCTCTAGCTAGCACAATATCTCACTCTGTCAGTGTCTAGGGATCAAATTGATAATTTTGCTTTAAACAACATTTTGCCAGTAACAATATTTGATACAATTACAGCTTAAAGTTAAACATCTCCAAGTGTACAGAAAGCAGCACAAGATTTTTTCACAGATATAGACGAACAGTGACCATTGATGCACTGGCTTGTTTTTTTTCTTTCTTGTTTTTTTTTTTTTTTCAGGACAGCACAGTAGCTGGAAAGCAAGGTGATGGACAGACAAGTCATATAAACACATGGACAGAGCTGAGTAAGGCAACGTTAGCGTGGCAGGCTTCTCTCTGTTCAGTTTGCAGGGCAGTGTAGTGTATTGATCTCCACGGAGCTGTCAATACCTTTGCTGTGGGGCAGTGTGATTTTTAGCATTGCTGTCTTCATTAGTGCATTGTATATAGTCTCTTGCGTGTAGCTGAACTGCAAAGTGATCACCAACATTTATACAGATCTAAATAAACCATGTTTGATTGCATCTGGACTTACAGTGACTATAGAAGAGTAAATAGAATTGAAAAACCAAATAACGGAAAAAGTAAAATTCAAGGCAGTGCTGAAGTACTGGTTGCTAAAAAAGTAAAAAATATCACAAAGCCAACAATAACATTTCCTTGACACGTCTTTTGTTTGTCCAGTCAGTACAAACCCTCTTTAGTGCAGTTTCAATCATATATATATATTTCTCCCTCTGACCCAAAAACAATATCTCTCGGCCCTATCCTATCTTCGCTCATTCAAGTCAGTTTTCCAGTCAGTGTGCGTCTTTTCTCTTTCTTTTCTTTGATCCCTCGTACTGACCTCATTGTGCACCCTCCCCACACAACCACAAAGAAGCATGAAAGGCTTAAACATCACAGGACTCAAAGGTGAGAAGTTCTTTCTTTTTGACGATGGCAGGAAGTGATGGCAGATGGAAGAGGAGGAGGCGGAGGAGGAGGGGTGGTGGGTATTCACAGTTACAGTCAGAGTCCAACGGTCCAGCTACAATCACATCTGCTGTCATTATGAACACTCTTTTTTTTTCTTTTTTTTTTTAGACCACGACCAGAGGAGCACGCCAGCCTTTAAACATCATGTTCCTCTGGCGAGACTGGGCCTGCTTCATCACACCTCCAGCAGCTCCATCCTCAGGCGATCCCTATCAACACAAACAGGTAAACACAAATCATGATTGGACAGTTCCTGTTGTATTGTGTTACTGTTGTACAAGTGAGGTACTTCTCAGGAGGGAGCGTTGTAAAAAGACGCCTGTGTACGGGTTAACTTGCCTCTTGGAAATCCATCTCACCAAAGACAATTGTCATGATTTATTCACATATATTAGCATGCGCTCGCAATCTATAATTCAACGGCCCAGACTCCTACTTATCTAAAAATAGCTTCTTAAACACAGACCTTTGATTGCCTGAAAAAGCTACTCATCATGAGTACCTGTACACACTTCTCCTGCCTCCTTTTTACTGTACATCACGCAACCACGACTACAAACAACAAGCTGTCATGCTTTCATCCCTCCACCTGACTTTCATTGTTTTTGTTTTCTTGATTGATAAATAGCACGAAGCTTGTAAATTATCACAAGGCACTCCGAATTAGAAGTCTATCTTACTTTAGGAGCTTTTATTACATGGCTTTGTTGAATACTTGATTCTGATTGTTGACGCAGTTCTGATGTCGGACTCTGGAGGACCGTTTTTTTGTCAAATTATTGAATTCTTAAGTACGTAGCCGTGTAATAAGTGGGATAAGGTACAGCTAGCTGGTCATTGTTGTGAAATAAACCCCTTCAGGGATATTGCAAGACCCCAACGCGAATCGCCCTGTTGGGGTTTATTTCACAACAATGACCAGCTCGCTGCCCATTATCGCTTACTTGTAATTCGAGCATTATGTCTGAAGTAACTGGCCTTATAGCAGACCGTTGTTATGGGCGCCGTTCTGATCTTGGAATCTGGTGGACTTTTATTGTGTTAAATTATTGAATTCTTAAGTAAGTAGCTGTGTAATAAGCGGGATAATGTACAGCTAGCGGGGTCATTGTTGTGAAATAAACCCCTCTGCTTTGCGTCGGGGTTTATTTCACAACAATGACCGGCTCGCTGTACATTATCCCTCACTTGTAATTCGAGCATTATGTCTGAAGTACCTGGCCTGATTGGCATCAGTCTGTTGTTCGATGAGTGACTGACTGGCCACTGGCTGCTGGTGGTCCTCTGCTCTCTCTGACCAGGGATCCTGCAGGACGCCCTGCGGCGCTGACTCCTCGGCTCGGCCTCGCTCGACGCTCCCCTCGGCCGCCATCAGACCCAGCAGCGGTGAGTATGAATCCTGCCACACAACCCGCTGCCCTGAGTTCAGTCCTGCTTCTCCTTCACGGTGCTTGTTCACGTCTTGCTCAACAAGTTTCTTTTTGGCCGGCGGAGAATCCTTCGTTGATTCGGCTTCGGCGTCTCCGTGGCTCCTCGCTTCCTCTGTCACCGCGGGCGGTCGTTGATAGGTCTCCAGCCACTTCAGCTGCCCGTTCTTGTGGCTGTACCGACTGTCACTGAACCAGCGCACCACCTCTGACTTGGGAAGGCCCGTCTGGACGCTCAAGTCCTCGTACTGCTGACTGCTGGGCCAGCGGGTGTTGGAGAAAATCTGTCGGAGGATGTGCAGCTGCTGGGGGGTCTTGTTGGCCCAGGGGGGTGAGAAAGACGGTTGACAAGCAGACACCTCTGCCATCTCAAACTTATGATCTTGATGTACAATCTCAGATGTGGTATCTGGTTCATTCATCTTCAGCCTCTTGAAGTTGATCTTAATGGGGTCAATTTTCAGCCCTGGGCAGCTTCTGTCCCCAGCGAACGGGTCCTCGTCCTTGATGAGTTGCTGTAAGATTGACATGCCTTTTATGGGAAAGTCCTTGTTGCATTTACCCTCATCTAAAATAGATGAGCTGCTTTTTGTAATGACAGTAGTGCTGGTGCTTTCAGTTGGGGATTTGCTGGCATGGTTCAGGTTGGGGACACTGTCATTACAGGTAGTACTGGGGTATTCATTGCTAATACTGCTGTTGTTGGTCTTGTGGATGTAGTTGTTGCGTTCGTCGTCGGGCTTCGCGGCGTGGGCCTGCTCTTGTGGACTGATGGCGCCGCTGTTATGATTGTTGCAGGTGATGTTGGATTTGCTGGTGTTGTCGATGATCACTTGACTCTTGGTACTGTTTGAACCTTCCAAGCCGATCGGTAAACTGTTGCTTTGGACATTTGATTTCCCGTTCGTGTCAGCAACACAGTGCTCATCATTATTGCTAATGTTGGCGATGCTGTTGGTTGGGCTGCTGTTATGCACCAGTTTCCGGGTGACAGTCTCACCGCCGTTACTACTGCTGGAATAGCTGCTGATGCTGCTGCTACTACTGCAACTACTGCTGCTACTGCTGCTTCGACTGCTGCTGGTGCTACTGACACAACCGCTGCTTCCGGCCATGTCCAGGCCGAGGCCGTTGCTCTTGTCCGGCTCCACAGTGGGTTGAATATTCTTGGTCAGTACCTGTGTTGTTCTGACTACGGGAGGAATCTTTGGGGGGACGATTGGAGTAGAATACGAGACCCTGGTGACATGGGGGTTGGTTGACATGCTGGCCTGCGTGGCCGTGACTCCAATAGGCCTGGTTCTCATACTGCCGAAGGGAACTTTGGCCATCTGAAAGTTTGGTCCTTTTGAGCCTCCATGGGCAGTGACAGTGTGGTGGGTTACAATGTGATTAACGTGCCGTGGCGTAGCGGGTTGCTTTTGAGGTGCTCCACCCTGGAACACGGTGTTGAACATCTTCCTCCTGGCCTCTTCGATCTCTTCAGGAGACCAGCTTATGCCCTGCTTGAGCCTTTGGGCAGTGAACCACAGTTTGATCTGCTCTTCGGGGAACTCCGAGACTACCGTTAGGTAGCAGAGTTCGGCTTTGGTCGGGTAGGGGAACTTGCCAAAGGATGTCTTGAGAAAACTGCTGGTGTCCATGGCGGCATCGTAGGTGGGGATGCTGCTGAGAGGGATCATCACCTTTGGAAGGTCTTTATTGGAACCAGAGGAAGGAGGGGCGTAAAGGGAGGGAGTGTGCTGGTGAAAGACTTGGTTGGACACTGTCGACTTAATCACGTGAGCGACAGTGGTCCTCGGCATAGCTGGGGCGCCAGAAAGGCTGAGAGCCCCGTTTTGGAGTTCAGGCACATTTGTCAGCATGCTGGGGTCTACATCCTTTCCAGTGTCTATCTTGCGTACCTCCACGGTGTGAGAAACCACAATCTTTTTGTGCTCCCCCTTGGCTTTCATCATCTTTGCAATCGGTGTTTTGGTGACGGAGATCCCAGATTCTTTGTAGTCTTCTCCGCTGTCTGTGAAGAGGCTTTGCTCCACTGTTGTTACTCCATCCCTCGTGTTGACAGTTAGGGCGGCAGTGACCAAGCCCTCCATTATCTTAGGGTGGGCGGTAGCATTATGCAGAGCCAGAGCCTCAAAGCGGACAACTGATACCCCACAGTTCAGGCAGTAGAAAGTGGGCTGGGCCCTGAAGTCTAAGTGGCAGTTGTGCATGTGATCCAAAAAGTAGTTTAGGTCTCTGGACTCGAAACGGCACTTTGGACAGCTGTACGCGCCTCCTTTCTGCATCTCGCTGCCACTTTCGGATTTGGAGGAGCTGTGAGAGAAATGGCCAGACTCTTCTCCAGAGATGCTGAGTATGCTGTCTTCTGGGATTGTTGGTAGGAGTTCTGGTAGCGAGCCCAGTATGATTTCCTCACGCACATGTTTGGATTTGGATGGTATCATGCAGGGTACAGTGGATTTCCTCTTGCTGGCCATTGTGCAGCTTTGTGTAGATGGGAGAGTGAGTGATTGCTTGTCCGGTATGATGAGAACAGAGGGCGGGTGGAGAGTGGAGAGGGTTGAATGGAGTTTAGTGTCATGGACCAGCCACTATGATATCACAGTGTTGCTTCATGCCCTCTGCCAGTTCAGGACTCCTGTCACATGGACGAGTTTAACAGCTCCCAGGGAACCTGCGAGGAAAGAGGACAAAAAAAGAGAAACGTGACTCTTTCAGCCCATCTTTAATTTAGTAATTACAGGAAAATAAATGGCACCAGAACATCGTCAAAATCGGTCGTATATGGATAGCAGATTTGTAGCTTTGAGAAAATTAAAAACATGAAATATTCATACATGACATACTATAGTAAGCAGGATGCAGAGGAAGCTAAAAGCCCCACACAGGGTACTAAATGTAGGTGGAAATACAATGTGATAAGTGTAGGTGGTATTTATCAGCAATTACAGCACTAAAGTAAAAGAGGCTAGGGCTTTTCTTTTGAAAAAAAATCCTTTTACATTATGCTCATAATCAAAAACGAAGGTTACATTAAATTACCGTCCCAGAGGAGGTAAAGTGGATCTCGTTCACTAGGCGCATTATGTTTTTTAAATGACATCAGAGTTCATGAACAACATTATTTTCTAAATATTGAAATATATTTAACATTAAATATATCAAGGAAATCTACAAAGAAACATAATAAAAATACTTAAGGGCACCACACTCCTCCAGTCAATGCAGCCTGTCAGTGTTCTGGTTATTTATTTGGATTTACAGGATTCTGTCTAGCTGTCGCTTTTTATGAATTCAGAAAAAGGAGCATGAAAATCAGGCTTGACAGTCTAATTCGCTGTTGCCATATGTTTTGGCTCTTCTAACTAGCGGTGGCACGCGCCCACAGAATCATATTTAGTAAAGCTTCACGATATTAACAAAACATGTAATAAAAATGCCGGTTGGCACCCAGACTAAAGCTAAAGTTAATATCATATAAATGCGATGTGCCATGTTTGAATCAGGATATTTGTTGCCAGATGCCACCTGCTTCCCTCCAGGAAACAGTTAATATCAGTAAAATAAATATCATTCACAGAGTAGTTTGGGGATTTTGCACCTATTGAGTGGGATGCACTTCACCGCTCCAAATTGATACCTAACCTTAGCCAGCTGTTCCACATTGTCTGCACCACAAATATGCAAAAATATGCACACAGGTATGTTTGTCTACAAAAAACTATTTGCTTAACTTGTCTTATAAGTGCAGGTATTAATATTTTAAATAATAGTATTTTTATAAGGGGAATGGGGACATATTTTAAATCTTATATGTAGGGATGCACCGATTGCAAAATGATGGGCTAATACCGATGTTTAAAAAAACAATTTGACCGATACTGATGTTTTGTTATGTATTCCCCCTTTGGTGCCAGGGAAACAAAGACATCATTATAAAAAATAACTGAACTGTCTTCACTCTTAAAGTCATTCTGCCCTTCATTCATATCTTGGATTTGCATAAATTAAATCGTACAAATTTATGAAACAAGTTTTAAAATAAACTTCTTTCACATGAAAAATAACTCCTTCAAAAGCCCCTTAAGCCTGTATAGCACTACCTACTCAATGAGAGGAATTCATTACCTAGTAGGGCTGTGTATTGGCAAGAATCTGGCAATATGATACGTATCATGACACAGGGGTTACGATTCAATATATTGTGATATATTGCGATACCGTAAGCAAGGCAATATATTGCGATTTTCTTAATAGGAAAACTGTCACAGTATAAAGAACCACCATATGCATATAATCTGAGTAAAAAAAAAGTTAACTTTTTTATCAGAACAGTGGGATCTGCATTTATCACACTCCCTGTAAAATCCAACATCATAGCACTACTTTGAGAGGGTGCATCTCTTTGCAAATTAAATAAAGTATTTTGACTGAGTTAATCTTTGCGTGTAAACTATTAATTAAAAATCGATAGTGTTTTTGAGAATCAATATAGTATCACAAAACATAATATCATGATATTCGATTTTTTTCAATATTTTCTCACACCCCTATTACCTAGCCCAAAAAACATTTTGTAAAACATAAATTAAATGTAATTAAATCAGCAGCTAACAAAACAACATGTAGCCCATATAAAATGAATGCAACACATCACATAAACATCGACCACTACCATCGGTGAATGTCATCTTATTTGCCGATAAGCCGATTGCCGTCAACAAGGCGAAAATCGTCCGATACTGATGCATCCCTACTTATATGTTTAATATTAGTCACGTGCTCTGGGTCGTGCTGTCTTGTTCGTCTTTGGTTTGATATTGTAAAGCAGACATATTGAAGGTTAAATGACTTTGCTGGAGAGAGAGAGCATTTTACTGCCACACTTGGATGGGAGCCATGTGTTTTACATTGGACGTTACAGTGCACCTTCCCGGCATAATGTAGTGTCAAGAGGGGAAATCAGGTGACTAGCGTGTGTGTGTGTGCGTCCCAGGAGTCGGCCGACAACAGCACAGCAACGGAGCTGGAACATTCTCATAACGTCTGAGAAGGAACACATCTGAAGCCTTTTACAAGCCTCAAGCTCAAACCGTTTCATCCTACACTTGTTCAGCAAACAGCCTGGCGTCGCATGCATGCATACAAACACAATACACAGATCACTGGGTGCACAAATCCATTAGCAAACCACATCCACAGGCTTTCCCTTCCTATAACGCTCCAGTCACGAGGATGGATACGGATCGTCTCTGCAGTCTTTCTCCTCTTTCTTCTCTGCATTATGAAGTGAAAAACACGCCTCTGTTCTCTCACAAAGCCACAAATATTTAACAGAGTTTGTAAGACAAGACAATGGATACGCTCCAGCCAGTGTTTCATTAGCGATACAGATGGTTTTTATAGTCGTTTTAACACTGGAAAGTACAAAACTTGTAAAACGAGGGAGAAAAAATATCAAAGTGGAGCTCTGCACTCTCTGCCCTCTGCGTGAACCTTTGACACACACACAACCGCTGTACATCAATCATCTTCCTTTCTGAGACTGGAGAAGCATGCAGCTGAAAATTAGTCTCATCCTATCATCATCCATCCATATCACCCCGTCTTTACCTTCTACAGCAAGCTTATCATTCTGGGAAAAACATCAGCTGCACAAATTCAACCACCCGAAACCTGGTTTCTGTTGAAATCCAGTATACCTCAACCTCTTGTGCTGCATTTTGTTGGTCACAAAGAAAACCATTTCATTCTCATACTTTCAACACGTCTTCCTTTGTCACGCTGCGTCTAAGCACTTTCACAGACTTTTTCGTTTTACTGCATCCACGTGCATGTTCACCACGGCCGGCTGGATGGTAAATAAAAGATGAACCTGTTCCTGAATTAAAACCCTCAAATGACTGGCCGACAGTACACACTGATCCCAGACAGTATCCTCGTCTCTACCTCTTTTTCATTTCTACTGACGGCTGCTGCTTTCTGACAGGAAGAAAAAAACTAAAACAAAACAAACAAACAACAACAAAAAACTAGGTCACCAGCATCTTATGCGGTAATCCCAGTTCACTGCATCCAGACGCGGGCATGTGCTGTATGTTTTGCCGCCAGAGAGGTCATGATATCCTCTGACGGCACACTCGATTAACCCCTGTTGAGGACACGGCGTTCATTGAGTTTGTTCCACTGAACGAGGGATTTAGAAGTCGGCTTTCGCGCGGCAGAGGGATGTAGTCGTGCACATCTGAAACATCTGTGTGAGAGATGTCACTATATGCTATAGAAGAGCGTTGGCTCAGTTTAGCTGTGCTGGAGTGATTCATTTTGTCAGCACACCGTGTGTCAGGATGTTTCAGAAAATAAAGAGATGGACAACTTGATCACGGCGGTGGGCTTGATGTAGCAGCCCCCCCAAGAGTGGACGCCGGTTTGTGACCAGACAGACGCCGTGGCCTTGTACAGACGCTCCCCTCCCCGGAAAACACCCCACTTCCTGCATGAGAACACCCAAGACAAGCCAAAAGTTTGGAAAGGTTACATAAAGAATCAGGTCACCTATCAAAAGAATGGGCTGCTTTATCTGGCGAGCGAGACGTGCGATCAGACACAAGACAAGGGCTTCCCAGACAGGGAGCCATTGAATGGTTCCCTCTGAAAAGCCAGGCCTTGTGTTTCAGCGACGAGGTAGACAACGCTCAGACGATCACTGTCCCCAGTGTGTCGTATGTCCTCGCACTGGCACTGGATCTGTGGCACAGGGGGAGGAAACTCTTTTCATCTCAGCGGACCAGGGGAGTCGTATCTGAAGTGAGGGAAAGTGGCAGAGCTCTCTCAGACGGGCTTTCTGGACACCCACGCTCAGCGTAAGCAGAGGGGCCTCGCTCGGCGAACTGAAACCACGTCTGAACCATTCAACTTTTCAAAAACAAGCGTTTCAAAACAAATGGGATTAGGCTAGGTTTAAATTCTGATGGGATTTATACGCTCCGCCTCATTTAATAGCAGCTTTAAGATTTACAGGAGGGCCTCCCTTATGTGCGCCTACACCGTCATTTCCATAACAATATTATATTTACATCTCATTAATATTTAATTATATTCTTTATACTTTTACATGGCAAGCAGCTGAGTGTGCTGCTCCCATTTCAGCAAACCAATTGAAAGAAAGCAGCATGTATTCCCTTTCATCACCTCATAAACTGCTGCAGTAATTACAATATTACAACCTGAAAAACATGCCCAATCTACAGCGAGCTGCTACCAGCGGAAAAGGGAGGCGAGGCTGCAAAGTGGTTGCTAAACATTAAAATTTAATTCAAAACAGTCCACTGATTCAGACACTCCCAGATTGTTGGGTCACCTACAGTTGACATTAACAAACACGGATTGGTGTTTTTGTTGTGCCACCTGTCACATGAATGAGAATGTGAAGGCTGGAGGAGGAAGAAGGACAAAGGAAGACAAAACTCAGACGTTTGGGAGTGAAGTGAGAGGATGACTGATGATGATGACAGGCTCTACTGTTTCAATATTCCTCCCCGCTGACACCTCGTAGGCACACATCTCCTCACACACTCCTCACACACTCCCTCCTCACCTCCGCAACATTTAGCACCTGCACCGCTCTGAAAAATCTTTCTCTTTGAAACGAATAACTGGCAAGGAGTCTCTTGATGCGACAGTCGCAGAAGACCTAAAAAAAAAACGGGAATAAATTCTCTCAGTTGTGACAATATTTGTTTTGCATGTAATTTGCTTTGACAGTGATCCGCGGCTGTCTTGAGAGTCTGCTTCAAAAAATCTGCCAAAAAATGACCTGCTGTCCGCCGGGGGTTGGGGCAGAGAGGGGGGAACTCCTGACAGATACATCTGAATGATCAAAAAAATCAGTTTAGAGGGAACATTTTCTACCAAATGTCCATTAAATAGATTAACGTCATGTGAGTGGATCAGCTGGACACCCAAATATAAGCCAGAGACAGAGAGCAATTACTGTCTTGCACAGAGAAGAGATTGGGAACAATGGCGCCTCATTTATAAGGGAAACGTGATCCAGCGCTGGGAGTCTTTAGACGGCTGACTGTCGAATCGTGATTGTTCCGTTTCCTGGGTGTCCCCTGTGTCCATCACGCCGCCACGGTGGACTAATGTGTGCTTTTTATTGACAGTAAGGGCGGACAGGTTTCAGTTTGGGGACATCTTTGTGCGTGAATGGCACTGTACGCTTGCCAGCATGAATAAGTGTCAGGCTCTAGTGTTACGTGTGCTGAAAAACAATTCAGACTCATCAGGGTCCTTAGCACAGTGCTAATACAGCCCACGAGTCCACGCTGTCCGTCTTCACCACGCCTGTCCAGCTGAAGACACGCCGCGGCTTCAGTGTGTCGTCTCCCGTCTCCACTGCGGGCTCTTTCTTTTTTTTCTACATGGGTGTTTGTGTGCTTATTAGTGTCTGAATGTCTGAGATGCAGGTGTTGTCAGCCATCTCGTCCTCCTCCTTCTCCTCCTCACACACACACACACACACACACACTCTTCCCCCCCCTTACCTCCATGACTGCAGCCTCGTCCACTGGGAGACCGGTCGGTGGTGCCACTCATGTGTTAACATCGCCATGGCAACCCCTCTCTTCCCCTTGCCCACCACGCCACACACACAGCGGAGTCACTCGCCCACACCCACCAACCTCAAGACACACACACACACACACACACACACACACACACACACACACACACACCGAATTCCCTGGACTGCATCCGGTGCAGGACAAACTTAATCCACATGCTCTGCCAGCCATCTTTGAGAAGTCCATTCATGGGTCAAGTCTCTTTCAGATAACTTAGGGTGAGGTCCGCGACAACAGCTTGAGTTTTTTTCTTTCTCATTCAGGTCGTAGCGACACAAAAGTCCCAGCTCCACCGTTCTTATGTTTATGACGGCGGTTGATGAAAGAAATATTGCAGCCGTACCCCCTACAAATGACCTCCTGACGGTGTTATTGTCTTGCTAAATAAGCGCAGAGGCCTGGAGGCTGAGGCGCTACAGTACATACTGCACTCTGCCTGTTTGAGCATCTTTCTTGCATGGTCCTGTTTTGCGTTAGGGGGAATGTAATCTTACATTGTTCTCCGAAAACCCTTCTATATGCGGCCCAGATGAATGACAGACAAATAAACCATGGTGCGCAGAGAAAAAAAATCTGAGTCATGCATCCTTTTAAATCACTTTTGATGAATAACTTCTTCAGTTCTGTAGCCAAGACTACAGGCATTCATTTGGCAACTTAAGAAGAAAAGGAAGAAAGATGGCGGCGCACCGCACATTGTACTGTCCATCCTAAAATGGCTGACATCACAGCCTCCTATAACTGCCAAATCCTGGCAAATGCCAGCTCCTGCTGACCAAACCTTTCTTGCATGGGACAGAGAAAGTGGCAGGGGCTCTTTCCCCACTAGCCCCAAGGTTTTTTCCCCTCCCTCTCTCAGTGCTCGAGCGTTTCTTTTGGTTGGAACTGTGCAAACATGCTGGTTTAGTGAGGCTTTTGAGTGGTCTGGGCTTCGATACGGCATTGGTCCAATGACAAAAGCAATACCAAAAAGGATGAAAGACCCAAATAAATGTGAACCTGTATAGAGCGCCGCCCTTTCTGGAGGGGAAAAATAGGAGAATAGGCATTGTGGTTCCGAGAATTTTCTGTGAGGATCATGAGGTACGCCGCTATCATGAATGCTTGTTTGTATAAAATCGGCTGGAAAATGGATCTGGTTGGCATTAGATTAGATTGATTTTCGTCTCTGAACTCAAGGAATGTTATACACTCCATGTCAAGTAAATCTGCAAATCATGACCATATGACCTTCCTCTGTATTCTCTGGAAGGGGATTCATTTTGAGCTGTGGGAGGCGCACGAAAACATCTACAGTGTTGTTAGAAATCAGAACACCAAATCCTGAAAAGTACAGTTTTCCAGGTATACGCGGGGTGGCATGTGCAGAGATGCTGTTTTGATGAGGGGAGTGGGCAGTCTTGGCCCACTACATTGTGTCTGTGTATACAAACACTCCGCTGTGGCCATAACGAAAACTGTGAGCTGTGCCTAATTGCAGGGAGTGAGGGATGAAAGGCAATATGCCTGGCCTCATTAGAGCAGTTCCGAGAAGGGAGATGGAAGACCGTTCCCAGGGATCCACAAAGGGAATTGACATTCCCCCGGTGTGAGCGTCCTGCTGGAGTGAAATCCTCCACACACACTGAACTCACCGGGCCAAGCTGAACCCGATCTGCCCGATCCGCACAGCAAGAGCTCATTTACCTTTGTTTAGCCGGTCATCGCACACGCCTGAAAATTAACCATCGGAGTGCAGAAATGTCCACCGGACTTGGAGTCACCCTCCACAGTCCAAACACCTACTCTCTCAGGAAAACCTCAGTGGCAGAAGTGTTGCGCAGTCATTTCCATGACCTACATTATATGTAACAAGCTTTCATGGCTAAATAATTAAAACACATTCCAAAAATTGCCAATGATTCATGCCCGTCTAGCTGGTTGCTTGAATAATATGCGGTTGTCTCTTGTGTTATGGACACTGGACTCACACATGATCGACAGAGGCAACATTAGTCAGCACAGAGGTCCCTCCCCTAAAGGCAGAGGGAGACACATGGCATTCAAAGCTGGGGCAACATTCATGTACAGATAGAAAATGTGAAGGAACTGATATTTTTTAATACGAAATCCACAGTTTGCAAAATATCTCCTGAAATGAGCAGTTTTTCTTAGTGTACTGTAAATGTTTCAGTGTGTGTTTGTGTGTGTGTGAGTAGGGCAGCAGCACATGTTGGCAGGAGGAAGAGGAGGAAATGAAAGAAAAAGAGTCCTGTGCATAGAGATACAGTAGGCCTACCTTTCAGCTCAGGCAAGAGGAAGAAATGTGTAGAGAGTGAGCGATCAATACAAGAAAATTGATACTTGGCGTGCAGTTTGGACATCTATAGACTCGGAGGCTTCTTATATCAGTCCATAATCCTGCTACAGCACTGTGTTCACAAGTCTTTTACAACTCAAAAAGCACTCACTCTCGCAGCACAGTGGGGGAAATACAGCGCGTTGTGCAATAAAATAAGCAGATACGCCACATTGTATAGCGCGAGAAGGAGCGCAAATTGAGCCAGACGGAGGATCCCGTTGTTGTAACTGTAACAAACTGACAAGTTAACCCGTTTCACTCCATTCACAAGGCTGTGGGGCAACACACTGCCTCCGAGACGACTTGCCAAAGGCGATCTGGCACTCTCTATAACCTTAATGAATATTCCCAAAAATCCTCCACCCCCCTCCTCCACCTACTGTCGCCATTTTATACATTGGCGACTTCATATAAACTGCCTTGACTACAGCACCAGATGAAAATTCAATATTCAATAGCGAGGCTTAATTTCAGTAAACAACTTTGGGGATCGCGCCTCGCCAATAAAGGGAGGTATTCGCGTTTTTTTGGAAGAGTAGATGAGTCCTTACCTCAACAGTCGGTGGGAAAAAATGGAATCCGACATTAATATATCAATGAATAATATTGGATTAGCTCCGATCGTTGCGTTGTGAGAAGAAGAGGAGGCGAGCAGGGGGTGGGAGCTCTCCTCAAGTGAACCCGGTGAACTGGCGTGAACCCGTCAGTGACCACGGCAAGGTACATTACATTACATTACCTTTCCACCCCTCAGCCACACTGTATGGAGACGGCAAAACAACTATGGTCGGCGGTGCAGGACGAGGCAGCTCCAAAAAAAAATTATAGCGAGTGTATTTCCTATGAACACGTGATTCGGAGCGTCATCCAAAATCCAAAAGCCCTTTCATCTAAAATTTTGGAGAGGGGCGGGGATGAGATGGGGGTGTGTGTGTGCGTGCGTGCGTGTGTGTGTGTAGAAGGGGAGGAGGGGGGTACGTATACTGAGCCCAGTGCACATTTGGGTATGTCGTTATAGGGGTAAGGCAGCGCTCTAACAGATTGGGTTATACATAGCTACAATGGCGCCGCGGAGCAGGCTGAACAGATGGATTGTATTGTGTAAATTTGGGATATGACAGGAGTTCAGTGATCCGCCGTTTCACTGAGCTTCATCGCCCGAAAGGTCCTCTTAATCTTAATTAGGTCACATGTTTTTTCAATAGATGCCTGCCGTTTTTAGAGAAGAAAAATCTCTCGATGGGCTACTGTGAATATTAATCGTTGTGGGAATAGCCATTTAAAGCACAGGCTTATTAGCCCACCGGCTTAAAATAGACTTTTACGCACACGCGTAAAAGTGGTTACGCAGATGCACAGTAAATGTAGCCTAGTTGTTCATGTCCAGTTTTACAGTTAAACATATTGATGACATTTTCACTTTCATCAAATTACCACTGTTAGTTGTGTCTTGTTGGGCAAAATAGGGGCTTTACGGCTGTGACCCTCATGACCTTGTTGGCCTTCTGTGCGTAAAAGCGCACGGAGTAAAGCGCCCAGAACAGACAGTTTAGAATGAGGGTCTAAGAAAAAAAAATAGAGGAACTATATATTTTATAAGGATATTAAGAAAATATATCAAAAAGAGAGGTGGAATATTGTACAGAAATAGTATTAATTATGATAAGGTCACTCTGAAACCTTTATGGACACATTAATTACCTACTTAGAAATATGTTATATGACGGATTTAGACATGTGTGCACTTTGCTAGGTGTATGTGTAACAGGTAGGAGGCTACAGCAACATAAATACTACACCCTCAATAGTCTGTAAAGTGTGGACGCATAGGGCTACTACCGGCCTCCATTGTTTAGGAAACATGGATTTACTCTTCCCTCCCAGTTTGTCCTGACTGGGTTCAGTTCAGACGTTGCCTGTAGCTGTGGCTGTGTACAGTCAGGATGAACAAAGATGATTTATCAGGAAGATGAGTCACTCAAAGGTAAAACAAAAACCCAGCCAAGTAGTTCCGGTCTGCAGCAGTGAGACGTGTAGTTATGCATGATCTGGTATACTGGGACTAAGAGACTTGTGTCCTCAAATATGACAAAATTTAATTTTCTTGTGAGAGCTGTACATTTGGTGCATATATGCTGGTACTATGGTGATCAAGTGAAGGATAGGATACAGGCAGTCAAGGCTTTATACAATATTTATTTACTTTTTTTACTTGTTAGCATTACAGTCTTTGCATTGTGTTGGACAGTTTGGAGGAGTGGGTGTCTGTTGGATTCCTCTGGTTTTGCTGGCACCATCTCTAATACAGGATATTATCCCTGTTGAATACTGATTATATTGTACAGGACATATTTCTCTTGATTATCTTCTAAATTAAAAATAAAACATGCTGGTTTGTTAAGGGTTGTAGGTTTACAGATTTGTTTCTGTGGTTGAATTTTCTGGAAGACTAGATGCTGCAAATTTCGGCTAAATCTCAAGGTTTTATGTTGCCTATTACAGTAGCAGGTCACCACAGGTGTCACCAGATCCACTTGACGGATCTTCAGGACTATATTCAAGTGTAGATGGAGGCGAGGCTGTGTTCAAATCATTGACCATTTTTTTTAGTAGTTAGTAGTCAGTTTAAATTAAGGCAAAGTAGATACAGTTGCTATGGTTACCCACAGTTTGTACACCTTGCCCAATATGATTTTAACACATGCTTTTTCTGTGACCTTGGCATAGCTGAATATTCTTGAAAAAACACAACAGGTCTATAAAAATGTCCTGACTTTTGACTGCAAAAAAAACTTCACAACTTTTGAGTTCCTCACTGTGGCAGACAGCCAAAGTGGGCAGGTTGGGGAAAATTACTTTCTACAAATTTATGTTCCTCAAAAGTGAAAGAGGAACCCATGCCAGAAAGCAAGTGTTTTTAAAAGAAATGGCAAGTTTAAAAAAATAAAATAAAAAAAATTGAGATTGAGGATATTGGTCTCCAGGAATCCCAGCGTCCATGGTAGCAGGGAAAAGCGTCAGAGTGAGAGGTCTCTGCTCTCCCTGCTCTCTGCGGTGTAACCGGATCAGGGCAGAGCAGAGGGGACGGACCGGGACCTACAGGAGGCTTGTTTGCCTCCAAACGAGCCAATGAGACCGGCTTTACATTAGACTGACAGTCCAGCCCAGCGAGCCCGGAGCCGCCATTCCGGTCTGACAACCCGCTCCTCAGCCAATACGGATCCACGACGGACCGGAACGGAGGGAAAAAACAAAATACGAATTTGACTTCCTGCAGGTGAAAACGTTACCTGTCACCTGCGGAGCGGTAGAGCCGTTATTGAGGAGAAAAGGGACGAACAACAATGGCTCTGTCGCAGTGCCTGGAGGATTCACCTCTGAGGTTCGGTCCGAGACAAACCGGGGTCCAGGACCCGAACCTGCAGGAGGTCTACAACGAGAGACACCGCCTGGCGCTGGAGGAGCTGCTGTCCGGAGGGTCGGACAACTTTCTGGACTTCCTGAGGAGAGAGAGGATCCCCAACTTTCTGTCGGACGATGAGATGCAGCGGATCCGGAGCGCCGCCGTGCCCCCCCCGCGGTGCGTGTCCCTGCTCCACGGGGAGGACCCGGCTCTGGAGCTCAGCAGCTCCCAGGACTGCTCCTCCGTCACCTACTTCCCCGAGGTGTCGGACGTGGAGCCGCCGCTGCTGGAGATCGGCTGGCCGGGCTTCACCGCCGGCTCGTACCGGGGAGTCACGAGGGCCGTGGCGCACTTCCAGCCCAGCTACGGGGAGAACATCTACAGCTGCAAGGAGGCTGCGAGGCGGATGATTAAAAGTGCCAAAGAGGTATGAACACAGAAAGTATTAAAAGCACAGCTGCATACTACTTTATCTAATAATCACCTTTTATATTTATTTATTTGGTAATTGATTCTATTATTTCCTGCAGGCACTGGCACCATACTGATATTCCTAAAGAGACCTGCTGTATTATATCTAGTTGTGGTATATTTTTGTATTTTCTTTCATTGTTTCACTTTGTAGCCTAATATTTCTTTTTTTTTTCTCTTTTTTAAATTTTATTCTTTTTAATTATATTTTTATTTTATTACAAGACAAAAGAAAACACATTATCAGAACAATAAGAGGACAAGAACAGTGAATACAGGCCAATTAACATTATTTTGCCATTTATTGGATGAGAGAACCATGTGATGCTGGTGTGTGTGTGTGTGTGTGTGAGTGCGGGCGTGCATGTGTTCTGGGGTGGAGTCTGTAGGGTGGATATATGGAGTAGAACTGTGTCATGGCAAGAATCTGGCGATACGATACGCATCATGGTACAGGGGTTACGATTCAATATGTTGCGATATTGTAGGCTCCAAACTGCATGTGATTATCATAAAGTGGGCATGTCTGTAAAGGGGAGACTCGTGGTTACCCATAGAACCCATTTTCATTCACATATCTTGAGGTCAGAGGTCAACGGACCCCTGTGAAAATCGCCATGCCAGTTTTTCCTCTCCAAAATTAAGCGTAACTTGGAGCGATTTAGCCTCCTCCTCGACAAGTTACTATGACATGATTGGTACCAATGGATTCCTCAGGTTTTGTAGTTTCATATGATGCCAGTATCTTCACTTCTAGCTTTAAAACTGAGCCCACTATAACCTCCAAAAAATTGAATAGCGGCCGGGCCCGACGGCAGGCCGTAGGATTTTTAAGAGGTTAATTAAAAATCGATAGTGTTTTGGAGAATCAATACAGTATCGCAAAACATCATATCCTGATACTCATGTTTATTGATATTTTCTTACACCCTTAATATGGAGAGAGGAAAAAAAATTGTTAACTACGGGAGAGCATAGGAAAGGAAATAAATAAATGAGCAAGGAACATAATTAATGTAATAATTATTATACTTATAATAATTATAATAAGGATAACAGTAATAACAATGATATAGTCAAGGGGGGCGCCGTCCCGTCCACTGGCAGCGAAGCACAGCGGGGGAACCGTCAGGGACCTCCAGAACGGGTCAGCCCGGTCAGTCCGGCAGGGTCAACCGGGTAGCCTCATATTTGTATAGTAGGGATGCACCGATCCGACTATTTCAGTCCCGATACCGAGTACCGATCCGATACCGAGTGTTGAATTAATAAACTATATGCGTCACTGTGTGGAAGAGACTGGGATCATTCTGTTATACGTAATACAACATCAGGCTTGACTTAAACATTGCTTTCCTAACTTTGTAAAACAAAATTAGTAGTAAGTAAATACATGAATGATTACAGAATTGTTCCTTATTATTAAAATAATAAATTTTACACCAACAACTTGGTAAAAAATCTTCAAAATTAACAGGAATTACAATTCATGTGTAAACCTTTTTAATGCAACAACAAATTGGTTAAAACTTAAACGGGAGTAAAAATTTCAGTACATAAGGTATATAATATATAAACATAGAACTGAATTGAATAGATCGGCCCCATTCTCACCCATACCCGATCCAGCTATTTGAGTCAGTATCGGCCCGATATCCGACCCGGTATCGGTGCATCCCTAGTTTTCTAGGCCTAAAGGCTGCACTGATACCATGACAGCATTGTTTTGTGTGATATCATTTTAAAATTATTTTGGCTGTTTGTCAAATTCAGATTGATATTTTATCAAATAGCCCCTCTGCCACAAAATAAGTTAGTGTGTGTGTATATATATTTAGTTACTTATTAAAACATGTTTGGAGGGAAAACTCAAATCTTCTTTGTATTATCCTTAAAATACATGCCAGATTGTCCCCGTGGAATATCCTTGATCAGTCTGAAGGTTTTTGAAGTCTTGATCAGAAAGAAAGCAGTGACCAAAAGGATCAAACCAACAGAAACAGAGCATGAATATTCATGTTGCTGCTCCTGACGGGAGCTGTCAGTCAGAGCCTCTGTTTTTGAATAGAAACATTCCAGCATGGAGGGAGTGTGCGGCTTCAGCAGCACCTCAGGCCTGCGGAGGGCCTGCGTGCCAGATGTGCCTCGACTTGCTTCGCTCCCCTCTATCAAAGTTTGCATTCCCTCATCATTAGAGAGCTTCAATGCTGGGTTTCCTCCCTGGTTTACAGCTAAAATGTGGTGGTGTGTATACAGTGTGCTGAAACCTTAGAAAAAATATTCCCATCCGAGTTTAACCGTTAGGTCGTCCGTCCTTTTGTAATGTTAAACCGCTCGGTGCACACAGTGTTTTATTGTACAACGAGGCCGCCGACTGTAACAACACACCGTGAATCTGCGTCGTCACGGGTCGGCTCACAGGAACAACCTGGTCCTCTATTTCTGTGAAATTTAACACACATTTTCCTAAAAATAAGCACCCACACGCCAAATAAGGTGGGGAGCTCCTGACAAAGCTGCATGTGGATAACACCAGTTCGAAGCAATAAATCTGAGCTATGTAAACATCCGTGTCTAATCCTCGACACACAACCTTTACCACAGCATGTGAAATTCCTTTCTTCCTCGCGAAAAAGAGAAATCTCGGTGCGAAACCTAAGCTCAGGAAAATGGAGGCGAGCCCCACAGTGCACCTACTTGTCTGCTGAATAAAAGTAACTTGTTTGCTGACCAAGCGTTACTGCCGATTGCCATGGTAACAGACCACAGTCAATAGAAAGCTCATCAGCACACACATTACTGGGAGTGTGTCTGACAGAGATTCGCAGCTCTGTTTGAATAAGGCCTTGCATTTGACAATAATAAAAACACAGTCGTGCTACATCTGCAAGCTGCAGCCCTAAAAGGAATTCTATTATATTACCTCTGTAATTTTCCACTGCAGGTGATTGCCATAGTGACAGACTCCCTGACAGACCTGGATATCTTTAAGGATCTTCAGGAGGCATGCTGCCACCGCAAAGTCCCCGTCTACATCCTGCTGGACCAATCATGTGCACCTGCTTTCCTCAAGATGTGCAGAAATGTCAGCGTTCGCCTGGATGACCTTCGGGTATGTGGTTGGTTCAGTAAAGCTGGGTGTGGCTCTGTGTGCACAATACGAACATCAGATAGCACCTTTTAATATTTGATATGCCTGGGTGGGTCTGCAGTTATCTCTCTCTCATTATCACTCCTGCTCTTTCTCTCTCTGTTTTTTTTAAATCCTTTCAGCAAATGAGAGTGCGAACCATAACTGGTACAACTTATTACATGAGATCAGGAGCGAGGATTACTGGGGAAGTTCATGAGCGGTTCATGCTGATTGATGGAAACAGAGTGGCTACAGGTTCCTACAGGTAACGGTCTGCTAACCATTTTACCTAAAGTCAAACGGTTTAGCTGTCTATTATGTAGCATTGAGACGCCTAAAGGCCCTGACGCACAAAGCCGACTGTTGGGCGTCGGACAGTTTGGGCATACTTGCCAACTTTGAGACCTCAAAAAAAGGGAGGATTTCAAAACCAAAGCGGGGGATCTGTGGGTCCTCCCCCAGAAAAATTAGAATTTAAAATAGGCCTACTTTTAATTCTCAGGAAAGAAAATTGAATAATTTACCCCTCTTGTGTGAATCTCTGGTATAAACTAATATTCATCAGTTTTCATTCATTCATTTTTTGCCCCTGCTTGAGTATTTCTTTCTCTTAGCTCTCTCCATTTCCCTCTCCGTCTCTCACTCACTGAAGGTCCTTTCAGACACAATGCGATAACGGCACCACTGCGCTCTGAAACCCGTTATTTCCAATGGCTACGCCACGCCGGCTTTGCTGTGATGTGCGGTGAGCACAGCTCAAACCGCGCCGCATCGCGAGCAGCTCTCCTCCGCCTGGAAAAGACATTTGGTGTAGCTCTATTACCATCCGGGTGGAAACAGTATGGCTTATACACGCTGTACAGTGCCAGGTACAGGCTGAGATAACAAAAAGGAAAAAAAGTGTGAAAAATTGCCTTAAATTAGGAGAAATGCGGGAGAATTGTGACCCCGGGAGGAAACCGGGAGAGAGCAAAGAAAAACGTGAGTCTCCGGGGAAAATCGTGAGGGTTGGCGAGTATGGTTTCGGGCCGTCGGTGAGCGTCTGTTGGCCTAGTTTTTGCGGTGTGTCCTGCACCGTCAGCTCTAGTCTGCCTGTGTTGGATGCTTTCAGCCAATTCATGCATGTTGAATCGGCGGCGGAGCCCGTCGGTGAGAGAAAACGCTCTGATTGGCTGTTGAGCTTCAGCGCACGAGAAGAGAAATGGAAGTGAGGAAAGCAAGCCAACAATGTTGTCAAGAGGGCAAACACAGAAGGCTCTTCTCATTTTTCATCTTCATCTCATCTGATCGTTCCAATACACAGATATTTTCACAACGACATGGCAGTCTGGAATGAAGCTAAGTGTGAGTGAGAGTGGTGTGAAAATGGTCGGCAAACGCCGCTTTATTTCATGTACGTATCATAACAACGGCTTGTATATCCGCCGTCCTCGGTCTTCCGGTTTCCCTTTTCGAATGACGAAAACAAACTACCACGACCTGCTGGTAGCGAGAGTTATTTCATCTCACGCAGGTGCAGGACGTACGTGCTAACTGGCCGTCGGCTGTAGACTTTGTGGTGTGTTCAAATGCAACTTGTCGGCCAAGACAAAGGCGAAGCAACAGGCGGCCTTCATCGCCGCTAGTTCTTTGATGTCGGCTTGGTGTGTCTGGGCCTTTAACCCCCCGGATTTACCAGACTGTGAAGTAATACATTTGTTTTGCTGGAATTGTATAATTTCAGCTGCTTACTTTCAGTCATGCATGTTGTTAAATTCCACTCGTGCGCAGGTACAACTGGACTGATGGCAAACTAAACAGCAGCAACCTAATCGAGCTTTCCGGTCAGATAACAGAGAAATTTGACGAGGAGTTCCGCATCCTCTACGCCCAGTCTCTTCCTATAAACGCTCGAGGACCTCCGAGTGTCCGAAACAGCGGCATCTACGAGCATCTCAAACACTCAATCACCTCCTCCCCTCAGCTGGCCAGAGAGAGGCCAGTGGAGCTGCTGTGTCTGACCAGCACACCCAGCCGCAAGCTCCTAAACGTAGCGGTCCAGCCCCCGTGTGAAACCTCGACTCCAGGTCGTCCTAAAACCAATCCAGAGTCCAACTGCTCAACCATAGGTGAGGACTGGACGGAGCAGCAGCACATGCAGGAGGAGATCCTGGCTGGTAGCACCACCCGGCGTTTCCCTGCAGATCAGAAAGAGCCAGCGACCCCCAGCGGCGTCTCCTGCCACGCCTCCACTCAGACCAGCCAATCAGTGACGGACAGCGACACCCAGACTGACCTCCAACCCACACACCACCCGAACCTCATCACACCAACAAGCACGGGGCCAGACCAGGCCAGCTCTCCCAGGAATAGCTCGCCCACCCAGGCAGCTCCGGATGGCACCTTAAAGGACTGCTTCCACAAGCTGACCAGAGAGCGCCAGTACCATTACACCACCATCCGCTCCAAGCTGGAGCACATGGTGACCGACCTGTCCCAGAGGCGAGAGCTGGTGGACGTCACCAACATGATTCAGGGGCCTGGCGCTCTCAGCAGGCAGAGGGTACACAAAGACTGTGAGCAAGAACCAAACCCCAGACTGCTTGTTGAAAGTGCGGGCATGGGCACGTGGCCAAGAGCCAGATGTGAACACTAGTTTGTCTTCAGGGATTTCGGAGAAGGAGGGTAAGGTTTCTTGAGGATCCTCTGTTTCATATAAATGGTTTTGGCTTGTGCAGTAGAATTTTAGTTTTCCTCTATTTGTCTTCTTGTCTGCAGTGCCCACGTTTGTCCTTTTCATTCTGTGTCCTGTTCATGTCAAAGCGTGTAATGGTAACGCAGATTTGTAATCAACAGAAATTCTATTTTTTTTTAACCAAAGACTCATAATAATCATTGTTTGACCATGTCAGTTTAATGAAAATCGTTTGCTGAGGCGGTTAAAACTGGATAATATCTGCTGTAGTATGAGTGAAAATGCACTGAAGTGCTGTTTTGGTTATTTAATCACATTTGGCTGCTGTAACTGCATCTGAACAACATTCAAGAGAGCAGCTGGCTCTCACCGCGCTTTGCTAATAAACAAAGTAGTATTTTGCTTGATGAGTGCTTATTCTAACACTTGATACACATCCACGCTTTGTGTTCATTTTAATCTTCATTGGAGTTGAAATTGCAATCAAATCCTTGTGAAGAATATCTTAGAAAAAATGTGTGCAGAAGTTCCAGGATGAGCAGTGTGATTTCCCAAAGAGCAAAGCAATATTAAAATATGTATTTATTATAAAACTAGAGGCTTTTAAATACAAAGTTGTCATAGGCGGACACCTTTTTAAAAGAAAGTTACTTTAACTTAAGGTAATATATGATTTTGGCACCGTTCAGGCCGTCACATTAAGAAAATTTGTACAGAAACAAAGGTGATGTAGTAAAGCAACATGTAAAGTGAGGAGTAAAATGCATTTTTTTCAAGTTAGTATGTAACAAAGTATGCAAAAATAATCTGTTTTTATCGCTTTTATACTTTTGAAGATATATATAATAAATATATAATATATATATATAAAATTGTAACTCCATTAAACCCTCAAGATTTTAAAATGTACCTCCTCTTACAATGTTTACTAGACACTCCAAGCTCCACTATAATAGACACTGTTACCACTGTTTAAAGAGTTTATACAGATCCTTTTTATTTTTTAAGTTTCTCTCATTTCTATACTCTCTATTCATTCTCTACGTAATTTGCTACAATTTATAAGATAAGAAGTATAAGAAATGAATAAATGAAAATTGAATAAGATACTAACACCATTCCAACTTCCATACCTTTATCTATATCTCAGGCAAGACTGACTCCAGACTAAGACACTTCATGTTGTTTTTTTAACGTAATAATGCGTATAACGCTGTAATGCACAATTATATTATTTACATCTCTTTTTTTCAGAACAAACTGTGCTATCAGATTATGTACGCTACTGTGATGTCACATGAATGTATAAATAGTTATATCACCCTAAATACAGCAGAAATGGAAAGTTAGGAAAGACATAAAGGAAAGTACACAATCTTGTAGTTAATGACTTAAGAGCAACAGGAATAATGAAGAGAATTTAGTTTTTTTGTTAGTTTTATGTATTTATCTATTTATTTTCCTGCTAATCTACTGCTCCACACTCCAGCCCAGTAGGTAGCGTTAATGCACCTCTAAGCTGGTTTGCCAACCACCACTAAACACTAGAAGAAGAACACTGACCCCCCCAATGCCTCATGGGATAACTCTTGTCCTCAGTAGGCTTCAGGTAATGGCTAACAACTCCTTTCAACACAGATAATTGAATAACTTATCACAGAAGACATTCATTGTTTGATTTATTAGTTTTATAGTCTCTAAAAACACTGTTGTTCCGTGCTGGATTACAAAGCTTTCTGAAAGGGACACGATCGAACCGGAGGCCTTGTTGGAAATCTACAATGGTGACGGAGCGGAGGCCATTTAAAGTGAGTTTCTGGCTGTAAAATAGTAATGAAAGTACCTTGAAGTCATATACAACATCAATTTAATTAATTTGTCACCCATCTGTACCTTTCAATTCACTCACCTCTCTACTTTCTAATGTTACATGAAGGCTCTGCTTACCACCTGTTGGGATGCCAAATAGTGATCGTCTGCCAAAAACTGAAAAGCTGCATGGCGGAGGCATACAACTGCAAGGTAGTAATTCTACTTATTTCATACACCAAGGTTGGTTTGCATGTGTGCATCATGGTTCAACGTGAAATCAACGCAACTCAAAATTCTGATGACTTCATTTTTTTGTTTAATTGTTGTTTAGGCCTAGACGGTTGCAGGTGGGCAGGTGTTTACGGGAACTATGGAAGAGTCTTCAGGTTTGTCCAAATCCTGCAGATCTATGTCATTTTATTCATGACCATTATGCAATTCTCCACTTTCCAGTGTTAATGCTAACTATATAACTATACATTCTATAAGTGTATAATGGTTGCATGTTGCATGTTAAGACAAGTGCTTTTATTTGTCATACACTTTCAGATGGATGACATCTGGGAAGAAGAGGAATGTTATACAGACCAACAGAGAGAACATCTTCTCTGTGCTGAAACTCTGAGGTGGGGTATTTTTTTTCTCATTACCAGCTGCGTTGAGTTTAATGGTGAATATTGAAAGTTTACAATTTTTTTTTAAATTCGGTGGCCTTTTTAGCTTTGTTATGAACTTCTTGTAAATTCATGAAATTATAGGATTTGATCTGTAATAGACATGTACATTCAGACATCCTTCAGTGTGATTTACACGTCCCGAGGATCATGTCTCTAATGTCCAGAACCTCAGACTACCTGAAGCTGACATTACAGCCCCTTTTAAGAAGCTTTGTCTTCTTTGTTGGTTCTCAGAGAAAAGACATGAGGTGTTGGGGGAGTAGCAGCAGACTGGACACAGCTGGAAACTGCAACAGTCAAATGACATGATTTTTATATTTCAATGATTGTGTGACTATAATGTGTTATTTTGCGTCTCCATCCTCCAGTAAATGCTGGAGGAGCTGGAGAACCACAAAGAGACTCATCAGAAGCAGCTCAGCCGCCTCCGAGACGAGATCTAAGACAAGCAGAGGATGCTGGACGACTCAGAGTAAGGAAACACCAGTAAGGCAAAATATTGTCTTGATACTTTGATTGTTGTTTCAGTAAGTATAGTAATGTCATAATATAGTTTGCCATAAAAATGTCATAGTATAGTATACCATAAAAATGTCACAGTATAGTAGCCATAAAAAATCATTAAAACAATCATTGTATAGTATGTCATAAACAAAAATCATAAAAAGCCATAGTATAGTATGCCATAAAAACATGAAGTTATAGTATAGTATGTCATAAAAATGTAAAAATAATATAATAGTATATTATGCCATAAAAATGTCATAGAATAGTATGTCATAAAAAAAAAGCATAAAAAAGTCATAGTATAGTATGTATTAAAAAAACACAAACTATATCATAAAGAAATCATAGTATAGTATGTCATGAAAAAAAGTCATGGTATAGTATGTCACAAACAAAAATCATAAAAAAGTCATAGTATAGTATGCCATAAAAAAACATGAAGTCATAGTATAGTATGTCATAAAAAAATCATAAACATTATTGTTTAGTATGTCTTAAAATATCATAGTATAGTATGCCATAAAAAATCATAAAAGAAGTCACAGTAAAGTATGTCGTAAAAAAACATAGTATAGTCTGTCATAAAAAAACATAGTATAGTATAGTATGTCTTCAAATATCATAGTATAGTATGCCATAAAAACAATCATAGTATAATATGTCATAGAAAGTCATAGTATAGTATGTCTTAAATTTTCATAGTATAGTATGCCATAAAAATGTCATAACAAAGATTATAGTATAGTATGTCATAAAAAAGCCATACTATAGTATAAAGTCATAAACAAGTCATAGTATAGTATGTCTTAAAATATCATAGTATAGTATGCCATAAAAAAACCTCATAGTAGTGTGTCATAAAAAGGTTATAGTATAGTATGTCATAAAAAAATCATAATTAAAGTCATAGTATAGTATGCCATAAAACAGTCATAGTATATAATGTCATAAAAAGTTATTGTATAGAATGCCATAAAATGTCATTAAAATATGTCATTAAAAATCATAAAAGAAGTCACGGTATAGTATGTCATAAAAAATCATAGTATAGTATATCATAAAAAAACATAGTATAGAATGTCAAAAAAACTCATAGTATTGTATGCTGTAAAAATTTCATTAAAATATCATAGTATAATATGCCATTAAAAATCATAAAAAGTCACAGTATAGTGGCATAAAAAAGTACTAGTATATTATGTCATAAAAAATCATAAGTCATAGTATAGTATGTCTTAAAATATCAGTGTAGTATGTCTTAAAATATCAGTGTAGTATGTCTTAAAATATCATAGTATAGTATGTCTTAAAAAAGAGCATAGTATAAAGTCATAAACAAGTCATTGTATAATATGTCATAGAAAAAATCGAAAGTCATAGTATAGTATGTCTTAAAATATCATAGTATAGTATGCCATAAAAAAAATCATAGTAGTGTGTCATAAAAGGTTATAGTATAGTATGTCATAACAAAATCATAGTATAGCATGCCATAAATATGTAGTGAAAAATATTGTATAGTAGGTCATAAAAAGTCATAGTACATCCTCAAAACTTTGGAGTAAGAATATACTTTAGAAAGTAAGTTTTCTTCACAACGGAGACAAAGAATTACATATTTTAATGGTTCAGATATTCCATTGTCCTGATTTCTCTCCAATCAAATCATCAATACAAAATCCTACAAAAGATAAAAAAAAAAATACATCCAATTGATTTTTATAGTATAAATTTTATTAAATCAACATTGGATCACAACAAGAGAGTACAGCATGAAATGAAAGAAACTGGTTCACTCAACTAAGAAAAAACATTTCAGATTTTATTTAGTCAGAGTTTAGTTCAAAAAGATGTTTATAGACTTTAACATCAGGTGACTGTCTGTCGGGACATTTTCAACACTAGGATGAACTTAAACTAAAGTTAAATCCTCAGTACAAAAGATCAGACTTTTTGCTTTCAAAAAAGTTAAGTCCCAGAAAGCATTACTGTAAGAAACAACCAATCAGACAGCTTTAAAGTATAAATTAAATGTTAAAATGGTAGTTGAGCTTTGTAGAGCCTACAGGATTGATTTTTGGATTAATTTTGGACCAATCAAGCAGCTGTAGTGAGTTGTGCTTCTCATTACAGTTAATGAATGAAGTGAGTGAAGAAACTGTGATCCTCAGTTATGTCCAAGAATCTCTGCTCTCATCTGGGGAGAAAATAAGAGAAGGACAACATAAGAATTTGCATCACAATCACATATATCAGTGCTAGGGGTGTGCAAATTAATCAAATTTAAATTTAAATTACAATTTGGCTTCCAATGATTATGAAAACAAGATAATCGACATAAAGCAGTTATTGTGCCGCATTTCATTTTGCAATGACGCTCCCGTTTTGTCATGTGTTCTAAATTCAGCGCACCCCTGTCATTTACAGCGGTGCGCTTTCGCCCCGCTCAGCGGCTCAGGGATGCCTGCTCGGTGTGGTGTTACTTTTTTAGACATACTATATAATGATTTTTTTAATGACTGTTTTTGACATACTATTTTTAGTATTAATATTTATTTTTATTTGATTTGATTGTTTTTTTTTACATATTATACTATTACTTATGCCTTTTTGTGACATATACTGTGGCTTTTTTATGATTTTTTTTTACATAATATACTATGACTTTTTTTCATGAAATCTTCATCATGAAATACTATGAATTATTTTTTCGACATACAATACTGACTTTTTATTTTATTTTTTCGGCATTCTATACTTTAACTCTTTTTCAGGAAATTTTTCGACATACTATACTATGACTTTTTTTTCCATAAACATTTTCAACATACTATACTATGACTTTTTTCCGTAAAATGTTCGACATACTAGACTGACTTTTTTTCCATAACATTTTCGACATACTATAAGATGACTTTTTTTTAATGAAATTATCGACATACTATACTATGACTTTTTTTTCCATAACATTTTTGACATACTTTACTGTGACTTTTTTTTTTCCATAAAATTTCGACACACTATACTATGACTTTTTTTCATAAAATTATCAACATACTATACTAGACTTTTTTTCATTACATTTTTGACATACTATACTATGACCTTTTTTTGTCGTAAAATTTCGACATACTATACTGTGACTTTTGTTTTGTAAAGTTTGACATACTATACTGTGACTTTTTTTTCAAAAAAAATTCGACACACTATACTATGACTTTTTTTCATAAAATTATCGACATCCTATACTATGACTTTTTTTTCATAAAATTATCGACATCGATTAATTTGGTGGAAAAAAAACTCAGTTTAAAATTTCGAAAATTTTCATGAAAAAAGTCATACTATAGCATGTTGAAAATGTACTATAGTATGACTTTTTTTAATTAAAACTTTAGACATACTATACTATGAATTTTTTTTCAATAAAATTTTCAACATACTATACTATGACTTTTTTTTAATGAAATTATCGACATACTATAGTATGACTTTTTTTTGTAAAATTTTCGACATAATATACTATGACTTTTTTTTCGAAAAATATTCGACAAACTACTATGATTTTTTTTTTCGAAAAATTTTCGACATACTATACTATAATTTTTTTTCATGAAATTTTCAACATACTATACTATGACTTTTTTTTCATAAAATTATCGACATACTATAGTATGACTTTTTTCATAACATTTTCGACATACTTTACTATGAGTTTCTTTTAATAAAATTTGACATACTATACTATGACTTATTTTTCATAAAATTTTCGACATACTATACTATGACTTATTTTTCATAAAATTTTCGACATACTATAGTATGTCTTTTTTTTGTAAAATTTTCGACATAATATACTATGACTTTTTTTATGAAATTTTTCGACATACTATACTATGAAGTTTTTCCATGAATTTTTTGGACATGCTATACAATGACTTTTTTTCATGAAATTTTTCGACATACTATACTATGACTTTTTTTCATGAAATTTTTCGATATACTATACTATTACTTGTTTTTCCATAAAAATTTTCAACATACTATACTATGACTTTTTTTCATGAAATTTTTCGACATACTATACTATGAAGTTTTTCCATGAATTTTTTGGACATGCTATACAATGACTTTTTTTCATGAAATTTTTCGACATACTATACTATGACTTTTTTTCATGAAATTTTTCGATATACTATACTATTACTTGTTTTTCCATAAAAATTTTCGACATACTATACTATGACTTTTTTTCATGAAATTTTTCGACATACTATACTATGACTTTTTTTCATGAAATTTTTCGATATACTATACTATTACTTGTTTTTCCATAAAAATTTTCGACATACTATACTATGACTTTTTTTTCCAAGAAAAATTTCGACATACTATACAATTACTTTTTTTTAATGAAATTATCGACATACAATACTATGACTTTTTTTTCATAAATATTTCGACATACTATTCTATGAATTTTTTTTCGTGAAATTTTCGACATACTATACTATGACTTTTTTTTCATAAAATTTTCGACATACTATAGTATCACTTTTTTTTCCATTAAATTTTCGACATACTATAGTATGACTTTTTTTTAATGAAAAATGTAGACATACTATACTAGACTTTTTTTCATGACATTTTAAACATACTATATTATGACTTTTTTTTCATTACATTTTTGACATACTATACTATGACCTTTTTTTTTGTCCTAAAATTTTCGACATACTATACTATGACTTTTTTATCATTACATTTTTGACATACTATACTATGACCTTTTTTTTTGTCGTAAAATTTACGACATACTATACTATGACTTTTTTTTCATAAAATTATCGACATACCATACTAGGACTTTTTTTTCCGTAAAAATTGACATATTATACTATGACTTTTTTTTTCATAAATATTTCGACATACTATACTATGAATTTTTTTTCGTGAAATTTTCGACATACTATACTATGACTTTTTTTTCATAAAATTTTCGACATACTATAGTATCACTTTTTTTTCCATTAAATTTTCGACATACTATAGTATGACTTTTTTTTAATGAAAAATTTAGACATACTATACTATGACTTTTTTTTTCATAAAATTTGACATACTATACGACTTTTTTTCATGACATTTTAAACATACATTATGACTTTTTTTTCATTACATTTTTGACATACTATACTATGACCTTTTTTTTTTGTCGTAAAATTTTCGACATACTATACTATGACTTTTTTTTCATAAAATTATCGACATACTATACTAGGACTTTTTTTTCCGTAAAAATTGACATATTATAGTTTGACTTTTTTTTCATAAAATTATCGACAAACTATACTATGATTTTTTTTTTGAAAAATTTTCGACATACTATACTATGACTTTGTTTTCATAAAATTTTCGACATACTATATTATGACTTCTTTTAATGAAATTTTTCGACATACTATACTATGACTTTTTTTCATGAAATTTTTCGACATACTATACTATGAAGTTTTTCCATGAATTTTTTGGACATGCTATACTATGACTTTTTTTCATGAAATTTTTCGACATACTATACTATGTTTTTTTTTTCATAAATCTTTCGACATACTATACTATGACATTTTTTTACGAATATTTTCGACATGCTATAGTATGACTTTTTTCATGAAAATTTTCGAAATTTTAAACTGAGTTTTTTTTCCACCAAATTAATCGACAGACCATACTATGCCTTTTTTCATGAAAATTTTCGACATTCTATACTATGACATTTTTTTACTAATATTTTCGACATTTGTTCACGAAAATTTTCAACATGCTATAGTATGACTTTTTTCATGAAAATTTTCGAAATTTTAAACTGAGTTTTTTTTCCACCAAATTAATCGACAGACTATACTATGCCTTTTTTCATAAATTTTTCGACATACTATACTATGACTTTTTTTTCATGAAATTTTTCGACATACTATACTATGACTTTTTTCTCATGAAATTTTTCGACATACTATACTATGACTTTTTTTCAAGAAATTTTTCGACATACTATACTATGACTTTTTTTTCATAAAATGTTCGACATACTATACTATGAAGTTTTTCCATGAATTTTTTGGACATGCTATAATATGACTTTTTTTTCATGAAATTCTTCGACATACTATACTATGATTTTTTTTAATGAAATTTTTCGACATACTATACTATGACTTTTTTTTCATAAATCTTTCGACATACTATACTATGACTTTTTTTCATGAAATTCTTCGACATAATATACTATGACTTTTTTTCAAGAAATGTTTCGACATAGTATACTATGACTTTTTTTTCATAAAATTTTCGACATACTATACTATGACTTTTTTTTCATATAATTTTCGATATACTATACTATGACTTTTTTCATAAAATTTTCGACATACTATACTATGACTTTTTTTATGAAATTTTTCGACATACTATACTATGACATTTTTCATAAAATTTTCGACATACTATACTATGACTTTTTATTCCAAGAAAAATTTCAACATAGTATACTATGACTTTTTTCATGAAAATTTTCGAAATTTTAAACTGAGTTTTTTTTCCACCAAATTAATCGACAGACTATACTATGCCTTTTTTCATGAACATTTTCGACATTCTATACTATGACATTTTTTTACGAATATTTTCGACATTTTTTCACGAAAATTTTCGACATGCTATAGTATGACTTTTTTCATGAAAATTATCGAAATTTTAAACTGAGTTTTTTTTCCACCAAATTAATCGACAGACTATACTATGCCTTTTTTTCATGAAATTTTTCGACATACTATACTATGACTTTTTTTCATTAAATTCTTCGACATACTATACTATGACTTTTTTTTCATAAAATTTTCGACATACTATACTATGACTTTTTTTCATTAAATTCTTCGACATACTATACTATGACTTTTTTCATGAAAATTTTCGAAATTTTAAACAGTTTTTTTCCACCAAATTAATCGACAACTATACTATGCCTTTTTTCAGGAAAATTTTCGAAATTTTAAACTGATTTTTTTTTCCACCAAATTACTCGACAACTATACTATGCCTTTTTTCATGAAAATTTTCGACATTCTATACTATGACATTTGTTTACGAATATTTTCGACATGCTATAGTATGCCTTTTTTCATGAAAATTTTCGACATTCTATACTTTGACATTTGTTTACGAATATTTTCGACATGCTATAGTATGACTTTTTTCATGAAAATGTCGAAATTTTAAACTGAGTTTTTTTTCCACCAAATGAATCGACAGACTATACTATGCCTTTTTTCATTAAAATGTTCGACATTCTATACTATGACATTTTTTTACGAATATTTTCGACATTCTATACTATGACATTTTTTTACGAATATTTTCGACATCTGTTCACGAAAAATTTTCGACATGCTATAGTATGACTTTTTTCATGAAAATCTTCGAAATTTTAAACTGAGTTTTTTTTCCACCAAATGAATCCACAGACTATACTATGCCTTTTTTCATGAAAATTTTCGACATTCTATACTATGACATTTTTTTACGAATATTTTCGACATCTGTTCACGAAAAATTTTCGACATGCTATAGTATGACTTTTTTCATGAAAATCTTCGAAATTTTAAACTGAGTTTTTTTTCCACCAAATGAATCCACAGACTATACTATGCCTTTTTTCATTAAAATGTTCGACATTCTATACTATGACATTTTTTTACGAATATTTTCGACATGCTATAGTATGACTTTTTTCATGAAAATTTTCGAAAATATTCTTAAAAAAATGTCATAGCATAGAATGTCGAAAATTTTCATGAAAACAGGCATTGTATAGTCTGTCTATGAATTTGGTGGAAAAAAAACTCAGTTTAAATTTTCGTCAATTTTCATGAAAAGTCATACTATAGTATGACTTTTTTCATGAAAATGTTGAAATTTTAAACTGAGTTTTTTTTCCACCAAATGAATCGACAGACTATACTATGCCTTTTTTCATTAAAATGTTCGACATTCTATACTATGACATTTTTTTACGAATATTTTCGACATTCTATACTATGACATTTTTTTACGAATATTTTCGACATTTGTTCACGAAAAATTTTCGACATGCTATAGTATGACTTTTTTCATGAAAATTTCGAAATTTTAAACTGAGTTTTTTTTCCACCAAATGAATCAACAGACTATACTATGCCTTTTTTCATTAAAATGTTCGACATTCTATACTATGACATTTTTTTACGAATATTTTCGACATGCTATAGTATGACTTTTTTCATGAAAATTTTGAAATTTTAAACTGAGTTTTTTTTCCACCAAATGAATCAACAGACTATACTATGCCTTTTTTCATTAAAATGTTCGACATTCTATACTATGACATTTTTTTACGAATATTTTCGACATACTATACTATGACTTTTTTTTCATAAATCTTTCGACATACTATACTATGACTTTTTTTTCATGAAATTCTTCGACATAATATACTATGACTTTTTTTCAAGAAATGTTTCGACATACTATACTATGACTTTTTTTTCATATAATTTTCGATATACTATACTATGACTTTTTTTATGAAATTTTTCGACATACTATACTATGACATTTAATCATGAAACTTTTCGACATACTATACTATGAAGTTTTTCCATGAATTTTTTGGACATGCTATACTATGACTTTTTTTCATGACATTTTTCGTCATACTATACTATTACTTGTTTTTCCATAAAAAATTTCGACATACTATACTATGAAGTTTTTCCATAAATTTTTTGGACATGCTATACTATGACTTTTTTTCATGACATTTTTCGACATAATATACTATGACTTTTTTTCAAGAAATCTTTCAACATACTATACTATGACTTTTTTTCAAGAAATTTTTCGACATACTATACTATGACTTTTTTTTCATGACATTTTTCGACATACTATACAATGACTTTTTTTATGAAATTTTTCGACATACTATACTATGACTTTTTTTTCATAAAATTTTCGACATACTATACTATGACTTTTTTTTCATATAATTTTCGATATACTATACTATGACTTTTTTTATGAAATTTTTCGACATACTATACTATGACATTTAATCATGAAACTTTTCGACATACTATACTATGAAATTTTTTCGACATACTATACTATGACTTTGTTTCATGAAATTTTTCGTCATACTATACTATTACTTGTTTTTCCATAAAAACTTTCGACATACTATACTATGAAGTTTTTCCATGAATTTTTTGGACATGCTATACTAGGACTTTTTTTCATGACATTTTTCGACATACTATACTATGACTTTTTTTCAAGAAATTTTTCAACATACTATACTATGACTTTTTTCAAGAAATTTTTCGACATACTATACTATGACTTTTTTTTCATGACATTTTTCGACATACTATACTATGACTTTTTTTATGAAATTTTTCGACATACTATACTATGAATTTTTTTTCATAAAATTTTCGACATACTATACTATGACTTTTTTTTCATATAATTTTCGATATACTATACTATGACTTTTTTTATGAAATTTTTCGACATACTATACTATGACATTTAATCATGAAACTTTTCGACATACTATACTATGACTTTTTTCATAAAATTTTCGACATACTATACTATGACTTTTTTTATGAAATTTTTCGACATACTATACTATGACATTTTTCATAAAATTTTCGACATACTATACTATGACTTTTTATTCGAAGAAAAATTTCAACATAGTATACTATGCCTTTTTTCATGAAAATTTTCGACATTCTATACTATGACATTTTTTTACGAATATTTTCGACATTTGTTCACGAAAATTTTCGACATGCTATAATATGACTTTTTTTTCCAAGAAAAATTTCGACATACTATACAATTACTTTTTTTTAATGAAATTATCGACATACAATACTATGACTTTTTTTTCATAAATATTTCGACATACTATTCTATGAATTTTTTTTCGTGAAATTTTCGACATACTATACTATGACTTTTTTTTCATAAAATTTTCGACATACTATAGTATCACTTTTTTTTCCATTAAATTTTCGACATACTATAGTATGACTTTTTTTTAATGAAAAATTTAGATATACTATACTAGACTTTTTTTCATGACATTTTAAACATACTATATTATGACTTTTTTTTCATTACATTTTTGACATACTATACTATGACCTTTTTTTTTGTCCTAAAATTTTCGACATACTATACTATGACTTTTTTATCATTACATTTTTGACATACTATACTATGACCTTTTTTTTTGTCGTAAAATTTACGACATACTATACTATGACTTTTTTTTCATAAAATTATCGACATACTATACTAGGACTTTTTTTTCCGTAAAAATTGACATATTATACTATGACTTTTTTTTCATAAATATTTCGACATACTATACTATGAATTTTTTTTCGTGAAATTTTCGACATACTATACTATGACTTTTTTTTCATAAAATTTTCGACATACTATAGTATCACTTTTTTTTCCATTAAATTTTCGACATACTATAGTATGACTTTTTTTTAATGAAAAATTTAGACATACTATACTATGACTTTTTTTTTCATAAAATTTGACATACTATACTAGACTTTTTTTCATGACATTTTAAACATACATTATGACTTTTTTTTCATTACATTTTTGACATACTATACTATGACCTTTTTTTTTTGTCGTAAAATTTTCGACATACTATACTATGACTTTTTTTTCATAAAATTATCGACATACTATACTAGGACTTTTTTTTCCGTAAAAATTGACATATTATAGTTTGACTTTTTTTTCATAAAATTATCGACAAACTATACTATGATTTTTTTTTCGAAAAATTTTCGACATACTATACTATGACTTTGTTTTCATAAAATTTTCGACATACTATATTATGACTTTTTTTAATGAAATTTTTCGACATACTATACTATGACTTTTTTTCATGAAATTTTTCGACATACTATACTATGAAGTTTTTCCATGAATTTTTTGGACATGCTATACTATGACTTTTTTTCATGAAATTTTTCGACATACTATACTATGTTTTTTTTTTCATAAATCTTTCGACATACTATACTATGACATTTTTTTACGAATATTTTCGACATGCTATAGTATGACTTTTTTCATGAAAATTTTCGAAATTTTAAACTGAGTTTTTTTTCCACCAAATTAATCGACAGACTATACTATGCCTTTTTTCATGAAAATTTTCGACATTCTATACTATGACATTTTTTTACTAATATTTTCGACATTTGTTCACGAAAATTTTCAACATGCTATAGTATGACTTTTTTCATGAAAATTTTCGAAATTTTAAATTGAGTTTTTTTTCCACCAAATTAATCGACAGACTATACTATGCCTTTTTTCATAAATTTTTCGACATACTATACTATGACTTTTTTTCAAGAAATTTTTCGACATACTATACTATGACTTTTTTTTCATAAAATTTTTGACATACTATACTATGAAGTTTTTCCATGAAATTCTTCGACATAATATACTATGACTTTTTTTCAAGAAATGTTTCGACATAGTATACTATGACTTTTTTTTCATAAAATTTTCGACATACTATACTATGACTTTTTTTTCATATAATTTTCGATATACTATACTATGACTTTTTTCATAAAATTTTCGACATACTATACTATGACTTTTTTTATGAAATTTTTCGACATACTATACTATGACATTTTTCATAAAATTTTCGACATACTATACTATGACTTTTTATTCCAAGAAAAATTTCAACATAGTATACTATGACTTTTTTCATGAAAATTTTCGAAATTTTAAACTGAGTTTTTTTCCCACCAAATTAATCGACAGACTATACTATGCCTTTTTTCATGAACATTTTCGACATTCTATACTGACATATTTTTACGAATATTTTCGACATTTGTTCATGAAAATTTTCGACACGCTATAGTATGCCTTTTTTTCATGAAATTTTTCGACATACTATACTATGACTTTTTTTCATTAAATTCTTCGACATACTATACTATGACTTTTTTTTCATAAAATTTTCGACATACTATACTATGACTTTTTTTCATTAAATTCTTCGACATACTATACTATGACATTTTTACTGAAAATTTTCGAAATTTTAAACAGTTTTTTTCCACCAAATTAATCGACAACTATACTATGCCTTTTTTCATGAAAATTTTCGACATACTATACTATGACTTTTTTTCATTAAATTCTTCGACATACTATACTATGACTTTTTTTTCATAAAATTTTCGACATACTATACTATGACTTTTTTTCATTAAATTCTTCGACATACTATACTATGACATTTTTACTGAAAATTTTCGAAATTTTAAACAGTTTTTTTCCACCAAATTAATCGACAACTATACTATGCCTTTTTTCATGAAAATTTTCGAAATTTTAAACTGAGTTTTTTTTCCACCAAATTAATCGACAACTATACTATGCCTTTTTTCATGAAAATTTTCGACATTCTATACTATGACATTTTTTTACGAATATTTTTGACATTTGTTCACGAAAATTTTCGACATGCTATACTTTGACATTTGTTTACGAATATTTTCGACATGCTATAGTATGCCTTTTTTCATGAAAATTTTCGACATTCTATACTTTGACATTTGTTTACGAATATTTTCGACATGCTATAGTATGACTTTTTTCATGAAAATTTTCGAAAATATTCGTAAAAAAATGTCATAGTATAGAATGTCGAAAATTTTCATGAAAACAGGCATAGTATAGTCTGTCGATTAATTTGGTGGAAAAAAAACTCAGTTTAAATTTTCGTCAATTTTCATGAAAAGTCATACTATAGTATGACTTTTTTCATGAAAATGTTGAAATTTTAAACTGAGTTTTTTTTCCACCAAATGAATCGACAGACTATACTATGCCTTTTTTCATTAAAATGTTCGACATTCTATACTATGACATTTTTTTACGAATATTTTCGACATTCTATACTATGACATTTTTTTACGAATATTTTCGACATCTGTTCACGAAAAATTTTCGACATACTATAGTATGACTTTTTTCATGAAAATCTTCGAAATTTTAAACTGAGTTTTTTTTCCACCAAATGAATCCACAGACTATACTATGCCTTTTTTCATGAAAATTTTCGACATTCTATACTATCTCATTTTTTTACGAATATTTTCGACATCTGTTCACGAAAAATTTTCGACATGCTATAGTATGACTTTTTTCATGAAAATCTTCGAAATTTTAAACTGAGTTTTTTTTCCACCAAATGAATCCACAGACTATACTATGCCTTTTTTCATTAAAATGTTCGACATTCTATACTATGACATTTTTTTACGAATATTTTCGACATGCTATAGTATGACTTTTTTCATGAAAATTTTCGAAAATATTCGTAAAAAAATGTCATAGTATAGAATGTCGAAAATTTTCATGAAAACAGGCATTGTATAGTCTGTCTATGAATTTGGTGGAAAAAAAACTCAGTTTAAATTTTCGTCAATTTTCATGAAAAGTCATACTATAGTATGACTTTTTTCATGAAAATGTTGAAATTTTAAACTGAGTTTTTTTTCCACCAAATGAATCGACAGACTATACTATGCCTTTTTTCATTAAAATGTTCGACATTCTATACTATGACATTTTTTTACGAATATTTTCGACATTCTATACTATGACATTTTTTTACGAATATTTTCGACATCTGTTCACGAAAAATTTTCGACATGCTATAGTATGACTTTTTTCATGAAAATTTCGAAATTTTAAACTGAGTTTTTTTTCCACCAAATGAATCAACAGACTATACTATGCCTTTTTTCATTAAAATGTTCGACATTCTATACTATGACATTTTTTTACGAATATTTTCGACATGCTATAGTATGACTTTTTTCATGAAAATTTTGAAATTTTAAACTGAGTTTTTTTTCCACCAAATGAATCCACAGACTATACTATGCCTTTTTTCATTAAAATGTTCGACATTCTATACTATGACATTTTTTTACGAATATTTTCGACATACTATACTATGACTTTTTTTTCATAAATCTTTCGACATACTATACTATGACTTTTTTTTCATGAAATTCTTCGACATAATATACTATGACTTTTTTTCAAGAAATGTTTCGACATACTATACTATGACTTTTTTTTCATATAATTTTCGATATACTATACTATGACTTTTTTTATGAAATTTTTCGACATACTATACTATGACATTTAATCATGAAACTTTTCGACATACTATACTATGAAGTTTTTCCATGAATTTTTTGGACATGCTATACTATGACTTTTTTTCATGACATTTTTCGACATAATATACTATGACTTTTTTTCAAGAAATCTTTCAACATACTATACTATGACTTTTTTTCAAGAAATTTTTCGATATACTATACTATGACTTTTTTTCATGACATTTTTCGACATACTATACAATGACTTTTTTTATGAAATTTTTCGACATACTATACTATGACTTTTTTTTCATAAAATTTTCGACATACTATACTATGACTTTTTTTTCATATAATTTTCGATATACTATACTATGACTTTTTTTATGAAATTTTTCGACATACTATAATATGACATTTAATCATGAAACTTTTCGACATACTATACTATGAAATTTTTTCGACATACTATACTATGACTTTGTTTCATGAAATTTTTCGTCATACTATACTATTACTTGTTTTTCCATAAAAACTTTCGACATACTATACTATGAAGTTTCTCCATGAATTTTTTGGACATGCTATACTATGACTTTTTTTCATGACATTTTTCGACATAATATACTATGACTTTTTTTCAAGAAATCTTTCAACATACTATACTATGACTTTTTTTCAAGAAATTTTTCGATATACTATACTATGACTTTTTTTTCATGACATTTTTCGACATACTATACAATGACTTTTTTTATGAAATTTTTCGACATACTATACTATGACTTTTTTTTCATAAAATTTTCGACATACTATACTATGACTTTTTTTTCATATAATTTTCGATATACTATACTATGACTTTTTTTATGAAATTTTTCGACATACTATACTATGACATTTAATCATGAAACTTTTCGACATACTATACTATGACTTTTTTCATAAAATTTTCGACATACTATACTATGACTTTTTTTATGAAATTTTTCGACATACTATACTATGACATTTTTCATAAAATTTTCGACATACTATACTATGACTTTTTATTCGAAGAAAAATTTCAACATAGTATACTATGCCTTTTTTCATGAAAATTTTCGACATTCTATACTATGACATTTTTTTACGAATATTTTCGACATTTGTTCACGAAAATTTTCGACATGCTATAATATGACTTTTTTCATGAAAATTTTCGAAATTTTAAACTGAGTTTTTTCCCCACCAAATTAATCGACAGACTATACTATGCCTTTCTTCATGAACATTTTCGACATTCTATACTATGACATTTTTTTTACGAATATTTTCGACATGCTATAGTATGACTTTTTTCATGAAAATTTTCGAAATTTTAAACTGAGTTTTTTTCCCACCAAATTAATCGACAGACTATACTATGCCTTTTTTCATGAACATTTTCGACATTCTATACTGACATTTTTTTACGAATATTTTCGACATTTGTTCATGAAAATTTTCGACACGCTATAGTATGCCTTTTTTTCATGAAATTTTTCGACATACTATACTATGACTTTTTTTCATTAAATTCTTCGACATACTATACTATGACTTTTTTTTCATAAAATTTGACATACTATATGATGACTTTTTTTCATTAAATTCTTCGACATACTATACTATGACTTTTTTCATGAAAATTTTCGAAATTTTAAACAGTTTTTTTCCACCAAATTAATCGACAACTATACTATGCCTTTTTTCATGAAAATTTTCGAAATTTTAAACTGAGTTTTTTTTCCACCAAATTAATCGACAACTATACTATGCCTTTTTTCATGAAAATTTTCGACATTCTATACTATGACATTTTTTTACGAATATTTTCAACATTTGTTCACGAAAATTTTCGACATGCTATACTTTGACATTTGTTTACGAATATTTTCGACATGCTATAGTATGCCTTTTTTCATGAAAATTTTCGACATTCTATACTTTGACATTTGTTTACGAATATTTTCGACATGCTATAGTATGACTTTTTTCATGAAAATTTTCGAAAATATTCGTAAAAAAATGTCATAGTATAGAATGTCGAAAATTTTCATGAAAACAGGCATAGTATAGTCTGTCGATTAATTTGGTGGAAAAAAAACTCAGTTTAAATTTTCGTCAATTTTCATGAAAAGTCATACTATAGTATGACTTTTTTCATGAAAATGTCGAAATTTTAAACTGAGTTTTTTTTCCACCAAATGAATCGACAGACTATACTATGCCTTTTTTCATGAAAATTTTCAACATTCTATACTATGACATTTTTTTACGAATATTTTCGACATTTGTTCACGAAAAATTTTCGACATGCTATAGTATGACTTTTTCATGAAAATCTTCGAAATTTTAAACTGAGTTTTTTTTCCACCAAATGAATCCACAGACTATACTATGCCTTTTTTCATTAAAATGTTCGACATTCTATACTATGACATTTTTTTACAAATATTTTCGACATGCTATAGTATGACTTTTTCATGAAAATTTTCGAAAATATTCGTAAAAAAACATCATAGTATAGAATGTCGAAAATTTTCATGAAAACAGGCATTGTATAGTCTGTCTATTAATTTTGGTGGAAAAAAAACTCTGTTTAAATTTTCGTCAATTTTCATGAAAAGTCATACTTTAGTATGACTTTTTTCATGAAAATGTTGAAATTTTAAACTGAGTTTTTTTTCCACCAAATGAATCGACAGACTATACTATGCCTTTTTTCATTAAAATGTTCGACATTCTATACTATGACATTTTTTTACGAATATTTTCGACATGCTATAGTATGACTTTTTTCATGAAAATTTTCGAAAATATTCGTAAAAAAATGTCATAGTATAGAATGTCGAAAATTTTCATGAAAACAGGCATAGTATAGTCTGTCGATTAATTTGGTGGAAAAAAAACTCAGTTTAAATTTTCGTCAATTTTCATGAAAAGTCATACTATAGTATGACTTTTTTCATGAAAATGTCGAAATTTTAAACTGAGTTTTTTTTCCACCAAATGAATCGACAGACTATACTATGCCTTTTTTCATTAAAATGTTCGACATTCTATACTATGACATTTTTTTACGAATATTTTCGACATTCTATACTATGACATTTTTTTACGAATATTTTCGACATCTGTTCACGAAAAATTTTCGACATGCTATAGTATGACTTTTTTCATGAAAATCTTCGAAATTTCAAACTGAGTTTTTTTTCCACCAAATGAATCGACAGACTATACCATGCCTTTTTTCATGAACATTTTCGACATTCTATACTATGACAATTTTTTACGAATACTTTTGAAAATTTTCATGAAAAAGGTCATACGAAAATATTCGTAAAAAAATGTCATAGTATAGAATGTCGAAAATTTTCATGAAAAAAGGCAGTGTAGTCTGCCGATTCATTTGGTGAAAAAAAAACTCAGTTTAAAATTTCGTCAATTTTCAAAAAAGTCATACTATAGCATGACTTGTTTCATGAAAATGTCGAAATTTTAAACTGAGTTTTTTTTCCACCAAATGAATCGACAGACTATACTATGCCTTTTTTCATTAACATTTTCGACATTCTATACTATGACAATTTTTTACGAATATTTTTGAAAATTTTCATGAAAAAAGTCATACGAAAATATTCGTAAAAAATTGTCATAGTATAGAATGTCGAAAATTTTCATGAAAAAAGGCACAGTATAGTCTGTCGATTCATTTGGTGGAAAAAAAACTCAGTCTAAAATTTCGTCAATTTTCAAAAAAGTCATACTATAGCATGACTTTTTTCATGAAAATGTCGAAATTTTAAACTGAGTTTTTTTTCCACCAAATGAATCGACAGACTATACTATGCCTTTTTTCATGAAAATTTTCGACATTCTATACTATGACAATTTTTTACGAATATTTTTGAAAATTTTCATGAAAAAAGTCATACGAAAATATTCGTAAAAAATTGTCATAGTATAGAATGTCGAAAATTTTTATGAAAAAAGGCATAGTATAGTCTGTCGATTCATTTGGTGGAAAAAAAACTCAGTTTAAAATTTCGTCAATTCTCAAAAAAGTCATACTATAGCATGACTTTTTTCATGAAAATGTCGAAATTTTAAACTGCGTTTTTTTTCCACCAAATGAATCGACAGACTATACTATGCCTTTTTTCATGAAAATTTTCGACATTCTATACTATGACAATTTTTTACGAATATTTTTGAAAATTTTCATGAAAAAAGTCATCCGAAAATATTCGTAAAAAAATGTCATAGTATAGAATGTCGAAAATTTTCATGAAAAAAGGCATAGTGTAGTCTGTCGATTCATTTGGTGAAAAAAAAACTCAGTTTAAAATTTCGTCAATTTTCAAAAAAGTCATACTATAGCATGACTTTTTTCATGAAATGGTCGAAATTTTAAACTGAATTTTTTTTCCACCAAATGAATCGACAGACTATACTATGCCTTTTTTCATGAAAATTTTCGACATTCTATACTATGACAATTTTTTACGAATATTTTTGAAAATTTTCATGAAAAAAGTCATACGAAAATATTCGTAAAAAAATGTCATAATATAGAATGTCGAAAATTTTCATGAAAAAAGGCATAGTGTAGTCTGTCGATTCATTTGGTGAAAAAAAAACTCAGTTTAAAATTTCGTCAATTTTCAAAAAAGTCATACTATAGCATGACTTTTTTCATGAAAATGTCGAAATTTTAAACTGAGTTTTTTTTCCACCAAATGAATCGACAGACTATACTATGCCTTTTTTCATTAACATTTTCGACATTCTATACTATGACAATTTTTTACGAATATTTTTGAAAATTTTCATGAAAAAAGTCATACGAAAATATTCGTAAAAAATTGTCATAGTATAGAATGTCGAAAATTTTCATGAAAAAAGGCATAGTATAGTCTGTCGATTCATTTGGTGGAAAAAAAACTCAGTTTAAAATTTCGTCAATTTTCAAAAAAGTCATACTATAGCATGACTTTTTTCATGAAAATGTCGAAATTTTAAACTGAGTTTTTTTTCCACCAAATGAATCGACAGACTATACTATGCCTTTTTTCATGAAAATTTTCGACATTCTATACTATGACAATTTTTTACGAATATTTTTGAAAATTTTCATGAAAAAGTCATACGAAAATATTCGTAAAAAAATGTCATAGTATAGAATGTCGAAAATTTTCATGAAAAAAGGCATAGTATAGTCTGTCGATTCATTTGGTGGAAAAAAAACTCAGTTTAAAATTTCGTCAATTTTCAAAAAAGTCATAGTATAGTATGACTTTTTCATGAAAATGTCGAAATTTTAAACTGAGTTTTTTTTCCACCAAATGAATCAACAGACTATACTGTACCTTTTTTCATGAAAATTTTCGACATTCTATACTATGACATTTTTTTACGAATATTTTCGACATGACTTTTTTCATGAAAATTTTCGAAAATATTCGTAAAAAAATGCCACAGTATAGAATGTCGAAAATTTTAATGAAAACAGGCATAGTATAGTCTGTCGATTCATTTGGTGGAAAAAAAACTCAGTTTAAATTTTGGTCAATTTTCATGAAAAGTCATAGTATAGTATGACTTTTTCATGAAAATGTCGAAATTTTAAACTGAGTTTTTTTTCCACCAAATTAATCGACAGACTATACTATGCCTTTTTTCATGAAAATTTTCGACATTCTATACTATGACATTTTTTTACTAATATTTTCGACATTTGTTCACGAAAATTTTCAACATGCTATAGTATGACTTTTTTCATGAAAATTTTCGAAATTTTAAATTGAGTTTTTTTTCCACCAAATTAATCGACAGACTATACTATGCCTTTTTTCATTAAAATTTTCGACATTCTATACTGTGGCATTTTTTTACGAATATTTTCGACATGACTTTTTTCATGAAAATTTTCGACATTCTATACTATGACATTTTTTTACGAATATTTTCGACATGCTATAGTATGACTTTTTTCATGAAAATTTTCGAAAATATTCGTAAAAAATTGTCATAGTATAGAATGTCGAAAATTTTCATGAAAAAAGGCATAGTATAGTCTGTCGATTCATTTGGTTGAAAAAAAACTCAGTTTAAAATTTCGTCAATTTTCAAAAAAGTCATACTATAGCATGACTTTTTTCATGAAAATGTCGAAATTTTAAACTGCGTTTTTTTTCCACCAAATGAATCGACAGACTATACCATGCCTTTTTTCATGAAAATTTTCGACATTCTATACTATGACAATTTTTTACGAATATTTTTGAAAATTTTCATGAAAAAAGTCATACGAAAATATTCATAAAAAAATGTCATAGTATAGAATGTCGAAAATGTTCATGAAAAAAGGCATAGTGTAGTCTGTCGATTCATTTGGTGGAAAAAAACTCAGTTTAAAATTTCGTCAATTTTCAAAAAAGTCATACTATAGCATGACTTTTTTCATGAAAATGTCGAAATTTTAAACTGAGTTTTTTTTCCACCAAATGAATCGACAGACTATACTAAGCCTTTTTTCATGAAAATTTTCGACATTCTATACTATGACAATTTTTTACGAATATTTTTGAAAATTTTCATGAAAAAAGTCATCCGAAAATATTCGTAAAAAATTGTCATAGTATAGAATGTCGAAAATTTTCATGAAAAAAGGCATAGTGTAGTCTGTCGATTCATTTGGTGAAAAAAAACTCAGTTTAAAATTTCGTCAATTTTCAAAAAAGTCATACTATAGCATGACTTTTTTCATGAAAATGTCGAAATTTTAAACTGAGTTTTTTTTCCACCAAATGAATCGACAGACTATACTATGCCTTTTTTCATTAAAATTTTCGACATTCTATACTATGACAATTTTTTACGAATATTTTCGACATGACTTTTTTCATGAAAAATTCTTCGAAAATATTCGTAAAAAAATGTCACAGTATAGAATGTCGAAAATTTTAATGAAAAAAGGCATAGTATAGTCTGTCGATTCATTTGGTGGAAAAAAAACTCAGTTTAAAATTTCGTCAATTTTCATGAAAAGTCATAGTATAGTATGACTTTTTCATGAAAATGTCGAAATTTTAAACTGAGTTTTTTTTCCACCAAATGAATCGACAGACTATACTGTGCCTTTTTTCATGAAAATTTTCGACATTCTATACTGTGGCATTTTTTTTACGAATATTTTCGACATGACTTTTTTCATGAAAATTTTCGAAAATATTCGTAAAAAAATGCCACAGTATAGAATGTCGAAAATTTTAATGAAAAAAGGCATAGTATAGTCTGTCGATTCATTTGGTGGAAAAAAAACTCAGTTTAAAATTTCGTCAATTTTCATGAAAAGTCATAGTATAGTATGACTTTTTCATGAAAATGTCGAAATTTTAAACTGAGTTTTTTTTCCACCAAATGAATCGACAGACTATACTGTGCCTTTTTTCATTAAAATGTTCGACATTGTATACTGTGGCATTTTTTTACGAATATTTTCGACATGACTTTCTTCATGAAAATTTTCGAAAATATTCGTAAAAAAATGCCACAGTATATAATGTCGAAAATTTTAATGAAAACAGGCATAGTATAGTCTGTCGATTCATTTGGTGGAAAAAAAACTCAGTTTAAATTTTGGTCAATTTTCATGAAAAGTCATAGTATAGTATGACTTTTTCATGAAAATGTCGAAATTTTAAACTGAGTTTTTTTTCCACCAAATGAATCGACAGACTATACTGTGCCTTTTTTCATTAAAATTTTCGACATTCTATACTGTGGCATTTTTTTACGAATATTTTCGACATGACTTTTTTCATGAAAATTTTCGACATTCTATACTATGACATTTTTTTACGAATATTTTCGACATGCTATAGTATGACTTTTTTCATGAAAATTTTCGAAAATATTCGTAAAAAAATGTCATAGTATAGAATGTCGAAAATTTTCATGAAAACAGGCATAGTATAGTCTGTCGATTCATTTGGTGGAAAAAAAACTCAGTTTAAAATTTCGTCAATTTTCAAAAAAGTCATACTATAGCATGACTTTTTTCATGAAAATGTCGAAATTTTAAACTGAGTTTTTTTTCCACCAAATGAATCGACAGACTATACTATGCCTGTTTTCATGAAAATTTTCGACATTCTATACTATGACAATTTTTTACGAATATTTTTGAAAATTTTCATGAAAAAAGTCATACGAAAATATTCGTAAAAAATGTCATAGTATAGAATGTCGAAAATTTTCATGAAAAAAGGCATAGTGTAGTCTGTCGATTCATTTGGTGGAAAAAAAAACTCAGTTTAAAATTTCGTCAATTTTCAAAAAAGTCATACTATAGCATGACTTGTTTCATGAAAATGTCGAAATTTTAAACTGAATTTTTTTTCCACCAAATGAATCGACAGACTATACTATGCCTGTTTTCATTAAAATTTTCGACATTCTATACTATGACAATTTTTTACGAATATTTTTGAAAATTTTCATGAAAAAAGTCATACGAAAATATTCGTAAAAAATTGTCATAGTATAGAATGTCGAAAATTTTCATGTAAAAAGGCATAGTATAGTCTGTCGATTCATTTGGTGGAAAAAAAACTCAGTTTAAAATTTCGTCAATTTTCAAAAAAGTCATACTATATATAGCATGACTTTTTTCATGAAAATGTCGAAATTTTAAACTGAATTTTTTTTCCACCAAATGAATCGACAGACTATACTATGCCTGTTTTCATTAAAATTTTCGACATTCTATACTATGACAATTTTTTACGAATATTTTTGAAAATTTTCATGAAAAAAGTCATACGAAAATATTCGTAAAAAATTGTCATAGTATAGAATGTCGAAAATTTTCATGTAAAAAGGCATAGTATAGTCTGTCGATTCATTTGGTGGAAAAAAAACTCAGTTTAAAATTTCGTCAATTTTCAAAAAAGTCATACTATAGCATGACTTTTTTCATGAAAATGTCGAAATTTTAAACTGAGTTTTTTTTCCACCAAATGAATCGACAGACTATACTGTGCCTTTTTTCATTAAAATGTTCGACATTATATACTGTGGCATTTTTTTACGAATATTTTCGACATGACTTTTTTCATGAAAATTTTCGAAAATATTCGTAAAAAAATGCCACAGTATATAATGTCGAAAATTTTAATGAAAACAGGCATAGTATAGTCTGTCGATTCATTTGGTGGAAAAAAAACTCAGTTTAAATTTTGGTCAATTTTCATGAAAAGTCATAGTATATTATGACTTTTTCTTGAAAATGTCGAAATTTTAAACTGACTTTTTTTTCCACCAAATGAATCGACAGACTATACTGTGCCTTTTTTCATTAAAATTTTCGACATTCTATACTATGGCATTTTTTTACGAATATTTTCGACATGACTTTTTTCATGAAAATTTTCGAAAATATTCGTAAAAAAATGCCATAGTATAGAATGTCGAAAATTTTAATGAAAACAGGCATAGTATAGTCTGTCGATTAATTTGGTGGAAAAAAAACTCAGTTTAAATTTTGGTCAATTTTCATGAAAAGTCATAGTATAGTATGACTTTTTTCATGAAAATTTTCGACATTCTATACTATGACATTTTTTTACGAATATTTTCGACATGCTATAGTGTGACTTTTTTCATGAAAATTTTCGAAAATATTCGTAAAAAAATGTCATAGTATAGAATGTCGAAAATTTTAATGAAAGAAGGCATAGTATAGTCTGTCGATTCATTTGGTGGAAAAAAAACTCAGTTTAAAATTTCGACATTTTCATGAAAAAAGTCATACTATAGTATGACTTTTCATGAAAATTGACCAAAATTTAAACTGAGTTTTTTTTCCACCAAATGAATCGACAGACTATACTATGCCTGTTTTCATTAAAATTTTCGACATTCTATACTATGACATTTTTTTACGAATATTTTCGACATGACTTTTTTCATGAAAATTTTCGACATTCTATACTATGACATTTTTTTACGAATATTTTCGACATGCTATAGTATGACTTTTTTCATGAAAATTTTCGAAAATATTCGTAAAAAAATGTCATAGTATAGAATGTCGAAAATTTTCATGAAAACAGGCATAGTATAGTCTGTCGATTCGTTTGGTGGAAAAAAAACTCAGTTTAAAATTTCGTCAATTTTCAAAAAAGTCATACTATAGCATGACTTTTTTCATGAAAATGTCGAAATTTTAAACTGAGTTTCTTTTCCACCAAATGAATCGACAGACTATACTGTGCCTTTTTTCATTAAAATTTTCGACATTGTATACTGTGGCATTTTTTTACGAATATTTTCGACATGACTTTTTTCATGAAAATTTTCGACATTCTATACTATGACATTTTTTTACGAATATTTTCGACATGCTATAGTGTGACTTTTTTCATGAAAATTTTCGAAAATATTCGTAAAAAAATGTCATAGTATAGAATGTCGAACATTTTAATGAAAACAGGCATAGTATAGTCTGTCGATTCATTTGGTGGAAAAAAAACTCAGTTTAAATTTTGGTCAATTTTCATGAAAAAAGTCATAGTATAGTATGACTTTTCATGAAAATTGACCAAAATTTAAACTGAGTTTTTTTTCCACCAAATGAATCGACAGACTATACTATGCCTGTTTTCATTAAAATTTTCGACATTCTATACTGTGGCATTTTTTTACGAATATTTTCGACATGACTTTTTTCATGAAAATTTTCGACATTCTATACTATGACATTTTTTTACGAATATTTTCGACATGACTTTTTTCATGAAAATTTTCGAAAATATTCGTAAAAAAATGTCATAGTATAGAATGTCGAAAATTTTCATGAAAACAGGCATAGTATAGTCTGTCGATTCATTTGGTGGAAAAAAAACTCAGTTTAAATTTTCGTCAATTTTCAAAAAAGTCATACTATAGCATGACTTTTTTCATGAAAATGTCGAAATTTTAAACTGAGTTTTTTTTCCACCAAATGAATCGACAGACTATACTATGCCTTTTTTCATGAAAATTTTCGACATTCTATACTATGACAATTTTTTACGAATATTTTTGAAAATTTTCATGAAAAAAGTCATATGAAAATATTCGTAAAAAATTGTCATAGTATAGAATGTCGAAAATTTTCATGAAAAAAGGCATAGTATAGTCTGTCGATTCATTTGGTGGAAAAAAAACTCAGTTTAAAATTTCGTCAATTTTCAAAAAAGTCATACTATAGCATGACTTTTTTCATGAAAATGTCGAAATTTTAAACTGCGTTTTTTTTCCACCAAATGAATCGACAGACTATACTATGCCTTTTTTCATGAAAATTTTCGACATTCTATACTATGACAATTTTTTACGAATATTTTCGAAAATTTTCATGAAAAAAGTCATACGAAAATATTCGTAAAAAAATGTCATAGTATAGAATGTCGAAAATTTTCATGAAAAAAGGCATAGTATAGTCTGTCGATTCATTTGGTAGAAAAAAAACTCAGTTTAAAATTTCGTCAATTTTCAAAAAAGTCATACTATAGCATGACTTTTTTCATGAAAATGTCGAAATTTTAAACTGAGTTTTTTTTCCACCAAATGAATCGACAGACTATACTGTGCCTTTTTTCATTAAAATGTTCGACATTGTATACTGTGGCATTTTTTTACGAATATTTTCGACATGACTTTTTTCATGAAAATTTTCGAAAATATTCGTAAAAAAATGCCACAGTATAGAATGTCGAAAATTTTAATGAAAACAGGCATAGTATAGTCTGTCGATTCATTTGGTGGAAAAAAAACTCAGTTTAAATTTTGGTCAATTTTCATGAAAAGTCATAGTATAGTATGACTTTTTCATGAAAATGTCGAAATTTTAAACTGAGTTTTTTTTCCACCAAATTAATCGACAGACTATACTGTGCCTTTTTTCATTCAAATTTTCGACATTCTATACTGTGGCATTTTTTTACGAATATTTTCGACATGACTTTTTTCATGAAAATTTTCGAAAATATTCGTAAAAAAATGCCACAGTATAGAATGTCGAAAATTTTAATGAAAACAGGCATAGTATAGTCTGTCGATTCATTTGGTGGAAAAAAAACTCACTTTAAAATTTCGTCAATTTTCAAAAAAGTCATACTATAGCATGACTTTTTTCATGAAAATGTCGAAATTTTAAACTGAGTTTTTTTTCCACCAAATGAATCGACAGACTATACTGTGCCTTTTTTCATTAAAATGTTCGACATTGTATACTGTGGCATTTTTTTACGAATATTTTCGACATGACTTTTTTCATGAAAATTTTCGAAAATATTCGTAAAAAAATGCCACAGTATAGAATGTCGAAAATTTTAATGAAAAAAGGCATAGTATAGTCTGTCGATTCATTTGGTGGAAAAAAAACTCAGTTTAAATTTTGGTGAATTTTCATGAAAAGTCATAGTATAGTATGACTTTTTCATGAAAATGTCGAAATTTTAAACTGAGTTTTTTTTCCACCAAATTAATCGACAGACTATACTATGCCTTTTTTCATTCAAATTTTCGACATTCTATACTATGACATTTTTTTACGAATATTTTCGACATGACTTTTTTCATGAAAATTTTCGAAAATATTCGTAAAAAAATGTCATAGTATAGAATGTCGAAAATTTTCATGAAAACAGGCATAGTATAGTCTGTCGATTCATTTGGTGGAAAAAAAACTCACTTTAAAATTTCGTCAATTTTCAAAAAATTCATACTATAGCATGACTTTTTTCATGAAAATGTCGAAATTTTAAACTGAGTTTTTTTTCCACCAAATTAATAGACAGACTATACTGTGCCTTTTTTCATTAAAATTTTCGACATTCTATACTGTGGCATTTTTTTACGAATATTTTCGACATGACTTTTTTCATGAAAATTTTCGAAAATATTCGTAAAAAAATGCCACAGTATAGAATGTCGAAAATTTTAATGAAAACAGGCATAGTATAGTCTGTCGATTAATTTGGTGGAAAAAAAACTCAGTTTAAATTTTGGTCAATTTTAATGAAAAGTCATACTATAGTATGACTTTTTCATGAAAATGTCGAAATTTTAAACTGAGTTTTTTTTCCACCAAATGAATCGACAGACTATACTATGCCTTTTTTCATTAAAATTTTCGACATTGTATACTGTGGCATTTTTTTACGAATATTTTCGACATGACTTTTTTCATGAAAATTTTCGAAAATATTCGTAAAAAAATGCCACAGTATAGAATGTCGAAAATTTTAATGAAAACAGGCATAGTATAGTCTGTCGATTCATTTGGTGGAAAAAAAAAACTCAGTTTAAATTTTGGTCAATTTTCATGAAAAGTCATAGTATAGTATGACTTTTTCATGAAAATGTCTAAATTTTAAACTGAGTTTTTTTTCCACCAAATGAATCGACAGACTATACTGTGCCTTTTTTCATTAAAATTTTCGACATTCTATACTGTGGCATTTTTTTACGAATATTTTCGACATGACTTTTTTCATGAAAATTTTCGACATTCTATACTATGACATTTTTTTACGAATATTTTCGACATGCTATAGTATGACTTTTTTCATGAAAATTTTCGAAAATATTCGTAAAAAAATGTCATAGTATAGAATGTCGAAAATTTTCATGAAAACAGGCATAGTATAGTCTGTCGATTCATTTGGTGGAAAAAAAACTCAGTTTAAAATTTCGTCAATTTTCAAAAAAGTCATACTATAGCATGACTTTTTTCATGAAAATGTCGAAATTTTAAACTGAGTTTTTTTTCCACCAAATGAATCGACAGACTATACTGTGCCTTTTTTCATTAAAATTTTCGACATTCTATACTGTGGCATTTTTTTACGAATATTTTCGACATGACTTTTTTCATGAAAATTTTCGAAAATATTCGTAAAAAAATGCCACAGTATAGAATGTCGAAAATTTTAATGAAAACAGGCATAGTATAGTCTGTCGATTCATTTGGTGGAAAAAAAACTCAGTTTAAATTTTGGTCAATTTTCATGAAAAGTCATAGTATAGTATGACTTTTTCATGAAAATGTCGAAATTTTAAACTGAGTTTTTTTTCCACCAAATGAATCGACAGACTATACTGTGCCTTTTTTCATTAAAATTTTCGACATTGTATACTGTGGCATTTTTTTACGAATATTTTCGACATGACTTTTTTCATGAAAATTTTCGAAAATATTCGTAAAAAAATGCCACAGTATAGAATGTCGAAAATTTTAATGAAAACAGGCATAGTATAGTCTGTCGATTCATTTGGTGGAAAAAAAACTCAGTTTAAATTTTGGTCAATTTTCATGAAAAGTCATAGTATAGTATGACTTTTTCATGAAAATGTCGAAATTTTAAACTGAGTTTTTTTTCCACCAAATGAATCGACAGACTATACTGTGCCTTTTTTCATTAAAATTTTCGACATTGTATACTGTGGCATTTTTTTACGAATATTTTCGACATGACTTTTTTCATGAAAATTTTCGACATTCTATACTATGACATTTTTTTACGAATATTTTCGACATGCTATAGTGTGACTTTTTTCATGAAAATTTTCGAAAATATTCGTAAAAAAATGTCATAGTATAGAATGTCGAAAATTTTCATGAAAAAAGGCACAGTATAGTCTGTCGATTCATTTGGTGGAAAAAAAACTCAGTTTAAAATTTCGACATTTTCATGAAAAAGTCATACTATACTATGACTTTTCATGAAAATTGACGAAATTTTAAACTGAGTTTTTTTTCCACCAAATGAATCGACAGACTATACCATGCCTTTTTTCATGAAAATTTTCGACATTCTATACTATGACAATTTTTTACGAATATTTTTGAAAATTTTCATGAAAAAAGTCATACGAAAATATTCGTAAAAAAATGTCATAGTATAGAATGTCGAAAATTTTCATGAAAAAAGGCATAGTGTAGTCTGTCGATTCATTTGGTGAAAAAAAAACTCAGTTTAAAATTTCGTCAATTTTCAAAAAAGTCATACTATAGCATGACTTGTTTCATGAAAATGTCGAAATTTTAAACTGAATTTTTTTTCCACCAAATGAATCGACAGACTATACTATGCCTGTTTTCATTAAAATTTTCGACATTCTATACTATGACAATTTTTTACGAATATTTTTGAAAATTTTCATGAAAAAAGTCATACGAAAATATTCGTAAAAAATTGTCATAGTATAGAATGTCGAAAATTTTCATGTAAAAAGGCATAGTATAGTCTGTCGATTCATTTGGTGGAAAAAAAACTCAGTTTAAAATTTCGTCAATTTTCAAAAAAGTCATACTATATATAGCATGACTTTTTTCATGAAAATGTCGAAATTTTAAACTGAGTTTTTTTTCCACCAAATGAATCGACAGACTATACTATGCCTTTTTTCATGAAAATTTTCGACATTCTATACTATGACAATTTTTTACGAATATTTTTGAAAATTTTCATGAAAAAAGTCATACGAAAATATTCGTAAAAAATTGTCATAGTATAGAATGTCGAAAATTTTCATGTAAAAAGGCATAGTATAGTCTGTCGATTCATTTGGTGGAAAAAAAACTCAGTTTAAAATTTCGTCAATTTTCAAAAAAGTCATACTATAGCATGACTTTTTTCATGAAAATGTCGAAATTTTAAACTGAGTTTTTTTTCCACCAAATGAATCGACAGACTATACTGTGCCTTTTTTCATTAAAATGTTCGACATTGTATACTGTGGCATTTTTTTACGAATATTTTCGACATGACTTTTTTCATGAAAATTTTCGAAAATATTCGTAAAAAAATGCCACAGTATATAATGTCGAAAATTTTAATGAAAACAGGCATAGTATAGTCTGTCGATTCATTTGGTGGAAAAAAAACTCAGTTTAAATTTTGGTCAATTTTCATGAAAAGTCATAGTATAGTATGACTTTTTCATGAAAATGTCGAAATTTTAAACTGAGTTTTTTTTCCACCAAATGAATCGACAGACTATACTGTGCCTTTTTTCATTAAAATTTTCGACATTGTATACTGTGGCATTTTTTTACGAATATTTTCGACATGACTTTTTTCATGAAAATTTTCGAAAATATTCGTAAAAAAATGCCACAGTATAGAATGTCGAAAATTTTAATGAAAACAGGCATAGTATAGTCTGTCGATTAATTTGGTGGAAAAAAAACTCAGTTTAAATTTTGGTCAATTTTCATGAAAAGTCATACTATAGTATGACTTTTTTCATGAAAATTTTCGACATTCTATACTATGACATTTTTTTACGAATATTTTCGACATGCTATAGTGTGACTTTTTTCATGAAAATTTTCGAAAATATTCGTAAAAAAATGTCATAGTATAGAATGTCGAACATTTTAATGAAAGAAGGCATAGTATAGTCTGTCGATTGATTTTGTGGAAAAAAAACTCAGTTTAAAATTTAGAAATTTTCATGAAAAAATTCATACTATAGTATGACTTTTCATGAAAATTGACCAAAATTTAAACTGAGTTTTTTTTCCACCAAATGAATCGACAGACTATACTATGCCTGTTTTCATTAAAATTTTCGACATTCTATACTGTGGCATTTTTTTACGAATATTTTCGACATGACTTTTTTCATGAAAATTTTCGACATTCTATACTATGACATTTTTTTACGAATATTTTCGACATGCTATAGTATGACTTTTTTCATGAAAATTTTCGAAAATATTCGTAAAAAAATGTCATAGTATAGAATGTCGAAAATTTTCATGAAAAAAGGCATAGTATAGTCTGTCGATTCGTTTGGTGGAAAAAAAACACAGTTTAAAATTTCGTCAATTTTCAAAAAAGTCATACTATAGCATGACTTTTTTCATGAAAATGTCGAAATTTTAAACTGAGTTTTTTTTCCACCAAATGAATCGACAGACTATACTATGCCTTTTTTCATGAAAATTTTCGACATTCTATACTATGACAATTTTTTACGAATATTTTTGAAAATTTTCATGAAAAAAGTCATATGAAAATATTCTTAAAAAATTGTCATAGTATAGAATGTCGAAAATTTTCATGAAAAAAGGCATAGTATAGTCTGTCGATTCATTTGGTGGAAAAAAAACTCAGTTTAAAATTTCGTCAATTTTCAAAAAAGTCATACTATAGCATGACTTTTTTCATGAAAATGTCGAAATTTTAAACTGCGTTTCTTTTCCACCAAATGAATCGACAGACTATACCATGCCTTTTTTCATGAAAATTTTCGACATTCTATACTATGACAATTTTTTACGAATATTTTTGAAAATTTTCATGAAAAAAGTCATACGAAAATATTCGTAAAAAATTGTCATAGTATAGAATGTCGAAAATTTTCATGAAAAAAGGCATAGTGTAGTCTGTCGATTCATTTGGTAGAAAAAAAACTCAGTTTAAAATTTCGTCAATTTTCAAAAAAGTCATACTATAGCATGACTTTTTTCATGAAAATGTCGAAATTTTAAACTGAGTTTTTTTTTCCACCATATGAATCGACAGACTATACTGTGCCTTTTTTCATTAAAATTTTCGACATTGTATACTGTGGCATTTTTTTACGAATATTTTCGACATGACTTTTTTCATGAAAATTTTCGAAAATATTCGTAAAAAAATGCCACAGTATAGAATGTCGAAAATTTTAATGAAAACAGGCATAGTATAGTCTGTCGATTCATTTGGTGGAAAAAAAACTCAGTTTAAATTTTGGTCAATTTTCATGAAAAGTCATAGTATAGTATGACTTTTTCATGAAAATGTCGAAATTTTAAACTGAGTTTTTTTTCCACCAAATTAATCGACAGACTATACTGTGCCTTTTTTCATTCAAATTTTCGACATTCTATACTGTGGCATTTTTTTACGAATATTTTCGACATGACTTTTTTCATGAAAATTTTCGAAAATATTCGTAAAAAAATGCCACAGTATAGAATGTCGAAAATTTTAATGAAAACAGGCATAGTATAGTCTGTCGATTCATTTGGTGGAAAAAAAACTCACTTTAAAATTTCGTCAATTTTCAAAAAAGTCATACTATAGCATGACTTTTTTCATGAAAATGTCGAAATTTTAAACTGAGTTTTTTTTCCACCAAATGAATCGACAGACTATACTGTGCCTTTTTTCATTAAAATTTTCGACATTCTATACTGTGGCATTTTTTTACGAATATTTTCGACATGACTTTTTTCATGAAAATTTTCGAAAATATTCGTAAAAAAATGTCATAGTATAGAATGTCGAAAATTTTCATGAAAACAGGCATAGTATAGTCTGTCGATTCATTTGGTGGAAAAAAAACTCAGTTTTAATTTTGGTCAATTTTCATGTAAAGTCATAGTATAGTATGACTTTTTCATGAAAATGTCGAAATTTTAAACTGAGTTTTTTTTCCACCAAATGAATCAACAGACTATACTGTGCCTTTTTTCATTAAAATTTTCGACATTGTATACTGTGGCATTTTTTTACGAATATTTTCGACATGACTTTTTTCATGAAAATTTTCGAAAATATTCGTAAAAAAATGCCACAGTATAGAATGTCGAAAATTTTAATGAAAACAGGCATAGTATAGTCTGTCGATTCATTTGGTGGAAAAAAAAAACTCAGTTTAAATTTTGGTCAATTTTCATGAAAAGTCATAGTATAGTATGACTTTTTCATGAAAATGTCGAAATTTTAAACTGAGTTTTTTTTCCACCAAATGAATCGACAGACTATACTGTGCCTTTTTTCATTAAAATTTTCGACATTCTATACTGTGGCATTTTTTTACGAATATTTTCGACATGACTTTTTTCATGAAAATTTTCGACATTCTATACTATGACATTTTTTTACGAATATTTTCGACATGCTATAGTATGACTTTTTTCATGAAAATTTTCGAAAATATTCGTAAAAAAATGTCATAGTATAGAATGTCGAAAATTTTCATGAAAACAGGCATAGTATAGTCTGTCGATTCATTTGGTGAAAAAAAAACTCAGTTTAAAATTTCGTCAATTTTCAAAAAAGTCATACTATAGCATGACTTTTTTCATGAAAATGTCGAAATTTTAAACTGCGTTTTTTTTCCACCAAATGAATCGACAGACTATACCATGCCTTTTTTCATGAAAATTTTCGACATTCTATACTATGACAATTTTTTACGAATATTTTTGAAAATTTTCATGAAAAAAGTCATACGAAAATATTCGTAAAAAAATGTCATAGTATAGAATGTCGAAAATGTTCATGAAAAAAGGCATAGTGTAGTCTGTCGATTCATTTGGTAGAAAAAAAACTCAGTTTAAAATTTCGTCAATTTTCAAAAAAGTCATACTATAGCATGACTTTTTTCATGAAAATGTCGAAATTTTAAACTGCGTTTTTTTTCCACCAAATGAATCGACAGACTATACTGTGCCTTTTTTCATTAAAATGTTCGACATTGTATACTGTGGCATTTTTTTACGAATATTTTCGACATGACTTTTTTCATGAAAATTTTCGAAAATATTCGTAAAAAAATGCCACAGTATAGAATGTCGAAAATTTTAATGAAAACAGGCATAGTATAGTCTGTCGATTCATTTGGTGGAAAAAAAACTCAGTTTAAATTTTGGTCAATTTTCATGAAAAGTCATAGTATAGTATGACTTTTTCATGAAAATGTCGAAATTTTAAACTGAGTTTTTTTTCCACCAAATTAATCGACAGACTATACTGTGCCTTTTTTCATTCAAATTTTCGACATTCTATACTGTGGCATTTTTTTACGAATATTTTCGACATGACTTTTTTCATGAAAATTTTCGAAAATATTCGTAAAAAAATGCCACAGTATAGAATGTCGAAAATTTTAATGAAAACAGGCATAGTATAGTCTGTCGATTCATTTGGTGGAAAAAAAACTCACTTTAAAATTTCGTCAATTTTCAAAAAAGTCATACTATAGCATGACTTTTTTCATGAAAATGTCGAAATTTTAAACTGAGTTTTTTTTCCACCAAATGAATCGACAGACTATACTGTGCCTTTTTTCATTAAAATTTTCGACATTCTATACTGTGGCATTTTTTTACGAATATTTTCGACATGACTTTTTTCATGAAAATTTTCGAAAATATTCGTAAAAAAATGCCACAGTATAGAATGTCGAAAATTTTAATGAAAACAGGCATAGTATAGTCTGTCGATTAATTTGGTGGAAAAAAAACTCAGTTTAAATTTTGGTCAATTTTCATGAAAAGTCATAGTATAGTATGACTTTTTCATGAAAATGTCGAAATTTTAAACTGAGTTTTTTTTCCACCAAATGAATCAACAGACTATACTATGCCTTTTTTCATTAAAATTTTCGACATTCTATACTATGACATTTTTTTACGAATATTTTCGACATGACTTTTTTCATGAAAATTTTCGAAAATATTCGTAAAAAAATGCCACAGTATAGAATGTCGAAAATTTTAATGAAAACAGGCATAGTATAGTCTGTCGATTCATTTGGTGGAAAAAAAAAACTCAGTTTAAATTTTGTTCAATTTTCATGAAAAGTCATGCTATAGTATGACTTTTTCATGAAAATGTCGAAATTTTAAACTGAGTTTTTTTTCCACCAAATGAATCGACAGACTATACTGTGCCTTTTTTCATTAAAATTTTCGACATTCTATACTGTGGCATTTTTTTACGAATATTTTCGACATGACTTTTTTCATGAAAATTTTCGACATTCTATACTATGACATTTTTTTACGAATATTTTCGACATGCTATAGTATGACTTTTTTCATGAAAATTTTCGAAAATATTCGTAAAAAAATGTCATAGTATAGAATGTCGAAAATTTTCATGAAAACAGGCATAGTATAGTCTGTCGATTCATTTGGTGGAAAAAAAACTCAGTTTAAAATTTCGTCAATTTTCAAAAAAGTCATACTATAGCATGACTTTTTTCATGAAAATGTCGAAATTTTAAACTGAGTTTTTTTTCCACCAAATGAATCGACAGACTATACTGTGCCTTTTTTCATTAAAATTTTCGACATTCTATACTGTGGCATTTTTTTACGAATATTTTCGACATGACTTTTTTCATGAAAATTTTCGAAAATATTCGTAAAAAAATGCCACAGTATAGAATGTCGAAAATTTTAATGAAAACAGGCATAGTATAGTCTGTCGATTCATTTGGTGGAAAAAAAACTCAGTTTAAATTTTGGTCAATTTTCATGAAAAGTCATAGTATAGTATGACTTTTTCATGAAAATGTCGAAATTTTAAACTGAGTTTTTTTTCCACCAAATGAATCGACAGACTATACTGTGCCTTTTTTCATTAAAATTTTCGACATTCTATACTGTGGCATTTTTTTACGAATATTTTCGACATGACTTTTTTCATGAAAATTTTCGAAAATATTCGTAAAAAAATGCCACAGTATAGAATGTCGAAAATTTTAATGAAAACAGGCATAGTATAGTCTGTCGATTCATTTGGTGGAAAAAAAACTCAGTTTAAATTTTCGTCAATTTTCATGAAAAGTCATAGTATAGTATGACTTTTTCATGAAAATGTCGAAATTTTAAACTGAGTTTTTTTTCCACCAAATGAATCACAGACTATACTGTGCCTTTTTTCATTAAAATTTTCGACATTGTATACTGTGGCATTTTTTTACGAATATTTTCGACATGACTTTTTTCATGAAAATTTTCGAAAATATTCGTAAAAAAATGCCACAGTATAGAATATCGAAAATTTTAATGAAAACAGGCATAGTATAGTCTGTCGATTCATTTGGTGGAAAAAAAACTCAGTTTAAATTTTGGTCAATTTTCATGAAAAGTCATAGTATAGTATGACTTTTTCATGAAAATGTCGAAATTTTAAACTGAGTTTTTTTTCCACCAAATGAATCGACAGACTATACTGTGCCTTTTTTCATTAAAATTTTCGACATTGTATACTGTGGCATTTTTTTACGAATATTTTCGACATGACTTTTTTCATGAAAATTTTCGAAAATATTCGTAAAAAAATGCCACAGTATAGAATGTCGAAAATTTTAATGAAAACAGGCATAGTATAGTCTGTCGATTCATTTGGTGGAAAAAAAACTCAGTTTAAATTTTGGTCAATTTTCATGAAAAGTCATAGTATAGTATGACTTTTTCATGAAAATGTCGAAATTTTAAACTGAGTTTTTTTTCCACCAAATGAATCGACAGACTATACTGTGCCTTTTTTCATTAAAATTTTCGACATTGTATACTGTGGCATTTTTTTACGAATATTTTCGACATGACTTTTTTCATGAAAATTTTCGAAAATATTCGTAAAAAAATGCCACAGTATAGAATGTCGAAAATTTTAATGAAAACAGGCATAGTATAGTCTGTCGATTCATTTGGTGGAAAAAAAACTCAGTTTAAATTTTGGTCAATTTTCATGAAAAGTCATAGTATAGTATGACTTTTTCATGAAAATGTCGAAATTTTAAACTGAGTTTTTTTTCCACCAAATGAATCGACAGACTATACTGTGCCTTTTTTCATTAAAATTTTCGACATTCTATACTGTGGCATTTTTTTACGAATATTTTCGACATGACTTTTTTCATGAAAATTTTCGAAAATATTCGTAAAAAAATGCCACAGTATAGAATGTCGAAAATTTTAATGAAAACAGGCATAGTATAGTCTGTCGATTCATTTGGTGGAAAAAAAACTCAGTTTAAATTTTCGTCAATTTTCATGAAAAGTCATAGTATAGTATGACTTTTTCATGAAAATGTCGAAATTTTAAACTGAGTTTTTTTTCCACCAAATGAATCGACAGACTATACTGTGCCTTTTTTCATTAAAATTTTCGACATTCTATACTGTGGCATTTTTTTACGAATATTTTCGACATGACTTTTTTCATGAAAATTTTCGAAAATATTCGTAAAAAAATGCCACAGTATAGAATGTCGAAAATTTTAATGAAAACAGGCATAGTATAGTCTGTCGATTAATTTGGTGGAAAAAAAACTCAGTTTAAATTTTCGTCAATTTTCATGAAAAGTCATACTATAGCATGACTTTTTTCATGAAAATGTCGAAATTTTAAACTGAGTTTTTTTTCCACCAAATGAATCGACAGACTATACTATGCCTTTTTTCATTAAAATTTTCGACATTCTATACTATGACATTTTTTTAAGAATATTTTCGACATGACTTTTTTCATGAAAATTTTCGAAAATATTCGTAAAAAAATGCCACAGTATAGAATGTCAAAATTTTAATGAAAACAGGCATAGTATAGTCTGTCGATTCATTTGGTGGAAAAAAAACTCAGTTTAAATTTTCGTCAATTTTCATGAAAATTCATAGTATAGTATGACTTTTTTCATGAAAAATTCGAAATTTTAAACTGAGTTTTTTTTCCACCAAATGAATCGACAGACTATACTATGCCTTTTTTCATTAAAATTTCGACATTCTATACTAGAGCATTTTTTTACGAATATTTTGACATGACTTTTTCATGAAAATTTTCGAAAATATTCAGTAAAAAAATGTCATAGTATAGAATGTCGAAAATTTTCATGAAAACAGGCATAGTATAGTCTGTCGATTCATTTGGTGGAAAAAAAACTCAGTTTAAATTTTCGTCAATTTTCATGAAAAGTCATAGTATAGTATGACTTTTCATGGAAAATGTCGAAATTTTAAACTGAGTTTTTTTTTCCACCAAATGAATCGACAGACTATACTATGCCTTTTTTCATTAAAATTTCGACATTCTATACTATGACATTTTTTTACGAATATTTTCGACATGCTATAGTATGACTTTTTTCATGAAAATTTTCGAAAATATTCGTAAAAAAATGTCATAGTATAGAATGTCGAAAATTTTCATGAAAACAGGCATAGTATAGTCTGTCGATTCATTTGGTGGAAAAAAAACTCAGTTTAAATTTTGGTCAATTTTCATGAAAAGTCATAGTATAGTATGACTTTTTCATGAAAATGTCGAAATTTTAAACTGAGTTTTTTTTCCACCAAATGAATCGACAGACTATACTGTGCCTTTTTTCATTAAAATTTTCGACATTGTATACTGTGACATTTTTTTACGAATATTTTCGACATGACTTTTTTCATGAAAATTTTCGAAATATTCGTAAAAAAATGTCATAGTATAGAATGTCGAAAATGTTCATGAAAACAGGCATAGTATAGTCTGTCGATTCATTTGGTGGAAAAAAAACTCAGTTTAAATTTTGGTCAATTTTCATGAAAAGTCATAGTATAGTATGACTTTTTCATGAAAATGTCGAAATTTTAAACTGAGTTTTTTTTCCACCAAATGAATCGACAGACTATACTGTGCCTTTTTTCATTAAAATTTTCGACATTCTATACTGTGGCATTTTTTTACGAATATTTTCGACATGACTTTTTTCATGAAAATTTTCGAAAATATTCGTAAAAAAATGCCACAGTATAGAATGTCGAAAATTTTAATGAAAACAGGCATAGTATAGTCTGTCGATTCATTTGGTGGAAAAAAAACTCAGTTTAAATTTCGTCAATTTTCAAAAAAATCATACTATAGCATGACTTTTTTCATGAAAATGTCGAAATTTTAAACTGAGTTTTTTTTCCACCAAATGAATAGACAGACTATACTGTGCCTTTTTTCATTAAAATTTTCGACATTGTATAGTGTGGCATTTTTTTAAGAATATTTTCGACATGACTTTTTTCATGAAAATTTTCGAAAATATTCGTAAAAAAATGCCACAGTATAGAATGTCAAAATTTTAATGAAAACAGGCATAGTATAGTCTGTCGATTCATTTGGTGGAAAAAAAACTCAGTTTAAATTTTGGTCAATTTTCATGAAAATTCATAGTATAGTATGACTTTTTTCATAAAAATTTTCGACATTCTATACTATGACATTTTTTTACGAATATTTTCGACATGCTATAGTATTACTTTTTTCATGAAAATTTTGAAATTTTAAACTGAGTTTTTTTTCCACCAAATGAATCGACAGACTATACTATGCCTGTTTTCATAAAAATTTTCGACATTCTATACTATGACATTTTTTTACGAATATTTTCGACATGCTATAGTGTGACTTTTTTCATGAAAATTTTCGAAAATATTCGTAAAAAAATGTCATAGTATAGAATGTCGAACATTTTAATGAAAAAAGGCATAGTATAGTCTGTCGATTCATTTGGTGGAAAAAAAACTCAGTTTAAAATTTCGAAATTTTCATGAAAAAAGTCATACTATAGTATGACTTTTCATGAAAATTGACCAAAATTTAAACTGAGTTTTTTTTTCCACCAAATGAATCGACAGACTATACTATGCCTGTTTTCATTAAAATTTTCGACATTCTATACTGTGGCATTTTTTTACGAATATTTTCGACATGACTTTTTTCATGAAAATTTTCGACATTCTATACTATGACATTTTTTTACGAATATTTTCGACATGCTATAGTATGACTTTTTTCATGAAAATTTTCGAAAATATTCGTAAAAAAATGTCATAGTATAGAATGTCGAAAATGTTCATGAAAACAGGCATAGTATAGTCTGTCGACATTTGGTGGAAAAAAAACTCAGTTTAAATTTTGGTCAATTTTCATGAAAAGTCATAGTATAGTATGACTTTTTCATGAAAATGTCGAAATTTTAAACTGAGTTTTTTTTCCACCAAATGAATCGACAGACTATACTGTGCCTTTTTTCATTAAAATTTTCGACATTGTATACTGGGGCATTTTTTTACGAATATTTTCGACATGACTTTTTTCATGAAAATTTTCGAAAATATTCGTAAAAAAATGCCACAGTATAGAATGTCGAAAATTTTAATGAAACAGGCATAGTATAGTCTGTCGATTCATTTGGTGGAAAAAAAACTCAGTTTAAATTTTGGTCAATTTTCATGAAAAGTCATAGTATAGTATGACTTTTTCATGAAAATGTCGAAATTTTAAACTGAGTTTTTTTTCCACCAAATGAATCGACAGACTATACTGTGCCTTTTTTCATTAAAATTTTCGACATTCTATACTGTGGCTTTTTTTACGAATATTTTCGACATGACTTTTTTCATGAAAATTTTCGAAAATATTCGTAAAAAAATGCCACAGTATAGAATGTCGAAAATTTTAATGAAAACAGGCATAGTATAGTCTGTCGATTCATTTGGTGGAAAAAAAACTCAGTTTAAAATTTCGTCAATTTTCAAAAAAATCATACTATAGCATGACTTTTTTCATGAAAATGTCGAAATTTTAAACTGAGTTTTTTTTCCACCAAATGAATAGACAGACTATACTGTGCCTTTTTTCATTAAAATTTTCGACATTGTATAGTGTGGCATTTTTTTACGAATATTTTCGACATGACTTTTTTCATGAAAATTTTCGAAAATATTCGTAAAAAAATGCCATAGTATAGAATGTCGAAAATTTTAATGAAAAAAGGCATAGTATAGTCTGTCGATTCATTTGGTGGAAAAAAAACTCAGTTTAAATTTTCGTCAATTTTCATGAAAATTCATAGTATAGTATGACTTTTTTAATGAAAATTTTCGACATTCTATACTATGACATTTTTTTACGAATATTTTCGACATGCTATAGTATTACTTTTTTCATGAAAATTTCGAAATTTTAAACTGAGTTTTTTTTCCACCAAATGAATCGACAGACTATACTATGCCTGTTTTCATAAAATTTTCGACATTCTATACTATGACATTTTTTTACGAATATTTTCGACATGCTATAGTATGACTTTTTTCATGAAAATTTTCGAAAATATTCGTAAAAAAATGTCATAGTATAGAATGTCGAACATTTTCATGAAAACAGGCATAGTATAGTCTGTCGATTAATTTGGTGGAAAAAAAACTCAGTTTAAATTTTCGTCAATTTTCATGAAAAGTCATACTATAGTATGACTTTTCATGAAAATTGACCAAAATTTAAACTGAGTTTTTTTTTCCACCAAATGAATCGACAGACTATACTATGCCTGTTTTCATTAAAATTTTCGACATTCTATACTGTGGCATTTTTTTACGAATATTTTCGACATTACTTTTTTCATGAAAATTTTCGACATTCTATATTATGACATTTTTTTACGAATATTTTCGACATGCTATAGTATGACTTTTTTCATGAAAATTTTCGAAAATATTCGTAAAAAAATGTCATAGTATAGAATGTCGAAAATGTTCATGAAAAAAGGCATAGTATAGTCTGTCGATTAATTTGGTGGAAAAAAAACTCAGTTTAAATTTTCGTCAATTTTCATGAAAAGTCATACTATAGTATGACTTTTTTCATGAAAATGTCGAAATTTTAAACTGAGTTTTTTAAAAGAAATTTCAACATACTAAACTATGACTTTTTAAGTTTTGCTTCGACATACTAAAGAATGACTTTTATTTTTTTGACATACTATACTATGACTTTTTTCGACATACTATACCATGACTTTTTAAATTTTTTTTTCGACATACTATAGTATGACTCTTAGTTTTTCGACATACTATACTATGACTTTTTTCATTAATTTTTTCAACATACTATATGACTTTTTTGATTTTTTTTAAATACTATACAATTACTTTTTTGACATATTATGCTATGCCTTTTTATTTTATCAGCCTATTCTATGGCATACAATATTTTTTATGACATTTTTTATTGCATATTATACTATGACTTTTTTATGAGATGTTTTATTGCTGACTATACTACGACTTTTTAATGACAATTTTATGATATACTATACTATGCTTTTTTTATGACATATTATGCTATGACATTTTTCTTTCATGTTTTATTAACATGCCATATTATTATTTTTTATGGCATACTTTACTATATCTTTTTTAATGACATTTTATGGCATATTATAGTATGACATTTTTATTGTATACCATACTATACATTTTCTAATGACATACTATACTATGACATATACTACATACATAATATATACTATGACTTCTTTTATGACATTTTTATGGCATACTATACTATGACATTCTTAATGAGATACTAGTATGACTTTTTTATGATGTTTTTTATGAGATGCTACACTATGACATTTTTTATTAAGATAAATTTCTCTGAAAAGAAATAAAAAAAAAAATCAACAACAGTATTTTTTGCTTTACTGGTGTTTCCTTACTCTCTGAGTTCGTCCAGCATCGCTCTTGTCTCGGAGGCGGCTGCGCTGCTTCTGATGAGCAGCCCTCCTTATCGGAGCCTCCCTATATATCCAGCTGTTTCTCCAGCGTTTTCTGGGGGACAGAGACACACATAGACACACAATCATTCAAGTATAAAAATCATATAGTACAGATGGTCATACAGTACAGACGGTAGTGATTTTGCCCACTTTTTGCTGGTCCCATGCAGTTTTGGGCAAGTCATAGTCAAGTCAGCACACTAACACACTGACAGCTGTTGTTGTCTGTTAGGCTTGAGTGTGCCATGTTATGATTTGAGCATATTTTATGTTAAATGCAGTACCTTTGAGGATTGTCATTCTTTTGTGTTGTTAATTGATTTCCAATAATAAATATACACATACATTTGCATAAAAGCAAGCATACAGTATTTGCCCACTTCCATGCTGATAAGAGTATTAAATACTTGACAAATCGACACATTTTGAACAGATGAAAGAATGTGCGATTAATTTGCGATTAACCATGGACAATCCCATGATTAATCGCGATTAAATATTTTAATTCGAATGACAGCCTTAAAATGAATACAAGTAAGCTTGTATGAAAGTGTGTTTTTAGGAAACACTAAATTATCTATTTCTGTGTCTTTGGGATCTGGCATCTGCCTACAATTATCGGAATAATAGTCGAACTTTGTGGCCAATTGTATCAACAGATTTTTTTTAAATGACGGACATGCGACAAAAACTGTGCTAAAACTAATAAAACGGATGCTGAGCATGTTACACACACAGAGATTAATTACCTTGACAAACCATATTTTAGCAAGAGTAAATATATCAACAGCATCATGTATGAAGTCTGTACAGTAACTTACATTATCACCTAGCAACGAAAACAAGCGACGACCATTAGCGACACATATTAGCCATTTAACTGTAAGCAGCTTCGTTATTTAACTGAATTTTTTTCTCAAACTCTACAATCTTACCCTTATTGTGAGTATTGTGTTTATTATGAGCTGTTGCGCTCCTGCCCATCCACCAGGGTGTACAGTCTGCCTGATGCTTTCCAATTATCACTCCGTAAACACAGACTAGTTTTAAATGCAGAAAAGACCAGTGACTCTGACTTTCCTGCCATTAAAACTTTAAATGGAACTCAAATTAATCCCGCCGAATCTTACAAATATTTAGGAATTTGGCTTGATAGCAGACTCTCATTCAAGATTTATATTCAACAATTGACTCAAAAATTAAAAATCAAACTAGGCTTCTTGTATAGAATTAAAGGATTTCCGTCTTCCTCCAACTGTAAAACTATTGTGCAGTCAAACTTCATGTCTGTCCTTGGAGATATTCTGTATTGTCATGCTGCCCCATCAACACTTCAGCAGGTAAACACTGTGTATCATAGTGCATTAAGCTTCATCACAAATGACAAATTTTGGACTCATCATTGTTCTCTGTATCACACGGTCAGATGGACCTCTTTGCAGTCACGAAGAAATAGCCGTCTCATGTTATTCACTTATAAAGCTCTACTGTTGAAGCTTCTAAGCTACCTCACAACTCTGCTGTCATTTAAATCCAGTAACTACAGTTCATTATCCAGTAACTACAGTACATTATCCAGTAACTACTTAACCTTAGATATCCCCCCATGTACACACTGATGTTTGGTTTCAGGTACTATGTGTCATTTAAATGAAATGAACTGAAAACTGCATCCGAGTCTTGCATTCCCTTGGAGATTTTAAAGCTTGATTATCTGGTGATTTTTTTACGATTCTTGTAATCTTTTTAATTCCTGTTTGTTGTGTAGTTGTGATGTTTCTGTTTTGCTGATTGTGCTCCTGTGAATGTTTCTTGTTCTCAGGTCTCTCTTGGAAAAGTGGTAATTAATCTTAATGAGACTGCCTGATTAAACAAATAAATAAATATCTTGTTCTTTCCTCCTGATGTTGTTCATGAGCCTGTATGCTTGTAGCTTTCACTAGTGCTCTTCCAAAGGTGGCGTTAGAAAATTTTTTGAAAAAATGCTAGTAAAAATTTTCATGAAAAAGGCATAGTATAGTCTGTCGATTCATTTGGTGGAAAAAAAAACTCAGTTTAAAATTTCGTCAATTTTCAAAAAAGTCATACTATAGCATGACTTTTTTCATGAAAATGTCGAAATTTTAAACTGAGTTTTTTTTCCACCAAATGAATCGACAGACTATACTATGCCTTTTTTCATGAAAATTTTCGACATTCTATACTATGACAATTTTTTACGAATATTTTGAAAATTTTCATGAAAAAAGTCATACGAAAATATTCGTAAAAAAATGTCATAGTATAGAATGTCGAAAATTTTCATGAAAAAAGGCATAGTATAGTCTGTCGATTCATTTGGTGGAAAAAAAACTCAGTTTAAATTTCGTCAATTTTCAAAAAAGTCATACTATAGCATGACTTTTTTCATGAAAATGTCGAAATTTTAAACTGAGTTTTTTTTCCACCAAATTAATCGACAGACTATACTGTGCCTTTTTTCATGAAAATTTTCGACATTGTATACTGTGGCATTTTTTACGAATATTTTCGACATGACTTTTTTCATGAAAATTTTCGAAAATATTCGTAAAAAAATGCCACAGTATAGAATGTCGAAAATTTTAATGAAAACAGGCATAGTATAGTCTGTCGATTCATTTGGTGGAAAAAAAACTCAGTTTAAAATTTCGTCAATTTTCATGAAAAGTCATAGTATAGTATGACTTTTTTCATGAAAATGTCGAAATTTTAAACTGAGTTTTTTTTCCACCAAATGAATCGACAGACTATACTGTGCCTTTTTTCATTAAAATTTTCGACATTCTATACTGTGGCATTTTTTTACGAATATTTTCGACATGACTTTTTTCATGAAAATTTTCGAAAATATTCGTAAAAAAATGCCACAGTATAGAATGTCGAAAATTTTAATGAAAACAGGCATAGTATAGTCTGTCGATTCATTTGGTGGAAAAAAAACTCAGTTTAAATTTTGGTCAATTTTCATGAAAAGTCATAGTATAGTATGACTTTTTCATGAAAATGTCGAAATTTTAAACTGAGTTTTTTTTCCACCAAATGAATCGACAGACTATACTGTGCCTTTTTTCATTAAAATTTTCGACATTCTATACTGTGGCATTTTTTTACGAATATTTTCGACATGACTTTTTTCATGAAAATTTTCGAAAATATTCGTAAAAAAATGCCACAGTATAGAATGTCGAAAATTTTAATGAAAACAGGCATAGTATAGTCTGTCGATTCATTTGGTGGAAAAAAAACTCAGTTTAAAATTTGGTCAATTTTCATGAAAAGTCATACTATAGCATGACTTTTTTCATGAAAATGTCGAAATTTTAAACTGAGTTTTTTTCCACCAAATGAATCGACAGACTATACTGTGCCTTTTTTCATTAAAATTTTCGACATTGTATACTGTGGCAATTTTTTACGAATATTTTCGACATGACTTTTTTCATGAAAATTCTTCGAAAATATTCGTAAAAAAATGTCATAGTATAGAATGTCGAAAATTTTAATGAAAACAGGCATAGTATAGTCTGTCGATTAATTTGGTGGAAAAAAAAATCAGTTTAAAATTTAGTCAATTTTCAAAAAAGTCATACTATAGTATGACTTTTTTCATGAAAATGTCGAAATTTTAAACTGAGTTTTTTTTCCACCAAATGAATCGACAGACTATACTATGCCTTTTTTCATTAACATTTTCGACATTCTATACTATGACAATTTTTTACGAATATTTTTGAAAATTTTCATGAAAAAAGTCATACGAAAATATTCGTAAAAAAATGTCATAGTATAGAATGTCGAAAATTTTCATGAAAAAAGGCATAGTATAGTCTGTCGATTCATTTGGTGAAAAAAAACTCAGTTTAAAATTTCGTCAATTTTCAAAAAAGTCATACTATAGCATGACTTTTTTCATGAAAATGTCGAAATTTTAAACTGAGTTTTTTTTCCACCAAATGAATCGACAGACTATACTATGCCTTTTTTCATGAAAATTTTCGACATTCTATACTATGACAATTTTTTACGAATATTTTTGAAAATTTTCATGAAAAAAGTCATCCGAAAATATTCGTAAAAAATTGTCATAGTATAGAATGTCGAAAATTTTCATGAAAAAAGGCATAGTGTAGTCTGTCGATTCATTTGGTGAAAAAAAACTCAGTTTAAAATTTCGTCAATTTTCAAAAAAGTCATAGTATAGCATGACTTTTTTCATGAAAATGTCGAAATTTTAAACTGAGTTTTTTTTCCACCAAATGAATCGACAGACTATACTATGCCTTTTTTCATTAAAATTTTCGACATTCTATACTGTGACATTTTTTTACGAATATTTTCGACATGACTTTTTTAAATAAAATTTTCGAAAATATTCGTAAAAAAATGTCATAGTATAGAATGTCGAAAATTTTAATGAAAACAGGCATAGTATAGTCTGTCGATTCATTTGGTGGAAAAAAAACTCAGTTTAAATTTTCGTCAATTTTCAAGAAAAGTCATGCTATAGTATTACTTTTTTGAAAATTGACGAAATTTTAAACTGAGTTTTTTTTCCACCAAATGAATCGACAGACTATACTATGCCTTTTTTCATTAAAATTTTCGACATTCTATACTTAGGCATTTTTTTACGAATATTTTCGACATGACTTTTTTCATGAAAATTTTCGAAAATATTCGTAAAAAAATGCCACAGTATAGAATGTCGAACATTTTAATGAAAACAGGCATAGTATAGTCTGTCGATTCATTTGGTGGAAAAAAAACTCAGTTTAAAATTTCGTCAATTTTCAAAAAAGTCATACTATAGCATGACTTTTTTCATGAAAATGTCGAAATTTTAAACTGAGTTTTTTTTCCACCAAATGAATCGACAGACTATACTATGCCTTTTTTCATTAAAATTTTCGACATTCTATACTGTGACATTTTTTTACGAATATTTTCGACATGACTTTTTTCATGAAAATTTTCGAAAATATTCGTAAAAAAATGCCACAGTATAGAATGTCGAAAATTTTAATGAAAACAGGCATAGTATAGTCTGTCGATTCATTTGGTGGAAAAAAAACTCAGTTTAAATTTTGGTCAATTTTCATGAAAAGTCATACTATAGTATGACTTTTTCATGAAAATGTCGAAATTTTAAACTGAGTTTTTTTTCCACCAAATGAATCGACAGACTATACTGTGCCTTTTTTCATTAAAATTTTCGACATTCTATACTGTGGCATTTTTTTACGAATATTTTCGACATGACTTTTTTCATGAAAATTTTCGAAAATATTCGTAAAAAAATGTCCATAGTATAGAATGTCGAAAATTTTAATGAAAACAGGCATAGTATAGTCTGTCGATTCATTTGGTGGAAAAAAACTCAGTTTAAAATTTCGTCAATTTTCATGAAAAGTCATACTATAGTATGACTTTTTTCATGAAAATGTCGAAATTTTAAACTGAGTTTTTTTTCCACCAAATGAATCGACAGGACTATACTGTGCCTTTTTTCATTAAAATTTTCGACATTCTATACTGTGGCATTTTTTTACGAATATTTTCGACATGACTTTTTTCATGAAAATTTTCGAAAATATTCGTAAAAAAATGTCATAGTATAGAATGTCGAAAATTTTAATGAAAACAGGCATAGTATAGTCTGTCGATTCATTTGGTGGAAAAAAAACTCAGTTTAAAATTTCGTCAATTTTCAAAAAAGTCATACTATAGCATGACTTTTTTCATGAAAATGTCGAAATTTTAAACTGAGTTTTTTTTCCACCAAATGAATCGACAGACTATACTATGCCTTTTTTCATTAAAATTTTCGACATTCTATACTATGACATTTTTTTACGAATATTTTCGAAAGACTTTTTCATGAAAAATTTTCGAAAATATTCGTAAAAAAATGTCATAGTATAGAATGTCGAAAATTTTCATGAAAACAGGCATAGTATAGTCTGTCGATTCATTTGGTGGAAAAAAAACTCAGTTTAAAATTTCGTCAATTTTCAAAAAAGTCATACTATAGCATGACTTTTTTCATGAAAATGTCGAAATTTTAAACTGAGTTTTTTTTCCACCAAATGAATCGACAGACTATACTATGCCTTTTTTCATTAAAATTTTCGACATTCTATACTGTGGCATTTTTTTACGAATATTTTCGACATGACTTTTTTCATGAAAATTTTCGAAAATATTCGTAAAAAAATGCCACAGTATAGAATGTCGAAAATTTTAATGAAAACAGGCATAGTATAGTCTGTCGATTCATTTGGTGGAAAAAAAACTCAGTTTAAATTTTGGTCAATTTTCATGAAAAGTCATAGTATAGTATGACTTTTTCATGAAAATGTCGAAATTTTAAACTGAGTTTTTTTTCCACCAAATGAATCGACAGACTATACTGTGCCTTTTTTCATTAAAATTTTCGACATTCTATACTGTGGCATTTTTTTACGAATATTTTCGACATGACTTTTTTCATGAAAATTTTCGAAAATATTCGTAAAAAAATGCCACAGTATAGAATGTCGAAAATTTTAATGAAAACAGGCATAGTATAGTCTGTCGATTCATTTGGTGGAAAAAAAACTCAGTTTAAATTTTGGTCAATTTTCATGAAAAGTCATAGTATAGTATGACTTTTTCATGAAAATGTCGAAATTTTAAACTGAGTTTTTTTTCCACCAAATGAATCGACAGACTATACTGTGCCTTTTTTCATTAAAATTTTCGACATTCTATACTGTGGCATTTTTTTACGAATATTTTCGACATGACTTTTTTCATGAAAATTTTCGAAAATATTCGTAAAAAAATGCCACAGTATAGAATGTCGAAAATTTTAATGAAAACAGGCATAGTATAGTCTGTCGATTCATTTGGTGGAAAAAAAACTCAGTTTAAATTTTGGTCAATTTTCATGAAAAGTCATAGTATAGTATGACTTTTTCATGAAAATGTCGAAATTTTAAACTGAGTTTTTTTTCCACCAAATGAATCGACAGACTATACTGTGCCTTTTTTCATTAAAATTTTCGACATTGTATACTGTGGCATTTTTTTACGAATATTTTCGACATGACTTTTTTCATGAAAATTTTCGAAAATATTCGTAAAAAAATGCCACAGTATAGAATGTCGAAAATTTTAATGAAAACAGGCATAGTATAGTCTGTCGATTCATTTGGTGGAAAAAAAACTCAGTTTAAATTTTGGTCAATTTTCATGAAAAGTCATAGTATAGTATGACTTTTTCATGAAAATGTCGAAATTTTAAACTGAGTTTTTTTTCCACCAAATGAATCGACAGACTATACTGTGCCTTTTTTCATTAAAATTTTCGACATTGTATACTGTGGCATTTTTTTACGAATATTTTCGACATGACTTTTTTCATGAAAATTTTCGAAAATATTCGTAAAAAAATGCCACAGTATAGAATGTCGAAAATTTTAATGAAAACAGGCATAGTATAGTCTGTCGATTCATTTGGTGGAAAAAAAACTCAGTTTAAATTTTGGTCAATTTTCATGAAAAGTCATAGTATAGTATGACTTTTTCATGAAAATGTCGAAATTTTAAACTGAGTTTTTTTTCCACCAAATGAATCGACAGACTATACTGTGCCTTTTTTCATTAAAATTTTCGACATTCTATACTGTGGCATTTTTTTACGAATATTTTCGACATGACTTTTTTCATGAAAATTTTCGAAAATATTCGTAAAAAAATGCCACAGTATAGAATGTCGAAAATTTTAATGAAAACAGGCATAGTATAGTCTGTCGATTCATTTGGTGGAAAAAAAACTCAGTTTAAATTTTGGTCAATTTTCATGAAAAGTCATAGTATAGTATGACTTTTTCATGAAAATGTCGAAATTTTAAACTGAGTTTTTTTTCCACCAAATGAATCGACAGACTATACTGTGCCTTTTTTCATTAAAATTTTCGACATTGTATACTGTGGCATTTTTTTACGAATATTTTCGACATGACTTTTTTCATGAAAATTTTCGAAAATATTCGTAAAAAAATGCCACAGTATAGAATGTCGAAAATTTTAATGAAAACAGGCATAGTATAGTCTGTCGATTCATTTGGTGGAAAAAAAACTCAGTTTAAATTTTGGTCAATTTTCATGAAAAGTCATAGTATAGTATGACTTTTTCATGAAAATGTCGAAATTTTAAACTGAGTTTTTTTTCCACCAAATGAATCGACAGACTATACTGTGCCTTTTTTCATTAAAATTTTCGACATTCTATACTGTGGCATTTTTTTACGAATATTTTCGACATGACTTTTTTCATGAAAATTTTCGAAAATATTCGTAAAAAAATGCCACAGTATAGAATGTCGAAAATTTTAATGAAAACAGGCATAGTATAGTCTGTCGATTCATTTGGTGGAAAAAAAACTCAGTTTAAAATTTCGTCAATTTTCAAAAAAGTCATACTATAGCATGACTTTTTTCATGAAAATGTCGAAATTTTAAACTGAGTTTTTTTTCCACCAAATGAATCGACAGACTATACTGTGCCTTTTTTCATTAAAATTTTCGACATTGTATACTGTGGCATTTTTTTAAGAATATTTTCGACATGACTTTTTTCATGAAAATTTTCGAAAATATTCGTAAAAAAATGCCACAGTATAGAATGTCAAAAATTTTAATGAAAACAGGCATAGTATAGTCTGTCGATTCATTTGGTGGTAAAAAAACTCAGTTTAAATTTTGGTCAATTTTCATGAAAATTCATAGTATAGTATGACTTTTTTCATAAAAATTTTCGACATTCTATATTATGACATTTTTTTACGAATATTTTCGACATGCTATAGTATGACTTTTTTCATGAAAATTTTGAAATTTTAAACTGAGTTTTTTTTCCACCAAATGAATCGACAGACTATACTATGCTTTTTTCATTAAAATTTTCGACATTCTATACTATGACATTTTTTTACGAATATTTTCGACATGCTATAGTATGACTTTTTTCATGAAAATTTTGGAAAATATTCGTAAAAAAATGTCATAGTATAGAATGTCGAACATTTTAATGAAAAAAGGCATAGTATAGTCTGTCGATTCATTTGGTGGAAAAAAAACTCAGTTTAAAATTTCGAAATTTTCATGAAAAAAGTCATACTATAGTATGACTTTTCATGAAAATTGACCAAAATTTAAACTGAGTTTTTTTTTCCACCAAATGAATCGACAGACTATACTATGCCTGTTTTCATTAAAATTTTCGACATTCTATACTGTGGCATTTTTTTACGAATATTTTCGACATTACTTTTTTCATGAAAATTTTCGACATTCTATATTATGACATTTTTTTACGAATATTTTCGACATGCTATAGTATGACTTTTTTCATGAAAATTTTCGAAAATATTCGTAAAAAAATGTCATAGTATAGAATGTCGAAAATGTTCATGAAAACAGGCATAGTATAGTCTGTCGATTCATTTGGTGGAAAAAAAACTCAGTTTAAATTTTGGTCAATTTTCATGAAAAGTCATAGTATAGTATGACTTTTTCATGAAAATGTCGAAATTTTAAACTGAGTTTTTTTTCCACCAAATGAATCGACAGACTATACTGTGCCTTTTTTCATTAAAATTTTCGACATTGTATACTGTGGCATTTTTTTACGAATATTTTCGACATGACTTTTTTCATGAAAATTTTCGAAAATATTCGTAAAAAAATGCCACAGTATAGAATGTCGAAAATTTTAATGAAAACAGGCATAGTATAGTCTGTCGATTCATTTGGTGGAAAAAAAACTCAGTTTAAATTTTGGTCAATTTTCATGAAAAGTCATAGTATAGTATGACTTTTTCATGAAAATGTCGAAATTTTAAACTGAGTTTTTTTTCCACCAAATGAATCGACAGACTATACTGTGCCTTTTTTCATTAAAATTTTCGACATTCTATACTGTGGCTTTTTTTACGAATATTTTCGACATGACTTTTTTCATGAAAATTTTCGAAAATATTCGTAAAAAAATGCCACAGTATAGAATGTCGAAAATTTTAATGAAAACAGGCATAGTATAGTCTGTCGATTCATTTGGTGGAAAAAAAACTCAGTTTAAAATTTCGTCAATTTTCAAAAAAATCATACTATAGCATGACTTTTTTCATGAAAATGTCGAAATTTTAAACTGAGTTTTTTTTCCACCAAATGAATAGACAGACTATACTGTGCCTTTTTTCATTAAAATTTTCGACATTGTATAGTGTGGCATTTTTTTAAGAATATTTTCGACATGACTTTTTTCATGAAAATTTTCGAAAATATTCGTAAAAAAATGCCACAGTATAGAATGTCAAAAATTTTAATGAAAACAGGCATAGTATAGTCTGTCGATTCATTTGGTGGAAAAAAAACTCAGTTTAAATTTTGGTCAATTTTCATGAAAATTCATAGTATAGTATGACTTTTTTCATAAAAATTTTCGACATTCTATACTATGACATTTTTTTACGAATATTTTCGACATGCTATAGTATTACTTTTTTCATGAAAATTTTGAAATTTTAAACTGAGTTTTTTTTCCACCAAATGAATCGACAGACTATACTATGCCTGTTTTCATAAAAATTTTCGACATTCTATACTATGACATTTTTTTACGAATATTTTCGACATGCTATAGTGTGACTTTTTTCATGAAAATTTTCGAAAATATTCGTAAAAAAATGTCATAGTATAGAATGTCGAACATTTTAATGAAAAAAGGCATAGTATAGTCTGTCGATTCATTTGGTGGAAAAAAAACTCAGTTTAAAATTTCGAAATTTTCATGAAAAAAGTCATACTATAGTATGACTTTTCATGAAAATTGACCAAAATTTAAACTGAGTTTTTTTTTCCACCAAATGAATCGACAGACTATACTATGCCTGTTTTCATTAAAATTTTCGACATTCTATACTATGACATTTTTTTACGAATATTTTCGACATTACTTTTTTCATGAAAATTTTCGACATTCTATATTATGACATTTTTTTACGAATATTTTCGACATGCTATAGTATGACTTTTTTCATGAAAATTTTCGAAAATATTCGTAAAAAAATGTCATAGTATAGAATGTCGAAAATGTTCATGAAAACAGGCATAGTATAGTCTGTCGATTCATTTGGTGGAAAAAAAACTCAGTTTAAATTTTGGTCAATTTTCATGAAAAGTCATAGTATAGTATGACTTTTTCATGAAAATGTCGAAATTTTAAACTGAGTTTTTTTTCCACCAAATGAATCGACAGACTATACTGTGCCTTTTTTCATTAAAATTTTCGACATTGTATACTGTGGCATTTTTTTACGAATATTTTCGACATGACTTTTTTCATGAAAATTTTCGAAAATATTCGTAAAAAAATGCCACAGTATAGAATGTCGAAAATTTTAATGAAAACAGGCATAGTATAGTCTGTCGATTCATTTGGTGGAAAAAAAACTCAGTTTAAATTTTGGTCAATTTTCATGAAAAGTCATAGTATAGTATGACTTTTTCATGAAAATGTCGAAATTTTAAACTGAGTTTTTTTTCCACCAAATGAATCGACAGACTATACTGTGCCTTTTTTCATTAAAATTTTCGACATTCTATACTGTGGCTTTTTTTACGAATATTTTCGACATGACTTTTTTCATGAAAATTTTCGAAAATATTCGTAAAAAAATGCCACAGTATAGAATGTCGAAAATTTTAATGAAAACAGGCATAGTATAGTCTGTCGATTCATTTGGTGGAAAAAAAACTCAGTTTAAAATTTCGTCAATTTTCAAAAAAATCATACTATAGCATGACTTTTTTCATGAAAATGTCGAAATTTTAAACTGAGTTTTTTTTCCACCAAATGAATAGACAGACTATACTGTGCCTTTTTTCATTAAAATTTTCGACATTGTATAGTGTGGCATTTTTTTAAGAATATTTTCGACATGACTTTTTTCATGAAAATTTTCGAAAATATTCGTAAAAAAATGCCACAGTATAGAATGTCAAAAATTTTAATGAAAACAGGCATAGTATAGTCTGTCGATTCATTTGGTGGAAAAAAAACTCAGTTTAAATTTTGGTCAATTTTCATGAAAATTCATAGTATAGTATGACTTTTTTCATGAAAATTTTCGACATTCTATACTATGACATTTTTTTACGAATATTTTCGACATGCTATAGTATGACTTTTTTCATGAAAATTTTGAAATTTTAAACTGAGTTTTTTTTCCACCAAATGAATCGACAGACTATACTATGCCTTTTTTCATAAAAATTTTCGACATTCTATACTATGACATTTTTTTACGAATATTTTCGACATGCTATAGTGTGACTTTTTTCATGAAAATTTTCGAAAATATTCGTAAAAAAATGTCATAGTATAGAATGTCGAACATTTTAATGAAAAAAGGCATAGTATAGTCTGTCGATTCATTTGGTGGAAAAAAAACTCAGTTTAAAATTTCGAAATTTTCATGAAAAAAGTCATACTATAGTATGACTTTTCATGAAAATTGACCAAAATTTAAACTGAGTTTTTTTTTCCACCAAATGAATCGACAGACTATACTATGCCTGTTTTCATTAAAATTTTCGACATTCTATACTGTGGCATTTTTTTACGAATATTTTCGACATTACTTTTTTCATGAAAATTTTCGACATTCTATATTATGACATTTTTTTACGAATATTTTCGACATGCTATAGTATGACTTTTTTATGAAAATTTTCGAAAATATTCGTAAAAAAATGTCATAGTATAGAATGTCGAAAATGTTCATGAAAAAAGGCATAGTATAGTCTGTCGATTCATTTGGTGGAAAAAAAACTCAGTTTAAATTTTGGTCAATTTTCATGAAAAGTCATAGTATAGTATGACTTTTTCATGAAAATGTCGAAATTTTAAACTGAGTTTTTTAAAAGAAATTTCAACATACTAAACTATGACTTTTTAAGTTTTGCTTCGACATACTAAAGAATGACTTTTATTTTTTTGACATACTATACTATGACTTTTTTCGACATACTATACCATGACTTTTTAAATTTTTTTTTCGACATACTATAGTATGACTCTTAGTTTTTCGACATACTATACTATGACTTTTTTCATTAATTTTTTCAACATACTATATGACTTTTTTGATTTTTTTTAAATACTATACAATTACTTTTTTGACATATTATGCTATGCCTTTTTATTTTATCAGCCTATTCTATGGCATACAATACTTTTTATGACATTTTTTATTGCATATTATACTATGACTTTTTTATGAGATGTTTTATTGCTGACTATACTACGACTTTTTAATGACAATTTTATGATATACTATACTATGCTTTTTTTATGACATATTATGCTATGACATTTTTCTTTCATGTTTTATTAACATGCCATATTATTATTTTTTATGGCATACTTTACTATATCTTTTTTAATGACATTTTATGGCATATTATAGTATGACATTTTTATGGTATACCATACTATACATTTTCTAATGACATACTATACTATGACATATACTACATACATAATATATACTATGACTTCTTTTATGACATTTTTATGGCATACTATACTATGACATTCTTAATGAGATACTAGTATGACTTTTTTATGATGTTTTTTATGAGATGCTACACTATGACATTTTTTATTAAGATAAATATCTCTGAAAAGAAATAAAAAAAAAATCAACAACAGTATTTTTTGCTTTACTGGTGTTTCCTTACTCTCTGAGTTCGTCCAGCATCGCTCTTGTCTCGGAGGCGGCTGCGCTGCTTCTGATGAGCAGCCCTCCTTATCGGAGCCTCCCTATATATCCAGCTGTTTCTCCAGCGTTTTCTGGGGGACAGAGACACACATAGACACACAATCATTCAAGTATAAAAATCATATAGTACAGATGGTCATACAGTACAGACGGTAGTGATTTTGCCCACTTTTTGCTGGTCCCATGCAGTTTTGGGCAAGTCATAGTCAAGTCAGCACACTAACACACTGACAGCTGTTGTTGTCTGTTAGGCTTGAGTGTGCAATGTTATGATTTGAGCATATTTTATGTTAAATGCAGTACCTTTGAGGATTGTCATTCTTTTGTGTTGTTAATTGATTTCCAATAATAAATATACACATACATTTGCATAAAAGCAAGCATACAGTATTTGCCCACTTCCATGCTGATAAGAGTATTAAATACTTGACAAATCGACACATTTTGAACAGATGAAAGAATGTGCGATTAATTTGCGATTAACCATGGACAATCCCACGATTAATCGCGATTAAATATTTTAATTCGAATGACAGCCTTAAAATGAATACAAGTAAGCTTGTATGAAAGTGTGTTTTTAGGAAACACTAAATTATCTATTTCTGTGTCTTTGGGATCTGGCATCTGCCTACAATTATCGGAATAATAGTCGAACTTTGTGGCCAATTGTATCAACAGATTTTTTTTAAATGACGGACATGCCGACAAAAACTGTGCTAAAACTAATAAAACGGATGCTGAGCATGTTACACACACAGAGATTAATTACCTTGACAAACCATATTTTAGCAAGAGTAAATATATCAACAGCATCATGTATGAAGTCTGTACAGTAACTTACATTATCACCTAGCAACGAAAACAAGCGACGACCATTAGCGACACATATTAGCCATTTAACTGTAAGCAGCTTCGTTATTTAACTGAATTTTTTTCTCAAACTCTACAATCTTACTCTTATTGTGAGTATTGTGTTTATTATGAGCTGTTGCGCTCCTGCCCATCCACCAGGGTGTACAGTCTGCCTGATGCTTTCCAATTATCACTCCGTAAACACAGACTAATTTTAAATGCAGAAAAGACCAGTGACTCTGACTTTCCTGCCATTAAAACTTTAAATGGAACTCAAATTAATCCCGCCGAATCTTACAAATATTTAGGAATTTGGCTTGATAGCAGACTCTCATTCAAGATTTATATTCAACAATTGACTCAAAAATTAAAAATCAAACTAGGCTTCTTGTATAGAATTAAAGGATTTCCGTCTTCCTCCAACTGTAAAACTATTGTGCAGTCAAACTTCATGTCTGTCCTTGGAGATATTCTGTATTGTCATGCTGCCCCATCAACACTTCAGCAGGTAAACCCTGTGTATCATAGTGCATTAAGCTTCATCACAAATGACAAATTTTGGACTCATCATTGTTCTCTGTATCACACGGTCAGATGGACCTCTTTGCAGTCACGAAGAAATAGCCGTCTCATGTTATTCACTTATAAAGCTCTACTGTTGAAGCTTCTAAGCTACCTCACAACTCTGCTGTCATTTAAATCCAGTAACTACAGTTCATTATCCAGTAACTACAGTACATTATCCAGTAACTACTTAACCTTAGATATCCCCCCATGTACACACTGATGTTTGGTTTCAGGTACTATGTGTCATTTAAATGAAATGAACTGAAAACTGCATCCGAGTCTTGCATTCCCCTTGGAGATTTTAAAGCTTGATTATCTGGTGATTTTTTTACGATTCTTGTAATCTTTTTAATTCCTGTTTGTTGTGTAGTTGTGATGTTTCTGTTTTGCTGATTGTGCTCCTGTGAATGTTTCTTGTTCTCAGGTCTCTCTTGGAAAAGTGGTAATTAATCTTAATGAGACTGCCTGATTAAACAAATAAATAAATATCTTGTTCTTTCCTCCTGATGTTGTTCATGAGCCTGTATGCTTGTAGCTTTCACTAAGTGCTCTTCCACAGGTGGCGTTGATTTCTTCTTGAAAAAGTATAACAAAAGCAATATAAAATATCCATGTTCCTTCTCATAATAATCTTTTATTTTCACCTCGCATCATTCAGCTGAATTCGACCGCTGGGTCATTTGTTTATTCATCCCAAACGGCCAAAGACATTAGCACAAGGCACCTCGGCGGATGCACTTACCGTCCAATCTTGGCCCACACGCGGCACCCGCCCCTCCGATAAAGCCCCAATGCATGCACTGCTCGTCTCCCTTGAAACTCAGTAACACCCATAGGTACCAGCTGGGCTTGTAGTTAGAGGGCTACACACATACTCATACAGGGCTGTACTTTAACTTTTTTTGCACATATCACTGGTGCTACTATACAGTTGGTTGACATTTTGTAGGACAGGTATAAAAGTATCAAGTAAGTTCACTGAGACTATTCAAATTCTGTGTTGTGGGACGTGGAGCATACAAAAATACAGTTCAAAAAGTAATTTTCCATGACTTTTCCTTTTACAGGAATATAGTACTAAAAAATGCAGCCATTGTATAGGCCTATGTATTTATTTATATATTATTATTCTTTATGCACATAGCATGGATGTGAGAAGTGGGGGTGCTGAGAGGGCTGCAGCACCTCCTAAAACCAGGTGTTATTAAGACTATCAATTGATAAATAAGTTTAAACTTGATCTTAAAACTATAGTGTTTCCCCTTTCTTACAGGGATACAGGCTACATCTGTAGTACACAAGTATTTGTGGTTTATTATCATATATATTAGTCCATTATTAGATTCCTTGTGATGCGGACTCTATCGCGCGTGAAAACATTGAGGTGTTTTAGAGGAAGTTTTTCAAGTGTCGGACTGTCAGACAGATCCCTGGAGAGGGTACAAGCCAGTCAGCTACAGAGTAAATAAGGTAACTGCTAACACTGTGGGCAATTTGTACAATAGGATGTGTGATTTTATTATAGCTATTGATTATAAAATAGATCTGGCAACTACAGCTTGCTCTAAATTGTGGAGGTTTAATTTAATAATGTTTAGAAGGGGGGGCACTCATGTGGATGAGAGGGGTGAGCGTGCGAGTATATGGACACAGCACGCCATGGTCTCGGTAACAGGCCCTGCAGAAAATCTAGGATACCCTGTAGAGGGCGTGAAGCCGGATTGAGGTCCCTAGTCTCGCACCAGTCCACAAACACCCACCAACTTCTGAACGAGAGACAACCACAGCCTGGATGCTACTCAGTCTCACCCTCTAAACCTCCGGACCGGACGCAAGAGGATGGCGCCCCCTGCCTCGCACAGAGCTGTGGGCCGGTCCAGTCCAGCCCCAATGGAGGAGCAATGGTTGACCTCAGGGAGAACCAAAGAGGACACTCTCCTTGCTCACAAACAGGTCAGCCACCAGCTCCACTTCTCCTCAAGTGGGCCCCCTGAGAATACCCTGTCAGCCCCTGTATTGAGGGACCCCGGCACATGGCGGGCTTTCAGGGAGCAGAGATGGCGATCTGTCCAGGACAGGACGGATGCCACAATCCTGTGCAGCGCCAGGGATCTCACACCCCCTGGTCTGTTGAGGTAAGCCACCAGAGTGGTGTTGTCCAACCTCACCATGGCATGCTTCCTGGGCATAATGAGGGACGTATCGCAGTCGCATGCCACCGTGGAGGCAGGGAGAGTCTCAGAACCCCCCCCCACGCACAATTGCAGGGACTTGGCACTTGGCACGAGGCACCAATGCCGGCCATAGTGCCACAAAAAACACTCTTGGAGGCCATGTAAAATTTACGCCCATTACTGTAGAAATATGGCGACTGTTTGTAGTGCTGCCTCCGCCCAAAGGCAGCGGCACAAACAGGCCCGCAAACCTGGGAGGCGGGGGGGTAGCCCAGCGGGCCCGGGATGGCTCGCGCTGGCCCTCTCGCCGGATCCCTTTACGGGGAGGTGCCGCTGGCGGCTCTGCTGCTGCTGCTGCTGCTGCTGCTGCGGCTGCTGAGGACGGAGATGGGAGCCCAGCTGTTCCGAGGCCTTGTGGGGTTTCTAGATTCTGAATCATAGCCTGTATGTTGGGGCCAAAGAGTGAATCGGTGGACAGGGGGCGTTCAGGAGGATGCGTTGCTCCTTCTCTTTCAGGGAGGACAGGCTCCGCCAGAGTTTCCTTTGCCCCACCTGAGCGTCACACATGGCACGGCAGCCATTGATGGCGAAGGCCTGCGACATGTGGAGGAGAGCGGCAGCCGTCGTCTGGACGCAATCTCAGACTTGGCTAGCTCGGTCCTCTGCTGGTGGGTGAGGCGGTCTACAGATCCCACCAGGGGGGCCATGTTGTTCGCCAGTGCAGCAGCAGCACCGGGCAGCACCAGCGTAACAGCGGTCAAAGAAGCTGGTCGTCACTCTGTCCTTCTTGGACGGGAGAGGCGGCTGACCTTGATTTGGCCAGAGGGAGGCGGAGGGGATAGGACAGGCCCTGACATCATCCTCGATGGCAGGCACTCCCTTGTCCCATTCCCAGCCCTCGACTGTGGAGGCTGTGTCCCCCCCGTAAATTACGCGCTTGGTTGAGAGACAGCATCTGTGATACTGGCGCGTCAGCAGCTTACATAGCCAATGACAGTTGTTGTCCAGGGTGGATTTGGAGAAGAATCTCTGTCACAGATTACCAACATAGATTAGGATGAATGCTAAATGAACGCTTGTTTACACACGCAGATTGGATTTTACAACTGCTGATTCCCTGCTGTTATATTATGTTCTCTTATTATATTATCTATATTATGTTCCACAGCGATTCTTGTCTATATATTTTTTGAAAAAGGGGATTTCAGATGGCTAAACATCTAATTTTTCAGCAGTGAAGCAGGGGGTTAGCATTTGGCAAAGCTCCGTATTAGCAATAATCTACTTAAAGTTGTTCTCAATCATGGTTCATTATGGGCACTATGTGCTCCTGAGAACGGCACAAACAGTGTTTACATCTTCATATCTCACACTTAAGCACAAAGGTCCTACTGTGAATAATCAAAGCACGCTAGTGTCTTGGCTTTGGTGAGACGTGTGCTCAGAATGCCTTCAGTTATAAAGTATTACTCACGCTCAGCTGTATATACAGTACAGTATATATACAGTATAAACACACAGTGATAATCAAATTACATTTATAGGGGCCATTCTGCCTCCATAACATACGCCTACATTTACTTTTACAAAAGAAACACACTGAGTGCTTCTTCCATAACTCATTTATTCATGACATGATATACCTGCTTGTTGATATTAATGGCCACAGAGATGGTTTACCCAATATCAATTAAAGAATTCATTGGTTAATTGCAGATTCATCCATACCGGTACTGATATGTTGATATTACCTTTGGTTTGTTTTACAGAGAAATGTAGTAAAAGGTCATAACGAAGCATGATTATAACCAATAACTATAAAATATCACAGTTAACTAAAACTTTAACAAATATCTGTATTATAAATGTTCCTCATTTACAAGACGCAACAATATTACCATCCAGGCTTATCATCGCCTACACTTCAAACTATTACATGGCAATAAGGTGAGAACAGCAGGCTGTCCTCCTCTGGTGCGTATATCTCCAACCAGGCAAACACATCAAAAGCTTCTGCGTTCATTATGTGAAATGGCGCAGCTGAAGGGAATTGATCTACAAGTAAAAACAATGGTGGTAAAATGTGAGAGAATGGTATTTGTTTTTAATTGGCTGCTGCAAAGCAACCACTGTCTGTAATCAAGGAAGCAGTGGGGGATCCACAACACAACAGTCTGTACCTATTAGGCTCGGCTCACTGGTAAACAGAGAAGCTTCCATATTGCATTTCACATGACAATTTAAGAAATATCCTATGATTTACTTTTTAATTGTTTTGTTTTTTCCTTGATAGTAAGTGCATATTTTTACTCATTTACTGGGGCCCCGCTAGTGGTGAGCATTAGCTGTAACACTAGCAGGACTCTGCCACCAGAGAGAGCCCTGTGCTTTGCTAAAACTTACTCACTGGTTCATTTTTCTCCTCATGGAGAAGCGTTGAACTCTGGAAATACCAATGGTTTATTTCTTGGACTAAAATAGCACCATATCAGTCTCTTTCACCATAAAGATTTGCTGAATTATCACGATTTAATCAAAATTTTAGATATATTTGTTAATTGTGATGGCGTTCTCCCACTGTCTTAAACTGTCTCACACTGTCTCACACGGTCTCACACGGTCTTTAACTGTAAAATCTTAATTTTCAAGTTTGGAATGGACTACTTTTGAAGAGACAAACAGCCACCGTCTGATGTCCTCTTCAGGTCACTTATGATCCCTGGAGAATTGCGTTGGTAGAACCTCTCCTGCTGCATGCTGGGTAAAATCCTTGTGGATGTCAGCATGTCTGGCAGAAGGTGTAACATTATATCCGACCAAATATTGTGTTAAAGCCTAATCCAGTTAGTCAGCGTGCGTGTGCTGTTGTGCATAATGACAAATTACACCCATGCAGATGTGAAATAACCTTTTTATGTGCAGGTGTGCAGAACCAGAGACAACGGTGATCATTTGTTTTAGGAGGTTACAGTACAAGCTGAATGTCAAACGGATGTAAATGTGAATTTATTTTCAAAAACTGCAATGTATCTATTACACATGCGTGTTTATACGTGTGTTATGTGTTTATTTCTTTGGAAAATCCTCTGATTTTTAGTGTATGAAACGTAGATTTGAAGGACAGGAGCTGTGTTGTATGACGGCAGTATTTTACATGAACCGCCCCTCAGAGTCCCACAGGACAGAATAGATCAGGATGATGCAGACAGACAGTACTCGTCATACAATTGATTATTGGACTTATATCCATCACCGTGTACGTTTATGTAGGCTTCCTCTCTGCTTGGATGTGAATGCGCAGACTGGACTTCTAACTGTGGTACAGTGTATTTGTTATGGCATTACATATAAACTAAGTTAATGCAATTACAGCATGTTAACGCAAATTTGTTTTAATGCCTCTAATTTCTTTAACGCATTAACACAACTTGCGATGTTTAGCTTGTAGCAGGCTCAGTTTTAAAGCTTAAAGCTTGAGCATATTTTTATGCTAAATGCAGTACCTGTGAGGGATTCTGGACAATATTTTTCATTGTTTTGTGTGGTTAATTGATTTCCAATAATAAATATATACATACATTTGCATAAAGTAAGCATATTTGCCCACTCTCATGTTGATAAGGGTATTAAATACAAATCTCCCTTTAAGTTACATTTTGAACAGATAAAAAATGTGTGATTAATTTGCGATTAATCGCGATTAACTATGGACAATCATGCAATTAATTGCGATTAGATGTTTTAATCGATTAACAGTCCTAGTTGCTGTACATTCGTAGGAAAACAAGAAAAATGACGAATAACTTTCTGTAAGATATCATATTATCGCGATTAACTATGGACAATCATGCGATTAATTGCGATTAAATATTTTAATTGACAGCCTTAATGTAAACTGATCGAACAGCCAGAGGAGTGGATTTTGTGTCAAATGTTCAGATTTTGGCTGTGGCTCCTGGAAATAACCAACATCAGGTTTGGCTTCTGACATTGACTGACGGAGTCAAACGGCCCTCCTGGTGCTTAACATAAACCTTTTAATTACTGCAAACATGGTTGATGAGTTTGAAGCTTGATTACTTGGCCTTCATTAGTCAGATTGCGAGCTATAGTGACTCCCAGAGGTGCAATTTGGCATCTCTAAACACTGCCAGCCTCTGCGTTTAGCAATTACATTTACCCTACAGTACTCCCAAACAGGTGTGTGCACCCCAAATACACACACGGGCTCATGTATGTACACTCACCCTTTTTATTATCAGCTTGAACAAGCAGGGCTGGATGTAGGAATTTCAGTCTGTTTTTTAATTTAGAGAAAGAGCCTGACTAAAAGAAAACACTGATAAAATGTGCTTAGTGTGCTGAGTCCTACTTTGTTGAACTCTGCCTGTCATAATGATTCCGTGTTTGCTGTGCCATCTTGGCTTTGTTTTCCATCAGGGCGGCCGGTGGTTGTCACTAACACCGAGGAGGGAGCGTTCTGCCTCAGGCCACGACACACTGATAATGAATGTTCAGCTCATTGGAAAAATAAAGTGTGTCTGAATTATGTGGTCAGGATCTGGCCGTTGTTTGGGTGTGTGAGTCAGACACAGTGACATGCACGGACGTTCAGTTTGCACAACAGTCAGTCACTTCCTGCGTTATAATGCTGACGCCAGGCCGCAGTTAGGCTAATGCAGGTGGAAGGTATTGTTGATAGGCTCTTTGTGCTATACTGCATGTTGAGCTTTAACACGCTGTCCGGCAGCAGCCTTGCCGCTATTTTTAGACGGGTACAGCTGCTCCTTAGCACCCACCCTTAAACCAGCCATTCACCAGAGATTTATGGCACGAGCCCATGAGAAACAGCTGTAGTGTCTTTGCCACTTGCTTCTCCAAGGAGTGCAAGCTGAGGTTTATTAAGAATTGTATTCATTTTGTTTACTACCATGCCTTGTATTCACAACAGCTGACACCAGTATTGAATGCAGTTATCAGTGAGTGGGATGTCTCACGCAGTTGAACGTTGAAACCGCAAGTCTGGAGCGTCCGGTGCTGCAGCGATGAGTCAGACTCTGGTCACAACGCCACCTGGGTCCAACACAAGTTCAACACTTGTGGCGAGCTGCTCCCCCACAACGCCATGTGTCCCTGCATGTTAGCTCAGCGTTCTGTACGTACATCTGATAAACAACAATATAGTTTGTCCCTGATGAAGGTGACTCTGCGTTTGCTCATACGTCCCTGATGAGGACAGTGGAAAGATTCCTGGGACTTTGTGTTTTGTACAAAAAAAACAGATCCTTTTTGTCAATTTACGGCCTAACTGTTCCCCTGATACAGTATCTACAGTCCAGTTCACCACAGCCTCGGTCTGACCGGGATTGTCACGTGACTATACTCGTGTAAATTGGCAGGAAACTGCTGTGGAGCTACAGTAGGCAGAGAAATTGGCCTAGTGGTGGCTGCCTTTATGAGACAGAGAGAGTGTGTGTGAGTGTGTGTGTGTGTGTGTTGGGGATGGGCACTAAATACGCAGCTCCCTCAGCCCCACTATAGCAGCTTAAGTTTAGCTTATCACTGTCAGTTTGTTGTCTCCATTATTCAAAAGGACACCTTATCAGCCGGGGCGACTCGTATTAGCCTTCCCCACTGTGTGCTCCTCCACACAATGATGTTCTACACTGTTCCACATTAACTCTGGTGTCTATTTCAGCAGCTCTCTATCCATTTATTGATGCATGTCTTCCATTGATCGCAGCATTGATTTGCCATGCAATCCATTACCCATCTGTCTGTTTCAGCTGGCTTTTAAATGATCCGTCAGATTGAGCTATTAAGGGGAGTAGTGGAGAAGTCCAAAGGTTGGTGATACATTCAGGGAGAGAGGGGTGATCTGTATGTGTGTGTGTGTGTGTGTGTGTGTGTTTGGGGGGGGGTTGGGTTTAGGTGTTGTCAGGCATTTAGAAGTGTGCAGTGATTTGATATTTACACAATTGTAGTACTGAGCGTGGACCTCATAAACAGAACTGCTCATAGAGTAAAATTATCTAAATTCATGGTAGAACCTGAAATATATACAGTAAGGCTAGGTATTGAACCTCAACACTTTTTTGGCAATAACCAAAAGTATAAAAAACAAAAAGTACCAATTTCTCTAAGTGAATTATTGCTGTTTTTTGTTTCTTTATTTACACATATAAAAAATAATTAAAAAGATACAATATATATATAATTTGCAAGGGAATGTGAAGGAGAATTGCCTAAAAATCCTCCAGAGGCTTGAAAAGTGGCATCATATTACAGGAAATAATTACAGTAATGTAATATACACAATTTTCCTAATTCAACTTAAGTTAGTTGATTTGTGCTCTTGTTTACTTTACCTTTACTTTATAGTTATATTGTCCTTATGTTCTTAATAGGCTACTTAAAGAAAACCTATAATAAACCAATCATCAAAAACAAAACTGACATCAAATATCTGGTCAGATTCATAATAGTGATAGTTCCATATGTAAATCAAAATGTTGTCTATTTTAGACTATTTCCTTTTGTCAAAGGTCTTGTGTCTCGGTTTGTGTTTATACATTTAGTATTCGTGAACTTTGGCTTCTTTTGTTAAATAAGAAAAGTGTTTCTTAGAAAAACATGTTTACATTTGTCAAAGTAAGGTTTAAAAAAAATTGTTTAGGAATTGGTACCAAAAGGTCTGGTATTGTATTGGCACTAGAATCAAACCTCTTCAAATGGTAACTGGCCTCAGTTAAGGCTTTTACACACCGGGGGCGTCACAAAAATATGAAATACTGTGAATATTATATGTCCGGGGCTTTCATTGTGAAAGGTAAGAACGGAAGGAGTGGATCTGGTCTGCGCTGCCTTTGTCAAGGTTGACAAAAACACATCTACCAACACTATTAAATGTTATATCTTTGTTTAATCTCTACTCAAACTAAAATATGAAAACAATTTGTAGTTTTACATTAAGCTACATGCTGAAACTATTTCTTGGCCGAGCACAGTGACTTAGCTAAAGCTAGTCTCCTGGCTCTAGCTTCACACTCAACAGACAGACAAGAGAGTGGTATCAATCTTCTCAACTCTTGGCAAGAAAGTTGTCTGACTATTTCTTCAATTTAAAGGTGCTAAATACGGGATTGGGAGCATTTCTATTGCGTCTCAACGGCTCTAAACATGGCGACGGTGAGTCAGCAGTTCGCAGCTAACCTTGCCAACTAGGAGTTTGCAAGTTTTCCTAAAATTAGATTTTTTTAAAAAATCACAATATATTGCCTTGCTTACAGTATTGCAATATATATCGAAATATATTGAATCGTAACCCCTGTATCATGATACATATCGTATCGCCAGATTCTTGCCAATACACAGCCCTAGTGCTAACAGCACTAACAGTGCAAACAACGGCGAAAGTGCTAACAGAGCTAACAGTGTTTACCTGAGGGGGAACCGGAGGGTCGGTGCTACGCTTCTGTGACAAAGCCGTCTGTTGGGACGGCGTTATGAGCTAGCCAGTGGGGCACGCTCACATGCACTAAAAGCATGCATGGCCGGCCCGGCTACGTCAACAAAGCATGGAGAAACTCGGATTACAACACACACAGAGGGAGAGCGACTCCTTTACATCTTTACATAGCAAATAGTTGTTTGCTGCTATATTAATGCTCTGGATATCCAATTTAGCACCTTTAAATGGTCCTCTATGGTTAGAAGATATTCTACGGGACTGGAGCTCATGAAAACCTTTCAGAATTGGATAAACTTATAAAATGCTTGGTCATCAAGCTAAAAAAAAACAGGTTCTGTTTCTTAGTTCCTGAAAAGTTGATATTTTGGGGTTTTTCACCTGACAACAGCGATATTTAGGAAAAACACATCCTTTATGCATTCTGCCTTAAAGTTCTGGAAATTTATTTCACAGGGATTTTTTTTTACACAGACAAATGTGTGCTAAAATTTTAAATGTTGATACTTTTTTTGAATTATGGTCTGGGTTTTTCAGGGTAACACTTTAATCTTCCTGTAAAAACACACTTTGAGGAAACAAAGAAAATGCCACCAGCCAAACATAGATGTGGGGGGGTAAGATGTGGGGGTTTCCAGATTGAGATGCAAGATGGATTCATATATATTCATGAATTCAGTCAGAAAAGTCAAACGGAAGCAGTATGATAATCTTGCAGTAATTGCATTTTTCCCTCCAACTGTTTTTGGCAGAGCTGAGCGCCACATCCAGAGACATGCGACGAGGAATAAAGTCTCAAAAGGAGCGTTACGGCGGTGAACAGTGGATACACTCTGACCCTGTACCTAAGGCCAGTCAATCCACAGCGGGGTCAAGTGGTGGTTATGCCAAATCCATTGGATTCATGGGTAATGGGATGGCTATCATTAGTCCTTGGATAGTCAATTATATGTTTAATTAAGCAAGACAGACATCAGATAATTGAACTATTGACTGGCCTCTCTGAGTCACATTTGTCTTCTGATTCATGGATACAGCTGAAGTCATATTTGTTTGGAGGCATGAAATCCTGATGACAGTGGAAAAAAAATAGAAGCCGAAAAAGATTCATTTGATGTCCTGACCTCTCGCTGAAGAACTTTTTAATTTTCTGACTGTGCACTCTTTCTCTTCCAGGCCTCAGGAAATGCCTCACAAAAAAAAAAAAAACATCCAAAGGACCATATTTCAAACTATCAAGCTTTTTTTTCATACATGTCAGTCTGCTGGATACATGTCAGCAGCCGTCTGAAAAGTGCTGACATCGCTGCCCTCCTGTCCGGCAGCCCGCTCCCTCTGTGTGAACTTGGATTTAGCTCAAGGGTATAGCCACCCTGCTAATGTGATGTAGCTCCAAGAAGGAAACAAATTGGCCTGACGTCTCATACACTGCCTTGTCTTGATTGTGTGATGGCTTCTACTGCTAATGTGTTACGATGGGTAGACCTGCGCGGGGAGGGAGACGGGTTTGTGTGTGTGTGTGTGTTAGAGAGGAGAGAGAAAGAGAGAGAGAGAGAGAGGGAGAGGGGGAGAGGGAGAGAGAGAGAGAGGGAGAGGGAGGATGGGGGAAGGGCCTCAGTCTGCAAGATCAGCACAAGTGGAATTGCATTGATTCAGTTAACTGCAGAGTTGGAGCGTGATGTGGAATTCTGTTTATCAAGGGTGGAGTTTACACGATAGGCTCCATTTTGATCTTATTTTCTACATCGCGTTCATAATCAGCCCCTGCTCTCTCTTACTTTCAGCAATAAAATGTTAGATCATCTTTATAAATATAGCTTAGCCCCACCTGGAGCTTATCAATAAAACAAGCAGATATGTGTTTCTTATTAATTTACTCTCTTTATTTAAATGGCCACATGTTTTTCTTTTTTTCCCAGCATCTTTTGTTCCAAATCACAACTAGAAACTCGCACGGCTCAGATGTGATGATGCTGGCAGATACACGCTGTAAACACACATCATAATCTGCATTAATCTACGAGATCAGATGCAAACAACCGACATCATGTTCTGTAAATCACCGGGAAATGTGCCGCATATTCCAAGCAAATACAGACTCGTGTTTTTATATTCAAACCGAAGCCACTGGCCCAGAAACGACATCTGCTGAATCTTAACAAACTGCTAAATAAATCTCAAACAGTGTACTAATTATAGCTTTGTAATTGGCTGATTCTTATGAATGAGGAGTGTTTGGTGGTTGCAAAACACACAGACAATGCTGTGTGCAGTTGTCAGAGAAAAGATGTCATGTAATTATTTATTATAGTGAAAGTAAAACATAGAAAGTCTTAAACTGACTCATATAATGAATCTTTTTCAGATCAGATAAGATTGGCTAATTTTACAAAATCCCTATGGCTTGTGTTTTATGTGTTTAAAAGCCGTCTATACGTGCAGTCTGTCTGGCATTAAGAGAGGATACACGTATTGTAAATTAATGAGACTCTCTCTCTTAAACGTACATTTAAAATGTGCATGTTGCAGATGTATATTTTCTTTTCTCCTTTACCTCTCTTCCCCTCTTTTTCCTCTCCTCAGTTCTCCGTCTAGCTGTAGGGAATTTGTCTCTAAGGGTTTATCATGACTGCCTCATATTCCCACCCCCCGGTTTGTCATTTTGCTGATCCAGACGCTTTTCCATATTTCAGTATTCTTATCATCCACTGGCAGTAAGATGATCCATTTCACTTATTTCTTAGAAGTGTGACTGTAGACTAAGTCAATATCTACAGAATGAATTCAGTGGATCGCCGAGGAGGGGCAGCTAGTTAGCGGCTGTGGTGGAGGTGGTGGTACTGGTGGCGCAGGACTCTTTTTTTTTTATCCAGAGTCAGCAAGGGTAAAATGTCAAGCATTTCTTAGGGAAGCGGCTCCATAGGATTCCATTTGAAGCTTTAATCTTAATTGAGAGCATCGCACATTGATATTCCATAGGCCTCTTTGCCCTTCGCCTCTCAGCTACTTTCATTTAGAGGACAGCCGTACTGCACTAGAGCATGGGGATTGCTTTGTCAGACAGCCAAGAGGCCAAAGGCAAGGTCAACCTCTCTTTGTAACGGTGGCTCACTATGGAGTGAAGGCATCCCCTCTTTGATGCTGTCAGTACTTTTGTGAAACATTTCTGAAGTGAAACTGAATGAAATGTATTCGATTCTGACCTCATAGTGGCGTGAAATATTACGGAGGATTCATATTTAGTTTATCATATCAGGTACGCAGCTTCCTGATTTGTGGATCCAAACAAGCAGCCACTTCTCTCCCCCGCAGCTCGAGGCCAAACAGAATGATGATTTAATGCAACGTGGAGTAAAAGGAGATATTTGCATATTTCGCAGTCAGAGAGAGTTCATCATAGCAGCCGCAGATATTATTCAATTATGTTTAAGATTATCTGAAATCATCAGTTGACTCTAAATACAGACGGACAGAGGAGGATATGTGTTGAAAAGCTCACAATAGGTGCAGTAGCATCCTAATCCTCAAACAAAGGAGAAGGACTAACTGGCCCGGCAGATGCAGCGATAAGGCCCATGTCATCAAGTAAGGTGAGGAGAGGAGGAAGGTGCGGGACGGCAACGCTCTCGCAAAGTCCTGTGGGAAGACTCGTCATGCCACCTTTCCAGAGGTGATGAAAACAGATGGAAATAAACTCACGACACACACACACACACTAACACACACACACACACACACACGCAGTAACCGTTTACAGCCGAGTGCACAGCCCCTATCCGTGGGACTGAGGACCGAGCTCGCCTCCATTTCTCATGCTCCTGCTCCTCAGCCCGCTGCTGACACAGATATACTGTAAAGAGATAGCAGCAGAGATAGGTATGCACGTGCATGTCAAAGTAGCCCCCGGGGGTAAGCCGGTGTGAAAACACAAAGAGTGACGGGATAACATACGATCCATGTGCCACACTTTTCTCATTAATCTCAAACCATTTATGTGACACTTTAAACTGATTTGGGAAGCACCGCTCGAGATAACAAGTTTAAGTCTTTGCAGCAAACACAAGTGTTCCTTCTGCTGATGAAACAATGAATCGGGATTAAAGGATTAGTCCTTCAAAGATCTGTTTTACTAGCACATATGAATAACAGGTTCCAATGGACGGGGCTGCAGCTTCTGACAGATTTATCAGGTGATCAGGGCTTGATAAAGCTTCAGAGAAGCTGCTCCTATTTCAAAGTCTGGTTCTGTGGGAAAGCCCAATGCTGCTGTTTTCCACTCCTTCCACCAATCAACCACAGCAGCCTTTGCTAAACACCTCAGCTGCCACAGACGAATCAACACAGTTAGACGCCAGATCTATTCAGACAACAAAGCAACCGAACTCCTCAGCAGGACATTGGGAAAGAAAAGGGTTCATTTTATCACATGGATCAATAAAATCTATTCTAACCAGGCAGTGATACTTTACTCTTTCCAATAATACGCAACCTACTTTCTAACCTATAAGGAGACATGAGAGCATTGTCAAGAATATGCATTTCTTTTTTTGAACTACCCGTTATTTCAAAGGTTGCCATCTGACAATATTTGCTAATTCAGCTAACAGATTACACCATCAGCGTCTTAAAATAATTACTGCCATCAAGTCATATGGATGCTAGGAAACTTAAGAAGAGCAGATTCATTTTTTTGTGCGGAAAGAGGATGCGCAGGGTCCACATATGAGTCAAGGCTGTTCCTCTCCTCGGGATTTAAATATAGCTCCACTCGCCATTACTGCTGTCACTCACAGACTTATGGTGACCTTTTGACCTCGCCTGTACAAAAGAGACTTGAAGCTGACATACTCGCTCCGAATGTTTTTCACCAGAGCAGCCAAACAGAGGCAGACACATTTTAAGGGCATTTGATGTTATCAGTCTGATAGTTTGTCATTTTCACTCATTTGTGTTTGATCATGTCTGAGGTTTCTGTGCAAACGTACGGGAGGCAGACAGATGGGGGGTTCCCACAACATTTGGACAGTTGAACGTTTCTCAACACCTGACGTGCAGGCTGAGGTCAGAGTTTGTTGGGTTACGGCTCAGAGGCCACCAACTTGTGTTGTTGTTCAGCCTGGACATGTTAGTGCTGCAGGCCACTGCTTGGCCACGTGTGGGCGGTGTGTTACTTCACACAGTTCACTTTCTCTTTGACACTCGACTGCTGCTTTTTTTAAATCATTTGCCATTTTACAACAGTGCATTCATAGCAATTATTTTTTGCCTTGTAAAGGCTATAAAGACTTGTAAAGTCGGTTAACAATCAGCTGTATCTCAGGATAAACTAGAAGGGCATTCAGAGAGCGCAGACTTCCGCCATGGCTATTTCCATAAGTGAAAAATAATGAGTGTATCCGCCGGTGTGATTTGTATCCGCTCCAAAATTTAATGGGTTCTTCCTTGGCTCATGCTAAACTCTTCCACCAATACCAAAAATCTGGCCACGTAGTTTTTCCATAATGCTGCTGACAAACAGAAAAACAAACCAACCAACAAACAGAACCCAAAACATAACCGCCTTGGTGGAGGTAATAATAATAATAATAAGATAGACAATATAATGCAGTCCAGCACAACATCACCACAAACTACAGCCTCAAAAATAAATTTCACTAGCCTTCACAAAAATTAAAAATTCTTAAAGCAGCTATAATGGTGCTGGTCTGTCAGACCACCACTTTGGTCAAAAAGGAAATATTTAAACAAAAATTGGATGGAATAAAAATTTTGTACAGATATTCATGTTCCTCAGAGGACGAATCCTACTGACTTTGGTTATCCCCTGATTTTTCCTCTAGTGCATAGACTGTACATAAAGATGGACGACATGAGTCCCTAAAGTGAAGTCAAAACATCTTGATCGCCCCCTGGTGGCTGGCTGCAGTATAGGTCATAAAGCCTGCTTCCTCCATGTTAGCGGATGGGACACGGGCCAAAATTAAAAAATCAAAGTACACGTCAAATACATTTTTCCTAAAGATGGTTTCAGTCATTTTAGATAGTTCTTATAACGCTGATGTATGTTCAAGTGTTCCTTTTTCTGGTAAGTTTGGTTTTAATTAGTTATTTGATGCTTTAAAAAGAATTCACTTCTGTACAGTTGGAGGAAGTGAAGACTCGTCCATCTTCATATACAGGCTATGATACAACCCCAAAAAGTGCAAGAATCATCAGCTTCATCAAATATGCTGAAATGCGTAAAGTGCTAGATTTAGAGACAATAAGAGATAGATGTTAATCTTATTTTATGGGCCAAAGTGCAGTCTGAACAAATGAGTTTTCAGTCTGCGACAGAAGATGTGTGTTCTGATGTCAATGGGGAGTTTGTTCCGCCATTGTGGAGCCAAGTCAGCAAACAGTTGTGACCAAAAGGTCAAAGTAATCCTTTAAAAAGGTGATAAAATGTCAGTGGTGTGTTTACAGTTTGTTTCTGCTCCACCTAAGTGGCCTAAAAAGTAGTTAATGCATGTTTGATTTCATTTATTGCATTTGTCAAAGTTCATAATTTGCATGTAAAAAATGATAATTTTATTTGCAGCAATCAAGACGTGAGAAGCAGACAGTAGTTTCAAACATTTGTCTCACAAATGAACTCCATCTTAAATTCAGTGGGAATTCTTATCACACCCTCTATAAACTTTTTTGTTGACTTGTAACCTTTCATTTAATTCTTTTGAGAAGTTAGGGTTTCTTTTTTTTTCTGCCGTTAAATCCCAGAACAAAGCACTTCCTGTATCTTGACCACAAAAAGAGCAAACAAGTACATGGGTTCACTGTAGTATAAAGGCCTGCGTCCCCTTAAATAGATCCCTTATAAGCTCTATGTTGGCCAATCACAAGCTTCACTCCCTGACAGCCCAACCACAGCACACAAATGGTTGTTACTCAGTTGTTGTAGCGGAGGCTTAACGTCGCGCATGATGACAAAGATGGCCAAAGAATCAAAGAATGGGCGTGTGAACAGTGTTCTGCCAAGTCCTCCAGCTGCGTAGAAGATGCGGAGACGGATACGGCTGCGCTAAAATCAGCTGAAAGGAAAAATTATATGGCTTTAAGTTGAGCATGGTGCTTCTGAGAAACATGAGGGAAGAGTTATGACACAAGGGAGATGTTAACATGACACACTAGTGGGAGAGTGACACACCCAATTCCAAGGAGGCCTGTTAGACTTTACCAGAACGTTTGACACCGCTGCCATTTTCTCATGTCAGTGACACCCGCAGAAACTTATGAAGAAGGGTGTTGAATGGTACATGTGCAGAGACAACTGTAGTTTCAAACCCTATCATCTGTTCATATATACTTTTCTCACTCTTTATGAGGGAACAGTACTGTATGTCAGGAAAAAAATAAATCACATTCTTCTTTAGGATTTTTCCAACTTAATCTGATCAAGATAATAGTTTTTCTGCAGATACATCGCTACATCACTTTTTGGGCCACCATTCATTTTAAACTCACAGTGACACAGTAACATCATGCAACGTATCCTCATTCAACGGTTCGTATCATATCTTACAGAAAGTTATTCCTCATTTTTCTTGTTTTCCTACGAATGTACTGCAACTACGGCTGTCAATCGATTAAAATTTCTAATCACGATTAATCGCACGATTGTCCATAATTAATCGCAAATTAATCACACATTTATCTGTTCAAAATGTACCTTAAAGGGAGATATGTCAAGTATTTAATACATTATCAACATTTATCAACATGGGAGTGAGAAACTACGCTGCTTTATGCAAATGTATGTATATATTTATTATTGAAAGTCAATTAACAACACAAAACAATGACAAATATTGTCCAGAAACCCTCACAGGTACTGCATGTAGTATAAAAATAATATGCTCAAATCATAACATGGCAAACTCAAGCCCAACAGGCAACAACAGCTGTCAGTGTGTCAGTGTTGCCCCAAAACTGCATGTGATTATCATAAAGTGGGCATATCTGTAAAGGGGAGACTCCTGGGTAACCATAGAACCCATTTCCATTCACATATCTTGAGGTCAGAGGTCAAGGGACCACTTTGAAAATGGCCATGACAGTTTTTCCTCGCTAAAATGTATCGTAAGTTTGGAGCGTTACTTAGCCTCCTTTACGACAAGCCAGTATGACATGGTTGGTACCAATGGATTCCTTGGGTTTTCTAATTTCATGTGATAAAAGTATCTTCACTGTAGCTTTAAAACTGAGCCCGCTACAACCTAAAAATCACAAGTTACGTTAATACGTTAAAGAAATTAGTGGTGTTAAAAAGAATTTGCGTTAATGCATTATTATCGCGTTAACTTTGACAGCCCTAATAGCAACACATGACACGCATGTCAATTTCCGCTCCAGTCTTTTCAAAATAAACTTCCGTCTTCACAGGAAACAATTTGGTTAGGTTTAGGCAATAAAACTACTTAGTTAGGTTTAGGCAATAAAACTACTTAGTTAGGTTTAGGCAACCAAACTACTGACTTAATTTCGTGGGATATACAGTATATGAATTACAGTGCATTACTTTTCATATGTATAGCTACGAACGGTGTATGCATCATCCTAAAAACATTACTACATGGCTTTGTCGAATACTCTATTCTGATTGGTCAATCACAGCGTTCCTCAGACGGTTATTTCTTTATAGCAGACTGTTGCTATGTATAACAGACCGTTGCTATGGGCGCAGTTCTGATGTCGAACTCTGGCGGACCGTTTTTGTGTCAAATTATTGATTTCTTAAGTAAGTAGCCGTGTAATAAGCAGGATAGAGTACAGCTAGAGGGTCATTGTTGTGAAATAAACCCCTTCAAGGCGACGCAAACGCCCTGTCAGGGTTTATTTCATAACAATGACCGGCTCACTGTACATTATCCCTTACTTAAATGATCTCTCTCCTACATTTAAACCCACCAGTAAACATGCTTTCTTCTCGTTCGTTTCCTAACAGCAGCCAGAACTGTTTATTTTCTCATCTGCAGCGCTCTTCTCAAAAACCAGTCCCACCATCACTTTTCCTGGATGCTAGTTTGTTATATACCAGAGACATAATATGGTCCCAGAGGGCTGGACCTGCTTTCTAGGTTGTGTTAAACTCGCCAGGGTGCACATGCTGGCGTCCGAGCAGGAGCTGACCCTTAAATCAGCAAAGTTTTGCCAACAGCAACTGAGAGCCACAATTATCTGCCCTATAGATAGGTAGGTTGTATACTGGGGGCCAGGGGCTGTGGAAAGGGAAGAGGCTGTCAGAGGGGGGGGGGGGGGGGGGGGGGAGGGCCTGAGTTAACCTCTGTGGCTCGTGTTTCTACTGTGCACTAATGGATGCCTGTCATCATTATGGACAGAAACAGGAGGGCGCCTGCCAGCTGCATGACCCCCATAAAACAGAACAGGAAATCCTAGCAGGGAATGAAAGGAAAAGAGATTCCTTCTCTTCTTTTTTTTCTACTCTTCTCTTCTCTTTAATGACCCTTCATTCACTCTTTGGCCTCTTGTTTATGCTGCTAAACTGCAGCGTCACTCATCATGAAACAGGAGAATAAGCCATCGTATGAAAGAAAGTCAAGGTGTTGAGAGTGCGGTAATATCTAAAATGATTAGTCGCTTTCACATCAGTTGCTCTGTTCATTTACCCCCGTTGTGTATGCCAGTGCAACCCCTCTGTTTTTCACTTCTGTTAACAGGCTCTCAGGCTGTTTTATAATGTTTCTGTCACGCTGGGAGGAACCTGTATAATCATTACATACAGTTGTTCACCCTTTGCTCTGTAAGCAAAGTCCAGGGTCTGTAATGTGACAGGACTTTGTCACACTTCTGTCAGTGGTGTCCAGTGAAACGTGACAAGCTCTTTATCAACGGGCCTTCCTATCAGATCCCCAGGAGTTCATGCACAAACACGCTGAACACAACGTCTCCAGGAAGCCAGATTCCTCATTACAGCCAATGAGATAGCAAGACAAGCTTTATTGTAGTTCTAAGGCTACACATTAATCCACTCTGTTGGAGCCTGCAGAGCCCGTCATGTGATAAGTCATTACCAGTAGTACAATCATCATTACCGTGGAATCTTTCAGGATGTGGCAACACTGAAAAACAAATGCCTTCGCAGTCCAAGCAGGAGCTACGGCAATAAAAAAAAAAAAAGGACATGAAAGAATCACATGATTTTATAAAAAAAGATGTGGCTCTGTGTGAGAGAGCAAGAAAGTGCACACACACATGATCGTCTGTAGCATAAGCATGTCTGCGTGTGTGTGTGTATGTGTGCCATGTCCATGGAGACGTCTGTGTGCGTGTGTGATCGCTGCATGATTCACGGTGTCACAACTGTGCGCAGAAGCGACTGGACATCCTGAGCGGAAACCACAGCCGTCGAAGCTGCGTTTTCCTGCGACATACAACCCAACACTCTCACAAAGAGTCACTTGACTGGACCCTCATATAGGAAGTGAAAGAGGAAGCCCCTCGTCCATCCTGTCCTCCATCCCAATCTCTGCTGAGCGCTTCACGTGAAGCCAGAGACGATCACCAGTGTGAGCCCTCACTGTTGCAAAACAACGGGTGAAAGAACTGGCTGAGGCTGGAAACGGCTTGCTACTGGGGGTCAAATGTCTGGTCAGTTGACATTTAGCCACACAAGATTAGTGCCAATCATTAGTGTGAATGCAGAATTCACTGATTGATCAACAGGCTTTGTTTGAAACAAAAGAATATTTACTCAGCTGATCAACTAATTCTTATTTGACAGGCCATTTTGTATCTAATCTCTGACAGTTTTTGTGAGGAGCTCTTAAACAAGATACTCAGTGTTTAGACAGTCTAGCTGGGCCAAACTGAAGCTGGGCATACACTGTACGAGTTTAGAAATGTTGTGTAATTCCTACTCCTACTGTACGAGTCGATCGTTTGCGATGTAAAGCCAAAGCTCACGGTTCACGGAGTGCTCGCACTGTACGTGTGAAATAGAAAAAAAAAGACGGCCTGTCGGCTTCTGAGGGCCGTTCTGGCTGTTGGCAGTTGTCAATAAAGATTCGTTTGCAAGCTCCGAGGCAGGTAAAGTTTGTTTGCTAGCAGAGGTCTGTACCATGGATGTATAAAGAGAACTGGATACAGCGTTGGAGGCGGGGCCCCGTTCATTCCTATAAAAGTTGCTCAGTAGTGCAGGATGCCAAAATGGCTCGACTTCCGACTGGAAAAGTAGCCGGATCTTCCGGCGATCTTCCGCATCCACTGGGCCCATTGAGCAGGCGCAGTAGCGTCCACTCTTTCGCATGGCTCGGTGACGGGGTCACAACCGTCACGGCGGCGTCACGGCGGCGTCACAGCTTGCTAACTCCGCCTCCCAGCCCCCGCTCCAGCCCATTTCACAACTTTTAGGACCTAATGATTTAGATAAGCTATAGGCTATTATAGGTTATTCAAGTGTTCGTACTGGGAAGTTGATTCACCTCAAAAACAATTATCCGCTTAGTTACAGATGTCTCTTACCCAATGTAAGTCTATGGGAAAAAGTATTTTTGGACCCAATGGCATCACGTGACGGACACAGAAGTTGCAGTACCGTCGTTTGGCCACTAAGAAAATTGGGATCAACGACCGGCGCTCTTCCCGGGGGCTTGGTCCGTACGAGTCACAATGCTAACAAGGCAGAAACGTGCTGCTTTGATCATCTGTGCCATCCTGTCTGCTGAAACGTCTAAAAAAAAGAGGTGCCGGCAAATATGGACTCGAAGGTGGCTAGGAAGATGTGTATCGCAGAGAGGATTGGAGGTAAGCTAGCTACGTTTTACTCTATCTATTGTACATTGTTATCTTGAAAGCTACGCTGTGATTACTGTAAAAAGAGGAGAAAAAAGGCACAGACGTTGGGGAATCGGCTCGTGGCTCTGCTTCAACTGTGCGAGAGCCTGTGGACGGCCGACCAAAATTTCTGACGTCAGATATTGATCTGACTGTCCGACGGACGGTCGGGACACTGTACACTGCACGGCAAATGACCCCCGACGAAGCTGAAATTCGGTCCGACTCTAAAATGAGTCGTGCGGCTCAAAATTGGGGTCAGAAACGGGCTAAAATCGTACAGTGCATGCTCAGCTTAACACTGTCCAGAGAAGATGGGTATGATATCACACATGGAAGTGGTGAGTAATGTTTGACTGTGGGGTCCGTTGGCCCGGCCTTCCCTCATGGCTCGAGGCCTCTGGCTGTGTTCATTGGTGACAGTGTACGTAGCCCGGCAGCCTGCATTCCTCTGCCTCTCCCCACACAATGGTGAGTATCTGCAGCATTCCTCTGTCTGTGTCCGCTGTCTGAGATGCAGCCAGGCCTTGGCAAACCGCTGCACTCAGCCAAGAGGTTGGCACCGACAGATTCGGACGGACACGTTTGAACGGCAGCCATCTATAGGCGTTGTGTAAAAGTGTGTCGTAGTTGAGTGGACATCTTAGTCACTATGTACTAAAAAGGCCTCTGCAGAAGAGATTTAGAAATAATTTAGAAGATGATGATGCTTCCTGCTTCATCATCTAGTTCTGACTTTTTTTTTCCGTGCAATCGTTCCCCCTCTCCATCTGTTTTTAAAAAATGCAAGCGTGTCTATTCTAAATCGTTTTCACTGCTCTTTATCCTTCTCCAGCTATTTTGCTTTCTCTCTTGTTCTGATGCCACAGCCGTGCAGACACCTTTCCCTCCTGCTGACTCAGTAGCCAGCCTCAGGCGCTGTGGGCTCGGGGTGTTGGTGGCGGGGAGGAGGAGGGGGGTTGGGGTAGTGTGAGGCTCCCACATCAGGCCAACCAGCCTATCACATGCGAGGGAAAAGAGCTGGCTAATCGTTTCTACAATGGCACCCTGCACACTGTCACACAGTACCACAAACCGCTCTCCTCGCCCAACACTTCTACTGTATTATTCCGCCGTTGCTTAGAAATCCTCATGTGATGTATGTAAGTGCGCAAAAATACCACACGCGAACAAAGAAATGCACAGAAAGACCACACCTACTAAAATACATCCGTGCATGCAATGCAAAATATATGCAAGCATATACACTTACATTGCACCCGATTTTCTCCAATATTGCACGTGCAAATACACACGTACACTTAAGGTTGTTCAATCTAAAAGGCTGTAGCATTTCCGATGGTTTTAGTTTATGTTAAGGTTTAATATTTCACCCGATTATGTAATTTACAAATTACATCAAGACGTGTAAAATTATATTTATTGGAGACAAAACAAATGAACAAAAAAATGTAACTAAACTAATTTAATAACAAAATTCTTCAATAATAATTGATGGTGAGTTTTACTCTCTGCACAGCAGTCATCTGAGTAGGTTTACTGTTAATGGGTATATTTACGAGTCCACTTTTAAAATAGAAGAAAATTGAACTGTGCCTGTAAACAAAGTCTTATGCCGTATATAAGAGCCACTGATTAATGAGCCCTTCCCAATAACATTACAATATAGGAGGAGCATTATTCATTGCCATAACCATCTGGTTATTTTCTGCTACATCCTTGATGTTCACAAACGCACTCATCTACGTCATGTACTCCCCGAGCAGCGAGCCGACCTTCAGGGATTAGGCCTGTTTTCAGAAGAAAAGTGTTTTTGCACCTGTGGTGTGATTTTAGAGCTGCTTTCCCTCAACAGACCGGTGAGGTCAAAAACCGTCAGGGGTCACACATGAAAAGAGAACCTGGTTTCCAGGTTAAAGGGTGGCGCCGTTAACGGAGCCACCTGCCCGGCTCGATTCTCACAGAGGGGGAACGGTGAGAAAGTCTCCTCTGAGGGTGAAAAACTGTCTTTTCAGCACACAGGCCATCACAGAGATTATGAACTCAATTTACAATGTGACCACTTATCACACATTATCACAATGGCCTTGGAACTATTACGGTCATCCAAATATTATTGTAGTCCTGAACTGAGAGCGATCTGTTGTCAGGAAATTTGCTGGTGGATTTCAAAATGTAACAGGACAGAAAAAAAAAAAAACAAGTGAAAAAATTCCTCCGGAGCCGGCCGGAGGAGCGGCGAGTGTGTGCCGAGGTTGTTGTTTCTCTCTTCCTCTGTTAACGAGTGCAATGAGGAAGAGAGCAGAGGGGAAGCCTGATTTCCACTCCATTTTATCTGTGCCCGACAGCCCCTGCCAGGCAGCCCCCTGTGCTCTCACATGCCGGGGTCCCACAGGAAGCAGCGCTCCACGAAGGGCAAAGGTCACGGAAGGGGAGAAAGCCACTCGTCCTTTCATTCACCAGCAAACCAACAAATACACAACACCGTGACTGTTACTGCGCTCCTTCCTTTGGCCGTCTTATAATAATAATAATAATAATAATATGATAATGAAGTAACACGACTTCTTGATATGCATACTGTGAATATATTTGAAAAACGTATAGGGGCATAGTTTAATTTTAGAGTAGAAAGTTATAGTGGAAGCGATGTTTTTTGTGCTTGTGGTCTTTGCAGCTACGCTGCAAATAAATTTGTAAATTTACTTTCACGTTTATATATTATATATTATCTCAAAGACTTCAGTACCATAGTTTTATGTAGTGTGCACAGATGTTGTTTTGTATGAATTTCCTTTTATGGATTTAGGAATTTAAAAGCATGTGTATATTGAGAGGATGATATTCAAAAATGTTGGAATAGCTCTCATAAGAATAACAAATACGAGACTAATACTTATATGGTGTATTAGAAACTGAGAAAATTGTGCATGTGAGGTAAATATTTTTTGTAGGATAGTAATTCTATCAGCAGATGAGACACAATTTTAAAAAGTCACAATAGGTTTATTGATCCATAGCAAATTAAAAACAATAGTGGATGAATAACAATTTGCATAAATCATATATTATCTTAAAAAGAAAAGCAAATACGGAACACATCTGTCCAGCAGAATCAGCTTCATAAAAAATAATAGAAATGTCGTTTCTAGCATAATTCTTCTCGGTATTGTTTTCTATTTGAAAAGGAACACAAAATATAATTTGAGCTACAAAAACTAAGCAAAGCAAAATCAGCAAAAATGAAGATTGAGGAGTAACTGAAGCAGAAGCATTAACGTTGTGTATTAATAAAAAGGGAATATTCTCTGATTTCAAGTATCTCCTTTCAGACAAAATACAGATACGCCTGTATAAAATAAAAACATCTCACACATGTCCTGCATGCATGCTTCATTGTAATTTTCCATTAATAACTTGTTGCCTAGTTGAATCTATTACAATTATTTGAGTGATATCCTTAAGTCCAATATTAATTACAACTTGATGGATCCATGGGGCTGTTTGTTAAAGAGCAATGCAAGTTGTCAACATAATGCCTCCCCATGGAAAAGAATCAGTTCTGCAGGAAAACTAACAAAGTCACATTAAATACTCGGGTGAGGAAGGGTTGTCACTGGTAGACCCAGTTTCGTGGTAACAGTTCGCACCGGACAGCTTCTCGCATTTTTGTTTGTATGCATCCCTCTCCCGCATCAGCCTGTTTAGTTCATGTTTCAGCTGCTCGACCTGTGACACCAGGCTGGTCTTTTCGTGCTCCAAAACGTGCTTCTGCTGGACGCGCTTGTAGCGGCAGGACTGTGCGTAACCTCGGTTTTTCAGGGTCCGGCGCTTCTGCTTCAGACGCATCACTTCGTCCTTGCCGAGGCCTCTGAGGAGCCGATTGAGCTCCCTGACGGACATGGACACCAGCTGGTCGTCCGAGAAGTGCTCGTCGGAGTTGGATCGCCTGTCGTGGCGGTGGTGCGCACCGAACACCTGGTCGTGGTCGTCGTCGTCCGGCGACAGAGGGGACTCGCACCCGATGTCATCTTTGATGTAAGGCTCTTGGCAGTGGCTGCCGGGCATGCCTTGCATGTCGGGGTGACCCGGGAGTCCCGGGTAGTGCTGGACCGGCTCGGCGAGGTGGCCGTACCCTTCGTACTCGGCTTGGAAAGGTGGCGGATGGTGGCCGTGGGGCACGGATGGGTGTCCCTGCTGCGCCGTGGCGCCGATCAGGGCCTCCATCGCGTCCTCGGGTGTCAGCCCGAAAGCTTGCGGGTACATCTGCTGCGGGTAACCCCCGTTGTTGGGTATCCAGAACTGGTCTCCCCCGGGGTTGTTTCTCTGCTCGCTCGGATTGAGGTTCGGCGAGGAGGGCACCGAGTTACAAGGTGTGCTGCCCGGGGTGGAGGAGACGGAGTCCGGTCTCTGGAGCTGGCTGCACGGCCCGATGAAGGAGCGGTCGATCCCCTGCATCGCCTCCTTCTTCACGCCGAACTTCATCAAGTCGAAATCGCTGACGAAGTCCATGGTGTTTTTCTGCAGTCCCAGATGTGAGTGCGCCTCGGCGGTCATTTTTTTTAACTGGCAAGCTGGTCTCTTCAAAGAGCTCCGATGTGTCCACACAGCTATTTCATACAGTCAGCGAAAGCGCGCTTACTTTCGAAAAAATGCCAGTAATTCCAAACTTTGATTTTAAGCTCAGAAGGAGGAGGAGAAAAAACCCACGCGTGCTGAAAAAGCCTCCTTGCTTGTGAAACCTTGTGAAAGTCTCTGCACCGCGCAGCCCGTTCGGCTTCACACACACACACACTGGATGTCCACGGATGATGCCAGCGGACTGGACGCACCTCTGCCTGCTCAGGAGAAGCGCACTTTCTTCATAAAGCTGCATTGGCATGATGTCACGCCTTCCAGGCTACACCTCCACGCTGCTCTCCAATGAAAACACGCTGAGCGAGGCGATTTGCATAAAAGCTGCTACGGGTCTGTCCCCCCCCCCCCCCTCACCCCCCCTCACCCCACCCCCACCCATACGAGCTGGTCGTGATGATCATTTGACCAAAACCTATAAATGTCTGCACAGCGGTACGTTACCTTCTGCAATGTGTTTTTTTTCCCTGTTTGACTTGTCCTCCATTTTACATTTAGGGCCTATTTATCCCACAGGAGTGTTTAGATTTATCACAGTGTGGTCAAATACCAACACACCCACACTTGTCTAGGCACTATACTTCTATTGTTTATCAAGCAAATCCTCTAAACATATGGGATCACTCTTGCCTACTTCAAATATATCTTAATATAATTTTATATAATTCTCTTTCAGCTTTAATTTGGTTTCTAATAATGTCTGAATTTGAGGTGATTTATACATGTTGTCACGACTGCTTAATTTCACTTCACAACAACAAAAAGGAGGCTGCAAGACAATTCGTTTGACCCTATTGTGGTCGCTGTGCTCTTTGGTTGGTGCGCAGGGAAACACTGACATCTTGTGGCCACTAGGCGACACTGCACAAGTCTCAATCTCAATATCCACTCTGAACCATCACATGCATAACAAGGAGCAATTGTATTTCTGTCTGTAAACTGAGGCTCGTGTTTTATACGTAAATGAACTAATTGAGAGTGTGTTCACTCCTTTGTTGTAAGCAGAACATTCATGTTGTTAGATCAGGTCAGATGAAAACAATTTAGAAACCATCATCACATAACAGGGATCTGACACCTTCCATGTTCTGTGTTTTACTATATATATTAGGGCTGTCAATTGATTAAAACATTTAATCGCGATTCACATGATTGTCCATAGTTAATCGCGATTATCGCAAATTAATCACACATTTTAACTGTTCAAAATGTACCTTAAAGGGAGATTTGTCAAGTATTTGATACTCTTATCAACATGGGAGTGGACAAATATGCTTGTTTTATGCAAATGTATTTAAATATTTATTACTGGAAATCTATTAACAACACAAAACAGTGACAAATATTGTCCAGAAACCCTCACAGGTACTGCATTTAGCATAAAAATATGCTCAAATCATAACATGGCAAACTCAAACCCAACAGGCAACAACAGCTGTCAGTGTGTCAGTGTGCTGACTTGACTATGACTTGCCCCAAACTGCATGTGATTATCATAAAGTGGACATGTCTGTAAAGGGGAGACTCGTGGGTACCCATAGAACCCATTTTCATTCACATATCTTGAGGTCAGAGATCAAGGGACCCCTTTGAATATGGTCATGCCAGTTTTTCCTCACAAAAAGTTAGCATAAGTTTGGAGCGTTATTTAGCCTCCTTCACGACAAGCTCAAATGACATGGTTAGTACCAATGGAATCCTTAGGTTTATCTAGTTTCATATGAAATCGGTATATCTTCACTCTAGCTTTGAAACTGGCTTAGTGATATATTTTATGGATATTTCATATTATATTCAATGCATAACAATAACGGTACAGAACAAGTGATAACTGTAAAATTAATCCAAATAGTGAACGCAATAACTGCAGGAAGTTTTGTGTAAAACAAGCGATTCGGATGAATTTTGAGCAGATTATTTCCTGTGAATGTTGCATCAAAGTTGAGTTTTCCTGGTATTTTTAGGGACTTTTAATATAATTCTATGTGTTGTGTATTTTTTTTTTATTTAAACAATCATACATACTTAATAGGCTTTGTTTTCTTCTCCCTGACACTTGGCCATTATTCTATTAGCTCTTTGGTTGTTTTAACTGCATACTTTTCTAATGCAGGACGAGGCTGTTTAGCACAGAGGGAAGTCTCTGTAAATATATATAATAATCCAAACTTTAAAATCAACAATTTAATTTAGTATTCTTCACAGAAATGAATGAAATGCTGAGATAAAGGACAACTGTATATTATTTTTAAAGTTGTCTTTCACCCCTTAAAATCCAGAAGGCCTCGCGACCCCCCGTGAACCTTTGGCGACGCCTAGTGGGGGTCGGGTGGTACTGTGAACTACAGCACCAAATACAGTACACAATCCAGTAACTACTTAACCTTAGATATCCTGATCATGTACGCACCCATGTTGGCAGAACTGGTTTCAGGTACTCTGCACCTTTTAAATGGAATGAATTGCAAACTGCCTTCAAACTAGAGTCTTGCTTTCCCCTTGGACATTTTAAAGGTTTATTATCTGGTGTTTTTTTATGATTCTTGTAACTTTTTAATTTCTGTTTATTGTGTAGTTGCGCTGTTTCCGTTTTGCTGATTCTGTTCTTGTGAATATTTCGCAGGTCTCTCTTAGAAAAGAGATCTTAATCTCAATGAGACTGCCTGATTAATTAAAGATTAAATTAAAAAATAATTCCAGGCTCTATCACTCCTGTTTTGAAAGTTACAATGCTAAGAATTCTGGGTTATTCTCGTGTAGGATTACTGGAAATATGAGTTTCAACATTTGATATCAGCTTTATGCTGGAGGAAATGTGGGAAGACAGGAGATCATTCACATATCTTCTGGGACTGTCCAGTACTGCAGGGATTTTTCGCAAGATATAAAACAGAAGATATAAAAATTATGAAAATTGCTATCCAAATGGATCCTGTGTTGTTTTTACTTGGAGAACCACCCCAAAATGCAACGGGCAAAGACCAAAGATATATACTATGTATACTGCTACTGGTTGATCGAAAAATGAAAGCTGTAAATTGGAGGAGAGTGTTTTCGCTGACGCAAACCCAATGGACTCAGAGACTGAAACAGGTCTACACAATGGAAAATATGACAGCAAAATTGAAGATGGACATTTTTCTACAAAGATGGACTCCAGTTATGTTGTACTGGACTGTCTACGTGTTAGGATGTGGACAGATGTACTTGGAAAAAAAAAAAAAAAAAAAGCCCTCTGTCAAGGACTGTTCAACCGTGTTATTTGATGTATGATACTGACTTTGAAATTTAAATGAAACTTTACGGGGTTTTTTAAAAGTATTGCGCAAATATGGAACATGTGCACACAGAGCTCAAAGCATCTGCAGGAGAGCCCTTAGACACTTCATTAATTTTAGGGCTTTTAGTCAGTTAGTCGACTAATCGGTCGTTTTGGTTTTTGTCGTCTAAGATTTCTTTAGTCAATTAGTCGTTTTTTATGCTTTTTTTCACTTTGAATGAAACTCATGAGCACATCTGTGGTAAACACAAGATTTAAAGCGGAGCTTTTGTGCGATTCTTTGTGGAGAAACTTTTAACAGATCTGTCGCTTAAATCAACTAATCGATTAGTAAAATCCTATGAGTGTTAGACTAAGAATTTCTTTTCTCAGTCCTAGAGCCTGATTTTACAGTAGGTCGAGCCTCAGCCCGACAGCCAGAGAAGAGCAAAGCATCCCAGCAGAAATCATGAGTCCCCTGACAACAGCTCAGTAACATCTCTGACACATTAAAAACATGGCATGTTGCAGGATGTGCTGTCTGATTCGGGGATGTCACCCCAAGCGGGACACATCTGCACAGGATGTCAAAGGGTTAAGTGACAGTTCCTGCCCTGAGATGACCCTCTCAGCCAGGCACTGCTTACTCTAAAGATAGTGAAAGCTTCACTGACAAGACAGAGGACTCGAGCCAAAACCAATAGAAAGTGCTGTCTGAGAACGCAGAGGCATTGTTTCACTCGGTTTCAGTTGCTGGGAATAAAGGAAAAGAGGAGACAGTGTGACTGAGCAAAGACGGCTCAGGAAAACATATTAGGATTTATGTCGGCATGGCAGACTGACAGTATGTGGTATAATTAATGCTAATGATAGGATGCTACTAACAACCTAAGTGCACATCACCAGCAGACATAATTTGCCACAAAAACACATGCTTAAAAACAGCCACACCTCCTGAAAACATTTCATTTCTACACACAAATATAATCGATAATAACCATCATAGCATCAAAAGCTCTTGAAACAAGGCTTCACTTATCTGCATCCGAGAACTGAGACCATTACGCAGACACGGATATTAAATTGATATTAACTCTGTGTGCCAACCCACCTACAAACTTCCCCAATCATGCAACTACTTTACAAGAAGGCAGGATTTATATGCTGCCTGAGAGGCTGGAAGCACGGATGCCTTCACATCCCGAGGCCCATTTTGCATGACCTGTGTTGCCATCGATTACGAAACTGATGCAGAAACCACATATAACAGAAGACAAGGGCTGCGGTCGCAAAGCCACTTTTCCTAACCACTTTTCCTTGACCTCAATGGAAAACGTCCTGAGGTCAAGGAAAGATGTGAAGGAGAATTCATAAGGACTTAGATAACCGTGGTGCTCAGAGAATTAGACTGCACATTTCTTGGGCTCCGTAATTATGATGCAACGGCGGCGGATATTAGTGACGCGGGTCTGCTGTGGTGAAACTACAATGTTCTGAAGATGGACCACAAAAGGCGCATGTTCGCCCCATGCGGTGTTAAATAGGTCTTTCGGTGACAGACTCCTTCACACGTGTGTGTGAAAGAGAGATAACGCTGGTCCTTCTGCTGCTGGAACACTTCACATCAACACATAATAAAGGATTATTATAAGTCTCACTTGTAAAAGAGGGTTTAATCTCAATGTGACTTCCTAGTTAAATAAAGATTATATATATATATATATATATATATATATATATATATATATATATATATATATATATATATACCTAACGTGGGCAACCAGTGACAAATATTACTTAATTACCTAGGTTTAAATAAAAAAAGGAATAGCCTATAGGCTACCAGTCACAAAAGTTTATATGATAAATATTGAGTTATTTTTTTTAGTTATGGTGAAGTAGTAGAACCATTAAATTCATTTCAAATTCATTTCTTCCTACTCTATTTCGGACTTAATGTTTATTTATGTTGATTATTTCTTTATTGACAGTTTGCTATATGTTTACTGTTCATTTTATGTTATTCTTTTTTTTATTTTTTACTTATTTGTCACTTGTTCGAAATAACTATATAGAAATAAAGTGAAACGAAATGGTCCACTCATATTTATCAACAAGAATCCCATTAGAATATGACTGTATGAAAATAATATGCAAGATAAATATATTGTTTGTTTTCATGAACGGCATAATGTTCATCGCTTTAAATGTTGCGACCGCAACGAATTGTGGGGCGGCGTTATCTCCTTTCCTTTGGTAAAGGATGGTCCAGTGTATCCTATGCTGAAGGAGATAATAAAGGAAGCATTGAAGCACCTTTCCTCAGCATTTAGAGAATTTGAACAGCTCTTATAATGGCTGCTACTGAGATACTTCTGGGTCATTTCCCTCAGTTAGGAACCTTCATAGCAAAAGAGACTTTTCGACTGCAACCAGGCACTGCCAGTAGCATGCTTTTCTGTTGCCAGACAACCATATGACGACCTTTAAAACGTGACCTCATTCAAGTTCATCTAATGCTACCAGGCGGACACATAACGGTGTGTCTTCATGGAAGTTGTAACATCCATAGTCACCACAGAAAAAACAGAGTTTCATCTGGCTAGTGTTGAAAAGCACAGCCTGAATCACAACATCCATTAACTGGCTGCAGCTGGCTGATTATAGCACCATGAAGGCGATTAGCAAAGGGTTATCATGTGGGTATCAACAGTCGTTCACTTGTTTCTCTCAAAATATTAAATAAAATGTGACTACTAGACAAGTCAAAGATGTCAACAAGAAAACTAGTGATAGCTTCAAGAGAAAACAGAAATGTCAACACCGGACAGTTTTCTTTTGGTGGATACATTCGGACTGTTTCCGTCTGTGGCATCCTGACAGAAATGTACCATGTTTTTATTTCCCTTTCTGTCTGTATACACAACATCTTTCCCACATGGCAATTGGGTTCTGTGTGTTTCAATGGCTATTTTGTAAACACAAAAGGCCATAACTAAAAGGTAGCCTCACTTGCCCTCCAGTCCACACATAACAAACATGGAGCGAACAAGTAGCATGAGGAGAAGAGCCATGGCCAGACAACATAAAGGAGAAGTCATGATTGCTGGAGAACAACTCAGGTATGAAGAGAGAGAGGAGGGGGGGGGATATGACATCTCTATAGTCACGCTTATTAAGGTTAAACATGTGGCTGATTTGAATTTCAAGGTTGAGACTACACGACGGAAAGCTGATCAAGGACCGACGCTACCACCTTCGCACGTATCCTAACTGCTTTGTGGCACAGGAACTTATAGACTGGATGGTGAGCCATAAGGAGGCTCCAGACCGAGCAACAGCTATCTGCCTCATGCAGCACCTCATGGATCATGACATCGTTCACCACGGTAAGAAGGACGCAACAACACACCGACCTACCTACACCTATACCTTCTGTACAAATAAAACAAAAATGTTATTGTTGCTTTATGTAGAGAGCTACTAATTTCAAAACTTAATAGAAACTGTATGTTGTCTTTTCTTAGTCTGTGATAAGAGGTCAGTATTGAAGGATGCCAAAATGCTGTACCGTTTCCGCAAGGATGACGGCACATTTCCCTTCAACACAGAGGTGAAAATCTTCATACGAGGACAACGACTCTATGAACAGTAAGAGCTTTTTGCTGGGACTCTCTTATTTGACCTTCAAGTGTACTGTCAACTATAGTCGTGATCACATACACACCAATATGATTAAAGCTGTAGTAGGCAGATTGGAGCAAATATGATTTAAAAAAAAGTTACTTTTATAAAACGGTCACTATATCCTGACAGTAGTGCATGAGACAGGTAATCTGAAAAACATCGTGTGCCTCTGTGTCCTCCGGTGCTCCTAATGGCATCCGCAAGATTTCACAGAGGAAATCAACCAATCAGAGCCAAGCTGGAGCCTGCTGTCTTTGAGCAGCTGTCAATCACACTGGCTTTAAAATCTCAAACACAGCAAGACAGTAAATCTCCTGTCAGATACAAATTGGTAACTTTGTCTGTTGAAATGCTCCTTGCAGCACTTTTAAAAAAGTCATTTTCATGTCATGACGCATTTGATCTGTGTTTTCGTGTCTGTTTCTTCAGTCTCATAGGGGACAAGAACTCCATTCTGCAGCTGAGAGAGGAGCATGGCGTTGCATATCATCGCTCCTTTCCCGGCTGCCAGTTGATTGACTGGCTCCTTCAGAACGGAGAGGCAGAGAGCCGCCGTCGGGGACTGGAGCTGTGCCGCGCATTGCAGGAGCATGGCATCATTCAGCACGGTGAGGGGAGTCCTCAAATGCCCTTTGATGTACGGCACCAATGAATGAATGAGCGGTCTGCCTGTCAGCGGCTGCTGGCAGTGGGTGGCCAGCTGGTACATTTGCAATCTAAAGCAAGTACACTCATCCGTTCCCATTCATTTTAAAATGTGTTGTGTGTGCTCTCTCTCCCAATCCCACCACTAGTGGCAAGGAAGCATGATTTCTTTGACAGTGGACTGCTCTATCAGTTCTGCATCAATTTCCGCCGCAGACGCCGCCTGTCTGAACTGTTACATGAAAGTGAACAAGATGACGACAAAGACGAAGGTGTGGCCGTGTCGACACATGAGGACACCCATCCTGATAGCCCATTTGTTCTGCGCAAAAACCCACCTCAGGGGGGCAACAGTGCTTTCCAGTCTGGTAAAAAAACAATTCTCTGCCCGCTTTTTGTGTTATATACACTTTGTTGTGAATGCTAATTATTGCATGATAATTTTACTACTTATTCAATAACAGTGGGGTCAAGTGAAGATCTGAAACAAGTTACCAGTGGGCGTCGAGGCAGCTTGAATTCCGTTCAGCTTCACTCTGCTGGGTTTCCACCTTTCGTCCAGCTGTCTTCAACTTCAGTGAGATGCAATCCTAAATCAGGCAAGAGTGTAATCAATATTCATGTGACAAATATTTCAAAATAGACAAAGTATTTGGTATATTGAGGTCTCGGGCTGCACAATTAATTTAATTTTTATCGAAATGACAATATGGCCTACTGCAATTTTCAAATCACAGCAGGTGCAATATTTTTAAAGGCGAAATATGTGTCAAAATACCATTTTATATTAAATATTGTGGTGCTGCAGAGATGTCCTGGCCTACACATCATATTCTACAGACTTAAGAAAACATCTTTGTTTGGTACAGATCCCCCAAATCACACCATAATCTAAATTGAATTTGCTTTTTAATGAAAATGAGAATATTGATGTAAAAAGATCATTCCCTCTAATATTGCAAATCATATCACAATTGCAATATCAGTCAAAATAATTGCAATTAGATATTTTTTCTAAATTGTGCAGCCCTATTGAGGTTCAAAATTGTAAAATGGTGAATGTTGAAATGTTTTAACACTTTCACAGTACTTAGAAGAAATTTTACACATCAAGAGATATTGGCACCTGGGGGACCTTTCATCAAGAAAGTGTTGACGGTGAGTTTATTGAATTTATCATAGATATTTAAGAGCTAATATTTATAGCATCTCTAGGATTTTAACAATATTAATTCAGTATAACCTGAACAAAACTGGATATGTAAAGCATGTATCTGTGATGCTAGTAACAAAACTAAAGTACGATCCCAACCAACTTTATTGTAGCAGGTTCAGTTTTAAAGCCAAAGTGAAGTTACTGAAATCATATGAAACTAGAAACTAGAAAATCCATTGGTACCATGCATGCTAGAAAAACTGGCATGGCGACTTTCAAAGGGGTCCCTTGACCTCTGACCTCAAGATATGTGAATGAAAATGGGTTCTATGGGTACCCACGAGTCTCCCCTTTACAGACATGCCCACTTTATGATAATCACATGCAGTTTTAAGCAAAAAAACATGCAGTATTTTGAATGCAGTATAAAGTGTTATTTTCACCTATTCTAAAAAGTATGTATTTGAATATTTCTCCATACTGGGGTACCTAAACAGTCTTGGAATAACATAAAATGGCTATCACTGTAAAGCTGAGACTCTTGTGGATCCAATGAGCCCATTTGTATTCATGTGTGATGATGTTAGTCCCCATAGTAGCCATTTCATTGTAGTGAGACCATTTTTTTAAACTTGCCCTCACTGTATAAAATGACCTGTGGTGACCTCTAGGATAAAACAGCCTCATGAAACTTTACAGCCACAAACTAGAGACCTAGAGCATTCAGAGGATGGATGGCTTTCCTAGGTAGGTTGACAATAAGGGGGTTTCTGAGCAGTTTCCAGAACAGAAGTGCTCGCCATCTAATTGCCGAAAAATGCAATTCTTGCAGAAATCTCAAAATGTCAGACGTTTTTGATACCAAATCACAGCATGGCTTTTTCTATGGTGTTCCTCAAGATCTTAATTTGGTATTTTGGGAGGATTAGTGATCATTTTTTAACAATTCTCGAGTGGTAAAAAATCTCAAATTAATTTTCAAGTTCCCAGCTTTCAGATGATGTACGCCACATCTATGTACTGTTGACCTACTACCTCCCCTAAAGACCCTGTGTACTCCCCTAAACAAAGACAAAATCGGGTCTATTGTGGATCTCAGAGGGTTAAAATGGAAACTTACAAGTCTTGACTATATAGATTCCATTTAATTACCTATAATGTGTAATTTAACTCACCTTCCTGCCATCACAGGTGATAGGAGATGACCTGGGCTGGGGTTTTGTTGTCAGAGGCATGGCCCCCTGTTACGTGCAGGCTGTTGACCCTGGAAGTCCTGCAGCCGCTGCTGGAGTTAAGGTTAGATATATATGTTACACACATGGCACACTGAAAATGGTAGCATAAACTCAAAGGAGATTTAAAACAGCACACATTTGATTCAGAAACAAAAATAAGACCTGTGTACCTCTTATCATCTTCTTTAGGTGCGGCAGTTTGTGTGCCAGGTGAACGGACGGTGTGTTCTCTACCTGGACTACAGGACCGTCTCCAGACTGGTGGTGACTGGGCCTCGCACTGCTGTACTGGAAGTTATGGAACCGCTGGAATAGATAGATAGATCGATAGATAGATGGATAGATGGATAGATACTTTATTGATCCCGAAGGAAATTTAGGCATCCAGTAGCTTAGACATCAAGTCCCAACACCAATACACCTTAAAAAAGATACAATCAAATAGAATAAAGTGATATAAAATAAAAAATAAGATAACATAAGTACAGCAGTGAAGTGACAGTGTGCCAATGGTGCAAATAGTGAAAATAGTAGTAGTGCAAATATAGAAGAGTATATTAATATATAGCAGAGTATATTATAATGTATGATATAGTAGTGCAATGACAACAACAACTGTTTGTCTTGTTTCAGACACAACTAACTGTACATTTGCTGTGACTGAAACACAATATCATGAAATGTAATAAATTATAGACTAGTATGGCCAGAGTCCTTTGCCATGTGCTCATTCCTGAGGGGGAAGAATCAATCAATGCACATGGTTACCTTGCAGCAGGAGTAACTTTAGATAACTACAGTATAAAGAGGTTGTGTTTTCATGAAACCTGAGCAATAAATGTCAGCTTTTTTATGACTGAAAATACAACACCGTGAAATGTAATAAATTATAGACTAGTATGGGCAGAGTCCATGCCATGTGCTCATTCCTGAGGGGGAAGAATCAATCAATGCACATGGTTACCTTGCAGCAAGAGTAACTTTAGGTAACTACAGTATAAAAAGGTTGTGTTTTCATGAAACCTGAGCAATAAATGTTATATTTTTTATGACTGAAAATAAAAAAATTATACTGATGAGACCACAATGAATACGAACTTTTCGGGCAGAGAATTGATCATCCAGCCTCCTGCCTCCTCCAGCTCCCTGCTACGACGACTTCCGTCTTTTTGTCGTCGCCATTTTGGATCGAGAGTTGGCTCACTGGTAACAGATAACGGAGGCTAACTAACAAGCTGGCCTGGACCCCACCGGTGCGAGTACAACAAATTACCCAGAGGACACTGAGTGGTTCCTGGCAGTCATCATCTTTGTAGTCTTTCACGAGATGTGCACCGTTCTGGCTTCGTCTCCTCCAGCTTAGCAAGCGGCAGCTGCGGCAAAAAGCAGATGTAAGGAGCTAACCAGCTAGCTCAGTAGGCTAGCCGTGTAGCTTAGCAACAGCACCGGCTTCGAGGAGAGCGAACATCACCATCAACCCGACCCGCTGCTTTACGTCTTTGTTAGACATTTATGTAGTGAGGGGCAACCAGTGGGAACGCTAGAACAGACGTATCACAAGGTGAGTAAAGTGCATCTTTTGAATTTGACAGTGAATTGCTATGGCAACGCTAGCTTCGATGCTAGCTGAGTGACCTAGCCAGACATGAGCTAACGCAGGCTAACATACTAACGCTAGCTCATAATGCTAACAACATGTGCAGTAAAAACTGTGATTTACATAGTATGCGCATACGTATTACAGACTTGGTGGAGCAAGGGAAAGGTCACAGAGCTGCTGCTGCTTGTGTGTTTTCAGTGTGTCTGATCAAAAACCAGCACTTAGCCCAGTTAATGAAAGCTAACTTGAAGCATAACCCGCTGAAAACGGTGCTGGGCCCCCTGAAGAAACTGAAGTATTGGAACAAAGATAATGAAAACCCCTGACATCACACAAGTAAATACATTGACCCGGATTTGTTGAAAGGGCGTGTCGCCTGGTAATGAATTCCCACTCCAATGATTGGTGGTAATCATTGATTTAACAATAGGGGTAAATTTACAATCTGTATATATGTATATGCCTATGTATATACTCCAATATACCCTCACTTGTATTTATTGTCTTATCAGCACTTTACTAATTTGCACTCTGGTTAGATGCAAAACTGCATTTCGTTGTACTTGTACCTGTACTATGTGCAATGACAATAAAGTTGAATCTAATCTAATATGAAATAATGAGCTTGCTGTGCAGATTGAGCCTGCGTCAAACTAATAAGCTGTTTTATGTTCTGTTTGTTTGTAAGGAGAGATGTATCAACTTCCGGTGAATAACCTTCCAAGAATCAGGAGAGCTAGGAGACAAGTGAAAAGAGCACTTGAAGACATTGGACTGGAGTACTGCAAGGAGGCAGTGGAGGTGAGTTTATTTTAGTTGCATGCGAGCAGAAACTCAAAATTAAATTGAGAAACATGTCTTATTATGGAGGTTATAGATGATTTTCGTTAGGGATGCACCCATACCGGATCGGGTATCGTTGACAATTGGGCAGATCTATTCAATTTAATTCTATGTTTATATACATTATACACTGGAATTTTAATTTTATTTGTTGCTGCATTAAAAAGGTTTACACTTGAATTGTAATTCCTGTTAATTTTGAAGATTTTTCTTGTACACATGCTTTTGAAAGTTATTGGTGTACGATTTATTATTTTAATAATAAATAACGATTCACTAAATTTATAACTATTTATTTGTTACATTTTGTTTTACAAAGTTAGGAAAGCATTGTTTAACTCAAGCCTGATGTTGCCTCATGGAAGAATGATCCCAGTCACTTTCACACAGCGAGGCATAAAGCTTATTAATTAAACACTGGTATCGAATCGGTACTCGGTATCGACTGATACCCAAAGCCCAGGTATCGATATCGGTATCGGGACTGAAAAAGTCAGATCGGTGCATCCCTAATTTTCATTCATATTTCAAAAGATAGTTGTAGGTGTGTATTTTGAATCTCTCTTGACAGTCTTAAATGTCTATTTAGAAAATGTTTTATCTCAAATGTGAGGGCAATTAAAGCTGAAGTATGCGAGATTGGAGCAAATATGATTTAAAAAAAGTTATTTTTATAAAACGGTCGCTATATCATGACAATAGTACATGAAATAGGTAACCTGAAAAAAATCATGTTCCTCGTTGTCCTCCGGTGTCCTTCGGTGCTCCTAACTGCATCTGAAAGATTTCACTTACCGGAGGAAAACAACCAGTCAGAGCTGATCTGACGTCTGCTGTCCAGCTGCCGTCAATGAGAGCCGGCTGTCAATCACTCGCAAACTCCGACCAAACGGTCAAACTAGGCCGCGCTGATCAAATATGAATCAATATTCTGTTACTGTAATGCCTATTTCTCGCCTCAAATGTTTTCAGAATGATCTTGTAGTGCACTGTTTAGCTGTAAAATGAGAAAGTTTGTGACGCCGCCGCCGCCATTGTAAAATCTGTTGAAGGAAGCCAAGTTCTGCTCACATGACCGGAGCAGAGCCAATAGGAACGCTCTCTCTCTCTGAAATGACCTGTGATTGGTCAAAGTCTCCCGTCACGAGCTAGATTTTCTAAAGCCTGAAAACAGAGCCATGAGGAGGTGCAGAAGTCTAGTTATCTCTCAGAACACTTGAATTACAATATGCTGAAAGATTATTATGGAATTTATGCCCAATGATGCCAAAAATATACTGCCTACTGCCACTTTAAAGGCAACTTAAATCTATGCCGACTCAGAAGACCATATCCAAAGCCAGCGTGGCTAATAATTACAGAGTATTGTATGCAGTCACTGTCAAACATGCCTGGTTTTATTTAAACTACTTATTATTATGTATATTATAACCAATATGCCTTGATCTTTTCCAATCTTTCCACAGGAGTTCAAAGAATTTTGCCCTGACGAGCAATTTGTAAAGAGCACTCTTTGCCTTGATATCTGCGCATGGGATCCATCATACTCTAAAACACAGGTAAATCTTACTTCTGTGTCCAAGGCCTTTTCAAATGCTTATGCACAAATCACCATATTTGTCTCATTGTTTTTTCCCTGATGTCTTTTAGGAATACAGATCGAAGCCATTTTGCTGCACAGAGTGCCCATTTTCTTCCAAATACTACTCAGGCTACAAGAATCACTTCCGCAATGTACACAGGAAAATCTTTGATAGTAAAATTCTGCTCAACTGTCCGTACTGCACGTTCACGGCAAGCAAGAGAATTTTGGAGACGCATGTTAAAATATTCCACATACCCAGCACAGCACGGCAGAATTATGGAAACGCACAGGGAGCTGCACTGGCCAAAAAGGACAAATCTTATCTTGATAGGGTCAGACAGGGAGGTGGTGTGGAGAAAGCAATGTACTTCTGCAAAAAATGCTCGTTCCGGGACAGTCTCTACAATGTTGTGAGGAGGCACATCTACAGGGAACATTTTCAGCATATTGTCTCGCCATATTTTGCTATGGTTTCTGAATCATCTGTCAAAAATGGTGCTAGTTCTGTCAATGGCAACAACATCCTCTGTAAACGCTGTCAGTTTTCCACTCGCAGCTATGAGGCTCTAGTGCAGCATGTTGTAGAGTACCACGAGCGCATTGGTGCTCAAGTAACCACCATGATTGGACATGCTAATATTCTTGTCTCCAGGCCTCAGTCAGGGCCACCCCCTTCTCAGAAGGCCCCTCTGCTCATTAGGGGCCACGCACTAAGAACTGACCCAATAGCACAACCAGTAATTGGCTATTTAAAGCCACAGGCCCCTGTTGTTAAACATCAGTCCTCCATCGTAGCCAGTAAGGTGCGTATCGCAGTTCCTGGCAACAGCATCGTGGCTGAAAATAATTCTGCTGGTGTAAACACAGCGCAGACACAGAAGTGGAAGATATGTACAGTTTGCAATGAGCTTTTTCCTGAAAACCTCTATAATGCTCATTTTGAGAACGCACACAAGGCAAAGAGAGTGTGGGCACTGGCCAAGTACATCATGAAAATCCACAACTTCACCAGCAAGTGTTTGCTTTGCAACCGCTATCTGCCCAGCGACACGCTGCTTAACCACATGCTAATCCACGGGCTCACCTGTCCACAGTGCCACTCGGCTTTCCACAATGTTGAGAAAATCATCGAGCACGTGGCTCAGGCTCATCCTGATGACTTTGTTGGACCCCCCGGTGCATCACCTCTGACCTTTGATCTCACCCTTAAACAAGATAAGTCCTGTAACGTACAGCTTGTTGTGCTCACGTTTAACATGAAGGAATCTATCAATGGTCAAGATCAGTCTGCAACTGCTCAGAATAGTGTTCCACCTCTGGTCAAACTAACCGCTCCCAGAATCATTGAAAAGAAAAGTGAACCACTTGGTAGAAGTTTGCCCATACTGCCTCACAAGACTGAGGTTGGGAAGACTCTGTGTCCACTGTGTTTCACCATCCTCAAAGGTCCCATCTCTGATGCTTTGGCCATGCATCTGAGGGAGCGACACCAAGTGCTCCAAACAATGCATCCTGTCGAAAAAAAGATGACATACAAGTGCATTCATTGCCTGGGAGTGTACACCAGTAACATGGTGGCCTCCACAATCACGCTGCATCTTGTGCAGTGCAGGGCTGTTGGTAGGACCCAGGCGAGCCAAGGCTTCAAGTCTGCCTTGACTCTCAACTCATCCGGGGCTTGCTTCATCAAGAGGCAGCCACCGATGCAGGCCATGTCCAACCCCAAGAAGATGAAACTGAGCAAGGAGTCAAAGTTTTCCTCCGCAACCGTTGGAAATCAGTCCGAATCTGTTGCCCTTGCTCTGGATCCCAGAAGCTATGAGCACAAGACATATGAGGCCAGGAAAAATTTCCTGACGTCCTACTTCAACCGGCGACCATACCTTACTCCTCCAGAAGAGGAGAAGCTCTCTGCAAGTCTGTGGCTCTGGAAATCTGACATCGCTAGTCACTTTGCAACCAAGCGAAGGATGTGCGAGAGACAATGTGAGAGCAAGAAGCTGTCTGTGCTGCTCGGCTTTGACATGCACGCTCTGAAGAAAGTGAAGCATGACTTGATCTTTGTGGAGAGCAAGACTGTTGGCACCTCAGCGGGGAGATCTGGAGGCCTCAAGTCTGGCACTCCAAGCACAGACCAAAACAAGCAGTGTGAGACAATAAACTGTACCTTAAAACTCAGTACATGCACAGAGACCATTTCCATCGACTCAGACAGCGAACCAGAAACGGAGGAGAGACCTACTGAGAATGGGAATGTTGACACAAACCAAGACGAGAATGTAACACCTGAGGAGCCAGCGAACCTGACAGAAGAGACGGAAGAGACAGAAGAGACAGAAGAGACAGAAGAGACAGAAGAGACAGAACCTTTGAACATGGATGATGCCCCTACAGAGAACGAGAGCTCTTTGCAAGATGGGGAAGCAAATGCTTTGATGATCTGTTAGTGTCCCTCCTTAGCAGTGTGCCTTGGTTGAGAAACGGTGTATAAAGTAAAACTAAGACACAAAAAAACAGATCTACAGACAAGTTACAAATCACAAATATTTGGTCAAATGGCATGGGTGACTAAAACTCTTCAATTCCAGATCCTTGTTACCAGTGCTGGAAAGAAGTAAAACATTACAGTAGTGCATAAATATATGGCATATGTAAGTGACATTGTATATATTTTAGCCATTCTTTGTTAGTTTCTTCATATGAACTGTGTTATTCACCATTAACTGTCACAAGAGTTATGCCTACTTCCCCACTTCCATTTTTTTTTCGGTGACAAAGAACTGTATCATATTGTCATTCACATTTAGAACGTGTAGGATATGCTAATCGCTTATGTACATGTTTTATTAAATATGTTTGTTTAATAAAAACGTTGAATTTTTTTTCCTGCACCAATCACTCAGTCTGACAATTATCTTTTGTGCTAGGTCTTATGAAAACAGCAATTTAAAAATATTATGTACAGATCATAACGGAGCTTTAAAATTTAAATAAAGCAGCAGTATAGGTTCTTGGGAAGGCTAGACGCCTAATCTCAAGAGGAAAGTAATGGAAGATGAGCCTAAATCTCACTTTGTAGTTTGATAACTTTATAGGGTATGGTTAGAGGGAGAGAAAATTATACCAAAAGTTTTGCGAATACATGGTTTTGTTAAAGTAAATTTATGTTAAGTGAATGTTCTCAACTAGAGGTTATATACATTACTGAACTATTTAGAATCAGGTTTATTTTGCAATAATAAAAATAAAATGTCTATATACAAGTCAAGGGTTCTGGAAGTTGTAAACAATACAAATAGTGCAAAGAAATAAATACTGGATGGATATGTGCAGTATGTACATGTGAAGATGTCTGTGAGTAGGATTTATATTTACAGTGACAGATATGTACATAAAGTGACAGATATGTACATATTACAAAAAATGTGCAATAAAGACTAAGTTATAATGTAAAAATGTGCATTAAGGACTGTAAATCATAATCTTTAACAACAGCAGCAGATATTTTTATTTATTTTATTTACCACATTAAGCATTGAAGTACACATGCTTAAAAATAAACTTTATTTACAATTAGAGGTACAACAATGGTAAAACATGGCAAACCTTTTACAAGCTAGGGGACTCCATTAAATTAATTTTAAACTGAAGTAATTAAAATATATTACGTTCAGAACATAACAGAGCTTTAAAAGTTAAATAGAGCAGCAAAATAGTTTTTTTTTCCTTTTTTTAGTAGTTGTTTTGGTAAAGGAGGTTGCGCTTCAACAATGGGATTCACGGTGCAGTGCTAGACCCAAAGTCCAATAAGCATAAAATTTGATAGGGTAGCACATCACAGATTTCAAAATCAAGGAGGACAAAATACTAACAACTCACTTTTCAGTTTGATAACTTTATAGGGTGTGGTTAGAGGGAGAGAAATTATACCAAAAGTTAAGCGAATACATGATTTTGTAAAAGTAAATTTATGTTAAGTGGATGTTCTCAACTAGAGGTCATACATTACTGAACTTTTTATTTACCACTTTAAGCATTAAAAACAAGTACATATGCTTAAAATAAGCTTTATTTACAGCAAGGTACAACAAAAGTAAAACATGGCAAATTGTTTACAAACTCGGGGACTCCATTAAGTTCATATTACACTAAAGTAATTAAAATATATAACGTACAGAACGTAACAGAGCTTTAAAAGTGGAATAGAGCAACAAAATAGGTTCTAAGGAAGTTTTTTATTTATACTAACTCAACAAGAAAGTAACTGAAGATGAGCCTAAATCTCACTTCAGTTTGATAACTTTATAGGGTGTGGTTAAAGGAGAGAAAATTATATCAATTTCTTTTGAGAATACGTGCTTTTGTAAAAGTAAAATTATGTTAAGTAGATGCTCTCAACTAGAGGTCATACATTACTGAACTTTTTAGAATCAGGTTTATTTTTCCAAGTATATACATACATGGAATTTGAATCCAGTTTTATGCAGCTCTCTCAATGAACTTACACAGAATAGAAATAACAGCTAGGACCAACAATAAAATAAGAATACAATAATAAAAATAAAATGTCTATACACAAGTCAAGTGTTCTGGAAGTTGTAAACAATACAAATAGTGCAAATAAATAAATACTGGATGGATATACATGGATTGGATGATTATGTACAGTATGTACATGTGGAGATGTCTATACTGTGTGTACTGTGAGTAGGATTTATGTCGACAGTGACAGATATGTACATATTACAATATGTATTGTAATGTATATTACAAAAAAATGTCGCATCAAGGACTGTAAAACATGATCTATAACGGCAGCAACAGATATTTTTATTCATTTATTTTATTCACCGCATTAAGCATTAAAAAAGTGCAAAGAAAATAAAAATAAGAACAAAAATAAGCTTTATCTACAACGAGAGGTACAACAAACAAATTATTATTGTGTTATATGTATTTATTGTATTTTGGATTGTACTTGAAACTGTGATGTTATATTGTGATCCTGTTGTGATGTTATGTAGTGTGTCTATTGTGTCTATTGTGTCTATTGTGCCTATTGTGTCTATTGTGTTTGTGTTTAGGACTACAGATGGAAATTAGCTTCCCTGCTAAATCTGGTGCACCCATCTTTTTGTTTCTATGTAAACAATTAATGTCTGTGCACACAGTCCTTTTAAACCAATAAAATAAAATAAAATAAATAAAAAATGGTAAAATATTGCAAAATTTTACAAGCTGGGGGACTCCATTAGATTAATCTAAAACTAAATTAATTAAAATAACTCAGCTTTTTTGTACGTCACATCCTTAATTAAGATGCTTTCTTTTTAGTATGAAAACTATAACGACGCAGGCAGGTTTGTCTTTCCAATGAATTTGCCCTCATTTCACGGGCCCCTTTATTTCCGGTCTGTCTCTGAACACTGATTGGCGCAGCCGCAGGAGGAGGCGGGACTTCTGGGCTTGGTACAGTAACAGAATTGGCCAAACGCCATTTGTCTGCATTTACAACTACAGCTCTTTAGTAACTCCGTAGCTGCACTCTCAGACGGAAAACAACATCATAGCAGTTGTAAGTATAACTCTCAATGATGATAAGCTCATTTCCTCTCACATGGATGTAGTATGTAGTCGGGTTTTGATGCGTTTCCTTATGGACTGTTTATAAACAGCTAGTTAGCAACATAAAGCTAAAACTGGTAGTAACGTTACCATCTAACGTGACTTGCAGCCAAAGCTGTCAGAGGTGGCATGTTGGCACCAAGACGCACATTATCTGGATTCATATACATCCTGATGATTTAATGCTACTGTGTTTTATAATGCTGAGTTTGTAAGGATGCTATTTCGCTCATGTTTTGCTAGCTAACATTAACACTGTCTGCTAACAGTTAACGTTGCAGTATTAGATATTTTTGGATGCATTTCATTTATCCATTAGCTTCCATTAATTTCTGTACAATAGTAAAAATCTATCAGAAGATTGCTGAAACGTGCAGGGAACATTTTAAACAGTGTCACTGTGTGTTAATTCAATGCAGATGTTCAATTAAACTACCAGCAATGATAATGTGACTGACAGACTTGGTGATGGATTACACAGCTCAGAAGAAGAAGAAGAAGAAGAAGAAAGGCACTTTATTAATCCCCAAGGGGAGATTACATTTTTCACTCTATTATATTTACATATACACAGTACACACAGGCCCGAATCCACACACATGCACAAACAGGACCTATATACATGCATTTAATGGAGAGATGTCAGAGCGAGGGGGCTGCCCCTGACAGGCGCCCCGAGCAGTTGAGGGTTTGGTGCCTTGCTCAAGGGCACCTCGGCAGTGCCCAAGAGGCATACTGGCATCTCTCCAGCTACCAGTTCACACTCAGTACTTGGTCCATGCGGGGACCCTCCGGTTCCCAAGCCAAGTCCCTATGGACTGAGCTACTGCCGCCCCCAACTAAAGCAAGTTTCAAGAGTCTGCTGATACATTTTAATGTCAAACAGAAATAAAGGGAAACCAGTGAAAGCTAAAACACTTAAAAATTGCTTACAGGAATTAATGCAACTTTGTCTCATCCCTGTATGCTTCCAGGCTGCAACATAAGAAGATGAGGCTCTAATGTGACAGCTGACAGACTGAGAGGAATGGCAGGAGAAACCATGTGGTCTGATTAGACTGGCTCTGCGTTGGACGTTCACTTAGTGGGAATAATGTCGTACAGTAACAGAGAGCTGGTGGAGTTCTTTATAAGCTACAAGCTGTCTCGGAGGAACCACCCAGCCTCTCTGTTGAGGCCAGAGGATGCTGGTGGAAGGACTGAGGGAGACAAGGCCAACTCCAGTAACGGCTTGCTGGTCAACAGCAGGAATGGGGGCGGCCAGCCGGGGACGTCGTCGCCCCCACAGGGTGACATAGAGGCTGTAAAGGCAGCTCTCCGGGACTCAGCAGATGAGTTTGAACTGCTCTTCACGCAAGCGTTTAGTGACCTTTCCTCGCAGCTAGACATCACGCCTGACACAGCCTACCACAGCTTCAAGAGCGTGATGGACGAGGTGTTCAAGGATGGAGTCAACTGGGGGCGTGTGGTGGGCCTGTTTGCCTTTGGCGGTGTGCTGTGTGTGGAGTGCGTGGAGAAGGATATGAGCGAGCTAGTGTCCCGCATCGCAGACTGGATGACCATGTACCTGGATGAGAACATCAGTCCATGGATCCAGAGCCAAGGAGGATGGGTGAGTCGGCAGGCGATGGACTCAACGTGCAGCTTTATATACGGCACTGTGACTGTGTCAACGGATTTGTTGACCTGATACAGATCGGTATCTTCATGAGTTCTACACAGTGAGGTGTACAGATAATAAATGTGGGGAAAAAGAGCAGATCAGTACTCGGTATGGGCAGATATCCTGAGTTGAGTTATTGGAATTATCTGGAGTTGAAAAGTGCCTCAGTGCATCCATAACTGTGTCACTCAATTTAATATCAGATACTCACTGCCTAGAAGTTTAAAGACGTAGCTTGATTTTTAGTCACAGCAGTCACAAATTATTTCCAGGCGATTCAGAGTAATGGCCAAAAACATGTCAAAACGTCCCTAAAAACTTCCTGACCTACTCCCGCAGCATACTACACTTTTCTGCCGTTGATCTGTATACTCATGCTTGATTAAATTATTTCTTACAACATCTAAAGGGTACTGAAGTTTTGATATTAACCAGTCCAAAAGATTACGATTTTGTTTGTTAGCTTTCTTGTTTTGTTCCACTGCAAAAAAAAAACTACATTTGTATTTTTAATTTCAACAATTTATTTTTTGTGAATAATAAATAGTCTTTCCTCGTTCATATAGCAGTCACAATACCTTAGATAACAAACAAAAATGTGTATTAGAAAAACAGTGAAAACATATACATAGGTATGCAAATACTATTACACATACATCAGGGCTGGGCGATAATTCAATATGATAATTTATCGTCTTTCAATGGAATCGTATCGTGATAAAATATATCGAGATATCCTGATGCACAATTACGTCGTCTAAATTGATAATAACACACATACTAACTCATCTCTCAGAAAATCTGATCAAACTCAGTTAAATCTAACTTTTGTCTTAATCTGAATACTCTGTGTTTGTGTGCATGCATGTAAACATAGTCAGTGTTTAGCTGGAAGTATATTTCCTCTATAATTTCACTTGAAACTGTTCATTGTGCACTAAAGTTCTTAATTTAATGAGAAAATACTAGGTACTTTTAATTTGTCAAGTATTTAATTTACATAGGAGTATACGAAAACAGGCTTTAGCATGTGGTTAATTCATATAGACTATTTATTTATTGAACTACCATAAAACATGCTATATCATGATATATATCATTATCCAGATATGAAATAACCTATATTAGGATAGAAGATGTTGGCCATATTGCCCAGCCCTAACATACATACATATTTAAAGTAAGTCAAGATATATTTAAAAGTTAGTACAAGCAACTTGTGTACTAGATGCACTGAAGACAAACATGCACACATGCAAAACGATTATCTGATATATTGCAGTCTTGCAGGTAACCACTTTCATATTTGAATTTTTTTAAGGATACACATTCATACATTTTTGTGCAGAGATGCTAATATTTTTGGGTACAAGTGATTTTCAGTGGAGAATTCCTTTATTGTGGATAGAAAGAAACCTAGACAGACATTGCCCAATAACAAAATTTCTCTTTTTTTGTCTGAATCAATTTGTGATTGCAGGACTGCTTTGCTGAGATTTTTGGGCGAGACAGCGCTGCAGAAGCAAGGAGATCTCAGGAGTCTCTGAGAAGATGGCTGCTAGTTGGAGTGGCGCTGCTAATGGGAGTGCTCGTCGGTGTGGTCATCGCCAAGAAACAGTGAAGGTGCTGCATCCCGTTCAACGCGGCACACACCCTGTGTAATGCTACGCCAACGAAAATAAAACTAAATAGTTGATGTTTACAAAAAGCCCAGTCTGCTTGTGCACTGACAAATGTGGATCGGCTAAAGCAGTTTGTGGGAGCATCCATAATATGTAGCTTGGTGAGCTTTTACACCTCTCACCCCGCTTCGTCCTGTGTCTTTTATTATTTTTAACACAGAGCAGAGATTTTCAGTTGATAAAGGGTGTTAATCTCCAGACTGGAGGTGCTTTAAATGAACCTGATAAGCTAAGAGACAGTGAAACAGATTCAGCTGGTTTGATGAGACTGCTTTTTTTTTTTTTTTTTTCCTTTGTGCGTTATCCAAGGACCAATTTTTATTACATACAGACTGACAGACAGATTATAAGTTATACGTCCTTTTCACTGTGTAATGCTCAGCTCCTTTTGTTGGCTGTACTGGAGTTTTAGGCATGCTTCAAAAAAATAAATATATTTATGTTTTTCTTGTGTCTTTGTTTATGTTTGTTTTATAAATTGTTAAGCAACCAGCATCGAAAATGCACACACGTCTACAGTATATAGTCAAACTGAGTCCAACAAACTGTAATTGTGCAAAAATATCTCCCATAGCACTGTAATATGTTCCTGAAATGTCTTATTAGGGCTGGGCGATATGGCCAAAATCTTCTATCCCGATTATAGATCAGTTCATATCTCTATAAAGATATATATCACGATATAGCATGTTTTCTGGTAATTCAATGAATAGTCTATATGAAGTAACCACATGGTAAAGCCTATTTTTGTATACTCCTGTGTGAATTAAATACTTGACAAATTGAAAGTACTGAGTATTTTCTTGTTTAATTAAGAACTTTAGTGCAAAATGAACATAACCGTTTCAAGTGAAATTATAGAGAAAAAATAAATATTTCCAGCTATACGCTGACTATGTTTACTATGTTAAATTTGAATTAATATGTGCTTGTTATCAATTTAGACAATGCAATTATGTATCACGATATCTCGATATAGGATTTCATCACGATGCGATTCTTTTTCTATTGAAAGACGATAAATCATCATATTGCATTATCGCCCAGCCCTAATTCTTATTACATAAAGAAATACTGTATACTAGCCTGGTTCCAGACCTCTGAATAGCTGCTCACATCTCAGATTTATTCAGTGATTTGAATTCATAGAAGGAAGTGAAACGAAATGGCAATTCAGTTTGATTATCAGTCTGCAAAAGTACAATATTGTGAGCCCAAATTGTCTGTTTTTCAGGTACAGAGGAAACAGATTTCCATCATGTCATAAATACAGTATTTAATTGGGAGCAGATGCAATGCATTGTTAAGATCATCTAAAAAGCAGATTCTTTATGTCCTGGATCAATTCATATTCATAGATGAAAAGAGTAACTCCTGCACACTGACTCCAAGCCACAAATGTATGAAATTATGATTCCAGTCGGATCAAAATGTTAAAAAGTGGTTACCAAGCCCATATACAATATATAGGCCAACCAATATGCTGATATACAGTATATGCCAAAGAATACATTAAATATATATCAAGTATACAACAAAATCTTAATCCCAAATAGTTGTAAGTTACATTCAAATATTTTACATGATGGAATGCATAAAAAAAAAATCATTTTTAACCAGAAAGACTCCTCATATTTATAGACAGTGGGCCAAACAAGTTTTACGTGTTGTTGATCGATCTCCATCGATAGCGTAAACCATTTTTTAAGTACGATATAAAGTAATTACATAAAGTCTAATGAAATTTGTTGGCAGGTCTGGTTTGATCATATATTTTCACAAACGTTTTTGTTGTTTTAATTATCGGTCTGCTCAGGCTGATCACGGGACAGCCCTAGTTGCTTAACCAATGAGATTGTAGCATTGAGAATACCAACTAGTCGCCTATGGCGTAATAGCTCCCCAAAATGTAAACATGCAGAGCCCAGAGCGTGGATGACACATGATATAGCAGTATTATATAAAGTTATTATGATACATAAGCTTGGATATGGAGTGTTGAACCAGCTGTACATAGACACATATCATACCGTTTTCAGTGGGTGAATTTAAATACGACAGAAAGAGCTGTAGAATCAGAATCGGGTTTATTTCATCAAGTATATACATTAAAGGAATTTGACCCCTGTTTTTATGCAGCTGTCTCAATGTACTTACACAGAATAGAAATAACAGAATAAAAAAAATACAATAATAAAAATCAAATGTCTATATACACAAGTCAGGTGTTCGGGAGTTGTATTCAATACAAATAGTGCAAAGAAATAAATACCAGATGGATATACGTGGACTAGATGTCTATATAGTGTACAGTATGTACACTGAGTAGGATTTATATTTACAGTTACATATTACAATATGTACATAAAGTGATGGATGATATGTACATATTACAGGAAAATGTACATTAAAGACTAAATTATAATCTAAAAATGTGCGTTAAAGACTTTAAGAATTAAAGTCTATAAGAGCAGCAGCAGATATCTGGTGTAACAGGGTTATTGAAGGTATGACTGATTAAGTGTTCAGAGTGACGGCCTGAGGGAAGAAACTGTTCTGGTATCAGTATCTTGTTGTTTTGGCGTACAGTGTTCTGTAGCGCTTCCCAGAGGGGAAAAGCTGGAAGAGGTTATGTCCAGTGTGTGAGGGGTCTCTAGTGAAAATAGGACCTTAAAGAGCCACATTCCAGATGTGTCATCTGAGGTCACCTGGGGAAACAGATTAGGAGAGCTGTAAACAAACTATAAGGCTGGAAGCAATACCACTAGAATCTGCAAACTCAAAAAAGTGCAAACTGTCTAAGAATGAAAATACCAGTATGAAAGAAGAATAAAAGATAAAATTAAAGTTAAATAAAATTCAATTTTAATAGTTTCTTTGTTGTTGTTGTTTATGGATAAAATATTGACATGACCAACTATTAGGTGATCTGCAGATGTTGTAAACTTCTGAAATAAATGTCATCTCTTCCACTTCAATCTCTGTCTAGTCAATTATAGGCCAAGTGAAGAGAACACGGTTTTGTCTCGTTTGTCTAAACATGTCCAAAATTTAAGTTCACTAACTACAACCAGAGAGTGTACAATGTTGGTACAACATGCTACACCAGACAGGAATATGGGACAACTTGAAGTAGAAGCACTTATACTTCACGATAGAGAGTCTATCTATTTTAGTACAGGATACAGGATTTGTTTAGGTGACCTAATCGGCGATTGACCTACTGGACACAAGGAAACCAGAATTATGGACAGAGAGCCAGATATCTCCACCAAAAAAGGGACTTTATTTTAGATGAACTTCCCCTTTAAAGCTTCAGTAGGCAGACATTTTTGGGCATTATTGGGCAAAAATTCCATAATAACCTTTCAGCATATTGTTATTCAAGTGTTCTGAGAAAAAACTAAATTTCTGCACCTCCTCATGGCTCTGTTTTCAGGCTTTAAAAAGTCTAGCCCGTGAAGGGAGACTTTGGCCAATCACAGGTCATTTCAGAGAGAGAGCATTCCTATTGGCTGTGCTCCGGCTGGTGGGCGGTGCTTGGTATTTCCTCAACTGATCTAAACATGGCTGCTGGGTCACAAACTTTCTCATTTTACAGCTAAACTGTACACTGACATTCGAGGCACGAAATAGGCATTGCAGTAACATAATATTGAATCATATTTGATCAGCGCTGCCTAGTTTGACCGGAGTTCGCGAGTGATTGACAGCTGCTCAGAGACAGCAGGCACCAGCTCGGCTCTGATTGGTTGTTTTCCCCTGGTCTGTGAAATCTTGCAGATGCCATTAGGAGCACCGGAGGAAAGACACCGGAGGACAGACACCGGAGGACAGACACCAGAGGACAGACACCAGAGGACACATTATTTTCTTTCAGATTACCTGTCTCATGCACTACTGTAGTGAACGTTTTATAAAAAATAACTTTTAAATCATGTTTACTCATAGCAATCATAATTATCAACTCAAAGCCAGATAGTATATAAACTCAAACAATATTCCAGTTAAACATGGGAACTGAGTCATAAAGTGAAAGAAACAAAGACATGTCATTATCAGAGTGATGAACCTTAAAGAATAACTCACTTTAGAGGCAGTGGATGAAGACAAGGCATCAGGTCTGGCTGGTAGCAGGTCAAACAGAGAAATGCTCTTCCTCCTCCTCCCTCCTAGTTATAGGAGTACTGATTGTGTGCAGATTAAGCTCACCTGTTTGCCTGGTTTCCTCAGAACAGCACAGGTGAGCCGGTGTCTCCTCTCAGAGCTCATCAGGGTTATTACAGACATTAAACACTTTCTAACATTATCACTATTAAAAAGAAGTTGAACACGTTACCTAACAGAAGTATCCACAGCTCATGTGCTTCAGTCAGCTTCATTCTGTTTACTTTCTGTTTGAATGAATCTCATTTGCAGACTTCAGTCAGGTGACGCTGGAACAGGCTTTTGATTGGTTCGCGGTATAGTACTCCCTAGCGTTCGCCTGATCACTTTATTAAACGTAAGTTAAGTTTTCATAAAACTATGATCGACTTGGGGCTGCCAACAAACGGAAACGTGTTCAGAAAAAAAACTATTTAGTGTGTATGAAAAAAACAACCACTCTATTACTGAGGATCGATCATTTCAAAAAGTAAAGCAGATAACTGCCGCCTATTAGGGATGCACCGATACCGGATATCGGGCCGATATGGACTGAAATATCTGGATTATCCAATTCTATGTTTATATACTATAAACACTGGAATTTTAATTCCAGTTTAAGTTTTGACCAATCGCATTAAAAAGGTTTACACTTAAATTGTAATTACAGTTAATTTTGTTGATTTTTTGCTGGTGCATTATTTTAACACATATCAGCAAATTTATATCTATTTATTTGTTACATTTAGTTTTACAAAGCTAAGAAAGCAATGTTTAAGTCAAGCCTGATGTTGCCTTACACATAAAAGAATGATCCCAGTCACACAGTCAAGTCAAGTCAATTTTATTTGTATAGCCCAAAATCACAAATCACACATTTGCCCCAGGGGGCTTTACAATCTGTACAAGATACAAAACCCTCTGTCCTTTACAGTACGACCCTCTCATCGGATGAGGAAAAACACCCCCCCAAAAAAACTTTTAACAGAGAAAAAAATGGAAGAAACCTCAGTGAGGTATACAGCTTATTAATTAAACACTGGTATCGGATCGGTACCAAAGAACGTATATTGCCAAGAAGTGAAAGTCAATTGTTTGTACCATTGCAACAGCTATGCTTCCGACATTTTGGACTGAAAGCGACTGCCGGACGCCAGTAAAACGCCCGCCTACAAAGTGCTATACAAAAGTGAAACAAAATTATTTCTATTCTATTGTCATATTCTACCAAAATGGCCTGTGTTGAACAATAAATTATTATAAAAATAATAAGCGTTTTCAGTCCAAAATGGCGTCAGCAGCTGTTGTCAAAAAAACACCAGAGTGTTGTCTCTTTGCTTCTATACTCTTTGTCGGTACTCTGTATTGGCCGATACCCAAAAACCAGGTGTCTGTGTCGATACTGAAAAAGTTGGATCGGTGCATCTCTATTCATATTCTTTCTATTCACATACATGCATGTTATTGTGGAGACAATACAAGACAGTATACCCAAAATATGTCCAAATTTACAGAATCTCAGTTTACAAGAAGTGTTTTACTTCATATTCTTGATTCAATCCTCTCGGTCTCTAAAGTGTAAAACCTTCCTCAATTCATATTCAGCTCAGTACCATCATAATATGCATCATCAATGTACATGACGATATAACTACACGCACACACACATAACTGTGTGTTATCTCTAGACTGCAGTATGTAGAGTTTTACATCCTGTGTCAGTTGGTGAAAAACTGGAGCTGCAGTGTTGTCTACTCACCTTTAGGGGGCGTACATGTACCACATGTTTCAGAAGGAGGATACTGTACATCAAGCTGCATTTAGCTCTAATGTATTTCTTGATATAACAGTGTAGTGTTGACATATGTTCTCATAGAAATGCATCTGTTCTTCAGGAAGGCTGTCGTTTGAAATGCCACACAATCAAAACATGATTTTGCCCAATGGGGCAACAATGGTTGTAATCTTTATCTTGTAGAGTCCCCCAGAAAGATAATACAACTCATTATCAAACCACTTGCTTCCCTGTTGTAGTATTTCTACTACAACTGAGGACATTGTACAGGATAAAAGAGGCTGAATGGGAAAACAGACCCTGAAGGAGCAAAAGAGAAAGAGAGGATGCCACTAACGGATGGCCTTGTGAGTGAACTTGAGCAGGCCTGTGGTTGCTAATCTATCCTTGTCATTTGTTGCCATTTCCCTCAGAGCAGAGCTGTCGGCCACAGCAGCAGATAAACAGCAGATAGAGAAAGTAAATTTTATTTTATGGCTTTTTTTTAACACTTATTATTTGTCACATGATTGTTTTACTAATTCTGATAATTCTTTAGGAAGCAAACCATGTGGAATTTAAAGGCTTCTCTGTCTTAGTGTGATTTAGAGTAAATTTAGAGTAAATGTGGTAAATGGATTCAAATAAAAAACCCCTTGTTTCACCCTTTTAATAAACACATCCAATTCCCATCAGCAAGGTCCTGGGGGAATCAGTTGAGTTAACCATAACAATGGTTCACTGCTAATGAAATAAAAAAAAAATCACCTATTTTAATGGTGTTTGATAAGTAAAACACTGCTTACAATCAAAATATCTGCCTCAGAGTTGGTTTATCACCAAAAAACTGATAGGAGCGACTGTTTATGTGTGTGTGTGTGTGTGTGTGTGTGTGTGTGTGTGTGTGTGTGTCTGCCATGTAGTGTCATGAGTGGGTGGCGTGACCAGATGTTGGCAGGGCCGTGCATAAATGAAAGTCTTATTTCTCCTTGAAGTCTGCAGTGAAGCGTGGTGCAAAATCGGCTGTGAAAACACTCTCAGCGATGTGTGTGATAATTTATACATTTATTTATCTCCAGGGAAGCGTTCTGTGTGCCCACAGATTGTGAAACATGACTGGATTCATTTGACCTAAACGTGACACTTTGATTTAGAAACAATGAGGGAACTTTTTTGAGGCAACAAGTTTTCTGTTAAACATGTTTGTCTTCCTTAATGGTAGACACCCCAGGTGAATAGGGTACAAACTTAACTAAGACACATCACCATGAAACTTCCCCAGTTCCCCATTATTTTTTGTTTACAACTTTTCTGAAAACGTATGTTTAAATATGCTGATGAGATATTATCTCATCAAATATGTGCTAATTTGCAGAACAGGAATCTGAACATTGGACAAAGCCGGGTTCAAAACTCTTGTTTAATTTTGTTGACTTATTAGAGTCAAAGGATTTTACAGAGGGGATTTCAGATATCTCTTTTTATCGCTCCATTAAAATACTGTCAACAGCCATAAAAAAAATACATTTTCACCATGTGTTTAGGATGAAAATGTTGTATAAATCAGGCTATGAATGATATATGAATAAACCTCTCTGTAAAAACCTTCAGAATATAGATAGGAATGAAACTAGAAAGTTTGTTGTATGTAAGTGATACTGAAGTGGAGATTTCTGGCTCAGAGTGAGAAAAAAATCATTTTGAGGAAAACGGCCTTTAAAGATATGGATTGTAAAATCCATTACATTTTGAAGACATTACAGAGTAGGATAAACATTTTTAACTAATAGACATCACCATGAAACTTCCCCAGTTGATTACTTACATTAAGATAAATATTTTTTGTATTACAAGTTTTCTGAAATGTTATGTTTAAATATGCAAATGAGGCATTATCTAATGCTAATTTATGGTGAATTTAGGAGGAATCTACAGACGCAAATAGAAAAAGTAGTCAAATTAAACACCTAAATGTGTGTTTTGAATGTTTTCTTTGCACTAGTCTGAAAGAAGACATGTTATGGAAGCAATGCCTGGTGTCTCTCCTTAAAACTAAAACCAATAAAGATATTTAAAATATATACATTTGTGCTTTCAGATGATACCAATGATTTATTTGAACTCTTTCTGGTGTCATAATGTACATGGTGCCCCTCACTGACTAACTGACAGGGGGTGTGAGGGTGGCGGTGACAGCAGCAGGTGGATGGTTTTGGGGTCTGTGTTCTCAGTGATAACCTATCAGTCATCTCCCAGTCCTGAACGAGCAACCCCAGCCCTGCTGCTCAGCACATACATACACACCACTGTACTGCTGCCCGGCATTTTAAATACAATGCCATTACAGAGGAAACGGCATTTAGAGGAAAATGATAACACATTGATCGTGTTTCTTTGCATTTAAGGATTTTCAATTTGTCTTTTGCAGCAAAATCCTGTCAAAGAGCGTCTAATCTAATCAGTTACTAAGACGTGGTCACAAGTTTGATCAGTATGAAACGTTTATCTCTAGTTCATTGAGAGGGATTACCTGGATATAAACAATCACAGTAGAACATTATATATCTGCTCCATACAGCTAAAGTATTGCTGACATAGAAACCGCCTGATAACATAAGACATATTCTGAAAAAGTCTGTTTTGAGTAACAGGGGTGTACTGTACTGTACTTCGGTTGAGTACTTTCATTTTCTGATACTTTATACATATATATATATACATCTAATCCGCTACATTTTTACAATATAGATATTGTACTTTTTTCCCTACAATCAAATGTTTTTCAAAGAAATCATATTATAGAGCTAATAGAATATGATAACCTGCATTGTTGCAGATTAAACCACATAACAATATATCAAGTTCCAGCTCCAACTTAGAAATGCATGCTTTTAAAATGTTAATGCATTTGTAATAAATTACCTTTAATGTAATGTGTAATATAACTCTGATGGGGGCCATTCTGCTCCATAACAAATACTTTTACATTTGATACTTTAAGTATATTTGGCTGGTTATACTTTTTATACTTTCACTTAAGTAAGATTTTGAATGCAGGACTTGAGTATTATTATTTGGTGGTAAAAATTGGTAGTGGTATTGCTACTTTTACTTAAGTACAAGATCTGAATACTTCTTCCAGTTCTCCTCAGGGTATTTAGTCTAGATGAGTCTTCAGCTTTCTTTCTCTGGCCTCTTTAGGAACAAATAAACCGCATGAAACACATCGTAACTTCTCATTACTAAGCAAGTTCTCTGTAGCCTCTGACCTTTCAAGCATGAGAGTGGGAATTTTACGCATGAAAAATCCCCCCTTATGAGCAGGGGGGCATACAAACAGTGATGAGTAATAACAAATACAAACGTGTGTTTAAACCTGAAGCCTATGGAAGCTGGAACCCGCCAAAATATAAAATAAATTAAAATAAATGCAAAAATAAATAAATAAATGCAAAAATAAATAAGGGATAATGAATAAGGGAATAAATACAAAGATAAATAAATAAAGAAGCAAATTAAAACAGAAATATCAATTTATGTCACATTTAATCAATTAATTAATGGCTACATTTATTTTTAATATAATGTTTGCTACATTTAAAGACATATTTATTAATTTATTGAATTATTTATTTATTAATTTATTTTTTATTTTGGCAGGTTCCTTCCTCCATAGACGTCCAGGTGCTCGTCAGCTGGCAGCGCTGCTCTACATATAAAACTGAGGCACAAGTGGTGCACTTTAGTTGAATGTTTGTCACTTCTGCAGAATGGAGAATTTGCATATACCCGCTGTATGTACAATTGCACTGTCAAAGTGGAGCGCTGCCTGTACAAAGAGACTGTTATACCTGAGCAGGGGAGTACAATAACCCGACACAGGAGGCTTCACTGTGGTCACTGAGCCGAACCAATGAACTGGGAATTCAAATGACATCCAAAACAAAAGCCTTCATAACTCCCACAGGATAAGCCACACATTTTATTATTTCCTCTGAAGAGTTTCAACATAATATTTTTGCAAATACAAAAGTATGATTTCACATTATGAATAATAGAAGACTGGGGCAGTCAAATCCGATTTGTGTTTGTATTTACATCTGAAACAATTCCCTCATCGGTGTGTTGTCATCACATGTGCAGCAACATCAGTAGAGTGATTTTATCTGACTTAACCTACTTCATCAGACAATAAAATACAGTGACAATAAACAGAAAACTTCAGTCATCCAATGTAGAAACACATATGTACAAATTCACACAAGTAACTGGCAAGCAAGCTGATTCCTAAATATACACACAGCTTTCAGGTGTCATTTCACACCAGCGTGGGCATCATGCCAGAGTTGAGGTGGTGTGTGTATTGTAAGGAGGCGGAGGGATGCAGGGACGATGGCGTTGGGATGAGGTGTGGTGCGTGGCTGTAGGTGAGGAGAGTCCCGGGGCCGAAGGAAAACGGCCCGCAGTTGTCGTCCAGGGAAGGCGGCTGAGTCCCATCCGAGTACGGCTCAAACATGGCGACCTTCTTGCTCTTCTTGTTCTTGTTGGACACTTTTCTGTTGCGCGTTTGAATGCTGTCCTTCTTCATGGCGAGGGGCCGGTTGACCTGGGAATAAAACAAAATCAGAGGGTTAATTTACAAGCAGATTTTGGGTAAAATGCTGTGCAGCAGTGAATAGAATAAAGCAATACGTTTTATCCAGATGACTGACTCACATTGTGCAGTTTAAAGTAGAGTCCACAGGCGTTACACACTGGCTCTCCGTTGGCGTTGCGTCTCCACAGTGTTGTCGTGCTTGTGTGACAGTTGGCACACAGTGTACCTGCCCGCTTGCTGACAATCTAAAACACAGAAAATAATTCATCAGGGTTTTTTAAACTGCTTTGCCAAGGATTTATTGAATATTTCACAAAGCAATGTCAGTCCAGTTAGCCAACCAGAGAGGTGTGTTAGTGTGTATCCCAGTGGGTCATAGCCTACCAGTCTCTTCTTGGGTCGGATCAGAGGTCGGTTCTGGCCGTTCATCTTGTGGTACAGTCCACAGGCGTTACACAGGTAGTGGCCTGTACCATCCCGACGCCACAGAGGAGTAGCTGTGGCTCCACAGTTAACACACTCTCTGGCCTCTGTTCAAAATAAAAAAATACACAGTTATTACCGCAGTAGCATAAAAAGGGTTTATTACAAAATGCTACATGTACATTTAAAGGTACAGTGTGTAGGATCATCTAGTGGTGTGGTTGCAGATTGCAACCAACTGAGTACCCCTCCGCTCACTCCTCCCTTTCCAAGACTGTGGTAACGTGAGCCGCAGAGTGCAAAACCGTGGTAATGCCGTTTGCCTCGCTCAGAGGGTATCTTTACGATAATAACACTACTTTAGGAGCAACGAAAGTCAGATGGCAGCTGGCGGTACCGTGGTTTTGCACTCTGCGGCTCACATAAGTGCAGTTTCAAAACGTGTCGGAGAACTACGGTGGCCTTCAGGTAACGTAAAAACGTGAAAGGCTCTCTCTAGAGCCAGTGTTTGTAGAAACATGGCGGAGCAACATGGTGGACTCCATGAAGAAGACCCGCTCCCTATGTAGATATGAAGGGCTCATTCTAAGCTAACGAAAACATAATGATTCTTAGTTTCAGGTTATTATACACTAATGAAAACATAGTTATGGATATTATATTCCATTTCTGCAAATAGATCCCCTGAAATGTTACACACTGTTCCTTTAACAGAGAAATTATCCTTGAAATTAATCAGGAAATACTTTGGATTCTTAATGTACAAATGTCATCTATTGACTCATAATACAGTAAATATGGGAATAGTTAATATCTCATTATTGAACAAAATTCTTTATTCGACCAAACTATGTCACCACAATTAGTCCATTTATTTGCTCTTTTGTGGCTTTCAGTCATATCACATGATCTTCCTCAGCAGATGGATTTGCCCAGTTGTCATTGTAGATGTTCAGATGTCCATTTTTCTAAGGACTTCTCGTCCATATTGGCTTAAAAGTTTAAAGTGAAAGTTTATTCTCGACCTGGAAATTTGACCATGGCAACTGGACAACTCCATCTGCTGAGGAAGTTCATGCGTCAAAAGTTCCAGAACAACCACTAAATGGTCGTGTCTAGAAGGTAACCCACAAGTTGGGAAACGCTCGCGAGATGGTTAAGGTTACACATTGACCTTGAATGGTTAAGGTTACGGTCGTCGGGCAGCGAGTCCCACTAAATGGACCTTGTGATTAGATTGTTTTGTCAACTGCTGTCTCCAAGGTTGAGAATGAAGTTTCAATCTTACATGTCTTAATTTTTAGATTACCGACATCAGAGAAAATGACAGATCTTAGTGTAATCTCACCTGGAGTGCATATCCTCATCTTATTGCGGAGTTTAGGGGAGTACGAGGGGTTGATCCACGCTCCAGGGCTGGAGTAGAGCGCAGCAGAGTTGTACTCTTGTGGGCCCGTCATGTACGAGCTGTAGGGGCTCAGCATGTGTGGGTGGGAGTGGGACGACGGCGTGTACACACTCCCGGCAGCAGCAGGAGTCAGATTGAGAAAACTGCTGCTGGCCCCCGACCCATCCAGCGGGCTCAGGCGCTCGGCCTTCAGGGCCTCCTGGAGCCGGGGGCTCTCCCTGCCCTCTCTGCTCGGAGAGAAGTATCCGTCTCTGGAGGTGGTGAAGGAGGAGGAGGAGGTGATGCAGGGCGTGTAGAGGGAGGTCGGGGTGTGGGAGTGCAGCGGGGTCTTGGTGAGGGGGCTGCTCCAGGTGGAGGCCGGGGGGTTGTAGGGGGAGCTCAGGTTGCCCTGCCCGTCCAGCAGCTGGAAGTTGCTGAGGATGCTCGGTGAGGTGAACACCTGTCGGACTTTGGAAAGCAGAACAGAATAAGTCAGATTTGGAGGGTGGAGGAGAAGATTTAATGGGTGACAGTGGGTGGGAGCACTGACCCGAGCTGTGTCTGTAGGAGGGCAACGCTCGGCTGTGGCTCGGGTTGGAGAAGAAGGAGGGCAGGCTGGTGTAGTCTGTGTCCTGGCTGGAGAAGAAGGCCTCTCCCTCTTCTCCTGGAGGCAGGAGGCCCGGCTCAGAGGAGAAACCGGCCAGAGGATCTGAGTTCAGCAGAGCTGGAGACACCCAGTGGGACTGCTCGGACGAATCCTCCATGCTGACAGATTTCAACCTATAGCACCACCATAGTAGGGATGTGAGGATGGATTATTTTTCAAAAACTGAAAGCTGAAGATTTTGCAGTTTTGCCCACAGCGGAACTTCACGCCACAATTAACTGTGTCTGATTTACTGCCACTTTGATTGAAGCAGATAGGCTGCATTATCACCACACTCTTCATTTCATAACAACCAATGTAACTTGAAGTTATCAGAGACGCGATCTCTCGACAACAGGCTTCTTCAAACTTCCTTTTCTAGGATCCTCATTTGACTGTGGCTGAAAGTGAAGACTAAAAATAACGGCCTCTATAAATGTAGTGATGCAGCCAGTGACCAAACGGTTACTCGGTGGCCTTTCTACAGTAGGTGTGCCAGTTAGAAGAATGCAAAAGATCTGCCCTCAGGGACGCCCTATACAGGGTGGACAAACAGCACGACACCCAACCCCCCACCCCCCCCAAAAAAAGAGCTGTTAGAAAGAATCAGAGGCAACCTCTGTCACACTGCTTAGAAAAGTATGTGACATTTTCACAGCAGTCTTCTCGATTTGTGAGGGATGTTCTTAATAAATAATTGTTCGGTGGTGAATAACTCATGATACAAGTAATTTAGTCCTTGAGGTGAAACGCCTATTTGATGCCCTTTAAAAATATCTAAAATTGCTCCTTTAAAAACTGATTAAATTGAAAAAAAAATTATGAAAGCGCAGAATGTCAAAGCAATATTATGAGAGTTGCAATAACAGACAAGCTCCATATCTTTAGAGGAAAGAGAAGAGGCTGATAGTGTCTGATAAAGTCTGAGAAAATCTGATAGACAGCATTATTATAATGCTAAATATATCCAGCTCCACTGATACACCGTGACCCTAATCTCATCTGATTCATAGAAATCTGTCAGACGAGAGACGTGACAAATGTTAAAACACTTTTTATAGATTGTTCTGAGAAATCCAGAAATGAAAACAGGCGTCAATAATCACTTAGAGTTTATCACATTAGTCACATTAATCATTTTTAAACTGAACTAGCTTTTCGGATATAAGCTTCACACAAGAACATGGTTAATGAACTTGAGGCTTAATAGTTATCCTAATTGAAAGATTAATGTGTAGGTATTTAGTACAGTTATTTATATTAATAAATACATATAACATAAACAGGATGAGATATCTAATCGGATATAAATTAATTTAACCCCAAGTCACCAAAAAGCATGATGATCCTATCCTGATGATGACTGATCCAAATTAATTTGATCACTAAGTTACACAGACCCATGGTAATATATTAAAGAAAAAATAAATAAAATAAATAAAATAAATAAATAAAATAAATAAAATAAATAAAATAAATAAAGTAAAGTAAAATAAAATAAAAATAAAAATAAAAATAAAAATGAAAATAAAATAATAAAACTCTAGATAAGAGAAACTGCGTGTTTCATTGAGAAGGAAACAGAAAATACAAGTCACATCCAACAATAAATGGCCTGAGGTGAAACCTCACCAGTGAAAGTTTAAAATTCATGAACCAGTAAAATGCATGAATATGCTTTCATAAAACAGATATTCTTTGCTAAATCAACTGGTTTATATATACTGGTGTCTACTGAAGAATGAGACCAACATGAGATAAAGAGCCGAGGGGTCACCTACCTGAGTGGATGTCACAGATGAACGCGGGGAGCGGGAGGACTTGACTGTATGGAGCCAGGTGGAAGGTGTCACAGCTTGTCTGTCTACAACACTATAGGCTGATGGCTGCAAGAACAACTTCTCCAACCACCAGCAAAGTTTAGGGCTAAAAGAAAGTCCGTGGGAGGGGTTGGGGACAACTTTTTTTAATAGACACACCTCTTTGGTCCAGAGAGAGAGAAAAAAAAAACTTGTATGAGGGACATATTTACAACTCTCAATGTAAAATGTCTAACTGTGTAATTTATCCACAAATAATGTTCGTCTTATCAAAGGCAAAATGAAATGTGAAATGTGAAGGTGTCGGCTGTAAATCTTGGTTCCTCTGCTCTTCCTTTATGGCTGTGTGTGCTGGAAGTGTAGTACTGATAACACGTTTTGTATCTCTGATGATTCCCAGAGAGAAAGCACCACTTATAAAAAGCCTATCAGCACCAAATGATGACCATTATCAAACAATTAGGTACAGCTGATAGAAAGAAATAGCAGACTGGGTTTAGTTTATGCAGTGTATTTAGATGCAATGTTTGCACAGATACGCACACGTCAATGTAATATAAAGGACATCATGCAGGTCTTCCAGGCAGAGCAGGATGGTTGCTTTTTGTCTGTTGATGAAATGTGCATACGGCCCCTGATAAGACATGGAAAAGAGTCGACAGACATTTGAACAAAGCAAGTATAAAATGCAAAGACTCAATTCCTTTGTGGTCCGGCAAAGCTTAGAGTGGAACAGTAATGCAAATCGGGAGAGGAGCTGCAATCATGGGGGAGAGATATGGCCTGGACACGGCCCGACGGCGCACAAACCCGACACTGTCCCGGTCATTTGATAGTCAAAGCAGCTTCCCAACTTTCCTCTCTCTTTGTTCATTTACAGTTTTCAGGGAAATCAGGGGAGGAAAACAGTTGGGAAGAATTGAGGCCTTTTTATATTTGCAACACTGGGTCTTTTTCTGCCATTTAAGAACCTGCAGCAGGTAAAATTAAATGACATCCTCATGAGGTAGTGAGAGGAAGATAAACTGCATCAGTTAGGTCAGATGCAAATCAATACGTAGGCCGTGGTAACTGTGGCACAACATTGTAATTGAGTCACTTATTTCCCTCAACTTTTCGGTCTTTCTGCAGTTGCTTGCCATGAAAGTCTCCTGCTGTGCTAACAGAGACAAACTAAAGGTCAGCGAGGTCACGTGTTTGAAACAACTCCACAGAATTTTTGTCTAGATCAGGAAATACAGAGACATACTGAAATCTCCTCTTCATCGGGGCATCTGGAGGATTTAACCTGTTACATGTGTAAAATATCATTTTACGTGGCAAACAGATGTGTAAGTAGTCTGCTGGTGTGATGATCTCATGACAACATCAACTTATGTTTTGAAATGTAGGCTCTTTTTATGTCTAATCCCTATACGTGCTCACTTAATTGTATAATTTTGAAGGCATTTGGTGCTTGCATTTTTTGCAATATTTACATTTTTTGCAATATTTACATTTAGTTTATTTTCAAGAGGTGTCACATATTATAATTGGAAGAGTGCCAGTTAATAATTTTTCTATCTAAATCTAAAAATATTCCTATATCTATATATAGCAATTTATTATTATTTTATTTTATTTTTATTCCTACAGAGGAGGGCATAGACTGTTGAAAGTTAAAATCTAACAGGGTGAGGAATTATTTTATTAACTCTGATTGATATTTTCTGCATGATTGCAAGGAGGCTGCTGGTAATACGGTTCTTTAAAACATTATTTTAGGCCTATACACAGACAGATAGACCTACTATTTGTTTTTTTCAAGCTGGTTTTTGGATATGAGCTTGTTGTTGCCTCAGTAAGAAGACCCTGGGTCCAATGTTTGCAGGTGAATTTGCTTGTATGTGTGAATGTGTTTAAGGCCAACCTGTGCAGTATGTAGCCTACCTCCCACCCAGTGCATGCTGGGTAGGCTCCAGCTGAACAGGATAAGTGAAAATATATGGAAAGATGGTTGTTGATGCTAATTTATTGTCTTATCTACTTAAGTTTCACTTGCTTTTATGCATTTATCGCTCTGCTAAGTTTCCTTTTAGGGACAATAATATGGAAATTGAGCTAAACTGTTCACGGATCAGTCGCTGTGTGTGAATGAGAGTGATATTATGAGAGAAAGAGTGAAGCGAGGTCTCTGTGGCGGCGTGGACAGCTGGGCAGGGATGTGGCTGCTGCCGCTGTGCGAGCGGGCTGCTCTGCTCTGATAAGAGGTTATCAAGATGAAAGGAGGAGGCCAGGAATTACAGGCCCGCCGCTCTCTGTCATATAGCAGTACGGACACATACAGTACACGCAGACCTACAGGACATTGTAGCATGTTTGTGGTCGTGTCATGTAACTCATAAACCGGCATAAGCATAGACACACACACGACATGCCCGCTCTGTCGACGGTATCTCGACAGAAGCAGTTTGATCTGACACCGGAACGTCTCGTTGGACAGTTGGGAGGCTGTGTCAGTAGCTGGCTGACGGATGGTGTTGTGTGTCACCAGTGGACTTTGGGGACAGCTTTCTAATTCCCAAGAAACTGTGTAGGCGGTGGTCTTATCTCTGCCGCGCAGGGCTGCAGCGACATACCCAGGAGAGCTCTCTCTCTCTCTCACACACACACACTGTCCTCTCCACCGTTCTTTAGTTTTACCCCTTTTCCCTCATCAGTTACTCACACTTTTTGTCAACAAAGAATAATCATGTGATTTTCTTTCACGTGATGTTTGGTGTATCGGGCTGTGTGATATGAGTTTGTCTCTCCTACGATGACTAATAAAGTTAGATGGAGGTTGAGTGGCCAAAGCTTGGCACTCTAGTGGTGCCACTCACTGAGATATCATAGCTGTTTATGTTGCTGATTTAATGTAATCTCAGTATTCTGCTGCACCTCTGACAGTCTCTACAGGACACAGATATACAAAAGCATGGAAGCATTACCTCGATGGATGTAACTGGAATTACTTTCCTCTCTTTTTTCACTTTATGTTTTTAGTTCTTTTACTTTAGTGCAGCTTCCTGTTTTATTTCTTGTTGAACTTTTATGTTTTGTTTTAAATTTTCATATTTTTTCTTTACTTTTCACCCACCTAGAATCATTTATTTGTACATGTTATGTTATGTTATGTATAATGTATTGTATTTCTTTACGTCCAAGTCTGTGATTGTCAATAGTAATCTTAGTATACTTTATGGCATTATTTTAACCTCTTAACATCCAGTTTTCCCCATTTATTCCACCTTAAGTAGCTTTAAGGTTGTTAAAATCATCTAATTCCACTTTATCAGTGGTGTAATGTAACTAAGTACATTTACTCAAGTACTGTACTTAAGTATAATTCCGACGTACTTGACCTTTACTTGAGTATTTTCATTTTATGCTACTTTATACTTCTACTCCACTACATTTCAGCAGGACATATTGTACTTTTTGTCATGTATTTGACACTTATAGTTACCTTTAACATAAAAAAAAACATACGATATGCTTATATGATATGATGCAGTACTATACTACTAATATACCCAGTAGTATACAAAGTATCTAAAATTTGCTCCACATTGATGAACTACAACATTCAAATGCTCTAGCATGTATAATGTATGTATGTAAAAAAAAAATGAAATACAGTTCTGTGGGTTTTAACAACGTTTGGCTGCACAGTTTGGGTTTGTAATGAGTATTGCTATAGTTGTTAAACCTACAGTATTTTCAAATATATTTATAAGTTTTATTGTGGTATTTGTTGTAGTATTATACCAAAGATTTAAAGGAAATTTAAATGTATCTTCTGAAGGCGGATTCATTTTAACTTTTTACTTATTAAGATATTCCTTATTGAGAGGAAAAGCTGAGTATTTTAACTTCGGTGTTCCTTGCTTTTTATTACTTTAAATATTGAGCATTTTCAAAGCATTAAATAATATATGTTCACATTCAGTTGGAAAAAAAGATAAAAAACAAAAAACAAAACAATGAATGACTAGACATATAGTACTGTAGATAATACCACCTTCACAGCTCCAACAGAAAGGAAATCCTGTAAGAAAGGTGATTCACGTGAAGCCTGTACTGCCCCCTAGTGGTAGGCTTCATTAAGAAATTATCCAATACAATTTACATTAGATTACATGTTAATTGATTTTTCTTCTTAATCTTTAATTTAAAATGATTGTTTTACAGTGAAGTTAAAAAAAATATAACAGTGGAATCAAATGTTTTTTTTGTTTGTTTTTTTAAATAAATGCACACAAGAAATATTTTATACAACTGCATTTCTGAAAATATGGAGCAACAATCTAAAGTCAAAGTATTAAAATTAAAAAGCTAATTTCTGCAGTACAATTACCTAGCCATCTATCTATTTATCTATCTATCTATCTATCTATCTATCTATCTATCTATCTATCTATCTATCTATCTATCTATCTATCTATCTCTCTATCTATCTATCTATCTATCTATCTATCTATCTATCTATCCATCTATCTATCCATCTATCTATCTGTGTTTTGCATTGTGGGGGTATTCATTATTATGTATGTATTTGTGCCTATTTGAACTTTTATTCTGAAATCAGCTGTGTCTTTTGTGTTGTGACTCAGACAGGAGGATAGAGGTCATATGGTGCCTTCAAAGGCTGTTAAAAATACTGTAATTTCACTCAGAGAGAACATGAACAACGAAGCAAAGTGACACCCGTAGATTTATTTCTGAAAGCACTGAAATGCTACTTTGGCTACATTAACTTTTCTATGAAAAAACATTGAGGACACCAAACACATGTTTAGGAACCTAAATTCTACAGAACATGACATATTCTGGGCGTTTGATTTAGTTTGATGCCAGTATTTTTAGACTCAATATGTTTAAATTGGACTACTGTCAGGCCAACAGTATATGGGACTTTCATGTTAGGAAATAAATTGTATGTAAAAATATAGGTCTAGTTGAACAGTTAAAGCTGCATTGGGTAGAAATGGAGCAAATATGATTAAAAAAAAAGTTATTTTTATAAAACGGTCACTATATCCTGACAGTAGTGCATGAGACAGGTAATCTGAAATAATCATGTGCCTCTGTGCTTCTAATGGCATCTGCAAGATTTCACAGACCAGAGGAAAACAACCAATCAGAGCCGAGCTGGAGTCTGCCTAAAGCCTGAGAGCAGAGCCATGAGGAGGAGCAGGAGTCTAGTTTTCTCCCTGAACACTTGAATTACAATATGCTGAAAGGTTATCATGGAATATTTGCCCAATGATGCAAAAAATAAAAAAAACCTCCTACTGCAGCTTTAAGTATGCTAAATAAAATCAGATTAATGAATAGAAATAATAATAACAAAAAAGAAATAATATACATTTTAAGATCTCAGTATTTGTAACATCCTGGCTATAGCCCTGATTACAATAAAAACACTTTGGCCTTTGGCCTACTGCTCCTGAGACACACCTCAAATCACAGAAGGGCAAAATTCCGAGGAGCTCCTGAAGGCAGCAGCAGCTGAAGCTCCAAGAAACAAACCTCAACAGACGTGAACATGAACGACAGAAAAAGTCCAGTTATACTGAAAATAATCCTCATAGGAAACTCTGGGTAACGTCGACGAGTTTATTTCTATTTATTTTATTTTATTTCCACTGTTGTAAAGTTTTGATTTACTGCCCCTTCGACTGTTTGTTTCACTTTCATATAGCCTATTTTTCTTAATAAACTGTAAACCCTTATGGATATTCTCTAAAGTTATTATTTATCAGTGCAGTGAGATAAAAGGTGAATTGCTAGCCTGGATTTCTCTGGAAGGACAGAGACATTTGAGTGTGTTGTACCTTTACATAACAGTAATGTGTGTGTGTGTGTGTTTGTGTGTGTGTGTATGTGTGTTTACACAGGGTGGGAAAATCCTCCTTCACGAACAGGTATGTCAATCATCGCTTCACCAACATGTACCGGACCACGATAGGGACCGACTTCCTCTCCAAAACAGTCAACATAGACGGGGACACAGTCACCCTGCAGGTATAGCTTCTCTGCACACCTCTCCAGCCACAGTAATAGATAGATAGATAGATAGATAGATAGATAGATAGATAGTAACTTTATTGATCCCGAGGGAAATTCAGGTTTCCAGCATCACAGTTCCATAGTGCAAACATGTTAGTAAAAACGTCACAGGTGAGTAGTACACATATTAGTAAAACGACACAAGTAGTAACAAGACAGATGTAAGTAATACAGAGTATAAAACAAAATATGCAATGTGCAGAAGAACTGTTAAAGATGAATATAGTGCAGGGTAAACAACTGAGATACAGGACTATTTAAAGAAAATTGAATGTAGTGCAGAAAGTGATATAGTGCTGGGTGATTAAGTATAGGAGATGTAGATATTAAGAAATGTCAGATATGGAATATAATGCAGGATAAGAACTGAGGTAGAGAAGTTTAGTTATACATGATGATGTTATAAGGGATTGTAAATCTCCCCTCAGATCTGGGACACAGCAGGCACAGAGCGGTTCCAGTCTCTGGGTACCCCCCTCTACAGAGGAGCACACTGCTGCATGCTGGTGTTTGATGTGACATCCAGAGACAGTTTCTCAGCCCTGGAGGAGTGGAGGAAGGAGTTTCTGATCCAGGGAGAGCCTCAGGACTCATCCCACTTCCCCTTCATTGTACTGGGCAACAAGACTGACATGAGCAACCGGGAGGTCAGTTAAAGGTGCCATCATCCCGTAATAAAGTATCAAAGAGATGTGAAACAGTGAACCATAGCTACTAGGATTTAAAGGTCCCATGTTGTAAAAAAGTGAGTGACTTTTATTATAAAGCAGGTTTAAGTGCTGTATAAATACTGTGAAAGTATCAAAACGCTCAATCCATGGAGAAATACTCACAGCCCGTATTCAGATACTGTGCCTTTAAACTTTGTGATGTCACAACTGTACAATATAATGGTGGCTTCAAATGGGGTCGTGTTTACCGTGTTTACGAGATGAGTCCATATGAACGCCCCCTCATGTTGTATTCACGACCTCGTAAGTGGAAAGTTTCTGAAAGCTCCAAGTTCACGAGTTCAGGCAGACAGTGTGAGGAAAATAAAGTTTTTTTGAACATTACAGCATGTAAACACGTTCTAGTAGAAACATAAAATACAAGTATGAACCTGAAAATGAGCATGATATGGGACCTTTAAGTTATTATTTATATAATTTATATTGTCTTTTTTTCCCTCTTTATTTTATTATTTTTATCTTTTAGAGTTTCTTGTAATGACCATATGTTCTGATACAATGGTGAATGTCAATTGAGTCATGCCTGTTTTGATATCCTTATCTCAGTATGATGCCTAATGTCCTCTGTTTTGTCATATTGATGATTTCTACAGTAAAGAAATGGGAATAAAAACTATGACTCTCTCCCTGTAGGTGTGTGGCAGGAAGGCCCTGCAGTGGTGTGAGGAAATAGGAGCAGAATACTTTGAAGGAAGCGCTAAAGAGGACCTGGATGTGGAGAAGCCGTTCCTGAGCGCAGCTCAGAGCGGCTTACAAGAGGTGAATTCAGCCACTTTTTAATCTTTGTAGTGAAAAAAAGACGCAAAATCTCTCTCTCTATGTTTAACATGTTTATTTTTTGATGATAAAAGATACATTACTCCCTACAGTACAAAAAACACACATTGGAAAATACAGGACATTTCCAGATAACCTGCAAACAGCCGAGAGAAACTCGCAACACCTGTGAGTGCTGAGAGCAGCACTCGTCCCAGTGTGGGAGGGAAAGTTCAGAGAGACCTCGGCACTGCTGATGATGACCTATCTAACGAGGGTGCAAAAATAGTGACCCAGCAAAGGTACTGTGGAAGGAAAGGACACAATTGTATACCACATGGAGAGAGGAACAAACTCATTAAATGTTTTTTCTTCTTTTTTTTTTGAGAACCTTCAGCTTATGGTCTAACTTAAGGCATCACTACTAAAATACACTGCTTTTGCATGCATGTCTAGTTTTGTTCAACAGACACACTGACACACACAAAAATTATGAATGCATATGAAGAGAAAGTTCATTTCTAGTAAGAAATCGGGAGCAACCACAAACGGGAACCAAGGCGCCAGCCGGAGAAAAAGGCGGCAAGCGAAAACCTCGGCTCGGATCTTCCTGGCCGTTACCATCACAACTGAATCTGCCTTTACAACGTAGATATACACTCATGTCCGGTCAGAAACCTCCCTGTACAAACTCTTGTCTTGTAATGAACCGAGCAGTGATTCAGACTCCTACAGTGAATCAGCTTGACAGAAGCAAATTAGAACCATCGGGGAGACTATATATATTTATATATATATTTGTTTCTTTTATAAGTAAAGACACAAAAGGCAATCAAGAGATGACCAACATGTAAAAACAGTTTGTTACAGGTAATTATATAAAAGGCCAAGATGTTTTTTTTTTGTTTGTTTTATTCTTGCTCTATGAACGAACTAATTTACAAGTGAGTACACTCCGGCTATGTAAGCTTTCTTCCCAAGACATCCCCATTCAAAGACATACGGGTTAACACATCACAGTTAGCTTGCACACCATCTGTAAGTCTGAAATACAGAGCCGTGGAAGGAAAAAAAAAATTAAAATTTATTAAATGGATTCACATACATCAATAGGATAGGGAAAATATGTCTACTAATATAATTTGCCATTCAAAAAATTAAAGAAGAGGTGAGACGCCACATTCATGAGCATAAAAAGCGTATGACAACTGATCGGGATATTAGGGGGGGAAAAGATCGGATGTTGTTTTCCTCACGTACCCCGTGAAATTCCATGTTTGGCAAACAAAGCAACACAAGCATTGAGTAGTAAACAAAGTAAAAACTCTCCTCTCCCTGGGTCCACTTCAAAGATCCCTTCAGTCCTATAACCTCTGTGGGTTCTACTTGGAACAAATACAAAAGTCTTTTATCTCTTTCATTACCATCTGTTAACAACAAGAACATACAACCAACTGAATGAAGATTTTTTTTAAAAATAGAGTGGCAACCTCAACACAGCCACCGGATCTTCCCACGAACACAAACTATGGGGATGAACAACAGTTAAAAAAAGTGATGTTTTTAAAAATGCACACGACATACACATACACACAGGAGAGAAAAAAAAAGCTTAAAAAATACAAAAATAAACTACACAAAAGATCTTCTGCGTCATTGCTTGCTAATTTTTTGGGAAGATTTTGCAAGATTTTTTTTGTGTGTGCTGCAAGTCTCAGTCCTAGCAAAGTCTGTCATTCATTCTCTACAAATCTCTTCGTCTTTCTTTTTTTTTTTGTCCACTTTGAAGTGTCGGCCACCAGTCCTCATCTTGGGGTAAAAAGCGCACAGTGATGACATTACCAGGAGACTGGAGTCCAGTACGATGAATACAGACTTGGTTCTCGATGAAGCAAAATTTGTTTTGACCAAAAAAATAAAGGAAAAAAAAATGATGTCCTCTGTCGTTGAGGACAAGTGCTTTATTTGTATCCATACCGATTTTTCCTCTCATCTAAACTCAAGCCTCCACAGCCTTTTTCAACACTGTACATCATTTCGTGTAGTCTCTCTCTACATCCCCCCCAGGATTCACAAAACAAAGAAAAAAAAAAAAATAGGTAACATTGCGCTCAGGCTGGCTCCCAGTTTGTGAAAGATGTAAATGCTTCTCTATACTGCTCAACTACTGAAACAAGCCAAAAATAGATGTTAAATGATGGAAAGGGATGTGACTGAAAAAGATAATGTGCTTCTAAGTTTGTGTTGCTCTAAAAATAGTACAACCAACAGAACGAGGAGGAAGGAGGGTTTTTATCTACAGAAACATCTCTCAGATTGACTTTCATCTCGGCTTCATACGGTTGTTCTGCCTCCATTGTTGTCTTGATCTGAGACTTGACGGTGGAGGATGAGATTAGGATGAGGATGAGGAGGTGGAGGAGGGGTGAAGGTCAGTCTTCCTGATAAAAGGACAGCGAGTGGAAAAAGGACAAAAGACTGGGAGGGGTCTCTGGGGCAACCTCACTGGTCCGTCCTTGCTTTCTTGGGACCAGTAGCCTTACTGCAAGAGCACACACACACAAAACCAGAATAAGAATCGCATATTTTATTCATCGGCGTTAATGTCCAGCCTGTGTGCACAGTATGAAATGTGAATACTGTACTTACGTATCAGGAGAGGTGCCTGGTCTTTTGGGGGCCGGTTTTGCAGAGGCGGCATCTTTGCCGGATTCTACAAAGCAGAAAAATGGTTAAAATATTTATCTCTTTATTCAATAATTAATTGCTTATTAAAATTTGTAGGGCTGCCCCCTCTTAGTTGATAAATCATTTTGGTCTTAGACGAATAACATTTCTTTAGTCGATTAGTCGTTTTTTATGCTTTTATTCATGCGGAATGACTTATTTCTAGGAAACTCACGAGCACATCTCTGGTAAACACAGGATTTAAAGTGGTGCTTTTGTGCGATTCTTTGTGGAGCGACCCTGTCTCCCACAAAATTACGTTCCCATACAACTAAACTGTGTAACCTCCTCTCCCACCCGCCCGTAGGGGACTTTCTTACTTTATGCTCTATACCCATTATTATTATTCAATAACATTTTTATGCAACGTATTTTCATTCACAGTTGCTCGATAAACTACGTCACCTGCTCTGCACATCGCTCGTTGTACTACGTCACTTGCTGCAGCCGTTCGCAGACTTACAGAGGCTATGCTTTATACGTAAAAGACAAACGTAATCTGCGACAAAATACGTTCCTTCCAAACATAATTGAGAATGCAGATTAGTTGTATGGAAGCGTAACTTTTAGGAGACAGGGCTGTTGTGGAGAAACCCAGTGTTACACATCTGTTGATTAAATCACCTAATCAATTAGTCGACAAAATCTTACAAGTGTTAGTCAACTAAGAATTTCTTTAGTTGAGGAAAGCCCTAAATATTTGAGCATTAGCTCGTGAAACTGTGTGCTCACCTTGCAGCCATCGGACTTGGGTGGCGGGGCCGTAGCCCTTCTCATTGCGGGCGGCGATGCGGAAGATGATGGCAGGCTTGGTGGTGTAGTCGATGTGGGCGTTGGAGAGGCTGGACGACTGCACCAAGCAAGAGGGGTTGGGTCCACAGTACACGCGCATGAAGGCTAGCTGTGCCGGGGTGGAGGCCTTGGCTTCGGCCGTCTGGTTGCTCTGGATGGCCAGGTACACGGAGTACTCGATGATCTTCCCCGACGTCACCGAGGGCGGCTCCCAGGTCAGGTGGGCACCATCTGGGCTCTGCGGAGGGACAGTCAACGATTACTACTCATGGCTCAGGAGAACAGCTGGTGTTATTATCCAAATCCACAACAACATGAGATGAAAACGAGGGAAAGGGGCTTTACTGGTGCGTTTACCTTGCTGATTTTGATGGCGCAGGGTGCCCCCGGGAAGCCTGGTAGGCAGGTCTTGAAAGCAGATATCTCGGAGAACGATCCACGACCACAAGCGTTGATTCCAGCAACGCGGAACTTGTAAGCTGTTCCAGGCTGCAGCTCCATTTTCTTCATCTGGCCGTAGTCTGGCATGATGCCGGAGTCATCCTACCGAACGAAACACAGAGATTAGAGACGCACTGAGCACACTGACACACGGCCATCCGAGCGTGAAAGGAGCCTCCTGAGACACTTACATCTCCGTGAGATTCATCTCCTGGCATGTAGAAGTGGGTGACAACCATATTTGTCACTTTAACAATTCCAACGTCAAACCACTGGTTCTCTTTTTTTACAATAGGCTTCACTGGGGTCGGCTGAGGGGCTTGTTTCTGTAAGGAAACACAATTAATTCACTGTTACATTTCTCCTCTTTGACCCGACTGAACCAGCCAGATGTTGTACAATAACTCACCTCTCCCTCGATGCCGTTGGCGACCTCTGCGAGAGCGGCTGCTGCTTGCAGCTTGGCTGGACTTGCCACCGATACAGAGGGCGCAAACGTGCTTGATGGAGCGAGTGCTGTGGAGCGAAAAGGACAATAAGGTCAATCTGCTGTAAAAACAGGCATCCAAAGTAAGCATAAAAAAAACCCATAAAGTCTTACTCTCAGCAGTGGCACGAGGCAGCAGTGACGCCACAGCACTGGTGACCGCGGCGGCCATCTCGTTGTGTCCGTTGCTCTCGACAGAGGGGTCGTTGAGACTGTCAGCGGGGGCGAGGCCTTCGGTGGGCAAGCTCGCGTCCGCGGCGGCCTGCTGTGCAGCAGCCTGAGCCTCCTGCATCTGCAGCTGCTGCTGCTGATGGACCAGCGCTGCCAGCTCCTGCTGGGTCAACATGATGGGGATGGTGGTGGGTTGCTGGCTCTCTCCAGTGGAATCACCTTCATCTCAAAACAGAGAAAATATTTTGAGATACATACAAACTACAAGCTTGACAGCATCATGAGAAAGTGTAAAATAATTGTGGAGGTTGTAGTAGTCGCAGAGCTACCAGCTTCGGCTGAGGACCATCCTGTCGTTAATTGTTTGGGAGTGACCTATGACGCAACTAAAGCAAAACCAAGTGTGCAGAGAAATCTGACTGCACAAGACTAACTCACTCATTACGGCTTGCTGGGCGGCCTGGAGGACAGCCTGGATGGCGAGGGCCTGGGCTTCCTCGGTGGCGGCTGCCTGAGCAGCGGCCTCTGCTGCTGCGGTCACAGCCAGCTCCTCGTCCGACAGCCCCGTCACCATGAGCGTGGCGCCCTGACCCTCAGACATCAGCTCTGAGGGCAGATTCAAGGCTGTAGCTGTGGCCGCTTCTCCCTGAGAGAACACATTATAGGTCACTTAATATATCTTTGATTGAATGGACTCGAAGCCAACATCGAGTGACATTACACTGTATTTACCTCCGCTTGCGTCTCCATAGCGGTGGCTCCCTCCGCTGCAGGTGCAGCTTCTGCTGACGCCGTCTCATCAGTTTGCATGGGCTCTTCTGTGGAGCTCGCAGCAGTACTCACGCTGTCTGTGATCGATGAGATCGACTGGAGAGAAACAACGAACAAAACATACAGATTGGTCATAATGGGAAATTATGTTTCTCTCACATCAAACCAAACGCAAAGCGAATTTTCACCTTGCGTTACTTGCGCGAGTTTGAGTAGGGGATCATTTGTGTTCATTTGCATCACTCGCACTAGACGCTTCGGAGAGGAGGAGGAGTTTACCTCCATGTAGATACCAACAACGTTTAATCAACCATGGCCGAAATAACCACTATTGCTGCTTTGTGTTGTTGTGGAAGTCCAAGTTACGTAGGAAAACCAACAGCTGTCATGTCTGGTTTCATAACATCATCCGGCGGCGTTCTGTGAATTTCACCGAGCTGTATCTAGCAAGCCACACGATTGTGCTGTGATTTAAATGCAATAAACGCATCAAAAGTATGCCGAAAAAACGACATAATGATGCCGATTTGTAAAAAGCCTGAATTCATGCTTTGTCAGGTTTGTCCGCAAGACCACAAGCAAACAACTTTCAAAATGTTTGTTTTCTGAATGGAGTTCAGCTCGATCAGTACCCGGCTGTGCTAACATTGTAGCTGCTCCATCAACATAACGTCATCTAGGCATAAATACGGCAGCGATGTTGTTGTTTACACCACAGACAGTCTGTGGTTTATACACACACATTTATACATAGTTTCGTCCGGTCTCTCTACAAATAGGTACTACAGAAGGCTCTAATATTTTTTTTCCCCTCCATTCTGATTCAACAACGTCAGGACGTCAGGAGGAGAATCTGAACGCTGATAAATATTTCGGCACGAACTTGCGTCTATTCGCCTCTTTGCATCGACTTTGTAGGTAATCGCGACACACGAAAAGTTTGCTTCGCGTTTGGTGAGAATGCCCCTTTATGACTCAGACATCTGCTGAGATTAACACGACTCAGTGACGGTGGTTCGATCATCTCTTAATTCTGCCGGTATATTAGTGCATTGCTTACAGGTACAGAGGGTCCGGGGGGGGGTCTAGACTGAGTGACAGTAGTGATGGCCCGGCCCTGGGTGGTGGTAACCATGCTAGTTGCAGCGGTGGTGGTGGTGGTGGTGGCGGCCACTTCTGTGCTGCTGGTACCTTCTGCTCCCTCTTCTGTCTGCTGGGCTGTTGATGGATACAAAAACAGAATTTAAGTTGGACTTCATACCTATAAATTAATTTCTCAATCAATTCAATTACAGTATATGCTGGTATACCTGTGCCCTCGCCTGTCTCCATGTTGCAGGTGGCGGTGGTGGCTGTGTTGGTTGTCCCGGTTTCGTGTGTTTCGCACGGCGGGTTGGAGCAAACCCTCTGGACCTGGCCCGTCGCTGTGCTGGTCTGGTCGCCTCCCATGCTGGAGGTGGCTGTGGACGGGGTGTTGGTGGTCCCCGTCTCGTGTGTTTCGCAGGGCGGGTTGGAGCACACCCTCTGCGTGGTGCTCGTCTGGCCCGTGTTCATGTTAGATGACGACTGGGTGGCGGTGTTGGTGGTGCCCGTCACGTGGGTCTCGCAGGGCGGGTTGGAGCACATCTGCGGGACTCCTCCCATGTTGGCCGACGCCGTGGTAGCAGTGTTAGTCGTCCCGGTTTCGTGTGTCTCGCGTGGCGGGTTGGAGCACATGCGCGGCACGGACATGTTTGACGACGCAGTTGTGGCTGTGTTGGTGGTGCCCGTTTCGTGGGTCTCACACGGCGGGTTAGTGCACACCTGCTGGACTCCTCCCATGTTGGCCGACGCCGTGGTGGCCGTGTTAGTCGTCCCGGTCTCGTGGGTCTCGCAGGGCGGGTTAGAACAGACCTGTCCTGCTCCGATGGTGGCAGAAGAGGTGGTGGCTGTGTTGGTGGTTCCTGTCTCGTGGGTCTCGCAGGGCGGGTTAGAGCACACCAGGGTGACGGTCCCGGAGCCCTCTCCAGCTGCTCCAGCCTCGGTGGAGCTGGGCTGTTCAGAGGTTGGTGAAGCCAGGATGGACACTGGTAGATCCTGCACCGGTTGAGCTTCTACACCACTGGGAGTCGTGATCAGAGTCACCTGGGTGGGCTGGTTCTGGGCAGAAGACAGTAAAGCAATTTAAGTTAACTCCAAGTCATACAGCGTGTTTCATACTCAAAAAGAAATCATTTTATTCTCTCTCCCTAACTCTTAAATCATTGTTTTTCTAGCAGTCGCTCTGTCATTGTTCTGTAGTTACAGAAAAAGGCATCAGCACCCCAACCTCTACAGACTTGACATGTAATTTAAAGCTTAGGCGCATACTGCTGCCATGATTTAATGTCCTGATGACTAAAATGCTAAATACAACCTGAAGAACAACGGTCTCACCTGCACCGTCATGGTAGAGGAGGGCAGTGCGGAGGCAGAAGTCAGGCTGGTCTGAGCAGCTGACTGAGTTATGGCAGCTGGGCTGATGACCTGGCTGGACAGGGTAGCGATGGTTCCCAGTGTGGTGATGGGGGTGACCAGAGAGGCGTTGGAGCTGTCCACCGTGTTTCCTGCCAGGCTGGAGGAGACGGTACCGGTGACTGTCCCAAGAGTGGTGACACCTGGAAGGAATATAAGTGGCATTAAGGCGAGACAACCCAGGCAAAAAACTTCATTTTTTTTTCATGCACTGGTCAATTTAGAGATTTATTTTGCTTCCATAACATGTCTTCTTTCAGACTAGTGGAAAGAAAACATCCAAAAAACACATTTAAGTGTTTATTAGAGCTGCAACGATTAATCGATTAGTTGTCAACTATTAAATTAATCACCGACTATTTTGATAATTGATTAATTTTTAAGAAAAAAAAAGTCAAAATTATCTGATTCCAGCTTCTTAAATGTGAAGATTTTCTGGTTACTTTACTCCTCTATGACAGTAAGAGTTGTGAACAAAACAAGACATTTGAGGACGTCCTCGTGAGCTTTGGGAAACACTGATCGTGACATTTTCCACCGTTTTCTGACAGTTTGTAGACCAAACAACTAATCGATTAATTGAAAAAAAAAAAAATCAACAGATTAAATCAAGAATGAAAATAATCCTTAATTGCAGCCCTGGTGTTTATTTTAATACACTTTGTCTATTTGCATCTGTAGATTTCACCTAAATGCACCAGAAGTTAGCATTAGATAATGCCTCATCAGCATATTTACACATACAATTTCAGAAAACTTGTAATACAAAAAAATAATTGTCTTAATGTAAGTAATCAACTGGGGAAGATTCATTGTGATATCTATTAGTTAAAATGTTTAACCTATTCACCTGTAGTGTGTCCCCTTAAAAGATGAAAACCAAAAGGATCCAGAGTACATTGTATAAAATCTGACTTAACTCAACTGTACAATAATTTGTGCAATAATTCATCTGTGCAATACTGTCATTAATACTGCATTTATACTGTATATTTCAAGAAATTAATTTCATATTTATACCATTCTGGCATTTATATTAAACACACTTAATAAATCCCACTTCTCAGCATTTGTATTTACTTATTTGCACTGTGGTTATATATTGTACGTCTTAATACAAATATTCCTACATATTTCATATTCCTTATATTCTCATTTTCACTTTTAGTACGTAGTTATATTTCCTCCATATATTGTTATATTGTAGCTTTATGTAGATATTGTAGCTCCGTTTAGATTTTCTTACATTTATTTATGTTAATAGAAGAGCAACTGTAACACCCAAATCCCCCCCAGGTGTCAATAAAGTATTTCTGATTCTAACCTGCGATAACATATTAATGTGATCCAATAATAAATCATTGAAAACAAATCACAAGAGTCATAGTTATTCTTACCAGTAGTCCCCTTGACAACCAGAGTGGTGACAGTGGGCTTAACAGCAGACACCGTCACTGGTGTAACAAGTCGAACACCACCCACTGTGCTCATCGGCACAGTGCGCAAAATAGTGCCAGGTTGCCCAGGAGCTCCCTTCAAAACCACCTGGAGACACACAATTCAGGATTAGTCTCCTCGGGTGCAACATACACATGAGTAGCACAACAAAGACGATATCTACAAAGACTTAGTTTACCTGAGTCAGTCCCTGTTGGCCGGCTGCAGTGGTGAGTTTGGGCACCGAAGTGATGATTTTACCAGGAGTTCCAGTGGTCATCACCTTCGTGGTGAGGATTGTGATGGGCGTTTTCATGCCCCCACTGCTTGTCACACCTGCAAGAACAAAAGAAAGCACGTCTCAAGTTAATTTTCATCCGATTAGGTCAACACACTACCCAAATACCAGACCCTGGTTAACCCTTTGAACTCTGCTATAGAAATGGTCCACCAGTGCCTACATCCCAGTATCTTCAAATGCTTAATTTCCCTAAAATCTTTACAAACTAAGCTAAAAGGTCATGCAAGCCAATAAACCATAATAATTGATAAAGTATTGGAATTGTGTCATAAATTAAAAAAATAAATAAATAAATAAAATACAAAAATATTTTTCATAAAATGTTACTAAATAAAACACAAAACATATTGATCCAAAAGATTTCTAAATGTAGAAACATGAACAAAATATGTATCAATACTCAATAAGTTATTTGAACTCTCTAGCAGATTGAAAGCAAAGGTGTTTTGATAGTTTCATTACGTTCCACACGTAACTCAATGACATCATCGCAAGCGTACAACACGATGACGCGAAAGACCGAAGCCTTAGCTTTCTGCTGCAAAAAAATTAATGCTCTAGCTATTGTGGTCTTTATTTTACACTGATTTAAACAGGATCACGCACACAACGCTCTCCCGCGGCCTCCTGCTGGAGGTCCATTTTTAAAGGGTTAAGTTACACCTGCAAATAATTCGGAACATTTGTTTTTATTTACGCTAATTGCCAAAATATTCAGGCCATTGCAGGAAACAATATACATAAAAAAACTTCAAAGACTAAATCCTTGCTACTTCTGTTTCGGCATGCCATCACCGCTCATCTGGAAATTCAACCGGATGACAACAAACTGAGAAAAGTATTTGAACCAGATGTTCATCTGGTTCAGGTTTTGTTTAAACTCCCAACATTTTGTAGTACAGTTCTCAGTCATAACTGTGCAGGCTCTTGTGATATGTAGTTATTAATGTAAACTTGCGCGAGTTTAGACCTGTAGCTCCAGCCTGGCTCATGAGAGCCGACATGGGGATGGTCTTAATGATGGTGGTGCCCTGCTTAGTGGTGGTAGGAGAGACGCCGCTGATGTTGAGGATAGTGGGCTTGTGTCCTGCGCCTCCTGCCTGGGAAGTGGTGATGATGGTGGTGGGCTTGCCATCTGCGGAGGTCACCAGCTTCAGGATGGTGCCGGCTGGGAGGGGACCCTTTGTCTGGGGAGAGAGGCACACGTTATGGAAAACATTTGGAGAAAGGCATCTGGTGCCTGTCTCAGGAGTTTTAAGCGACCTCCTGTTTTTTGTTTTTTTTCCTGCACTCATGCAGATAGCTGACCTGTATGAGCTGTGTGAGAGGGTTATGGGAGACCTGGCCTGTCATTCCCGATGTCTGCACTGGCTTGGTTTGTACCACAGACATCATCTTGCCAAGGTTGGAGATCTGCCAACATAGGGAGAGAGACGTTCATGAGTTGCCGGAAAACATCGGACAGCACATGGAGTTCAGTGGGAAGCTGGACCACTGGTGGCTATGCAAATCATCCCAGCCCTAACTGAACAACAGTCATGCAGATCAGTAACATCATGCTCCCTGTTTTCTTAGGAGAATTCTCAAACAGTCACTTTAGCCAAACTTTACTCCCTCCTCCACTGGTTCAAGCTCAGTGCATGTTCTCACCATCTTGTGACAAAACACACAAAACGCACACACTAAGTATGAAAAAGCAATTTACAGAATCCATGATTTACAGCATGCATGTGAAAGCACCAGAGGGGGCTCTCAGAGTGTTGTTCCAGTATTACATTGTGCTATAGAGTGCTGCTCTCTTACCAGGGTGCCACTGCCGCCCATGGTGAGGGGACTCTTGACCAGTGTGATGGTCTTGGTGACTCCTCCCACCACAGTGGTAACCACCTGGGCCTGCTGGGCCACTGTGACTGCACCAGACTTGTGCACGGTGATGATGGGTCTGGTGGTGGGAGAGCCCGCAGTCGCTGTGCCCACCTGGGCTGCGGCAGTTTTTAGCATCCGGGTGGCCGGGTTACTGACCTACAAGCACAACATCATTTTCAGAATTGACCCGTGACAAGACAGAATGCACACAATGTTACAATGAGGACATGTAGTGAGATCTGTACCATGAGTGGAGAAGCCATTTTCACTGTGGTTGTGCCAGGGGAGACGGCTACTGTTTTGAGAATGGTGGCACCTGCAGGAACATTGAGGACAGTGCCTGCAGAGGAGGGCGGGATCTTCTGCGTTGCTGCAGCTGCTGCAGCTAAAGCTGCCATGCCGCTCATCTGAGGGCTACTGCCAATTGGCTGAAAAAAAAGAAGAACATTGGGCACATTTACAATGATACATATTTCACGCAAAATCTTTAACAAGATAAAACGCAGTACAAAATTGCTGCTCATACCGATCCTTGGGTCTGGGCAGGCATTACCATCCGGACACCTGGCGGGAGGGATGTCAAAGTGAGGGGGGATTTCCCCGGCTGGCTGGGGCGGACTGTGACAACAGATGTGCCTGTGGCAGACTGTTGAGCTGCAACCTTCAAGACAGCTGTAAGATAAGGGAACCGAGGATTAGACTTTATGTTAGGGCTGCACAAATAATCAACATTTTATCAAAATCGCAATATGGCCTGCTACAATTTCTGCAGAAATCACAATATTTGTTAATGGCTAAATGTGTGTCAAAATACACATTTTAAATTAAATATTGTGGTGCTGCAGAGATGTCCTGGCCTACACATCATATTCTACAGACTTAAGAAAACATCGTTGTTTGGTACAGATCCCTGCAAACATCACGCAAGAATCATTGTAAGATGTTTTTCAATGAAAATGAGAATAAAGATGTAAAAATGATCATTCCCTCTAATATCGCAATTGCAATATCACTCAAAATAATCGCAATTAGATATTTTTTCTAAATCGTTAACCCCTTCTTTATGTCCAGCGTTTTTGCAATAGTTGAGCTTCCTGGTGTAGTGGCAACCATGGACATGGAAGAGTTGGAAAAGAGGATTCATTGGTCACTAGTGTAATACCTGTCTGGGGTAGGCTCTGAGCAGAGGGTGCTGCAACAGCCAGTGCGGGGCTCTTTGGAGAGTTCAGAGGCTGCACGGGGCTGGCACTCATGACTGGCGAGGCTGCAGCTGGAGTCGCAGGGATGTCGTATTTTTGCAGCTGCAGTAAATAGGTGTCAGCGGTTGAGACGGCGCCCCAGCTCACCTCAAGAGAGTTTGTGTTGGCACGGACTAACTGCACCCTGGCAGGCGCGTGTGGCCGCTCTGTGGAGGAGGCGGAGGACAAGAAGTTTAACAACAATGCCACTATTTGACAACCTGAGCCACTGAAGTCCTTCTAAATGACGAAACCTACCTGTTTCCAGGTACCAGAGGTCTTTACAACAGACTTGGTTGTTCCAAGCTTTGCGATAACCGTCGCGGCCACTCCAAACGTAGAGTCTGGAATTGATGGCCACGGCACAGTGGCCAGCACGGGCCCGAGGGATGTTGTCTTCAAGAGTATCCATCAACACTGTCTCCCACAACATGGAGTCTACAGACACACATATAGCACAAAAATGAACATCAGTGAAGCCCGTTTTACTCAAACAGTTTTAAAGTGTAATAAATACAGAGTTAGACAAACCTAGATTTAGGCAGGCAAGAGTGTTTGTGCACTTCCACTCCTTCTCGTGTGTGGCCACTTTGACATCATCCATTACCAAAGGAACCCATCCTCCAAAAACATACATCCTGCACATTGAGAAAATTAAATCAGAGAGATGCGGCTCAGCCTGGGATTTCAAACATGATTAAATAAGACATTCAATATGTTATTGCTGAGGTACAGCAGTTGCCTCACTTGTTTGTGATGGTGGTGGCAGAGTGAAGACTTCTGGGGAGCGGTGCTGTCCCGCTTACCGATGGTTTGTTCCATGTCAGGGTATCTGGAGAATGATCAGCAGTAGGATGTTATACAAAAGCCCCTATGTATTCTGACAGGCAATCAGATAAATTAAAGTACTACAGATAAGACAAATTCTCACACATCATTGTCAAACATTGACTTTTCATCCTCTCTGATTGGGTTTAATTGGCAGCACTGTCTCTGAGTGGCACAAGCTAGGGCATTTATAATTTTTCTAATCACACTTTTAGAAACGTACCAATATCGAGTGTCCACAGATCTCCAAGGCGACAACCACTCATCCCTCCATAGATTATCAGGCGAGATTTCCTGCTCGTCTTTTCTGTGTAAACCACAGCAGTGTGGCTTTCACGGGGCGGAGGCAGAACGCCGTATGTGATTGGAATATCCCATCCGACAACACTGGAACCCGCACGAAGCTCAAGTGTGTACAGATCATTCAGGTATCTGAAGAGTGAAAAACAGACAGACGTCACACTCATGTTGCTGGTTGATGTAGAATATCGAGCATCTTGTGCATCAAAAGGCCCTGCTGGAAGAAAACATCTGTACCTGGGAATGTTGTTTTTTGGGTCTTCGCTGTCATTGGCTAGTCCACCAAACAGGTAGCATTTGTTGCCAACCAGGGAAAAACTGTGGCCAAGACGAGGACAAGGAGGGGGGCCATTCTTCGGGTTTTTTGCTTTCAACTTTTTCCATTCCCATCTGCTGGCCTGTAACAACAAACATGGTGAAAACAACATAGCAGAGGCTGTGACAAACACAAGTTGACCTCAAACTGATAAGGATTTTAAAACTATGACTAAAACTGCACATACATTTTTAACCACTAACCCTATTTTAAATGTTGTTTATTATATTTATCTATTCCATTTCCCAGTGGCTAAAAATCCATCCAGACTCTGGTTGAGAAAACATGATTGGGCCATACCTACTTTACGTCATAACCAGAAACAGAGCATATCTATAACTTAAACTTCCTTCATTGTGCACAGAGTGAAGCTTTTGCAAGTAGGATAATCAAGTAGAGCGGTAACTATTACTGCGTTGAACAGCTGAACTGCATTAACATGCATGAAACTTACAATTTACAAAGATGGATTTGTTTTATTTGCCTCTTCTTGTGCTCATTATGGAAACAGCTATACCATAATATTGAAATTATAACTTTCGCCATGTATTTTCAAACTCCTTTTCTACATCAACAATCTCTGATGTGGACAATGTGAGCAGGACAGCTTACATGTAAAATGTTTCCATTGTAAACATATTCTTCTCCATTTTATGCTTGCACGAGCAATAAAACAAGCATATCTGGAAACGTCTGGTTTGAGATGAGCTATATCTAAATTATCTTAATGTGCAAATTTAATACAAACGTGGGTTAATTTACATAAGACAGTTTACCTGTAGTTCATAGAGATCGTTGCTGTACTTTCCATACTCCACCATTCCACCAAACACCAGCAATCTGGTGCCATCACAGACAAAACCATACGCAGCACAACCGGGGGGGATATCACCACGGACCGCTGGGATAAACCACTGGTTTGTTGCTAGAAATTAAAACACAATAACGAGAGTGAAGTTATCAGTTGAGGCTTACTCATGTGAAGTCATTCAAATTATGAAGTTTATGTCATGACATAAACATGGTTGTGAAATCCTGACTAGTATAACATTACTACACATATAACATTACACATTGGGGGCGGCAGTAGCTCAGTCCATAGGGACTTGGCTTGGGAACCGGAGGGTCGCCGGTTCAAGTCCTTGCATGGACCAAGTACTGAGTGTGAACTGGTAGCTGGAGAGATGCTAGTTTGCCTCTTGGGCACTGCCGAGGTGCCCTTGAGCAAGGCACCAAACCCCCAACAGGGGCAGCCCCCTCGCTCTGATATCTCTCCATTATGCAAGTATATAAGTCCTGTTTGTGCTTGTGTGTGAATTTCGGGCCTGTGTGTACTATGTATATGTTAAAATAACATAGATGGAATTTAATTAATAAAGTGCCTTTCTTCTTCTTTCTTCTATTAAACAACTATCTTATTAAAATTAAAAACATAATTCAAAATCTGCATTTAAGGATGGAGATATATATACAAACCACATTTGCCTGTCCTTATTGGTTTGTGTGCAGGAAATTGGGGCAGATGATATACTTAAACCAACCAGCATCATCCATTTTATTTTAGCCCGCCTTTTTTAACGTGCATTTACATCATCTCTCCAGTAGAGGGGGACAAATGTGATTACACACGGACCTGCTCGGCCTGCTGAGGCCTGCATGCTGCTCGGTTCTGCACATCAGGAATCCATATTTAGAACTAAAATACAGCGAAAAGGACTTGTGTGCTACTTCACATCTGTAGATTTGTTAATAAAACATTATGCATGCTGGAAAAAAAATAAAAAAATCAGTAAAGTTATGCATGCAAAGTTAGTCTTACCGGTGTTGTATACATGTAACTCATCCACAATTCCTTCGTTTCCTCCACCGAAGACAACCATGAGCTCCTTTATAGCCACGGCTCTGTGTCCGTGCCTGGGCCGGGGAACGGGACCGGACCATCCGAGGACCCGCTTCCACCGCGGCTGCAGGACCGACACCGCGGAGCCAGGGGGGGCAGACATGATCCCTGACAGAGAGAGAGAATAATAATAATAAAGGGAACATTAACTGATGACGTAAATCGTGATATTTAAACGTCAACAGCTGTAGAATCTCGTCACCAGGAGCCGTGAACGTTCACTGTAACTAAGTTCTAAAACAGTTTGTGCGGCCGTTAGCAGTTCGTAAGATAGCCGTTAGCCGTTCGAAAGATAGCCGTTAGCTTCGGTTAATGATCACATTCTATCCACAAAAACAAGAACAAAAGCAGAGTAAGACTTTTCCAACAACTACTGGTTGTATAACACTTAACATAGATTTGACGTCGCAGTTGTTTCTAAGTAAACACAAAGAATCTTTCATACATTCTAAGTTCTGTCTTAGTTGTTTTCTAACCATTGAATTCAATCCATGGAAGCCGCCATCTTGTAACCAAACAAACCGCCGCTGCCCGTCTGAAAAATGGCGGAAGCGAATGAAAAAGAAAAATAGATGATAGCTCAGCCAACTCACACCAGCGAGGAAACACACTCAATTAAAAAACTAACTCAACGCGTTGGTAGTGAGCCAACACAGCGGGGCAGCACGTAGTCGCAACATTAAGTTAATCCACAGTTAGAAGTGTTATCGAGAGTCGGCTATTTTCATGCTTCTCTGGGAGTCGCCATATTGTAGCTAACGAGCTTAGCATCCTCCACAATCCCTTTAACGTCTTTATTAACACTAAAAACAATACTATAAGCTTACTTTAACAGCTGAAACAGTGTAAGAGCAACGTGCCTCAACGCACATCGAGTAACTTATTGAAATACACTAAAAACTAAAGCACAACAGTAGTACACAAACTGACTCTAACGTTAGCTATTTTCCGTTAGCACTAGCGGCTAGCTGCTCAAGCTAATTTGCTGAAGCTAACAGCGTTAGCATCTGTCAGAGAGTCGCTCAATTTTACACTTAAATGCAATGTAATTACGTTTTACTCTGACATGCATATTTTACCTGATACAAACACAGTTGCAACAACCCTCTTAAAGCGCAGCTAAGCTGATTTAAACTGCATAAACAGAGTGTTATTGTGTTTCATGCCGTCTCTGGAAGCAGCCATCTTTTCGACAGTCGGCCTTAGTTCTCACAGCTCCCACAAGAAAAATGGCCGGGTCGGTTTTTTGCCCACAACAAAACATAACAAACCCCCCAAAAAGGGCGCAAATGTATCGGAATTTCACTCACTTATTTCGATGCAGTAATCGCAAAAGCACGGGTACGTGGTCTTATCTGGCGGCAATAATCCAAATTCATTCGATTTGCGAAGAAGTATCTCCTCTCATGCCTGCCTGGAAGCTGCCATCTTCTTGACAACCAGAGGCGGAGGAAAATGGCAGAGAAGCTGGCGTCACCCAAAGTAAACATGGCGACGGAAAACCCGCTCCGCTAACCATTTCCGACAGAAACGCTCACAGTTTTTTGTCATTTGCTTGTGGGAACGGGCAACGGATGCTCTGTATAGCGAGGTGCTTTAAAGAACACTTGAAATATATATAAAGTAAACATATGGCGAGTTTCAGAAAATTACAACAAGTTGTGTTATAGCACTAAGCTTATTGTCCCTTACTAAAGATGGCGACATCCCTGTTGAAAACCACTTTTATTTTAATATTGCAGCGGGATGCTGATTTTACTCCGCTCTAAACCTACTTAGATATGCCTATACATGCGCAATAACAGTGTAAAAAGCACTAATTTACAGATTACCGCTCACATGTAGGTTACTAGTACAGTTACCACGCCCACACCCTCCATTAGTGCGCCCTCCACTGATACAAACACTGCATTACCATCGACATCAATTAACACATCCTCTCTCTTTCTTCACAACAGTATGTGCTCAGCCACATTTCTCTACTGGACTCACATTTATAAAGACGAGAAAATGCTCTAAAATGTGGAAGTTTTGGAAGATAATTAAACTTCTCTATCTAATTTGGTTTGTATTTTGTCATTTTCATAAGATATTCCCCAATTATTTTATATTTCACTTCTTGAATACAGATGGGTTAACAAAAGGCACAATCTAATTTAGCTATATAGAGAAATTAGTAACATTATTGTGCAATATGTGGATGTGGGTTTATATTTTACACATTTACAGAATCAGCATCCCCACTGTATTTCAATACTTGCTTCCGATACACGAGATATTACATCCTGAGTAAAACCATAAAGAATAAGAACGATACAATTATTATTATTATTATTATTATTATGTTTGGTGGTGAATTTGTTGTGGCCTTATGTTACTGCAATTGAATTCTCCTCTAGGGTCAGTGGGATGGGCTGTATCCTATTATGCAATTTCATTGACATTTTCTATAAATGCATATCATTGGCTTTGGTTTTAAAGCCTTACATATATTTTAGAGTTTTCACTGATCCCTGTTTGACCATCCACTCACCTTATGAAATATTCATTTCATGTATTCATTTATTAGTTTATTTAAACAGGGACAGTGTACAAATGTATGGCACCAGATATAGCACAATGCTGGTTTCCATCTGTTGTCCCTGGGCATGCATAAAATGCACATATAACAATATAAAAGCGTTAATTCCACAGACCTTAATGACAATATACCAATATAAAAATGATAAATCCACATAAATAAATACACCTATAGAACATATATCCGGCACCCCTGATATAGAATAAAGAACCATAATTAGAACCTAAAGGCCCTGCACAACCTAACAGGAGTTCTCACTTATTCTGTCTAAGCTAACGAGAGAGTCGGGGAGATGTCAATCAAGCACAGTCTGCAGACGCCCACACAGCCTGTAAAGAGGTCTAATCACCTGTCAATCACAATCACCTGTGTGGGCGAGCCAGGCCTTTAACTTGGGTTGTTTTAGTTTAGTTATGAAGCAGTAATGGTGTAACACCAAAGCTTGTCACAATTAGTTGACTGAAGGATGAACAGGACACAGTAAAAATGAAGACCAAACACCATTTACATTTCAACAATATTATTATGTACAAAGTGCAGCCACTCCTTCCACCTTCTAACACTGATCTCACATAACCATTGAAGAAAATACTCATTGTGTTATGTTATACTAACAGAATGTAAACAATTTTGTGCGGAAGTCATTTTTTAATGTATATCTACAAAATAATATGTTGTCCTATACATCACTTGTGTGTTAACATACAGTGTGTTGTTTGTAATTTCTCCTCTGCCAATGCAGCAGCTCAGCCTAATTGAACGACATTTCTTGCTGATGAGTGACCACAACATAAGGCTGCACCTTCAGATGCAATCTGTTAAAACTCATGAAGATTGTTAAAACCAAATACTCTGATCAATCCCTAATCTACCCTTTGTCAATCAGTAATAACATTTTTTTTTTTTTTTTTTTTTTAAAAGAGGTATACCATGCATATATTGATTAATATTCTGAAAATAACTTTTCCAAAATTATTTCAAAGATCAAACATGTTAAAATAAGATAAGATAAGCCTTTATTGATCCCCAGCGGAGAAATTCAGGTGTTAGAGCGGCACAAGACAGAAATAAGGACAGATAAATAGAGAAAAAATAAGAATAAATGAAATAAGAGGTATATACAACTAGTATAAGTAAAAATATGAACTACATAAGAGTAATTAAAGATAAAGTTATGAGGTAAAGTGACATGGTGGTTAATAGCAGTAGTCTATATGTAAACAGTGTACACCAGAATAATGTGTTTAAATAATGACAGGCTACTTAGTGTTGTCTGTGTTAATATAGCAACAGCTTAATAGGTCAATTATCCAGTAGGTTGGCACAAACCTTTGTGACATAGTTCTATGAAATCCTTTTAAGTAAAATCTCTTCTTTCCTTTGTTCCTCAGGAAATCCCTTTCCTGACCAGGAGAGGGATTTATTCTGGTGTCGTGAAAACACATTCAAACAGACTGGAGACTCATTAGGAACGCCATTAAGATAGTGATTCCAAAAACAAAATAAAAGAAACAGTGGAGATATCTGAACTTTCATAAAAACTTCCATAAAAATAGTTTATATTTACCTTTCAACTAGCAGTATTTACAGTTAAAACCTTCTACTCCAAATAATTTTTAGGCTTAATTTCATTATGATTGATCTGACGTGATGTCACGCTTTTCATTTTCAGCCATTTCCCCATAGCTTTTTGTTAATGTAAAAATGTGATAGGGTAGCACATCCCAGATTTCAAAATCAAGGAGGACGAATTACTAGCTTTTCACTTGTTTAATTGGCTCACATCACATATTGATGAAATTGTGATGTGAGCCAATTAAACAAGTGAAATGCTAGTAATTCGCCCTCCTTGATTTTGAAATCTTGGATGTGCTGCCCTATCACATTTTTATGGTTATTGGACTTTGGGTGTAGCACTCCACCGTGAATCCCATTGTTGAAGAGCAACCTCCTTTACCAAAACATAATCCACTTTTTGTTACTGTATTGGTGATTTGAATCAGTTTGGGCCAGAAAAGCAAGAAATATATAATCATTTGTTTTAATTCACAGCAATGCAGCTCATCTGTCTTATACTGATGCTCAGACCTTATGTCTTGCTCGTGCCCAGGACAAGGTGATCTCCAAAGGCCCCCCGCCAGCAGATTATTTAAAGGTACCCAGGACAACTGACCCAGTGTCCCCCCCTGTCATCGGCCCTGCTGAAGCTACTAGGAATTGAATCAATGAAATGCTTTTTGCCTGAATTCCTTTTCATTGTCACATAATCAGCGTTCATGCCCTTGTGTGTTGACCCAGAGTGAGCGAGCGCAGCAGCGGGCTAAACAGGTCAGTGGAGCTCAGACAAACACCTTGACCTTCCCTACCGCTCTGAGCTGCCGGTAACGGTTTACAAACGGTAAGAGTCTTACGAAGCGGCTGGGGAACTGAACTTTGAGAGCCTAAAGAGATCACGATGTAAAGCCTCACAAGTGACATGGATCAAGGATTATGGCAGCAGGGGGGTGGAGGTTTTTGAGGAGGTGAATAAGCATCACAGCAGATCAGTGTGTCAGCCTTTTTGAAAGAACATTTTCTTGTGCTATCACATCTATTAACCCACATTTTGTCGCCTTATAGTCAAATGTTCTAAGAAATTTGTCACAAATGAAAGCACACAAGATGACCACTGTTATGAAATCAGCAGTCTAAACAATCATCATTATACAGAAGACATCAGATCATATCCAGTCTTGTGAACACACTTCTTTAATCAGCTGATTCCGGTCCACTTGTGGATACAGATCTGTATCGAGCACCTGTCTCAAAAAGTATAGATTAAAGAAACAGTGTGTAATATCAGGGGATCTATTAGCAGGAATGGAATATAATACAAATAACTATGTTTTCTTTAGTGTATAATCACCTGAAACTAAAATCGTTGTGTTTCCGTTAGCTTAGAATGAGCCCTTCATATCTACATAGGGAGCGGGTCCTCTTCACGGAATCCGCCATGTTGCTCTGCCATGTTTCTACAGTAGCCCAGAACATACAAACCAAACACTGGCTCTAGAGAGATCCTTTCACGTTTTTTAAAGTTACCTGAAGGCCACCGTAGTTCTTCGACACGCTTGTGAAACTGCGTTAACGTGAGCCGCAGAGTGCAAAACCGTGGTACCGCCAGTCGCCGTCTGACTTCCGTTGCTCCTAAAGTAGTGTTATTATGGTGAGGACGGCCTCTGAGCGAGGCGAACCGCATTACCACGGTTTTGCACTCGGCGGCTTACCTTACCGCAGTCTTGGAAAGGGAGGAGTGAGCGGAGGAGTACTCAGTTGGTTGCAATCTGCAACCACACCAGTAGATGCCGCCAAATCCTACACACTGTACCTTTAAGACAGGAAGTACAGACTTATGGTAGGAGGCTCTGCTTCCATGATGGTAAGCAGATGTTAACAGAATATTCTTCAAACACAAGAATGTCTGATTCTGATGTGGAAAAACAACATCAACACGGGGGTAATCCGTTCTTGATCCTGATACGATAACGAAGGTAGAGATCATCCATCCTAATACTAACAGAAAGCAGTTTACCCGGGGACAGACTGAATGTGATTAGCAGTCGTAACAGCGCTGATGACTGGATTAGTTGATTCCAAAACACTGGTCTTCCTTCCAGATTGGATCCAATTGAACCAGCTTGTGCACTGAGAAACTAAAATTCCACTCAACTAAAATTTGTACTTATGGGTGCATACATGTTTATGTCAGTACGTGGAGCATTTATGTGTGTCTCAATGTACCGTGTATCGTTGCTTTTGACCTGTAATAGTGTCTCAGTGATGAGATAAGAACTGGATTCGATTGATAACATCCTGAAATCTTGTACTGGCCTGTGGCCTGGTGTTATTCCACTGTATAGTGCGTCAGATGTTGCCTTGCTTCCTGTTGTACTCTAATCTCCTTGATTAAAATTAGGGATTCTATGAATTCAGTCAATAATTAATTATTCAATCATTCAATTAATTAAATGTTGTGTCAGACAGCCCAATAAATGAACCCCCATCCTCTGTACTGGACTGTGATAGCCATAGAGCAGGAGACGCTGAACTGACTGTCACATGAAAAGCAAATTTTGATTTTCCTTATTCAGGGCAAAATGAAGCACGGCCGTGTTACGGAGCTTCCAGAGGATTTCTGGATCCCCATCCCTCTAGATACGGACAACATCACGTCTCTCAGCCCCTTCCTGACCCCCCAGGACCACCTAGCAAGCTCAGGCATCTACTATGCAATGGCCATTTACATGTTTTTTATATTCACTGTGGGCACGTTCATTAATGCGCTTACAGTTGCGTGCACCATCCAATACAAGAAGCTCCGGTCCCACCTCAACTACATCCTGGTGAACTTGGCTGTGGCGAACCTTCTTGTGTCCTGTGTGGGCTCCTCCACTGCCTGCTGCTCCTTTGCAGCCAGATATTTCATCTTTGGACCAGTTGCATGCAAGATTGAAGGTTTTACGGCGACGCTTGGCGGTAAGATTTAAGCTGTAGTTTTGAAACAATTTCATTTGATCATGCCTTTCTATTACTGGACTTATCTCTAATGGTTTGAAAAAGGTTTTAAATTGTCTGTGTTTGTCATTCCAGGTATGGTAAGCCTGTGGTCTCTTGCTGTGATAGCTTTTGAAAGATGGCTGGTCATCTGCAAGCCACTCGGTAACTTCATTTTCAAGCCCGACCATGCCATAGTTTGTTGTCTATTCACCTGGGTGTTTGCACTGATCGCCTCAGTTCCTCCGCTGGTCGGATGGAGCCGGTCAGTATTACTCACACCACCATCTTACATTTGCACTCTTTGCATTGTAATTGTAATGCAAAGCTGCTGTGTATTCTAAATGCTCTTGTGATTATCTCACCAGGTACATCCCAGAAGGCCTGCAGTGCTCCTGTGGTCCAGACTGGTACACCACAAACAACAAATACAACAATGAATCCTACGTGATGTTTCTCTTCTGCATCTGCTTTGCTGTTCCCTTCATCACCATCGTCTTCTGCTACACCCAGCTCCTCATCACAATAAAAATGGTGAGGCAAAGTTAAAAAGCAGAAAGAATGTTGTTTGGCTAATGACTGTGTAATGCTGCTCAAAAACAATTTCTACAAAATGGTAAATTAAACTGTATCTCATATGTAGAATCTGTAGGCAACGGTACAAGATTTTGGTATCGGACGTGTTCTGGCTTCCGTTTTGTAGTCCGAGTAGTATTGACCAATCATATTCGAGCCATGCGGCTACCTCCGGGTCTGAGAAGTGAAGCCAATGCTGTAGTGACTTAAACTTTCATTCTTTCTAATAGCCAGCAGGGGGCGACTCCTGTGGTTGCAAAAAGAAGTCTGATTGTATAGAAGTCTATGAGAAAATGAGCCTACTTCTCACTTGATTTATTACCTCAGTAAACATTGTAAACATGAGTTTATGGTCTCAATCACTAGTTTCAAGTCTTCTTCAATACAGCATGATGTTCATTTAGTAAATTATGGTCCCATTAACAGTCAAATAGACCACAAAGCAGGGTATGCTTTAGGGCGTGGCTACCTTGTGATTGACAGGTCGCTACCACGGCGTTGTCCGGTCTGGGAGTTATCCGTGTTTTCGTCTTACAACTTTAGCCCTTTCAGAATGTGTTTTCAGTTCATTTAAGTTAATTATAACCTTTTGGTCACCTAAAAATGTCTTATTCAGCGTTCAGTTGTACTTAGCTCCACCCTCTCGTGTGACTTCTGGTTGCAAAAAGCCAAGATGGCTACGGCCAAAAACCAAGATGGCGACGGCCAAAATGCCAAACTCGAGGCTTCAAAACGACAGTCCACAAACCAATGAGTGACGTCACGGTGACTACGTCCACTTCTTATATACAGTTTATGGTTCGAGCAGGCTTTGGTTGAATGCAGGTAAACAGTCCGTGTGGAGAGCAAAAGAGGAACGCACTGGCTGAAATTTGTATTGGTTTAAAATTAGCTTGTTACCTGGCTACTTGTGAAAACAATCCGGTCATACACGTTGTCTCTCAATTCCAGCTCTTCAGCTTCCAGTCTTTGCCCGGATATTCGCTGGCTACACCAGAACCCCAGAAATATAGCCCCTCCGTCATTAAGCTGATCGCCGATAGGTTCCGAGATTGGTGCGCGGACCACTAAACATGAAGAAGTCATGAGACTCAACTCACTTCTCTCACTCAACAGGCAGCGAAGGCCCAAGCTGAGTCGGCCTCCACCCAGAAGGCAGAGCGGGAGGTGACCAAGATGGTGGTCGTCATGGTGATAGGCTTCCTGGTGTGCTGGATGCCCTACGCCAGCTTTTCTCTTTGGATCGTCAACAACCGCGGACAGGCTTTTGACCTGAGGCTTGCTTCTTTACCGTCTGTCTTTTCCAAGTCCTCTGCCATCTACAACCCAGTCATCTACGTTCTCCTCAACAAACAGGTCAGCTGGACATCCCGTCACATTGAAAACACATTACAGTTACGGTTTTTAAGGTGTATTTTTAATTTTGCTTTTCCTTTCAGTTCCGTTCATGCATGATGAAGATGCTGGGGATGGGCGGAGGTGATGATGAAGAGTCGTCGACATCTTCGTCAGTGACCGAAGTCTCCAAAGTTGGGCCTGCTTAGATCAAACAGACTGTCGACCTCTCTGCCACTAATGGTTGTGAATTGTAAATAATAGTAAATGTACGTGTGTTTTGTCATATGAAAAATACAGTATATATGCAGTGCTGCAATTAAATAATAAAGAAATCATAAATAATCTGCAAAGTGAAAAATAAAAAAAATAAATAAAAAAAGATACTGTATATGGTGTCTGTTTGTTGTTGATACTGGAAAACAACTCAGTCACTGGTTTGGACTGTATATGGTTTACTTATATGGGTATTGTATTGTGTTGTAAGGCACATATTCACTGCAACATACTGTATGTGTTAGATAGATAGCAATTTATTTATCCCCGAGGGGAAATTTCATTGTTGTATGTGAAAATAACTTATTTACTGAAAAATTAAAAAATGCGATGTGATGACAGTTACTGTTAATAAAGGCGACTGATCCATCCATCCTTCCATCCATCCATCCGTCCATCCATTTTCCAGCTCTTCCTGGGGGACCCTGAGGCGTTCCCAGGCCAGATCAGCATGTTCTGGGTCTACTCCGGGGGCCTCTTACCTGTTGGCCGTGCCTGGAAAACCTCCAAAGGGAGGCGTCCTGACTGATCATTGGTGTTAATATTTCTGTTTTATATATTGCTTTGAATGTCCCTATGTAATTCAACACCAACATTTTTATTTGTTGATTTCAAATTCATCCTCCGGTCTCTGTAATATCACCTGCCTCCCCTCATACAATGATGTGCAATGTCCTTCTCTGCACTGGGTTGTTGGAGTGACATAGCAGACTGTAAAGTGAGCATCTTCTGCGACCAGACTATGTTCTCAATGTCTTACGCACTCTTTAAGCTCGGGGAAGGAGGCAAAATTCCAAACAGGTAACACAAAGCTTGAGTTAACCAGTAGAGTGGATTACAAAGGGCTACAGCGCATGAGATTATCGGAATTACTGTTATCGGAAACCAGATTACCAGGCAAAGACCTGCTGCGATCTTCCTTAAGAAAGTGGGATTAACCTGTTGAACGGTTTTGATGTTAAGAACAAGCATGCATGCGTATCTACACACGCGTATCTTTCAGCATTCATATTCATAATTTAGATCATTGTTTTAGTTACCATAGCAACGGCCTCTTAGCACCAACACCTGCTTTCCAACCATTAGCACATGCATGTGTATTTTCCAATGACAATTTGCAGCATGTGCCAACTGGTTGTTTTCTTTGAGCACGTGGACAGACGTTGTCCTCAACCCTTAACACAAACTGTAACGTCAGAGCCGTCTGCCAAACGTTATTCAAAACATCCTGGCTGTAACCTCTTTGGCAGCGCAGTAAGAAGGGCAAACCACTAAATGTCTTACACCAATGAATGCAAATTAATCATTAAATTATAGCATCAATTAAACTATTAATGGGGATGAGTGACATCCTGGGTACCTTTATAAAAGTCCGTCCTCCACAAGAGACGTTGGGGACGCAGACTTCACAGCACTCCTGTCTGCCTCTTAAAACGTTTATTTTTTATCATATGATATATGTGACATAGGGAAAGCAACAACATAAGCAAGGAGAGCACTTGAGCTATTGTTATTAATAGTCGTAAAAAGGGCTAAATGAGGGCAAATCGTGGCATGGAGCTGCCAGAGGACTTCTGGATACCCGTCACCCTGGACACCAACAACATCACATCACTCAGTCCCTTCCTGGTTCCTCAGGACCACTTGGGGGGCTCGACCACCTTCTACGCCATGGCAGGATTCATGTTCTTCGTATTCGTGGTCGGCACGGGCATTAACATCCTCACCATTGCGTGCACCATCCAATACAAGAAGCTCCGGTCCCACCTCAACTACATCCTGGTGAACTTGGCTGTGGCGAACCTTCTTGTGTCCTGTGTTGGCTCCTCCACTGCCTGCTGCTCCTTTGCAGCCAGATATTTCATCTTTGGAGCACTAGCATGCAAGATTGAAGGTTTTTTGGCGACGCTTGGCGGTAAGATTTAAAATTTGATCGTACCTTTCTATTAATAGACTTGTATCTAAGGGTTTGAAAAAGGTTTTAAATGGTCCGTGTCTGTCATTCCAGGTATGGTAAGCCTGTGGTCTCTCGCTGTGATAGCTTTTGAAAGATGGCTGGTCATCTGCAAGCCACTTGGAAACTTTGTTTTCAAGCCCGACCATGCTTTAGCTTGTTGTGCATTCACCTGGGTGTTTGCACTGATTGCCTCAGTTCCTCCACTGGTCGGATGGAGTAGGTAGGCAACAGAAACCAACCAACACACTGAATCACATTGGAAAACTGGGAAGCTGGGTTGTATATCAATGCTCTTGTGATTATCCCTCCAGGTACATCCCAGAAGGCCTGCAGTGCTCCTGTGGTCCAGACTGGTACACCACAAACAACAAATACAACAATGAATCCTACGTGATGTTTCTCTTCTGCTTCTGCTTTGCGGTTCCCTTCTTCACCATCCTCTTCTGCTACACCCAGCTCCTCATCACAATGAAGATGGTGAGGCAAACTAATCACAAAAAAAATCCCACCTTCAATTAAACAACATAAACTTCAAATGTAGTTACTTTGGTTTACTAAAAAAGCTTTTGAAAAGACAGAATTTTTACATGTGACACTAAAAAAGTCTCAAGATTTAGCAACACTTATATTTGAATGTCATCTAATGTCTTCAAAACCATGTCCATGTACAATCCTAGCGATGCTGTCCCATCAACAATGTGTTTCTGCAGCCGAGTAGGAGTAGTAGGCCCCTATTGATCCACATCTATGGTGCTTATTGCGACCGATAACGCTCATTTAATGGCCTGACAACAGTTGAATTGGGTGGGTTCTGACAGGCATGGTTCAGAAAACACTTGTACACCTGTAGTCACTGTGATACTATTTGCTTAGTGAAACGTCTTTGACCTTACTCGCCTCTCTTCCTCAACAGGCAGCGAAGGCCCAAGCTGAGTCTGCCTCCACCCAGAAAGCAGAGCGGGAGGTGACCAGGATGGTGGTCCTCATGGTGATGGGCTTCCTGGTGTGCTGGTTGCCGTACGCCTCCTTCGCTCTTTGGACTGTGAATAACCGCGGGCAGGCGTTCGACCTGAGACTGGCGACCATACCTTCCTGCCTCTCAAAGGGCTCTACAGTCTACAACCCTATTATCTATGTTCTCTTCAATAAACAGGTCGGTTAAATGTTGTGATGAACAACAAATTTAAAGCAAAGATGCATCCGCATGCATCTAACTGTTGGGCTGAAAAGGTGCTCAAATAGTCGTATTACCTGATGTCAGTCTGAGGTGCATGACTGCAACATGTTGGTACATAATCATGTTTCCTCCTCTTAGCTTTTAACAGACCATACAGTAACTTGGAAAATTACTCGTTAGCAGAAGCTTTGAGTCAATGCTGTATTTTATGGATTTGAGTATAGGCTACCTGACTAAAAATAATAATAATAATAATACTAATAAATAAATAATACACTTATTTATATAGCACTTTTCAAAACCAAGTTTACAAAGTGCTTCACAGACATAAAAACAGAAAACACACAGTGCAATTATAATTTTTTCGATAAAATACAATAAATAAAAGTCTCAAGAATAAATCAATAAATAAAAGCATTGATTTAAAACATGTTAAATCATTCATTTATCAACTTCACGATGCCACTATGTGTAGAAATATTCCGATAGCACAAGTTCTGTTTGTAGAGAGTAAAAACGAGACAATCCCACTGGAAACTGGTGCAGTTTACAGTATCTGCCACAGTGCTTGTTTTAACACAACCACTGGGGGTGCCAAAGTAGATTTTAAAATTCTACACATAGTGCCTTTAATGGTACATCTTGCTTTGCTCAGTTCTCTTCATACATGATGATAAAAACAGACACCATATGCACATTTTAAGTACTTCGATGATCTTGTTTTTTCCCCTTTCAGTTTCGTTCGTGCATGATGACGATGCTGGGGATGGGCGCAGCTGAGGAGGAATCCTCAACATCACAATCAGTGACTGAAGTCTCCAAAGTTGGGCCTGCTTAGACTGAACACCAAGACTAATGCCACTAATGACTGTGATTTGTAAATAATAATGAACGTACGTGTGTGTATATGTAATGCTGCTATTCAAGTAAGAAATTATATATAATCTGCAAAGTGAAAAGTAAATAAAAAAAATACAAACATTTATATGGTGTCTGTATGTGGATGACATTCACTGGTTTGGACTGAATACATTGGGCCTCATGCAGCAACATTCTCTTAAATTTGTTATGTTTATATGGTGCTCATGCAGGCTGGTTTTGTGTGTTTCCTTGCGTTGGACAAACAATTTGAATCCCAGAAATCAATGGGTGCTAACAAAATAAGAACAAATCGTGGATACAAACATAAATAAATGGAAACTTGTTCTTATGTCGCTTCTTGCATGAGACTCATTGTGTAAAGCACATATTCACTGCAACGTGCAAGAGAAATAAAAAAAAATGCAATGTGGTGACAGTTATTTGTGTTACTGTTAATGATTTCGATGTCCCACAAAAAGAGGATTTTAACCAAAATATTACAAAATCAGGTTTCATGGGTCTTTGCAAAAGATGATGACTAATTTTTTACATTTAACTAAATCAAAAGTTTCCTTGTCACAATATTTGGTTTCTGGTTTAGCTGTCAACTTGGGACTTTAGGATCCAGAAGAACTACTATGCATTCCAATACCCATACTACCGTACTATTTAGTATGCCAGAAAAGGATTTAGGACGTCCCAGTACATAGTATGTCAAATGCAGTATGCCAAAAATACCAGGATGTTCTACTACATCCGGTCGCATTTTGCAGTATGCAAGCCAGCATGCTTTTCTGTCTATTCTGACCCACAATCCTCTGTGCAGCGGATATATGAGCAAGAGGGTCAAAGTTCAAGGAACAATGTTATGACGAAGTAGTATGGTTCAATTGTATGCATACTGTATGCAACATACGTACTTTGTGAGGGCAGCTGCAGTACTAAAAGTAAAAAGAAAAAGTATGTGATTTGGAATGCAGCGCTAGTTAATTAGGAGATGACAGATGAGGAACAGGTGTGTTGGTGGGAGGTAGGCTACTTACTTTCGGTACAGCCGCATAAGGCACCCTTTCGCGTCGGTACCGAACAGTGGCGGCTGTGACAAAGCGTCGGTATTTGACACCCTGCAAATGAGAACGGGCTGGCTTGCCATATCGCCATAACACAGGCTACACTTAATTTCCACTTTCGTCACCTGTTTTTGAATTCCTTACTTGAATCTCCTCTAAAAGACAAAGATAAATCTAAAAAAAACACCAGGAAGCTTTTTCTTCTGTTGGTAACATAAATCCTGAGGTAAACCAGTACAACCTGGATTACTGAGGGCTGAATGCATGCAACTGACCCCCTGAACATCACTGAAGATCAGATTATGTGGTTCACGAACGCAGGGCTCTGACATCAGGATGTAATGAGATGATCCTTGCCAGCTCTGGTACTGAGATACTAATCTCTATATTAGCTCAAAGGTGGCACATGCTGTTATGGGAGTGCTTCATGTGGGTGCACGTACACAAGTACACGTAGTGTATTGTCTGTGAACCAAAGCTTCAAAGCCCCTCCGTGAGCCAATCAAGTTGAGCCTGATTATTCAAAGTTCCTATAAATGTGGCTTTAACGCCCAATCAGAGACATTAGAAGACAGTGAAACATCAAGTGTATCAGTATTATTTAAGATCAGATGCTAATTATTTGTAGTCTTTGCACAATAATATAATTTTGAGTTTGCATTTGATACACATCCAGACAAAAATGAGGGGAATTCGAACAACAGAGCTCCCAGAAGATTTCTGGATCCCCATCACTCTGGACACCAACAACATCACATCCCTGAGCCCGTACCTGGTTCCCCAGGATCACCTAGGGAGCCCAGGGATCTTTTATTCCATGTCAGCATTCATGCTCTTCCTCTTTGTGGCCGGTACAGCCATTAATATCGTCACCATTGCATGTACTGTTCAATATAAGAAGCTCCGGTCTCATCTGAACTACATCCTGGTCAACTTGGCTGTGGCGAACCTCATCGTTTCCACTGTGGGCTCCTTCACCTGCTTCTACTGCTTCGCCTTCAGATACATGATTCTGGGTCCACTGGGGTGCAAGATTGAAGGATTTACAGCAACTCTTGGTGGTAAGGAGTTTAACGAATTACATCAAATATTCTAAGTTAAAAGAGGGAGTGATTTATATCACACTACATCAGTGGTTCCCAACCTATTTTTCTTGAAGTCCCTCCTACTGAGTAGGAGTCCCCCGACATCCTCATCCTAAAAAAATGACAAACAACAAAATCTTCAATTTGAATAAAGTGATTCGATGTATGAAATTAGTTAGCCTTTTTTTTTTTTTTTTTTTTAAATCAACTTTCTGTAATAAATATAACTCGTGAGTTTCGTCAACATAAATAAAGTGATGATGTCTTGACAGACTCGCCAAGCGAATGCAGATACATAATATGATCTTTGTTTGTAACAACTGGTGGTGGTTAAATAAATGTAATTTGTGGAGCTGTTAGATTGCTGCTCGACCGCCCCCCCCCACCCCTTTGTCTGCGTCAAGCGGGAGAGCCAACATGTTCTTTTTGAAAGGCTAAATGCAAACAAATATAGATTGAAGCAGAATATGTCGGTGCATTTTGCTACTAAGTAGCCAAAAATATATATTTTTAAATAATTTAATATACAGACTGTTGTATAAATTATCCAGTAAGTGCGTTATTATGATTTTAGTTATACATGAGCAAATCTAATTTTGACAGGGCCCGGACCCCAGGTTGGGAACCACTGCATTATATTACCATAAAGGCATTCTGCTTATGCGTGTTGTGATATATTGTGCCTATGGTTATTGTTTATAAAGCACAATTGTATTAAAACTGTAAGCCTACTCTGAACTGGGATCTTTCTTGCAACCCCACTGTGCTGATTTTATTGTCAGTCAAAACAGATTCAAATAACATACTGCCAATTCTTTCCACTACAAAACAATCTATTATATAACTGTGTGTTTTAGCCATTGGCATCATGGTATTTAATTGTTATTTTTCTTATAGATATATTTGAGCTATTAACAGACATTTTATTTAATAGCAGTAGTCTATTAGGGAAATATTTTATAAGATCTTTACCACAGAAACCTTATGTTGCATAATGCCCTTGTTAAGCAGTTTGTGACTTATGTCTGTGGAAAGCGCTATATAAATACATTTTACTTACTCACTTACTTACTAATGGAGGATTATGTTATCTTACTTTTTAGCTGCTTGAGAAGCAACCTAGAAACCTGGGGCAGAAGAACATTCTTTTGTCTAAAACCATTCTGCATCAGATCCTCTGTTATGGTTTCACCTGCTTATTAATATCAAACTGTTTTAATGAAAGTGCAGTCTATTCATTTCTTCAATGAAAATGTGACGGCTAAATATGCCATAGATAATCACAGAGCCAAATCCCAAACAAGCAACTGCAGCTGAATTCAGAGACAGAGTTGACTGAGTGTGTGAAGTATTATTTACCAAAACAAGTGATTATTACAATCCTTGCTTTATGTTTTAATAATAATGATAATAATAAAAATACATCAGATTTATATAGCATTTTCAATGTTCTCAAAGGCGCTTTACATACTGTAGAGAGAAAAACAAGCAGTAAACTCTTTAATACAGACAGAAAACAGATAAATTGAAAGAAAAGATTAGAATAAAACGGTATCAACCTTTAGCCTCTTTATAGAAAAGCAATATAATTTGCAGCTCAGTGAGGGAGCTGTAATCAGTATATATCTCTTATTATTCTCTGTATTGTTCCAGGTATGGTGAGCCTGTGGTCTCTTGCTGTGGTGGCGTTTGAGAGATGGCTTGTCGTCTGCAAACCACTCGGGAACTTCACCTTCAAGTCTCACCATGCTATCGCTTGCTGCGCTCTGACTTGGGTCTTTGCTTTGATGGCTGCAGTTCCTCCTCTGGTTGGATGGAGCAGGTCAGTATATAAAAACGCAGCAGTCTAGTTTTTAATGCAATGGAGACGAGACCTTCTGCAACTGACTTTATTTATACTATAATCTTGAAGTACAAATCTTTCCCTGCCCCTAATTCCAAATATGCATCCACACTACAGTAAGCACATGTCAAGTGATTTATTTCTCCAGATACATCCCGGAGGGCATGCAGTGCTCCTGTGGACCGGACTGGTACACAACCAACAACAAGTTTAACAACGAGTCCTATGTGATGTTCCTCTTCTGCTTCTGCTTCTCTATCCCGTTCTGCACCATCGTTTTCTGCTACTCACAGCTGCTTTTCATGCTGAAAGCGGTAGGCAACGTGTCTCTGTTGGGTTTGGGTTCATGGCACGTTCTTTTGTAAAGAAAAGGGAGGAATAATATCTCAGCTGATTTCATAGACATTACACCACTTTTATGTACTTTTCCGTCAACAGGCAGCGAAGGCCCAAGCAGAGTCTGCCTCCACCCAGAAGGCAGAGCGGGAGGTGACAAGGATGGTGGTCGTCATGGTGATGGGCTTCCTGGTGTGCTGGATGCCGTACGCCTCCTTCGCTCTCTGGGTCGTCAACAATCGCGGGAGTCAGTTCGACCTGAGACTGGCGACCATACCCTCCTGTCTGTCTAAAGCCTCCACAGTCTACAACCCTGTAATCTACATCCTCCTCAATAAACAGGTCAGTTATTCACTCTGATGTAAAAGATATTTGCCGGCAGGAGGGTTACGTTGTATTTATTCAGCTGAATTTAAAGGTGCAGTGTGTAGGATCTGGTGGCATCTAGTGGTGAGGTTGCAGATTGCAAACAACTGAAATTTCTCCTGTGTGCCAAGCCAGGTCGTTACCAATGCACATGGCGCTCTTTAGCGTCAGTATGAGACGCACCGGGCTTTTCATTAACTGCAATGCAAACCCATCCACGTCAATATTAAAAGCGCAGGGAAAGTGCTCTGGTGACGTAGTTTAAAGAGCGAAGAGACACACTTGAGGAAGATGAAACAAACACAAGGCTTTCATCCAATGGTGACTTTCAAAACATACAAAAAGGTTGCTCCATCCTAACAGAGAAAACCTGATATGCAATTAAAAACTTCAGATCTATTTTTTGATTCGGATTATAGGGATGAAGAAATCACCGTCACAACTAAGTCACCAGTATCTCCAACAAGAATTACCTGTAAAGTTCCTCACGTGATTAAATCATTTGCACCAATGGAAAGATGTTTCCCTCATCAACAAATATGTTGTTTTAACCCTTTCAGTTCCGCTCCTGTATAAAGAAGATGCTGGGGATGAGTGATAGCGATGATGAGGAGTCATCGACGAGTCAATCAGTCACTGAAGTCTCTAAAGTCGGACCTTCTTAGGTTGCTCATTGTGATGACTTACATATTGTAACACTGAACGAACAAATATTATGACAAATGGAAGTATATTATTCGAGTTATAAGGAAAAATGTTATAAAAAAAGGAGAAACAAATAAATGCCAGTGATGAAGTGATTATTTGCGTCTTTACCAGGCTATTTATTCCACATGTAAATGACAAAAATGTATATTCTGCTAGTCTTCTGTACTGAAATCTTGTTTTTCTTGCAAGAAATGAAGATGTCTAACTTAGGTCACTGGAAACCCATAGTAGTTATTACTCAATTAACGTTTGCAAGTAAATAATTATAGCATATAATAAATCTTTGTGAATGAGTTTGAAAAGTTGTACTGTATTTTTTGTATAGCGATTTATGTGTGTATATACAACCTGCAGTCTAACGGAGAATTACTGTAATAAACGGCTGACCTACAACTTTACAGCTTATATCTGTGCTTGAGAAACAATTACTGACATTATGGGCAAACATTGTGATCATCTCATCAGATAGTTTCTGAGATTAGTGGGATATACTTCGGGAAAAATTAATCCACATGTACTTCAGTATTATCCCAGTAAAGAAAAGGTATCTTGCATTGATGTATGTTGTTCTCTGCAGACAAACACAGCAATAATGTGCTCTTAAAAAAAGATTTTGCACCAGTTTGACAAAGAAGTCAAACCCACTTTTCTGCTCTATTTACACTTCCTGAATTTGTTTCAGTGCTCAACAGGCGATTTTCACAGCAGCCATCTTGACATGTCATAGCAGGATAAACACAGGTGTAACTGATAAAATTAATTATGGTCCCGTTCTATTTAGTGTATCACACTGAATTGAATTACTGCCAAATTTATGAATATATGAATTTCTAATAATCACATGCAGTTTGGGGCAAGTCATAGTCAAGTCAGCACTGTGTTGTTAATTGATTTCCAATAATAAATATATACATACATTTGCATAGAGCAGCATATTTGCCCACTCCCATGTTGATAAGAGTATTAAATACTTGACAAATCTCCCTTTAAGGTACATATTGAACAGATTAAAAAATGTGATTAATTTGCGATTAATCACAATTAACTATGGACAATCATGTGATTAATCAATAAATATTTTAATCGATTGACAACCTAATAATAACTAATGTAATATTTTTTCACTTTCATTCACTTAGCCTCCCCTGAAACAGTTTGCAGCCCCCCTTTGGGAGGCCCACCTCCCACCTCTGATCTGAGGTAAGAGATGGTTAAAGAAGAACTCCATTAGGAGAGTGTGCATCTACTGCACTCTCCAATTTGAACCCCATCTGGCACAGTTGCAGGTCTTTCATATCTGAAAAAAAGTACCATTTTATTCTGCATTATCATTAAAATGCATATAAAACACAATATATCAGCTGTCATTGTGATGTAAAAGATGTAGACAAGTCAACACTCAGCCTACAGATGGCACCATAATGCCTCGTTCATGCAGCAGGTACCATGTGCACTGTAACCTTATCACCGTGAGTAAATCCATATTGTCAAGGGATGTAGTTTTTTATAGTACAACAATGACTATTTTTATTTTTGTATACATATTTGATTATATACTCTCCATATTTTTAACTCTAGGTCGTCTGTCTAATGAAACACGTTGCCCGACTCAGCTCAAAGTCTGTTGATCATTCTTACCTGTTGCCCACAATGTTGCAGGTACGCGGTTCACTGGTTTACTCACCAATCAGAGATTTAAAGGCTTCAGATGAACACACACACACTTCTCTGCATACAATGCAAGCATGAATCATTTTCTATTTGTCACCAATTTCATAAATGATAATAAGAGCTACAGAAACTTGGCTTACAGTTTTGTAATTCGTTATGCACTTGTTGTTTTCAAATGCTTTAACACAATGAGCTAAAGAGGGTTAACTGAATAGGATTACCCATTAATCTCTGTGTACTCACACAAGTACTACTGTTTACATTTCACTAATTCTAATTAAGCAATTTAAAACCACAAGTCACAGAAACACCTTCTTCGGTAGTAACCAACTGCTGCCTGTATGTACATCATGGAAAGGGAATACAGATAAATAAATGAATAAATAAATAGATAAATAAATAAATAAATAAATAAATGAATAAATAAATAAATAATCTGAACATATCCAGCTATGTTGAAAAAAAACTAATGTGGAAGATTTTGTGCTGTTATTTGTATTTTTACATGTGAAAAAAAGGAATATTACAACCAAACATAATGCGGTTACATGTTGTCGGCCTGTCGTGTTGCTGAGAAGAGATGAAAATCAATCAGTCAAATCAATACTTGGGAATACCACACTGACCTCGTAGCCTCTGGGTTTTAGGCATCATGGGTCATCTGTGCTGGAGGGAAAAGCAAAGTGGAAACTTTAAAATATTCTGGTCATCACAACATTCCTCAACATCTGCACACAAATCTGAGAACAGGATTATTACCTGATGTGAAGTGAACACGATGAGTAGCACCTTGGTTCACTACACACCAGTGTAATTAGTTAATAGACATGCAGCTATTCAGACAGCGAGTGCATAAACCAGACTTCCACACCAGGTCATGGTGATCATGGAGGTTTCCGTCGGTAGTCAGGAGCAAATCTGAGTTCTGCTAGTAGTGAACTTTTACCAACAATGAATAGTTCAGAACTAGTGGAATTCCAGACCTACCCTCGTAAATCACAGCATCACAAGGAAACAGGAATAAACAAGTAGAAAAACATTAACTGGTATCAATAAATGTACATTAAGATACTCTCCCATAAGACATTAGTTAAAGCAGTATCACTTCATGAAACAATAATGAAAATTCAGTAAAATATGAATAAAGACATGTTTGGAAATAAAGTAAAAAGTAGTAAAACTTTACAGATCTCTTTAGCTTCAGGGTCCATCCTCGTCTTGATGTGAAGTCTTCGTCCCACATGGAGTTCTCATCAAATCTGCGAGCCAGCTACTTGAGCAAGAAAGTGGACTGGAGAAAAACACAGAATCAACAGATTAAAATAAACTAGCAGCTTTTGTTGTAACCTCTGCTCTGAAGTGAACCGTTTTTCCGGAGAGATTAGAGTGTTACGGAGTGAGCATGCCAGAAGTAGTTACTCTATGTTAATCTGTTTTATGGAAGAACCTGAGTTGTCCGTATAATCTGCTTTGGTCTGCTAGGACATGAGAAATCTTCACCTGGGTCAACCAGGTTCTGATTAGAGCTTCAACAGCTGCTGCGCTATAATGCCTTACGCAAGATACACTGATGTAGTGTTAATTTGATCAATGGTTGTGGTTAATTGCTCTTGAATATCATCATCCAAACCTGATTGAATGTCTTGACCCACCTGGGGGCTTCACAACCTTTGGTTTCTCCAGCTCCTCCATGATCCCCAACACTGACTATGGATAAGTACCTCATACAACCCCACTTCAAAACACCCGAACTATCCCTTTAAATTCACAGTTAAATACAACTATCCTGAAAACTAGGATGTAGTGGTCAATACACTGCCTCGATTTCTGATTATTTTATTGTTTATTTTGTTCCCTGACACAAGACAAAGAACTTGTGAACGCCTATCATCCTTTCGAAAGTGTTTTTCGACAGTCGTCCTGCAGAAATCAGGATGCGATGTCCTCTCCTCTTTGCCCTTGACATGAAAACTATGACGTGAGTTGTAGGATCGCAGGAGAGTCTAAAAATCCTATGGTAAATGGTAAATGGACTTGCATTTATATAGCGCCTTTCTAGTCTTCCGACCACTCAAAGCGCTTTACACACTCAGCATTCACACACACACATTCATACACTGATGGCAGAGGCTGCCATGCAAGGTGCCAACATTGCCCATCAGGATCTAATCTAAATACTCATTTGGGGTTAAGTGTCTTGCTCAAGGACACTTCGACCTTCCGATTCGTGGATGACCTGCTCTACCCTCTGAGCCACAGCCGCCCCAATGCCTATGTTCTGCTGTGACCTCTCTTTCCGGAGGGATTAAAGGTGTTTTACTTCCCTCACATGTCAACAACTGCATGTGACTGTCAACTGACTGTCTCTATTATAGTTCCCTGAATCACCGTATGTCCAATTAAGCTGCTTTATGACTTGGCTTTCCTCTCATGCACACCAGGGTCCACATTACCTAGACCACAACTTCACACACAATATACAATTAAGCTGATATGCACAGTTCTGCTGTGTTTGTCTTATTTCACAAATTTAATATCACGCAACGGATGCAATTCATGAAATTAAGTGTCCCAATGTGGAATTATTCCTCTGTACCCAAAAGTATAAAAAAACAACCGTTTCCTTTGAAGCTTAAATTATAATTTGCTACACATATTCAGCTTTATTACTTATTATTTCTACATTGCTATATAGAAATAGACAGTATTGGCTACTGCAGGTCTCAATGAAGGGAAGTGATGGCTCAAATTGTCAAAGGTCTTGCAGCTAATCTCCATTTCAACGGAGGGGATGGAAATCCGCTTTCAAGCCAGATTATTTGGGCATTTCGTGTTTTAAGGTAATAAGCTGATACTTTTAATTACAGTTCAAATAAGTTTGCTCATGGCTACTTTGCCGCTGAGTATCAACGCCAAGCAGGCCACCCTGGCTAACCTAACCACCTGATCCTATCAGAGGTCTCTGAAGCACAGGTATAAAAGATAAAATCAGATGTGCAGCACCAGTCAGTGACAAGAAAGGTCGACTGCTGAGGATCAGGATGGCAGAGGAGTGGGGAAATCAGAAATTTGCTGCCAGGCGGTACCATGAAGAAACGACAAGGGGATCTGCATTCGTTTACACAAACAGCAATCACACCAGAGGTAGAGTATTTTATCTTTTAATAATTCAGTGCCAAGGAAATTTTTACATCGTTTACCAAGAGAACCTGATTCAAATGTAATGATTTATCATCGTATTGTGTTGACTTTTAAGGGAATTCACTGACTTAAGTCATCTTTAAAGTCAGTATGGTTGAATTTTATAAACTTAAAATTATTTATTTGGTAATTATTCAAAACACTATGGATGGAACCTGCCAAAATCAAAAATAAATGAATTAATAAATAAGTAAATATATCACTAAATGTAGCAAAAATAATATTAAAAATTTAAAAAATAAAAGTAGCCATTAAATTGATAAAATGTGACATAAATTGATATTTCTGTTTTAATTTGCTTCTTTATTTATTTATCTTTTTATTAATTCCCTTAATTATTTATTTATTTTTGCATTTTTATTTATTTTTGCATTTATTTTGTGTTTATTTTATATTTATTTTTAAGTGTATGTTTATGCATTTATTTATTTATTTCTGCATGATTTATCCTTTGCATTTCACCCATTATTTATTTCCCCAAAAGCTTCATCTCACATAAACATTTTGCTTCCAAGCCGTTAAACAAGACAATGTGAATTTCAGTTGTGTAATGTAACTAAGTACATTTACTCAAGTATAATTTTGACATACTTGTACTTGAGTATTTCCATTTTTTGCTACTTTATACTTCTATTCCACTACATTTCAGTGGGAAATATTGTACTTTTCACTCCACTGCATGTATTTGACACTTATAGTTACTTGTCACTTTTAACAGAAAAAAACATATAATATGCTTATATGAGATGATGCAGTACTTTACTACTAATGTACCCAGTAGTATATAAAGTATCTAAAATTGGCTCCACATTGAACTACAACATTCAAATGCGCTTGCATGTATTTATTAGTGATAAAAACAGAATAATATCATATTCTATAATAATGTAACACTGCAGAATGAGTACTTTTGATAGGTTACTTTAAGTACTTTAATTTGCTGATAACCCTTATGTACTTTTACTTAGGTAACATTTTGAAATTAGGTCTTTTACTTAAACTGTATTTCTACTTTTACTTAAGTAAGGATCTGAGTACTTCCTCCACCACTGGTGAACTTGGCTAATGTGAATATATGCGGTTCTGTTGTGTTTTTTCAGGTCCTTTCAATGGCCTCAATGCAGTTATATTGTTGTATATTCACATTTGACAAAAGATTTAGAGTTAAGATTACAAAAATATACTTTTGTCTCATTCTTATTACAAGACAGATAATTTCATCATCATTAATATATTTTAAATATATAAACATGTGTGGTCACAAAAAGCTAGTCTATTGCTTCTAAGACCTTACAAAATAGGTCAATGTGGACCACATGAGATTAAGACTAAAATAATATATATAATATTTTTTCTTTCAGATCCCTTTGAGGGTCCCAACTACCACATTGCTCCTCGATGGGCTTACAACGTTTCAACGGTCTGGATGTTTATCGTGGTCGTCTTATCAGTCTTCACCAACGGCCTCGTCTTGGTGGCCACAGCAAAGTTCAAGAAACTCCGTCACCCTCTGAACTGGATCCTGGTCAATCTGGCGATAGCTGATCTGGGAGAGACAGTTTTGGCCAGCACCATCAGCGTATGCAACCAGATGTTTGGTTACTTCATTCTGGGACACCCGATGTGTGTCTTTGAGGGCTACGTTGTCTCAGTTTGTGGTAAGTGGTCACAGTTTTGGTCTTTGATTGGAAGGTGTTTGGAAAGAGAGTTTTCTTTGTGCTGCATATGTTATCAATATCTTATTCTTTACACAGGCATTACTGCTCTCTGGTCCCTGACTATCATCTCCTGGGAGAGATGGATAGTTGTGTGCAAACCTTTTGGGAACGTCAAGTTCGATGCCAAATGGGCCACAGGTGGAATACTGTTCTCCTGGATCTGGTCGGCAGTGTGGTGTGCTCCCCCCCTCTTTGGATGGAGCAGGTAGTCTGGCGTTTTCTAATCTTAAAAAGCCTGAATTTTGAATAAGTCAGAACTGTAAACTAAACATTTTCTTGCATCAGGTACTGGCCTCATGGACTAAAGACTTCCTGTGGACCTGATGTCTTCAGTGGAAGTGAAGACCCTGGAGTCCAGTCCTACATGATTGTTCTGATGTTGACATGTTGTCTCCTTCCTCTGGCTATCATCATCTTGTGCTACCTCGCAGTCTGGATGGCTATCCGTGCTGTAAGTCATCTTACCAGCAGTTTTATACGCTATGTAAAGTAGATCAGTTATTCCCAAAGACTGGGTCAGGATCTACAGCTGGGTCGCAGGAGATTTTATTAGGGTCGCCAAATAAATTTGCAGAATTTCTTCCATCGTCTTTCATTCAAGATTTATATCTGCAGTACATCTTTGAGGGAGTTTGAGTGTCCGTATAGTTCTGATAATTGTAGCCTGCACATGACATACAGTTTGTGAAATAGTCACAAAATGTAATCAATTTGATTCGTGTACGTAGACACAAATTTCCCTTTTTTTTTGTGACACTCAGCACGACTTTCAACAAGGTATTTTCCGTGCTTTGTTGCTGTCCAGCAAAACGTGATGCACGTGTTAATTTCCGCTCCAGTCTTTTCAAAATAAAACTACTTAGGTTTAGGAATAGATCGACTTGGTTAGGTTTAGGCAACAAAACTACTTATTTAGGCTTAGGAAAAGATCAATTTGGTTAGGATTAGGCAACAAACTACTTAGTGAGGTTTAGGAAAAGATCGCGGTGTGGGTTTAAATAACACCGAAGTGCCGTAACTTAAGTATGGAAGCTACGTGACAAATAAGTCAAATTTGACTTCTGGTTTCACTCGGGATCACTCCTGGGCAAAAGTCCAGTGTTCCACCTCGACCTTGTCCCTATGATGCGTTTGCCACACTATATTTTCCAGTTCACAATTACATGGATTACATACAATTTGATTTCCTGCTGACCATCACGAAAAAAAAAGTGAAATTTGTGTCTATGTACACGAATAAATACATTAAATTTCGTGACTATTTCTCGAACTGCTGCAGACTGTAAAGCATTGAATCTAAATTGTTTTACTAATGAGAGAAGCAAAACAAGAGCCTGTTTACTCTGCCTAAATGCATTTTGTTTTGTCTTATTTATATAAGTATTTAACATGTGTATGTTTTCAATATCACATGCATAAAACAAAGTTGTGATTTATCAAACGTATATCTCTTCAAAATGGCTATTCAAGATGATATAAGGTGATGCGGAAATGGCAGTAAAAATGGACAGGAACGTTCATTTACAGTATGTACATCTTCGCTCTTCTCATGATTTATAGATAAGGACTATTGTGAATTTTTAAAAACTGTGTCCCCAGAAAAGAAGTTTGGGAAACACTGAAGTAGATCACAGGCTGGCGGACTCTCACACTGTGTTCTTTTGTGGATCACAGGTCGCCATGCAGCAGAAGGAATCAGAGTCGACCCAAAAAGCTGAGAAAGAAGTATCCAGAATGGTCGTTGTCATGATCATCGCATATATTGTCTGCTGGGGACCTTACACCGTCTTTGCCTGTTTTGCCGCGGCTAACCCCGGATATTCCTTCCATCCTCTGGCTGCTGCCATGCCTGCATACTTTGCTAAGAGTGCCACCATCTACAACCCAATTATCTACGTCTTTATGAACCGGCAGGTGGGCACAACAATCCCTTTGATCAGCTTTCTACGTCTAAAGCAGATCTGTTTGGTTTTTGATAAACTTTTTTATTTTCTCCCTATCAGTTCCGTGTTTGTATCATGAAGCTCTTCGGCAAAGAAGTGGATGACGGCTCTGAAGTATCCACATCAAAGACAGAGGTCTCCTCCGTGGCTCCTGCGTAAAGCTGTTGGACGTTCTCACTTTTGGTTGTGATTTGTACAGTAAATATGTATTGTTTCATTAATTTTTTTAGTAAATATAGCTTTCTGGCAAAAGAAAAAAACAACAAAAAAAATACATAAAGCAAATAAAAAAATATCAAGCATACTGAAAGTTTTCCTTTTGGTGATTTTTAATAATTACCGGTTCAGAGGTAGTTAGCTAGATTTATTACACGGCTTCGTTGAATACTTGATTCTGATTGGTCAATCACTGCGTTCTATGGTCTGTTATTTCTTTATAGTTGCTATGGACTCGGTTCTGATGTCGGACTCTGACGGACCCTTTTTGTGTCAAATTATTGATTTCTTAATTAAGTAGCTGTGTAATAAGCGGGATAATGTACAGCTAGCGGGTCATTGTTGTGAAAGAAACCTTTTCAGGGTGATGCAGCACCTTCTACATGTTCTTATACATGCTTAGCACACAGGAAAGGCCTCAGCTGGTTGCAGTCTGCAACCTCACCGCTAGATACCGCCAGATCCTAAACACTGCTCCTTTAAGAAAAACACACAGAGAATAATCTTCCAACTCTGCAGCTTTAAAGGACCAGCGTGTAGGATTTAGCGTCATCTAGTGGTGAGACTGCAGATTGCAACCAACTAATAATACCCCTCTGCTCAACCCTTCCTTTCCAAGCGTTCACATTATTGCACATATGAATATGAAATATGAAATGTTGATATTGCACAGAATATTGAATATTGATATTGCACATGAATGAATGCACACGTGAATTAATTGTCAGGTTTTTGGTGTGTGCAGTCTACTGGGAGCAGTGTTGATTCTAGTCTGACAGCAGCAGGAAGGAAGGGATGGGACAGCATTTTTACACAAATATTTTTCCACTTGTTAATTGCTGTAAAATATTTTTAAAAGAATGCTTGCAAGGTTTGGGAGACTGATGAGAACATAAACACTAATATTCGGATCAGTTAATGACCGGCTTGTATCAGATCATCAGTTAATGAATGTTAATTCACAGTTACTTCATATATTAATTTATATGCAACCAAATTAGCTGGATTCCTCTCACAAAAAAAATTAAATTATAAATATTTCTATGAGGTAGCGTATTTTTATTTTATTTTTTTTAACAATGAAATAGATATTTCAGATATTGTCTTATTAGTTGGGTTGGGATCCTAAAACAGCTTTATATGCAGATGAGGTCGAGGTCCTGCGACTCCTGCCCAGTTTGGAAGCCACGTCGTGTGGTTTGAACGCTCTTTTATTTTGACATTCAGCCGGATGTTGTGGATGACGTCCTTCCTGCGCATGTCCGCCTTCTTGCCACACACGTGAAATCAGTTGGGTGAAGTTATGTCCAAAGCTAGTACGTATTTTATGGCCTTTGACTAAATGTATTCACTCACTAAATAACTGTGGATGTTTTTTTTTAATGAATTCTGTCGTTTCTTCCAGAACAAAAACGAGCCAAACGTCTCGGTTTCTGCGGTAAAGTTAAGGTAAGAGCGACCCTGCTAATGTTATCTGAGGCTAACTTTAGTGCTGGAGCCACGAGACAAACCCTGCTGTGTACTTCAGCCTTTACTTTACTAAGACAATATCACAGTCTGATGTCTGGACAACCAGCTACATTAAGTTATATTGTAAATGGATGTTTATCTGTCAGTAACACTGACTGGTGTACACTGCTCAGACTGCCAAGTACCGGTGCATGGTGGGTAAGATACTGTCCCAGCTCCTTTGGGTGTAAATTTAGCATTCAGCCGCTTCAGTGTCAATGTGCAAGCCTCCATAAACAAACCAAACAACTGTACAGTGTTTATAGATGAGATACTACATGGCAATGACACACAAGCGTTCAGAAGTTTGTAATCTCCTGCCACAAAAGCTTGATTGGCTTCACTCAGATGGTGAGAGGACTACTATATTTTTTGAATAGCCTTTCATGCTTTTAGTCCTCTTTACAAATAGATGTTATTTTGTATTAAGAGTTTGCCAATGTTATAATGTTGTACATGGAGAACAAAATGCTGAACAATGGTTCAACTAGACTGAAATATACCTCTGAGCAACAGTTGAATAAGAATAGAAGAAATTACCAGTCATTGGTAAAATAAACTGGAAGCTTAGCATCAAAATATGTGCAGGTTTAAATGGGATCAGGTTCAAGTGCACATTAACGCCTATTTAACAACATAGGCTGTTTTGTATGTTTTCCTGCCTGCAGACTAAAGATGGACAGAAGGACGACGCTTCAGGGAAGACAAAGAATTCAGAGCAGTCATCTGTGCAGCATGTCAAAGCCCGCAGTAAACCAGAAGAGATCCGGAGGCAGAGGGTGAACATTTCAACGCCTTGCCTGTGCTCATATTTGAGGTTTCATTGCTGATATTTTGTTGAGCGAAACCAAATCTCTCAATTTGTATATTCCCTAATCAGCTTCAGGACCTCCAGGACCGGCAGAAAGTCTCTAGAGAACGAGAGATGATGAAGAGGAGGAATCTGCAAAGCTTTCAGAACGACATCCTACAGCGACAAAGAGAGTTTGAGCAGAAGGTGAATGTCAGTCTATTCAGTGGAAATGGACGGCAGTTAGAATAACACTATATATCCTACTACTAATAATACTAAGCAAACTGCCACTGTAGTGATTTCTGTTTTCTTCTTTGTGTTCACAGGAGACGGAGATGCAGAGTTTGGAGAAGAATGTTAATTTTGAAAATGAGAATTCGAGAAAGGCATATTACAGAGAATTTAAAAAGGTACGTAGTTGCTCCATACATGCCACAAACTGGCTCATATCTGATGAATATTACGATTTTAGAGGCATATAACATAAATTTATCACTCAGCACTTTTTCTCTTCACCTTTTTAAAAGCAGTCAAAAGCCAATTAATAGTTATTAAACTACACACTACCCTAAATCAGGCAATTGTCTTTCAATTAGGGCTGTCTCAGTGAAGGAATTTCCCCTGTGGTGACAATGATTGGCAATAATATCGCGATATGCGATACCTGCTCTGGATGAAGGGAAGGTCAAGGCACATAGGGAGAGCAGACGAACCCGCCGGTCTGTGTGTATTAATTTCTCCTCCATTGTTGTTCAGCACTTGTAGCCTACATGTAGGATGTGATGGTTAATCTTTGTGGTTTTTGTGCCGCCCCTCCTCCATTGTGATTGGATGGCTGGGTAAAAAGTGCAAGTGACGAGCGCAGCGTTTTACCCAAACTTGAACAGTTTCAACTCTCAGGTGACCAGAAAAAAACACCAAACGTGCAGCACTCAGTGCAGAATAGACGCTCAGCACCTCATTGCGCTGCTGGCGTTTGTAGCATAGTAGAATAGAATTTAAAAAAGAAAAAACGTGAACATAGCGGTTGTGGCGGTTACATCCCTTCCCCTGCGGTTGGCTTGTCAATATGCATGGTATTGCAAGATTGCGGTTATTGGGACAGCCCTACTTTCAATAAATGTATTTGCTCTCACATGGTGAATCAAAAATTTGCAGTCTCCAGTCAAAGACATCCTGCCCGTATATACACAGATATAGGCTGGTATAGATGTATAGAATCGTAATAAAACAGTGTGAAATGGACTTATGAACATTAACATTGTGGGTTTTTAATGCTTTATTTAAAGGTAGTGGAGGCCTCCGATGTGATTTTGGAGGTTTTGGATGCACGTGACCCTCTCGGCTGCAGATGTCCTCAGGTGGAGCAGGCGGTCATTCAAAGCGGAACGAACAAGAAGATAGTTTTAGTGCTTAATAAAATTGGTAAGTTAGCTAAATAAATTTAGAAAGTACAGCATATACAAAACAGTAATTTGATTTGATGACAAAATGTTTTATTTATTGTGTCAAATATTCGATGCTTGACTTGGATGGTTTTACTTTGATTTATAGATTTGGTGTCAAAGGAAATCGTGGAAAAGTGGATTAAATATCTTCGTAACGAGTTTCCTACAGTCGCTTTCAAAGCATCAACTCAGCAACAGAACAAGAACTTGGTATGTAGTTAAATATTTATATTTTGATCATCTAAAAATGCAAATTCAAATAATTAAAGCTATATGGAATAACATAATTTCTCATAAACGCTTGTTCCCCTCCGTCTCGTCCCATGGACAGAAACGCAGTAACGTACCAGTGACACAGGCCACCACAGAGCTTCTTAGCACCAGCGCTTGTGTTGGTGCAGATTGCTTGATGAAGCTGCTCGGCAACTACTGCCGCAACCTCGACATAAAGACGGCCATCACCGTCGGTGTTGTAGGTAAGCACCACATCCAGCAATACACCAGGTTCTTTCTGTGTAAAAGGCGAGGTTTTACAGCGAAGTGAAATAATTTTGCCACTCCTGTTGTGTAGGTTTTCCTAACGTCGGGAAGAGTAGTTTGATCAACAGTTTGAAACGGGCACGAGCGTGTAGTGTCGGAGCCACTCCTGGTGTCACCAAGTAAGTCTACAGTACGCTGTTGATCCTGTGAAATCCTGCTTGTTCACCACTAGTCTTGCTGATGGGTTTGATTGATTTCAGGTGCCTTCAAGAGGTGCATTTGGACAAACTCATTAAGCTTCTGGATTGCCCCGGCATCGTCATGGCAACTTCAACGACCGATGCAGGGATGATTCTTCGCAACTGTGTGAAAATCGAACAGCTTGTAGATCCACTTTCACCCGTTGAAGCCATCCTTCGACGCTGCAACAAGGCGCAGGTATGTCATGTCGTCGTTAAAACCTTTTTTTGTGTTGCTTGTGTCTCGTGCACGCTGCCATTACAGTCATTTTGCTGGATGTACAGATCATGGAGCACTACGGAGTTTCAGACTTTCGAACAGCTCTGGAGTTCTTGGCGATGCTCGCTCGACGTCAAGGCAAACTGAGAAAGGGAGGACTGCCTGACACTGACAAAGCAGCAAAGAGTGTGTTAATGGACTGGACAGGGTGGGTAAAAAATTTGGATTTTGGATGTTTGTCAATCAACCAGTTCTTAAAACGGTGTTAATCTCAGCATGTTATGTTGTTTAGTGGAAGGATCAGCTACTTCACGCATCCTCCAGAGACACACACTCTTCCCACGCACGTCAGCGCTGAGATTGTTACGGAGATGGGTAAAGCTTTTGACTGGGATGAGCTGGAAAAAGGAAACCAGGAGGTTCTTGCAGGTAAAGGTTACTTCTAGTGGAATCTAGAAACGATGTCCCAGTTACTCAGGATAATCCACAGACCTCACTGTCAAGCGTTTTCATCCGGCTACTTTCTTTGGTAAAAAGAAGTTCCAAAGGCAGGTATCTCAAAACCTCAGAACATAAACCTGAAGCTATCAGCGTGTCTAGACACCACTAGAATTAAGTGAGAACATTTTATTTTCCTTGTGATAATTAATGTTTCACAGAAGGACAACTGAAATATAATTCCATAATTATGTAAAACATGGTTAAGAGATTAGATTAGACTATAGAGCAGCATTATTATAGTAAATTTAGACTGAAACTAAAATGAAAATAAGCAGTGAAAAATATGCTTAGTTAACTGAAACTATATAAAAACTCAAACTAAACTGAAACGATATTGCCTGGTTAAAAAACGAATAAACATAAAATAAAAATGTATTCAAATTCATTTCAGTTTTTTAGCTATAATATATCCCAAACGAAAAAAGGAGACAGCATGAATTTCCGTCAACTCTCATGACGTTGAACCACAGAAGTAGCGAAGAGATTTAAGTAAATTTTCATTTACCAATAAATGAATAAAATGATGAAACATTATGGCCATTCCTACACATTTCTCCAACCATGTGTTTTGTATGTATACTGTATGTAGCTACTTACATCTGAGACATTAAACCTGGCCCTAACAAAAACAAACTTAAACTAAATATATAAAAACTGAAACTAAACTCAAACAAGCAAACACACTCTGAAAACTAACCAAAACTAAATGAAATGGTCAAGTCAAACTGAAATAAAATAAAAATGTATTGAAAATTCAAAACTATTATAACTTTGCTATAGAGTAGACTAAGATGACATTGGTCTCGTCAGATTATCTGGCTTCCGTTGTTAAAACACACCAGAGAACCAGTAGTTGCTCTAAAGTTGGATTTGTTTTTTGCTGTCTTTCAGAGTCATCTTGTCCTGATGTCCAAACGGGATTCTGCATGGAAACCACTGGAATGACACAAGGTGTCCAGGGTGAACCACCGTCTGACCTGGAAATGGTGGGGGGGTCCTTGGAAGAGCCAGAATTTAAAGACGAAACTGAATCTATGGAGGATGGCCATGACCCAGAGGTGTGTAGTCCTTACAGTAAGATGTGCATTTTGCAAAATTTCTAAAATGTGTCTCCTTTAACTTTCCTTCCTGCTCAAAACAGTTTGGACCGATGACGGTGGAGATAAAATCTCAGAGGTCAAAGACTGACTTGCCTCCAAGTGATGCTGTATCCAGGGCTCCAGGTCTGAAGGATATCTTGGGTGTAGATCCTCTACATCAGGGTCAGGCACTCCTGGCTGCCAGCAAGAAGAGGAAAAAGCAACAGAAAAGAGCTGGTTCGTATAAATAATATTGGTCTCAGTCTAATACTAGATACTGTATAATTTTGTCTGTTGTGTGGTGGGTTCATGCTAGGATTTCTTAATACCTTTTACCGTAATCTGAGAGAAAGTTAACAAACAAAAAAACTCTATAACCTCATGTAAGCTTTGTTGTAAAAATGCCAACAAGCTTCATTTTTGACACAAAAGTGCAAAAGTAAAAAAAGAAGTGTTCAAGACTAGGGCTGCACGATTTTGAAAAAATACCAAATTGCACTTATTTTGACTGATATAGAGTGCTACAGGATGAGTCCTAAAACCCGGAAATGAGTTAGCATTTTAGGACTTCTGGTTCCTTCGTCTGGAAGTTTTTGAATGGGTTTTTAGTTAGATGCCTGAAATAAGGTCTGTGGTTAACACGAGCTTAAGAGATTTTAACGTTTTGTTCTACGACAAAAAATACATCAATAAATATCTCACTCATGGATTTTGAAGCTTTTATATGTCTTAAAAAAGGCGGTTGCTAACAAGTGGCTAAATGAGACTACTAAACGTCATCGCGCCGACTCGTCCGCCTTTACAGCCTCGTTGTGTATACTTGCACTTATACGACGGTGGTGTAGTTGGTTTATAGCCTAACGCTAGCTTTTTACCTCTGGCGATCATTCCCGCTTGGTGTTCATTTGTGAAGATTATCTTGCTGAACAAAACATCTAAGTATCATAAATGTTTGTTTGCCACAGAGCTTATTTTCTGCAATAATCTAAGACCCAATGGAAAAATCCCATCTGCTTTTTGTCGAGGGAACCAGGGCGATACTAACTTCCTGGTTGGCCTACAAACATACGTCATCCCTGGAGCACTCTATTGCAATTGTGATATGATTTTTGATATTAGAGGGAATGATCATTTTTACATCATTATTCTCATTTTCTTTGAAAAAACATTAACATGATTATGGTGTGATTTTTGCGGGGAACTGTACCAAACAAAGATGTTTTCTTAAGTCTGTAGAATATGATTTGTAGGCAAGGACATCTCTGCAACACAACAATGTTTAATTTAAAATGGTATTTTGACACACATTTTGCCTTTAAGAAATATTGCTATTGTAACAAATACTGCGATTTGAATATTGCAGTAGGCTATATTGAGATTTCGATAAAATTGATTAATTGTACAGCCCTATTCAAGACCACCTGAAACTTTAAGATGGCTTCATCAGTTGATAGTGGGGATATTATATCCCAGTGTTAATGTGGCTAAGCGGGCCTGAGATGTGGCCTTATGAGACAGAAACATCTATTTGTGTGTAAAAGGGTCTATTGGTCTGTAGTATTTATTTTTTCCACCCCATGTAGCTGATGGTCAAAACGTGTGCATCAGCATGTAATCACACACACATATACATGCAAGCTTCTGTAAGGAGTAATGTGTTTCCCCTATACCTGACACAGATTATATTTAATCATGCAAAATTAAATAATACAGTTTTCTTTTCTTTTTTTTCTCTGCAGACAAAATTGCCACCAAACTCTCCGACACCTTGACAGCTGCAATGGACTTCTCATTTTCAGATAGCTGATTAAAATAAAGATTAAATGAATACATTATTCATGTTTTGTGTTTTTTGGATTTAAGTAAGTTAGCTTCAGTATTCTGATTGATTTATGTAAAAAGGTGGCACAACCCACATGCAAAACTTTAGCTTCAGGAACCCTTGATCCTTTCTTCATTTAATCGTAAAAAAATCATTATTTCATGATAGTTTTTCACTAGGTAAATTGTATCCCTGTTCAGCCACTGTTCCTAACAACCTTTGGAATAGTTTTGCTTTTTGTACAAATTGCAGATTGTTTTTTATATATAGTTTGCACCTGCAGGGCCTGACACTTCCATAGTAACTTTTTTTTTTAATGGAAAGGGAGAATTTTTACAACTCACTATTAACTTTTTAGCATGACTTTTTAGCACTACCAAGAAGCAGCATTGATTATTTATTTATTTATATATATATATATATATATATATATATATATATATATATATATATATATATATATAAATATAAATATATCTATTTATATATATATATATATATAAGTATATATATTTATATATATATATATAAATTTATATATTTATATATATATTAATATATATATATATTTTTTTTTGAGCGAGAGAAGGGAAAAAATCTCACTGTTAAACTAGGACTTTGCCACTATTATTTGTTTTTGACTGTCAAAATATCTGTCCATAAAACTTTAATATGGTATTATGGTATAATTTACCAAGTTCCTGTATCTTTTCTCCCAAGTGGGAACTCCTAACACAGTACTACTTCCACAACAACTCGATAACTTAAGTTAAATACTTAAATAACTGTTATTCTGCATCCCAATTATACTAGTTTGCATCTAAATACTCCAGTGTTTATCTTATTTTACCTCAGGTATGTTGCAACCTTTTTAACCAACCAGCTCCGGGTCAGCAGCGTCGGATGACCTCCGCCCGTCGGCCCAGATAAACAACCCGGTTCAGTACCAGCGGCTAACGACAGCTGACGAGCCTCGACTTTAACAATGGCAAAGAAACCGGAGGACTTCGGAGATTTATGGCTTTGATTACGTTAAACACATCTATTCCAACAGTACGTTTTTAATCTTTCCTCTAAAAGGAGCTAAACGGTTGCTAGGTAGCATTAGCTTTCTGGGAGAAGCTAATGGTTGCTAGGTAGCTAGTTTAGCTAAACTGTAACTTCCTATTTTGACTTTGCCTTTGACAGTTGCTGCTGATACACGACTGCTTTCTACAATAATAGCTCTCTCTCTTCCAGTCGGTGACTAGTAGGTAACTGAAGCCACTGTAAAGCTTCAGCTTTGTAAACACTAGTTAGCTTTAGCTTTAGCTACTTGTTTTGGGGCCCGTTAGCATTACTGAGCTGTCAAATTGAACTCTGCCGTCGTGACGCGAGATTATAGCTAAACTAAAAATAGAGATTACGAAAACCCGCTAAAAGTAAGATGGCTAGCCGTGTGGTGTATATTACTAAACTCACAAATGTACCCCTAAAGCAATATACCGCTATGTAATTCAGCCTTATTGTATACAGTTTATATGGTATGTTAGTGTGATTCTCATAGAGTAAAACGACCACTGGTCTTGGGGACATAAATAACAGCTCCTTCAGCCTGAGTCAACTTGTTTACACATAGCTCACTGACCCACAGACAGTTATGCACTCACATGTACACAACTTGTAATGACTTGTTTTGAATTGTATGTCTTGCATGTGGTGTGGAAACGGTAGTGAGTCAGTGCTTTACTTTTACTCTTAGAGGGTGAATATGACGAAAAGTCACCGTGTGGAGGTGTAAAGTCTGAAATCCATGAGGTGTAAAGTAACTAATCCAGCTCTTGGTTAGAGCCTGAAGAGGTCTTTATGAGTCCACACCACCTCAGAGGAAGGCAAAGAAAGACAGACAATTCAATAAATTCCTACCGGTGTTACACAGAACATAGATGGATAGATAGATAGATAGATAGATAGATGGATGTACTTTATTGATCCCAAATTGGGAAATTCTTGTGTTACAACACTAGACAATGCACAGCAACAGTAAATACACAATATATATACATATAAACACTATTATATCTATAGTATACACAATATAAAGAATATATTAGAATACAATATAAATATACCAGACTACTACAACTAGCTTAGAAAATATGAACATAAAATAACAATAACATACTATATACAATAGCAAAGTGTGCAATCCCATACTATATATTAGCAAAGTGTGCAAGTTACAATTTTTCTTTTAAAGTAATATTAAATGAGGTTGTAAACCAATGTGCAAATTCCACATGTGCAAGAGTATTACAGGACTAAAACAAAATAGGGTATGGTTGAGACAGAAACTATAAAGCTGAGAGTTCTGTGTTAGAGGTGAGGTGTTATAGAGGGTTATTGCTGCTTTGGGCATGAAAGATTTCCTGTATCGGTCCTTGTGACAGCGAAGCTGAATCAGTCTGTTAGAGAAAGAGCTCAGCTGTCTGTCCAGTAGGTGGTGGAGCAGCTGGTCAGGATAATCCATGTTGGATAACAGTTTGTTCGGTGTCCTCCTCTCCACCACAACGTCAAAAGTGTAAAATGCGACCCCACTGTAAGGCAGGACTGATGATGGCTCTGATGTGATCAAGTTTATTGACAGTACTAGGTGGAGAAGGCTTTACAAACTGATTGATGGTGTTGAGCAAGATTCATTGATTGTGCAGATTGGCAGAGAATAGATGAATAATGGTCTGGTTCAAACATTTAAAAAGTGTTGATTTATCCAGATTATATTATAATCCTTTAAATGTTACTGTACAATTTATTTTTCCAAATATTCTAAGAAAATTAAGAAAATAATTTCCATTGGAAATGAGGAGGTTGACACCAATGGTGGGAGTAACTGTATCTGGATAGGCCTCCAAAGCATAATCACTAGAGTACTATAGAGTGCTACAGGAATGAGTCCTAAGACCCAGAAATGAGTTAGCATTTTAGTACTTTCGGTTCCCTCGTCTGGAAGTCAATGGGTTTTTAGTTAGATGTCTGAAATAAGGTCTGCGGTTAACAGGAGTTTTAAGAGATTTTAACGTTTTGATCTACGATATAAAATTCGTCAGTAAATATCCCACTCATGAATTCTGAAGCTTTTATGTGTCTTAAAAAAGGTGGTTGCTAACAAGTGGCTAAATGATACTGCAATACATCATCATGACACGTCCGCCTTTACAGCCTCATTGTGTATACTGTGGTGTAGTTTGTTTATAGCCCAACATTAGCTTTTTACTTCTGGTGATTGCATTCACACTTCAAAAATCCTAAAGTGGTGTTCATTATGAGGATTATCTTAAATCATAAATCATAAATGTTTGTTTGCCACAGAGCTGATTTTCTGCAATAATCCAAAACCTAATAGAAAAATCCCATTGGCTTTTTGTTAAGGGAACCGGGGCGATTCTAACTTCCGGGTTGGCCTACAAAAATACCTCATCCCTGTAGGACTCTATAGTGGATCATTTAAATGATTGAGCTGTGTAATTACACAATACCATTACATACATACTTTGAAATACCACTGGTATTACCAATCGATAATGCTCCTCTGTTCTGTGTTTGTTTTCCAGCTCCATCCCTAGATCTTGATTGCTCTCTTCAGCCATGTCGTCACGTGTGTTGCTGCGGCAGCAGCTGATGCGAGAACAAGCCCAGGAGCAGGAGAGACGCGAGGCCCAGCAGCAAGCCTCTGCATCTCAGCTCCGGGCCTCTGACTCCACTCCAGCCATCTCTGTTACACTGCCTCCAAATGCTGCCCGGCCCCCTCCAGCACAGGTGCCTGTGGAGGTGCTGAAAGTAAGAGCGTCCTGTTTGTATGCTCATTAATTGTGTTCTTTATTTCGTGAACTCTGCATATCTCAGAACTAAGGCTGTCATTTTATTAAAATATTCAATCACGATCAATCGCAAATGAATCACAAGTATTTATCAGTTCAAAATGTACCTTAAAGGGAGATTTGTCAAGTATTTAATAATCTTATCAACATGAGAGTGAGCAAATATGCTGCTTTATGCAAACGTATGTATATATTTATCATTGGAAATCAATTAACAACACAAAACAATGACAAATATTATCCAGAAAGGTACTGCATTTAGCATAAAACAATGTGCTTAAATCATAACATGGCAAACTCAAGCCCAACAGGCAACAACAGCTGTCAGTGTGTCAGTGTGCTGACTTGACTATGACTTGCCCCAAACTGCATGTGATTATCGTAAAGTGGGCATGTCTGTAAAGGGGAGAACCCATTGTCATTCACATATCTTGAGGTCAGAGGTCAAGGGGACCCCTTTGAAAATGTCAATGCCAGTTTTTCCTCGCCAAAATTTAGCGTAAGTTTGGACCGTTATTTAGCCGCCTTTGCAACAAGCTAGTGTGACATGGTTGGTACCAATGGATTCCTTGGGTTTTCTAGTTTGATATGATACCAGTATCTTCACTCTAGCTTTAAGCTACAACCTAACAATTGCAAGTTACATTAATCCGTTAAAGAAATTACTGGCGTTAAAAAGAATTTCCGCGTTATTATCACGTTAACTTTGACAGCCCTACTCAGAGCTTTAGCCCTTAACACCTCTTTAAATGTTCAGGTGCAGACCCACTTGGAGAACCCCACCAAGTACCACATCCAGCAGGCACAGAGGCAGCAGGTGAAGCAGTACCTCTCCACCACTCTGGGCAACAACGCGGTTACACAGACCATGGGTGTGTCCCCGCTGCCGCAATCCAGTTCTGCCCCTGAAGCTGCTCATACGGTCAGCAGTGTCCCCAATAGTCCTATGGCTCTTCTCAACATCGGATCCAACAAGGAGGAAGTATGGGAAATTCCTTTTTTGATACCAGTAGTTTAACTTCTCTTGTGTGGGTTTGGTTTGCTTGTACAGCAGGTTGCACAACCTTGTCAATAGTTGCCTTTCTGCAAATTTACAGTGCAATTTTGAAGAAGTTAAATGTCTAACCTTCTGCTCACTTGTAGCTTAATTACTTTTTGTTTGCTCTGCAATGATGTGTCCGAAGGTCCCACTGCGCTGATGCATGCCTTATGTCATCGTACCCTTGTTAGCCTGTTGTCACAATAAGATGTTAAATACTGCATCTACAGTTTAACCATGCCAGCACTTCTCTTGCACACAACCCTCTCTTTGAAATCAGGCCTCTTCAGTTAAATTGGTTTAAATGTTCAGCCTTTACAGAGCATACTTAAAGACTGTTTTAGATTACAAAGCACACTATGTTAATTACTCTGACACATTTAACCCTGAGGACTTTACTGACTTAGTACCACTGTTGTTTTCTCTCATCTGCTTTATCTAGATTGACGACGTGATTGACGACATCATTAGTCTTGAATCCAGTTTTAATGACGACATCATTTCGTTGATTGACTCAGGTCTTCAGTTGCCCAGCACGGTATGAAGAACAATGTATTTATTTAACCATGAATACTTCCTTTTAACAGTTTCCTCTCCACTTTACGGGTTCTTCTTTCAATGTACAGACAGTGACAGGATAACACTGTGGATTTCAGATCTAGCCCACTAGCTTTTCATACCCAATGTGTTTTTTCTGTGAATGGACGGTCTCTTTTATGTGAGGAATTCCAAAGTCGTAGGAGTCAATATATACTTTTGGCACTGGGTTACTATTCGTCACAAAAGTGCTGCCTGGGCGGGGCAAAGGTATCAGAGGATACAAGACAGGGAGAAGCGAGACAGAGTGGATTGTGCTCATAAAAAAGTACATTGTAGCTGCCAGGTTAACAAATAATTTGTCAGATAGAAAGAAAGAGCTTGCCAACATTTTTGCCGCAAAACATAAAATGAGGATTATGGTGATGCTGTTGGAAGAAAAGAAGCAGAAGCACAGTGAGGTAAATGCTTTTTGTGATTTCTGAAATAGCACTAGGAGGTATTGTTGTCCATCTTTAATATGTAAGAATGTAATATTAAATGGTTGGATTTTGTGCTTTATCCTTAAACAGCATATGCTGATTAAAATTTAGTTTTTAAATTGTAGTTTTAATACCTGAGATTGCTCTGTGCAACATGTAGTAGCATTTATCTGACGGCACAGAAACCAGCTTTGATTCTGTTTTGAATTTTGTTGTTTTTAACTTTTTAAGCAGGGATTGGGAAGACCTCATTTTTACATATATGCTTCTAGGTTTTTGGTAATCAGTGAACATTTATGACATATATATTTTTCTTTTTCCTGTAGCTCCCAGGTAATCTGTTGGATATTTACCATAGCCCTGGAATGGCAGCACCTACTCTCACTGTCAGCAACTCCTGTCCTGCTGATCTTCCAAAAGTTAAAAGGGAAATTACTGGTACAGTAACTAACTTTTATAAACATTACAAACTTTTTTAGTGTTAAGGAGATTTTTTTTCAGTTTGATAATATTTAACTGTATGGAACATTATGAATTTGTCTTGCAGATTCAGATGTCAAAGCAATAATGAAAGAAAGGCAGAAGAAAGACAACCATAACCTCAGTAAGTCCAGCTTTATTTCAACCATTTTGAGCACTTTGTTGAATGTGAATGCCGTAATACGTTGTTGCCGTATCGAAGTTGGGAAAATTGTGCTTATATTCACATGAATATCCTGAATATAAAATGAGTCAGTGACTGAGGATCTAGTCAGTCGGAGTTTTACAGGTTTAATTTATGTCATGGAAATAATCTAGGGTTTTGAGTTTACAAGAGGTTTTCATTAGTCCCCCTTGTTTTTATTATTTCCTAGTAAACACCATTTTATTGTAATCTATTCTTTTGTTTTATTTCTTATCTTTTTCTGTATGTATTAACGAGTTTACTGCTTGTTTTTTTTTAATTCCTTATTTTATTCTACAGTATGTAACGCGTCTTTGAGAACATTGAAAAGCACAAAATAAATCCAATGTATTATTATTATTATTATTATTATTATTATTATTATTATTATTAATAATAATTTATTGTTAACCTCAGAAATACAGTTAGAGCAAACGTGACATGCAGTGCCTTGATTCAAAATCATAACATCCCACTCCAGGTGATATGATCTGTTGCCTGTTTGATGTTTTTGTCTGCTCATGTCCATGTGTATCAAACAATGCTTGCTTTGTTATAACTGA